>OY754974.1:4058746-4791246 GCA_963576475.1 Molanna angustata | reverse complement strand
CATGTCGTCAAATGGCACAAATCGTCCTTGAATGGTCGTATTGCCTATAATTAAATAATAATAATATTTTTTTTTCCAACTGTCGATTTGTTCAGGAGAACTTTGTTCTCTTAACATATCGACAATGTATCAAGCCAGAATACGCGAGAATTGTATGGAGAGGTCTACTTTTTTCACGGCTTTTCCAACTTTGAAGTCAAAAAACACCAACTTAGAGGCTTCGCAGCATATATGTTCCATACACGGATTTACTCAGAATTCGGAGTAGAACATTTCGTGTGTCTGTGTGTGTGTGTGTGTCTGTGTGTGTGTCTGTGTGTGTGTCTGTGTGTGTGTCTGTGTGTCCGACCCCCCCCTTATAACTTTTGATCCGCTCAATTTACAGAGCCTAAAATTTCAGAATATATAAACAGTTACAGGCCTACAAAACTTTTATACTCGGAATTTTGAATTTTCGTTTCAGTCAGGGGTTATCAACTTTTGAATTTTTATTTTATTTTTCCATATATCTCAGAAACCATAAACGGTAGAACGCTGAAAATTGGTACAAACATAGACAAACACAAAATCTCAAATTAGTTTTTTCAAAAAAATTCCAGGGTTTCTCAAACATTTTTTATTAAGAAAAATATTTTTTTTATGATAAATTTATGAGTTTAACTGCCTATATTTCCAAAACTTTTACAATTATCGAAAAAAGCCGAAACACCCCAACTAGATAATTTAATTTTCTATAAAAAATATTAAGATTGTAGTAAAAGATCTCAATTTTTTTTTAACAATTTTTTTAAAAATTGAATTTAGTGACGACATCGCTTCATACATTTTGTATGGCAGTCGCCTATACACAATATGTAAGAAGACTTAATAGTTTGTTACTTCATCTCCAAACATACATACATACCATCATGCAATTTGCATATTCTGGGTAGGAAAAAGGATCTTCTTCCATACTATCCTATCTTGACATACATACCTACATATGTTGTATAGAAAACAAAATATCTGAAAATATTCAATAATTTGTATCTATGGGTTTATAGTTTGGTACATATTCTTCAACTATACATACTATCGCTATCGACAGTTGGATCTCATGTGTTACATGCAACTAGTAATAGAAACTTTTCCAACTGTCGATTTGTTCAGGAGAACTTTGTTCTCTTAACATATCGACAATGTATCAAGCCAGAATACGCGAGAATTGTATGGAGAGGTCTACTTTTTTCATGGCTTTTCCAACTTTGAAGTCAAAAAACACCAACTTAGAGGCTTCGCAGCATATATGTTCCATACACGGATTTACTCAGAATTCGGAGTAGAACATTTCGTGTGTCTGTGTGTGTGTGTGTCTGTGTGTGTGTCTGTGTGTGTGTCTGTGTGTCCGTCCCCCCCTTATAACTTTTGATCCGCTCAATTTACAGAGCCTAAAATTTCAGAATATATAAACAGTTACAGGCCTACAAAACTTTTATACTCGGAATTTTGAATTTTTGTTTCAGTCAGGGGTTATCAACTTTTGAATTTTTATTTTATTTTTCCATATATCTCAGAAACCATAAACGCTAGAACGCTGAAAATTGGTACAAACATAGACAAATACAAAATCTCAAATAAGTTTTTTCAAAAAAATTCCAGGGTTTCTCAAACATTTTTTATTAAGAAAAATATTTTTTTTATGATAAATTTATGAGTTTAACTGCCTATATTTCCAAAACTTTTACAATTATCGAAAAAAGCCGAAACACCCCAACTAGATAATTTAATTTTCTATAAAAAATATTAACATTGTAGTAGAAGATCTCAATTTTTTTTTAACAATTTTTTTAAAAATTGAATTTAGTGACGACATCGCTTCATACATTTTGTATGGCAGTCGCCTATACACAATATGTAAGAAGACTTAATAGTTTGTTACTTCATCTCCAAACATACATACATACCATCATGCAATTTGCATATTCTGGGTAGGAAAAAGGATCTTCCTCCATACTATCCTATCTTGACATACATACCTACATATGTTGTATAGAAAACAAAATATCTGAAAATATTCAATAATTTGTATCTATGGGTTTATAGTTTGGTACATATTCTTCAACTATACATACTATCGCTATCGACAGTTGGATCTCATGTGTTACATGCAACTAGTTGATAAACTTTTTTTTGCGTAGGTATATGCAATTAAAAAAATATTCGAATAATAATCATATTTTGGCTGTAGACAGATGACAAACACTTCTTTTGGTTCTACATTTGTCGAAGTCGATCTTTCATATTTAGGTACAAGTAACGCTTTGATTTACTATTTGTCTTACATTTTCATAAAAAAATGAATCGATTTTCCGAACAACCAAATCTATAACGATATGTTGGCGTTTGATAAGGTGTTTCCGTAGAAATGAGATTCCGAAATGGACAAATTGGTATCTTCAACATATGAAAATTATGTTTAATCGTATGGCGATGTTTGTATAGTTAAATAATAATTATGTCCGACAAATAATTTTGTGAAGGTATGAAGATAGAATAAACAAGCGGTTGTTGAGTTATATTGGTAGAAAGATCGAGACAGAAGATGTAAAGAAGGACAGGTGTTTTGGGGATACGGAGGGGTTGCACTAATAAACCTACCTGATTCGTGCCAGAGATACCTAACTGTGTGAAAAAGAAAATAACGAAAAACTCATTTATAAAAAAATACGTTTAATATACCTACTGAAAACTGAAAAAAATATTATAACAACCAAACTGGCTACCTGCGTTTTAGCCAAACCTTTGTTATCAGTAATAAAAGTTTATATATTTATGACTGTACTGTTTGCTTATGTGCACAAAACCAAATATTTTGTAGTCACCATAGTTCGGTTAATTTTATCATGAAATTTTATTACTTTTAACAAAAATTTTTTTTAGTGAAGAACTGTTAACCAAAAATAATAGACGGGCCTATATAATACGGTTTTTGGACGCAATTGATATAAATACTATTGTCCAACTGTCGATTTGTTCAGGAGAACTTTGTTCTCTTAACATATCGACAATGTATCAAGCCAGAATACGCGAGAATTGTATGGAGAGGTCTACTTTTTTCACGGCTTTTCCAACTTTGAAGTCAAAAAACACCAACTTAGAGGCTTCGCAGCATATATGTTCCATACACGGATTTACTCAGAATTCGGAGTAGAACATTTCGTGTGTCTGTGTGTGTGTGTGTCTGTGTGTGTGTCTGTGTGTGTGTGTGTCTGTGTGTGTGTGTGTCTGTGTGTCCGTCCCCCCCTTATAACTTTTGATCCGCTCAATAAACAGAGCCTAAAATTTCAGAATATATAAACAGTTACAGGCCTACAAAACTTTTATACTCGGAATTTTGAATTTTTGTTTCAGTCAGGGGTTATCAACTTTTGAATTTTTATTTTATTTTTCCATATATCTCAGAAACCATAAACGCTAGAACGCTAAAAATTGGTACAAACATAGACAAATACAAAATCTCAAATTAGTTTTTTCGAAAAAATTCCAGGGTTTCTCAAACATTTTTTATTAAGAAAAATATTTTTTTTATGATAAATTTATGAGTTTAACTGCCTATATTTCCAAAACTTTTACAATTATCGAAAAAAGCCGAAACACCCCAACTAGATAATTTAATTTTCTATAAAAAATATCAGCAATGTAGTAGAAGATCTCAATTTTTTTTTAACATTTTTTTTAAAAATTGAATTTAGTGACGACATCGCTTCATACATTTTGTATGGCAGTCGCCTATACACAATATGTAAGAAGACTTAATAGTTTGATACTTCGACTCCAAACATACATACATACCATCATGCTATTTGCATATTCTCGGTAGGAAAAAGGATCTTCCTCCATACTATCCTATCTTGACATACATACCTACATATGTTGTATAGAAAACAAAATATCTGAAAATATTCAATAATTTGTATCTATGGGTTTATAGTTTGGTACATATTCTTCAACTATACATACTATCGCTATCGACAGTTGGATCTCATGTGTTACATGCAACTAGTATAGCGCTCAGTTCTGTCTCTTGAATAATTGTCTCGACAATACGATTGTCCAACTGTCGATTTGTTCAGGAGAACTTTGTTCTCTTAACATATCGACAATGTATCAAGCCAGAATACGCGAGTATTGTATGGAGAGGTCTACTTTTTTCACGGCTTTTCCAACTTTGAAGTCAAAAAACACCAACTTAGAGGCTTCGCAGCATATATGTTCCATACACGGATTTACTCAGAATTAGGAGTAGAACATTTCGTGTGTCTGTGTGTGTGTGTGTGTGTCTGTGTGTCTGTGTGTCTGTGTGTGTGTGTCCCCCCCCCTTATAACTTTTGATCCGCTCAATTTACAGAGCCTAAAATTTCAGAATATATAAACAGTTACAGGCCTACAAAACTTTTATACTCGGAATTTTGAATTTTTGTTTCAGTCAGGGGTTATCAACTTTTGAATTTTTATTTTATTTTTCCATATATCTCAGAAACCATAAACGTTAGAACGCTGAAAATTGGTACAAACATAGACAAATACAAAATCTCAAATGAGTTTTTTCAAAAAAATTCCAGGGTTTCTCAAACATTTTTTATTAAGAAAAATATTTTTTTTATGATAAATTTATGAGTTTAACTGCCTATATTTCCAAAACTTTTACAATTATCGAAAAAAGCCGAAACACCCCAACTAGATAATTTAATTTTATATAAAAAATATTAACATTGTAGTAGAAGATCTCAATTTTTTTTTTTACAATTTTTTTAAAAATTGAATTTAGTGACGACATCGCTTCATACATTTTGTATGGCAGTCGCCTATACACAATATGTAAGAAGACTTAATAGTTTGATACTTCATCTCCAAACATACATACATACCATCATGCTATTTGCATATTCTGGGTAGGAAAAAGGATCTTCCTCCATACTATCCTATCTTGACATACATACCTACATATGTTGTAGGTATAAAAAACAAAATATCTGAAAATATTCAATAATTTGTATTTATGGGTTTATAGTTTGGTACATATTCTTCAACTATACATACTATCGCTATCGACAGTTGGATCTCATGTGTTACATGCAACTAGTATAAAAATAACTTAGTACATTTCATTTAATAAGAGAACTAAACAATAATGCAAATCTATTAACGCATGTATGTATGATTATTTTCAAGGTCGAAATAAAAAGTATAAAAGCAAAAATAAAACTCATGTACTTATGTAGTAATTTTTTTGTAGATATTTCGTTAGTCTGAAAACTGATTATATAAAAAAATTCATTTGAAAATGATGTCCTAATTAACCTATTACAAGATGCGTGTTTTTTTCTTATAATTATAAATTTCTTTTGTCGATTACATCCAGTTTTCCGTTTTCAATTAAATGATATGTGCTCGTAACTTACTTATAGATTCATTTTTTATAATTATAATTTCTGCAGTCGATTACAGTCCACTTTTTTGTTTTCAATTAAATTAAATGTACTCGTAACTTACCTATAGGAACAAGATACAATTTTTTTCTTATAATTATAAATTCCTGTTTGCGATTACAGTCCAGATTTATGTTTTCAATTAAATTAAGTTTGCTCGTAACTTACATACTTATAATAATAAAATACAATTGTTTTTTTATAATAATTTGTTTTATTAAGTAGGTAATTGTTCTTTTTTAAATATTTGTCTATTTTATCAGTTGATTAGGAGCCAACAGCCCATATGATGATCCTGTCAAAGGAAAGATATTTTAACGAACAAATCAGACATTTTATTCAATAAATAATAATGTTTTCTTGAACCAATGGTTGTAAATGCCTGTCTATATCAACTGAAGCATGTAAAGTTGTCGGTCTGGGCTTCTGTTGTCTTAAGATAATATTCGTAATATGTTTGCCAAACTGAACATATCCAAGATATTGTAATGTATAAACATGATCTGCCAATGTATGTATGATAATGGTGTCCTACCTATAATTTCAGGACAAACAATACACACATAGGTACACCAGACAGATATTATAATAAGTAATTATTATCACTATTGTAGGTTTCCCAACAAAATGTCAGTTTAAACCTACATAAGATTTGTATTATCACACAACAATTCCGGATAATATAAACAACACTCGTTATCTGGCCGAATAAATAATTAACAATAATATAATCTAATAATTACTAGTTCCCTGTAACACATGAGATCCAACTGTCGATGGCGATATTATGTAGGTATAGTTGAAGAATACTTACCAAACTATAAACCCTTAAATTCAAAGAAGGATTTATACGTGAGATAAATTATGTATCTGAATGAATGAATGAAACTTTTTTTATTTTAAGAAAAACCTGACATAAAATAAAAAAAAAACTTTATTCGTCATTCACTTTAATTTTATGCGCTCTTCAAGCACATAAATGACAAAGTTATGTAAAAAATGTTGCTAAAAAGTAGTTTTTCAATATTTATTAAGGGAATTTATGCAGAATTTTGAAATTGTGAGACACAAATTCAATATAAAAATGTTAAAAATATCTGCTTATGGTATTTTTTTACATTGCTTCTTGGTCAACTAACAGGTAGATACTATGTCAAATCTTAATTTAACACGCACCCAATAACAAAATGCCACATTCTGGAGACATAGGATATTTATTGTCTCACAGATACAGGCTGAAAACACAATATAAAACTGTGTCTCCACCGGGAATCGAACCCGGGACCTTTGGATCAACAGTCAAATATCTAACCAACTGAGCCACGAAGGCCACCAAATGAGTACAGTTTCTTACATCTAATATAAACAAAAATTATATTGACTAGTTGAGTCCTTTATAAGCTCTCTAAACGTGTCTGTTTTATGAAACAATTAAAAATATATCAAATGCGTACCTTTACAAAGCAATAATCATTATAAATACTTATTATGAACTGTTGAACGAGATAATAAAAGGTAGGCTTTAAAGTATTAAATCATAAATTTTATTTCAAACACCCATATTCCGAAGATACAAAGTATTTAATATAATTTATGGTATTTCGCGGATCATTAAAATGTTCATATCGATAATCATTAAAATTTTACAAATTTTCTTGCGCGTTGGAACCCATCACAACACACGACACATCGTTACTTAATAATAAAAATTACGACTTACGGGTACTTTATTATGCAGTTTATGCACATGCATTTTAAGCGGGATATTTGACTCTGCAAGTTGGCTATAAATAAGATAGAGTAAAGCAGTAAAAATCTGATTCCCGGACGATAAATTCCGAAAGAAGGAATGAATTTTATGGGACGAATGAAAATTTACGTTCTACGATGTTATACCAAGTAATTTCTGAATAGAATAAGATAGCGTATCAGTTTTTCTGCTATTTTTTACTACAACCAATTAGAATAAGTAATTTTGTTAAATATAAGTTAATGTAAAGTTTAATGATATATTATAATGTCCGATGATATAAAGACGATTGCTAGTTACTGTGTACGAATAACGAAATCATGCCTCATGACACGGACGACTCGATAAAAGATCGAAAGAAGAGTTATGGCAGGAAACAGAGTGAATGGAGCACTAAGACCAATTATGAATGATCGCAACATATCAAAGGATGCCAAAGTTGCCATTCATAACGCCATCGTAGTGCCAACCTTGACGTATGCAAGTGAAACCTGGACATGGCAGAAGACGCATGAAAGTAGAATAAATGCAGTTGAAATGAGATCGTTAAGAAGGATTTGTAATAGAACGATGTATGACCGAGTAAGAAATGAGGACATAAGGAAAGAATGTAAGATGAAGAAAGATGTCATTACAAGATTGAAAGTGAACACATTGAGATGATTTGGTCACATGGGGAGAATGAATGAGGAGCGCCTGACGAAGAAAACATACAGAGCGGAAAGGAATGGAATGAGAGGTCGGGGACGCCCAAGAAAGGGATGGCTCGACCATGTGAACGAAATTTTGAAAGACGGAAATGTTAGAAGTGTTAGCAATAGACGAACATGTATGAGACGATGCATGAATGTGGATGAGGCGAGGGATGCGTGCCAGGATAGAAAAATGTGGCGTTCGGTTCTCTCTGCCTACCTCGCAAGGGACATGGCGTGATGGTATGTATGAATGTATGTATACGCCAAAGATACACTAGACATAGATAATGTCAACAAGAAAAATACAATAAAATAAAAATATGACACTTATTTATTTATTTATTTATTTATTTATTTATTTATTTATTTATTTATTTATTTATTTATTTATTTATTTCAAGGACAACATACAGCATATAATAAATTATAAAACATAAAGATAATTTGATTAAGAATAAAGTCAATTACAGGTTGTCGCTGAAGTTATTGTAGTATATTAAGATATATTAGGAATGGTTACATATTATGGTGAGATATTGTGTGAATGATGTGTGAAATTGCATATATAAATGTGTCAGTATAATTAAGTGTTAAATTTGATTATGACGATGAAATTTTAAGTTTGATATATTTTTTAAATGTGGGGGCGCTAAGTAAGAATATGTCAATCTCTTGGAAATGCCTATTATATGTATTACAGATTCTGTACATTGTTGCATGTTGAGCATAGTTGGTGTGTTGAGTGGTAAGACGGAAAAGAGGAGTGTGTCTAGTTCTACGGGTAGGGATGTTGAAAGATATATAGTTTAAGAGAGCAGGAGAATCAATTTTATTATTAATAATATTGTGGAGAAGCATCATATCAGATAGAGTACGTCTGTTTTCGAGTGAATCAATGCCATGGTAAATCCTTGCCTCACGATACGATGGGAAATCAAGAAATGCTTTTCGATTTAGGTGTTTAATAAATATATTTTGTATCCTTTCGATACGGTTTATGTGTGTTGCATAATGGGGAAACCAGACAGGAGATACGTATTCCAGGATAGGGCGAACCAGGGAAAAATAAAGAAGTTTGAGCGTTTTCAAGTTTGTGAATGGTTTGCTGGTTCTGGATAAAAATCCAAGCATTCTGTAAGCCTTATATATAATGCAGTCGATGTGTAAGTTAAACCTTAGTTTGGTGTCCATAATAACACCAAGGTCTCTAACGTTATCACTAGAAGCAGTAGGTTTACCATTGAGAGTATATTGAAAGGCTATGTGAGATAGTTTGCGAAAGAAACTAAATTTACTTTATCTTTATAAATGAAAATATACTGAACTTCATCAGTTGGAAAGACTTTTACCAAGTGAAACAGAAGTCCGATGTAAAATAGAGTGAATATTCGTAGAACACTAAATCTTATTTCTACTTCTTAAATTAGATCGTAGATCTGTTTTTCGAGATTCCTGTGAAGCTGAGGTCCAGCTATCCCTCCACCTCTTCGGTGGTCTTCCGGGGAGGCGATGCCCTGGTTGGATTTAGTTTGCCGCTATGGATGAGATTCGATATGCGACCATCCTGTTGACGTGGTCCCTCCAGAATCTACTCCAACGTATGATGTCGTCGTTTTCACAGGTCCGCCTAATGTCGTCATTGCGAATTCTGTCCCTATGCGTCTTCCTTGTGATAGCCCTTAAAACCTTAATTTCCGATGTTCGTAGGAGGTTTTTGTTTTTGGTCGTGTCGGCTCTTGTCTCCGCCGCGTATGTCATCTTCTAAATCTTATTTAATTTTTAGAAATAGGAATAACCCAATTATCTAAATGTCGTCAATCGCTAATATCAAATATGCTAAAACCATAATATTTAAATGAATGGATGCGGTCTGTCTAGGATAGGGAGCAGTGGAGGTCTCAGAGAGAGGCCTATGTCCATAACTAGATGATGGAGTGCTGACGAAGAAGAAGAATATTTAAATAATAATAAAAGTGCTTTTATCAAGACTATGTAATGTTGGTCTCTTTCGTTGTGAATACTTACCTATGTTTAGATACTAAATGAGTCAGTATTTGTGGTTGTGAGAAACCAATGTATGTATGCTACGTTGCATCTCCCATCGCTATAAATTGGACGTTATAGGTTTAAATTTTTATAGAGCTTCGAATAAAGATGGATGTCACTAACTGCATAGTAGAGCAATTGGTTTATCTGATCTTAGCGACAGACTCAACACACAAAACTTCAAAGATCCAAAATCCCTTGCCGGCTATCTAAATTTTGTATCGGGCATCCTCGATAAAGGTTCAAATAACACAGATGAAAATGAAACTAAAGAGGAGACCGTTTGATTGTTTGATGTGTGGTAATGTTCAATTTATATTCATTGCCACTGAGATATAATATGTCGATTCGACATGCTAATAAAATGAGGAAGGAAAATAAATATGCAATGATTTATTAGAATATTGATCCCAGAATTGAATAAATATGACTAAGTTTAGTTTGTCGATCGACAATTCTTGATAGAACTCCATTGTACGTTGATATGTTATAAAAATATAAAAATACTTGGTTAATGTTCTATTATATTTATTGGATTATTGACGCGTTTCGTGCAAAGCACATCGTCAGAATAATGCTCTACAAGACTGAGACTAGTGGTTATATACAAAATTTACATGACAGGTGTATAAAAATATTGGTTTTTGAACGGTTGAAAAGAAGTCATGTAAATTTTGTATATAACCACTAGTCTCAGTCTTGTAGAGCATTATTCTGACGATGTGCTTTGCACGAAACGCGTCAATAATCCAATAAATATAATAGAACATTAACCAAGTATTTTTATATTTTTATAACATATCAACGAATAAATATGAACAAGTTTAGGTAATCTTTAGGTATATTTAAGAAAAACTTAATTTATTTTTTATTTCAATGAATTTTCATTAACTTGATACTTTTATTATAATCATGAGTGTATGTAAATATGATAAATTATTAAAAATAGTTAGTTCAAATTCAGTTTTATTGCAAAATGAGTAGGTAGGTATGTTAGTTTGAACATACTCAAAAGCCTTGACCCTATCAGCAACTTCGGAGGCCAAAATAATAATACCTATAGTTCAAATAATAACTGCAATTTAATAAATTCCTACTTCGTCCTTTTATTTCATTTTTTATACTTATCATACTTATTATTGTGATCAGTTTGTTCATTATAGTCATATTTTTGGCATTTTTTGCTGGACCATATTATGCTATTGTAAAGAATCCACTTGAAACTTCACGTTGCTTGATTGAAAGATAGTAAGATAGTAATAAATTAATAAAGAAACACTTCTTAGGCTGTGTTTCTCGAACAAGGATTAAAGTAAAAGTATAGTGGAAATACTTTGATTTCATAAAATTATTGAAAAGTTTTGGTTGTTTCATTGAAATCTAATGCCATCGAACAACGCATTTTTGAACAATTTCACGAAATCAAAGTATTTTAACTATTACTATTATTTTATTTATTTAACTTCATGTACCTACATTATAATGTGTACAATGGCGGGTTTATTGCCACAAGGCAATTTCTTCCAACCATATATCCGTTACTTTTGTTGAAACAACGCAGCCATTAAAACGACCGTTTTATGTATGCAATTGTTTTCGTATAAATAAGTAGTTCTTTTCGAAATTCAACTAGCGGGTTTAAAAAATGCAGTTTAAATCTAAAAAAGCTGTTTTGGGGTTTTAAATGATTTCAAAATTAATGAATCAAATCATAAAAGTATATCTATTTATTTTTTTATTTATTAAGAGGACAACATACAGCGTATAATAAATTATATAAAATAAAGATGATTTAAGTAAATATTAAAGCCAATTACAGGTTGTCACTGGAGTTATTAAGATTAGTTAGGAATAGTTACATATTATGGTAAGATATTGTGTGAATGATGTGTGAAATTGTGTATATTAATGTGTGCTGTATTAAAGTGTTGAGTAAGATTATGAGGATGAAATTTTAAGTCTGATATATTTTTTCAAATGTGGGGGCGCTTAGTAAAAATATTTCAAACTCTTGGAAATGCCTATCGTATGTATTACAGATTCTGTAGATTGTTGCATGTTGAGCATATTTAGTGTGCTGAGTGGTTAGGCGGAAAAGAGGATATCAGCAATATTTTGCAGTCTAGACCGAAACTTATAAATGTATCATTGGGACTCATTCGAATATTTTAATTATAATTTCATGGTTTGGTTTGGGCCTTTTAAACCAATCTATTCCGAAAACTGCAACAATGTGTCATTTGAAACACTTCTTAAATGTATTAATTTATTATGATTTCGGGAATGGCCCATTGTGAAGCTTAACTAAATA
This sequence comes from Molanna angustata, assembly GCA_963576475.1. NCBI lineage: Eukaryota > Metazoa > Arthropoda > Insecta > Trichoptera > Molannidae > Molanna > Molanna angustata. The sequence goes on along the minus strand of OY754974.1, from coordinate 4,778,976 downwards.
TTATTTTTGCGTCTGTTTTAACGGTAGCAATGCGGTCAAACAATACCGCAATATAAATACTTTGCGGTATGCTCGAAATCCGAAACCAAATATACAAAAGCTATTAAGTTATGGATTTGTAACCAGAAAGTTTTGTTTAAAAGAATTTCATTTTTTATCTGCAAAGCCGCCAATATTTGTATATGGCGGAAGGTGAACAGTCCTCACCCGCTTTATGTAGATACATATCACAATGGCCAATACCTGTAATTAAAAATTTAAAAAAATGTTTATTAATGAATGAAGAGTCCCCAATAGCCTCGAGAAGCTCGTCGTAATGGGGAAGTTATGAGGGTAGAAGATCCAGAGGCTGCTACGGACCCGATGTTTTGAATTAAGTCAATATTAATTGATGTTTACTTTGAAATCACGACTACAATTATTTTACATCATCGACAAACGATTGTTTTTTACTTTGTGGTATCATTTTGAAATAATTAAATGAAATAAAACACAACTTTGTGTACACCACAACTTTGTTTTGCAACCACAACAAAACACAACTTTGTGTACACCACAATTATTTTATATTGTTTAATCTTTTGATTCTTGTTCTTCTCCTCAGCCAGCCATCTCCTTACAACTGGATATAGATCTTTTCCTGGTTTCTATGTACATGTCTCTATCTCGCGCCGTTATCTGAATCCAATTTTCCTCACAATTGGGATTATGTCATTATCATTTGCTGACTTAACAATATCGTTAAAATCGTTTAATTGTATTGTAGGTATTTTTAATTAGTTTTTTTGTTAACAGTGAAATTTCAGAATCATAAATTAAATTATTCATAAAAATTAATTAAAACACAGTTTTAATCCACGAAAGAGAATACATGAATGTTCGCAACATATCAAGGGAAGCTAAAGTTGCCATTCATAATGCTATCTTAGTGCCAACCTTGACGTATGCAAGTGAAACTTGGACATGGCAGAAGTCGCACAAAAGCATAATAAATGCGATTGAAATCAGACCGTTAAGAAGATTCTGTAATAAGACTTTGTATGACAAAATGAGGACATAAGGAAATAATGTGAGATTAAGAAATATGTCATTAATAGAATGAAAGTGAACACATTGAGATGGTTTGGCCGCATGGGGAGAATGAATGAGGAACGCCTGACGAAGAAAATAATATACACTGCGGACAGGAATGGAATGAGAGTTCGGGGCCGCCCGAGGAAGGGGTGACACGTCCATGTGAACGTAATTTTGAAAGACGGAAATGTCAGAAGCTTCTCTTTTCTTCGCACATAATAATGTGAAATTCTACGCCATCGACCTTAAGTTTTGCGTAGTATTTAGTATTTAATTAGTGCAGATGTCTCTGCAACGCAATTGCTAACCTAAGAATACTAAATACTCCATTAGGATTTGGTATTTACATACATAGTTACCTAGGACTGTGCATTCGACAAAAAAATATATATCATGAAGTTCTCTTTTTATCAATTTTTGTTAGTATGACAAACTTTTCAAGAGACAGAAGGGCGGTACCAACAGAATAATCATAAATATCTTTTAGTTTATTGCTACCGAATTTATGACGCATTTCTGAATAAGAACAAGCAGCCGGTACAGCCATTTATTTATTTACTCGATCGCATCAATTGTATTGTATGGAAGGGTGACATGGACATTGGTATTATGTTATTATGAGGGTAGTAAGAAATCCCAGTACCGTGGCGAATCGACTTTGGGGGTTGTGTTGAGTAATATTAAAAGAAAGTAAATTAACTAACGGTACCTACACCCAATCGTGGAATTCAGAAAAATACCATTTTTATTTTTTATTTGTGATCTTTTTTATCGCATCATCTTTACAATATTCGATTAAGAATGATTGAAATTTTTGATGAGATTAGTTCCAGACATCAAATAGCGTTATCTACGTATGAATCATTTTTGTCATTGTACATACATTTTAATTTTAAGGAATCTGTTGTTTATTTAATACCTACAATACATATTATAGTTATAACTTGATTTCTAAAATATATTTCTATAAATGTACTCCAAAATTTTTAAATTCGATTTTTAATGTCAGAATTTATTGATTAATTAATGGTCTTCCACATGGTCTACCCCGGGTTAAGCAAACAGACAAACAGTTGGTGCTGCTACATAGCAAAAAGACGCAAAACCAATTTAATTAATAATATTCGGTTCAGAGAATTTTCTACAAAACGATATAACTATGGTTTTTTAAAAATAATATATTTATATACCTATATTTAGTTGTAAAATGCCATATTTATTACACGGTTTGAACCATGAATTAAATAAAACAATTAAATATAATAAAAATAAATAATTATTTTTTTAGCTATGCTGAAAATTAGTACAAATGTAGAAAAATACAATATCTCAATTATTTTTTTTCCAGAGTTTCTAAAACTTTTTTTATTAAGAAAAACATTTTGTATGACTAATTTATGTGTTTAACTAACAATATTTTTTTAAATTGAAATATTGAAAAACGCCGAAACACTCGACTAGATATACCTATATATTTTTTTTTAAATTAAGTTTAGTGACCTCATCATTATACAAATTTATATCATTCATTTACTTTAATTTATTCATACATATAGTTACATAATTGACAAATAATATTCTTAACTGCAATGCCCCACTAGGTAAAAAACCTGTGCCGGGGCTAAGGCATTTTGAAATAATTATACTTTAATTAACAGTGAATGACAACTAACAAAACATACACAAAAATAGCATCCTAAATATAAATAGCATACAATAAAAAAATGAGAAATAATATTAAAAATAAATACATAAAAAAAGTGCATTACAAATTAGAGAAAAAAACAACAATCAACGAATGCCTATTCATAAATAAAACATAACATATTAAACAAAAATTATGTCAGAATGTATGTCAGAATAAATAATAGGTACACAATATCTAAGGGACTCTCAATAGTTTGATGATCCCCATGCATACATATCATCGAGCTGATTACATCCAATATTAACATAGGTACCTACCTACATGTTTTTTTTAATAGAAAAAAATATCTTAAATAAATATTCAATAATTTGGATGTAAGGGTACATAGTTTGGTAGATTTATTTATTTTTATTTATAACATACATGGATTTTTACGTATTCTTAAATTATAGGTACACATACTATCACCATCGACAGTTGGATTTCATGTGTTACATGTGACTAGTAGGTATATTTAAACTTGTTGGTTTGTAAATAAACAAATGTTTTAGTAAAAACGTACCTACTTTTGTTGGTCTGTAGGTATTCTAGATTCCCCAAAACAATATATAGGTATTTGTTAAACATCGGTAAGGGATTAGGGTCTGAAATCCCCTAGAAGCTAATTACTGCGGTAATGTTTGAGGCCTTCTTCTTAACCTACCGGCATCAGTCACAGCACTAAACCGAGATTATCTATTGTTACTTATGATAAACAAACAGACGGCTTGCTCATGTTTACTTATTATTATTTATATCGGGTTACCTATATATTATTTATTTGTCACTATGTACACATTGGCCGGTATGTCATAAATCAGTTTTACTGTGTAACTACTGCAAAAGTATACTTTCATATATTATAACTAAATCAGCATAATATTATAGTTTTATTGCCAGCCTACTGGTTTTGCCATAAATATGGGTTATTTATTGCCATGTTCACAGTAATGTTTATTTATTAGTTCATACCATATTCCAGGACCCTAAATATGCAAAAAAAAACTTTAAATAATTATCAGTCTCTTTTAAATAAAAAAAAAAGCATTGCTTTATTGAAGAAATCAAAACTGATTATATTCAGACATGATATTATTAGTAATATTTTCGGAATCAATTGGATGAAAAATCTACATAATCATAGTTTATTGATGTCATATTTTAATTTCCGATAGTTAAAAAAAACATTATAAATGCACGCGATAGTAACTCTTACACTAATTACAAAGTGTATTTGGCGGTTTTAATATATCATGATTTCAATCGTTAGATTTACCATATGCTCTCATAAACTGAGATTGTTCCGAGGTCGTAATTCATTATTTTTGTTAAATTAATTTATTGGAACTGGGAGGCAAGTCCCATCAAACGGTGGAGTCAAAAACCTCATGATAGCCCATATTATCATGGATATAATTTTCTTATTGAGTTCTATAGAATCTTAAAATATTATACATAGATAGATCGATTCTATGGAACTCCATAAGATAATTATATCCATGATATGGATTTATCCCCCTGGGGGACAAGTCTGGTCAACCGGCGGAATAAAAACCATCCATATATACCCGTATCATTAGTTACCTACCATTTACTTATATTGTTTCACAGTAGATTTATGTTAAGTATTTTTCTTTAACATGTTCCTCCCCGAAGCACAAGGTTTTCTTATTTTCGGGGAGAATTCCTAATTGATGTTATTTTTTTTTCCTATTTTTTGTTTATACTGTTATTATTGTATTTGTTGTTTGTGTTTTTATTTTTAATAAATATATTATTATTATTATTATATTATGTTCTGTATATGAATTTAAAACAACTGTGTTTGACATTGACAGTATAGTTGTCGCCAAATATTTTGAGCCATTTCGCCGAGAAGGGGGGCGATTTGCACATATATCAACGAAGCAAAACTACACAAATTTGCGCTCTGCGCACCTGGAAGCCTGCGTTAAGACATTTCGCGATATTTATAAGAAAGAAATCATTATTTTTTGTTTATTTTATTTATATAAATTTATGATTATATGAAGGTCTGCAATGCCGTCCATTTTTTTTCATTTTTACATGGTTTAAATATTAAATTTATCTTTTGTAATTGCAGCATATCCTTCTGTTCTGGGGTCCTGGGTTCGACACAATTTCTGGGATGAACAGGACAATAGTCCTTTAACGTTCTCAATTGGATTAGAGTGGGAGATTGCGCAAATTATCTTATAATTATGAGTACGATTTTCAGCTGAGGAGAAATTCATTTAAAGGGGCGCCTGCTGACAACGTACCTATTTATTTCTTCTTCTTCTTCAATGGCACTACAGCCCAAATCGGGCTTTGGCCTCCTCCAACCATTCCTGTCCTCAGCCATTGTTCTCCATCCGGTCACATGGAGAAGCTGGTTCGCATCTTTGGTGACTTCGTCTTCCCATCTTAGTCTTGGTCTTCCTATCCTCCTCTTTCCCCCCGGATGCCCCATCATCACCCTCTTGGGTACCCGTGAGCTTGGCATTCTATGCACGTGTCCAGCCCATCTCAATATCGAGTGCCTCATATGGGTTGAGATACTAGGGGCCTGGTAGATGCTGTACAATTCATCATTGCACCTATTTATTTAATTTATGCATATATTACTTATTTGATCTAGAAAAATTGGTTAGTTGGAAGTAATTGACATTTGCTAATAAGCTTGCCACTTGTACCTACTTGGTAAGAAGAAATTTTTAAATAAATCAAATTTCTATCAAGCCATTTTTTTACTGCCCTAATCTTTTGAAATAATTTCAACAAATTAAGGCAATGTAAATCATTCAAAATGAAATGTAAAATATTTTTAGATTTATTGTTATATTGCTACAATAAGATGGGGAAGACCCGAGAAACTAAAAGAAGAAATAATATTATGAATAGTGCAATAAAAATAAACAATATGTAGGTAATGTCACCCGCAGTAGCAATGCTTTAAATTATAAACAGTTCATAAATTATGCTATTTACACAGAACCGTATTTAGTATTTAAATTGCCGTTGTGATGAAATATCTCTGTCAATTAACTAGGGTCGTATTACGAGAGGGCTTTCAAGAAAAATACAAGAAAAAGTTGAGGTCTGCTTTCGGGATTTCAAATTTTTCTTAAAAAAACAGTTATACGAACCCTAGTAATTTTGAATTTGTTTAATGTAGGTTCGTACGATCTTTTTATTCCAAATCAACGTACCCATCTAACCAAAACAATAATAATATATTTTTTTTGTTTAATTTATTTCATTTCATCAAAAATTTTCGGTGGTTTCTAAAAATTGAATATCCACAAAATTGCATAATTAATAATTATATCTAGTATCAAATAATATAATATGTATTTTATCATCGGATAATGAACAAGTATTTTAGACTGGATTTTTGATTAAAAAAGATCGTTGGCAGTTAGATGAAAATAAATGTATTCAGATGGTTTGGTCACCAAAAAATGACAAATGTTTAATGAAGCGAGAAATTCAAGAGAGCAGAGTGTAATTCTTGGTTTGTATTATTACGATTGATAAACTCATAATTTTTACTCCTCACTACCCCAAGGAGATATTAGTGGGGAGATATGAATTCGCAATTTTAAAAGGAATTTTTTATTACAGATTATCAAATAGTATCATGCTGAGATTATATTATGAAAGTTTCATCACAATGTATTTATGTATGTGTGTGCTATGTTCCTACTATGCACGGCGTGTTTATTCTATTTTATCGATTATAGACTAAAGCACTCATTAGATTATTTTTAAATTTTGCAAATTTATATATCTAATATTCGCTTAGACCCCATTAGATTTTGAAGGATATCTGATCAGTGCTTCTCATTTCTTAAAGTGTCAAATATTTCAAAGAGACTAGGGGAGAGCAGGTAGGATTCGTACACAGGGAGCATTCGTACAGTGGTTATATCTACACTATCCAATGCATTTGAGATATTTGCGTTTGTGTGTGTGACTCCCGCTCATACGCATAGAATAATCACGAGGCGAGGCGACAGTGCTGTCACCAGCTTCGACGGAGTAAGTCGATACGTGTTTTCGCTCTATGTAAGTATTTTTTATATCCACCTTTGAACACACTTATCTGTTATAATTTTTGCTTAAATTATAAAAGTAATTTAATATATTGTATGGAGTGATAACTTGGCTTTATATGTAAATAGTTATTTTAGGCTAACTAAAAGAGTAATTTTTATATTCAATTAATTTGTTGATTTCTTGGGTTGGGGTACATTCGTACAGTTATGAGTGGGGTACATTCGTACTGTACGAATGCTCCCCATTCCTAACTGCATGGCAGTTAAAAGATTGTTCACGAAAAATATTATTGTTACAGAACCATGCCACGAATATATGTGAAAAAGGGGACAAGAACAGGAGAAGTAGATGAAGATGCAATGAAGTCTGCGATGAAAGAAGTTTTGGATAAAACTTTATCTATTAGGAAATCCGCACAAAAATATGGCGTCAAACCAACTACCCTTGAAAGTCGCTTGACAAAATTTCATAAGCAAGCAGCTGTCGAAAATATACCGGTGCGAGTTTTCAGTTCCAAATTTACGTCAAATCAAGTATTTACTATCGAAGAAGAGACCCTTTTAAATAAGTATATTACACAGTGCTCCAAAATGCACTATGGATTGACGATTGTTCAGGTAAGGAAATTGGCGTACGAGTTTGCAAAAGCGAATCAACTACATTATCCTTCTAGTTGGGATCATAACAATATGGCAGGAAAGGAATGGTTGGACAGTTATCGCAGGCGTAATAGGAATCTAAGTCTCAGGAAACCTGAAAATACCAGTGCAGCACGGTCTTTTGCATTCAACAAGACTGCTGTAAATGATTTCTACGAAAACCTTGAAAAGATACTGATAAAATATAAGTTTACTGCAGACCGAATCTACAATTTCGATGAGTCAGGGATATCAACAGTACTGAGCACACCTATGATTTTGGCTGAAAAAAACCAAAAACAAATTGGTCAACTTGTTTCGGCAGAGAGGGGTGAACTTGTTACATTTGGAGGAATAATTTCAGCTATTGGTAATACGATTCCGCCACTCTTTATATTTCCCAGGGTCCATTTTAAGGACCACTTTATGGCTGGTGCTCCGGAAGGCAGCCTAGGAGTAGCGACGAAGAGTGGCTGGATTAACTGTGGTATATTTTTGGAGGTGCTGAAACATATCCAGAAGAAATCTTCATGCTCTAAAAATAACCCCATTTTGCTCCTGGTGGATAATCATGAAAGCCATGTCACACTAGAAGCTGTGGACTATGCTCGTGATAATGGCATTGTTTATCTGTCGTTCCCACCCCACACAACACATCGTCTCCAACCCTTAGACGTTGGTGTATTTGGACCTTTCAAGGCCAAACTTAAAATAGCTTTTAATGATTGGCATGTAAATAACCCAGGCAAAACCCTCAATATATATAACATACCAAAACTGGCTAAAGTAGCATATTTTGAATCATTTAATGGCAAAAATATAACAAGTGCCTTTGAGAAGACTGGAATTTGGCCATTTAATAAGCTAGCTTTTAACGACGACGATTTTGCACCTGTGAGTGTTTACCATTCTGGTTCTACTTCATTTCCCGATATTAACATGGAGCAAACTGAAGAAATAACAAATTCTTTATCACCACAGCCATTAGAATCCATGCAAGAATCAACTTCTTCAGCAGGCCAAGATGCCAATGTGTCAGAAATCCTACCTGCAGAAACAGAGCCTATTCAACAAAATCTTCCACGGAGCTTAGCGCCTGCATCTTCATCACCTGTAGGATTAATAACTCCAGAGTTGACAAAAATGTGTTAAAAAAGTCTAAGAAAGGAAAATTGCTAGGAAAATCAAGAATATATACAGATACCCCAGAAAAAAATAGACTAGAAGAAATAGAAAAAGCAAAAAAGTTGAAAAAACAAGAGCAAGAGAGGAAACAAAGGGCTAAAGAGATGAAGCGAGCATTACATTTACTATCAAATACAGATATAACAACCAAAACAAAGAGGCAAAAAAAAACTATAAAGACAGATAGTGAGAATGAAACTGATTATGAGGACGAGACTAATATGAGTTTAAGAGAAAGTTCCTGTTCTCCAATCGAAGAGACGTCTGAAGGATCGGATACTGAGAATGAAACTCCAGTTATGTCAGAAAACATCAAAGAAGAAAGCTTTGTGCTAGTAAAGTTCGAGAAAAAAAAGACCGTTTTATATTATGTTGGGCAAGTGCTTAAAAAATATAGTCCTGTTGAATACCATGTTTCATTTTTAAGGAGGATGCCTCATACCTGCAAATTTGTCTTTCCCACTATTAAAGACGAAGGAACAGTTTCCTTATCAGATGTGGTATGTATATTGCCGCCATCAAAATCTGCTTTTACAGCAAGAACAGCCCATATATTTAGCTTCGAAAAAGACTTATCTATGTATAATGTTGGATAGCATAACCATTAAATACATAAGATGACCTGTTACTCTAATGGTAAATTTTATAATGTTGATTTATTTGTTTTTTTTTTTTGTTAACAAAAACAATGTTAAAAGTATTATATTTTTTTATAACTATGTACACTTGAATTGTTTAATACTATATACCGATTATTTTAATTAGATCCTTTATTAAGTAGTTTTAAGAACTTTAAATACAATAATTGTTAAATATCCCTACATGAAGGCTTATTCTGTGTTAACTTTGATCTCAATACATGATAATATTACATTGTAAATGGCATTTTATTTGACTGTACGAAGGTTCCCCACTATGTACGAATGTGCCCCACACTATGTACGAAACTACCCCATGAGTGGGGTAGTTTCGTACGTTTTCCATTTTTTAGAAAAGTTACCATAGATTCGTCATGCTGGTTTGTATCTAAACTACACGTCACTAATATAAAAGCTAGATACGTCGGGTATATATTAGCATTGAAGTTTTTTTAAAATAGCTAATAGTTTCAATTTTTTTCAACTAAGTGTAAAAAGTGTACGAATCCTACCTGCTCTCCCCTACAAGCTCAGGAAACTTAAAATTTGATATCTTTATTTTCATGGCATTATCACTTTCATACAGTGTATTTTTGACAAAATATTATATACCTACTAACTTTTTTTTGAGAATATTTATTTTTTAAATAAAAATAATACAATTCCATTTTCCCGCCAAACTGCAAAGCACTTTTATAATTATATTTCTTTACTGAATTCAAAGAATGGTCTTTAGGTTAATAATTATCTATAGGTACTTGTATAGTATATTTTTTCGTGTTGGAATTGTATCAACTCATGAAGATCCGCTTTGAAGTAATATATAGGTAAGAAGGTACACATTAAAGAAAAAAAAAACTAATCGAGTATAATGCGGCTCTGGTTTTGTCGGTGTTAGTAAACGGTCACCTGGACAAATCATTACAAAATATTTACAGCCTCTTCGTTTACAGTTGGATCCTTTGTCTTTGGTTCTCCTTTGTTTGATCTTTGGGGATCTTCCATGGGAAGTTGACAAACATTTACTTGGAAGTGACAAAACTTTGATTGTGGCGGTATCTTCTCATGGATGTCCTTCCTCGCTGTTATTTATGACCCCAGGTAATTGGTACATTGTGAGCATCACACAAATTTGCTACTTGTAGGTACATCTAACTTCTGTGTGATTTATTGTACCGACTTACATACTAACCATCCAGCCATGTTCCTAAAAGGGTACCTACTACTTCTTCTTCGTCTTTTTTCAGCTTGTTGCCGTCCACTCCTGAATCATCTGCAGCCATATTGCATTCGCGCAGCCCTACATAGATGTCATATCTAAATTGACAGTCATACATCTTCTAATTTATTATAATCATTAAATCAGTTCCATTGACATAGGTACTTTTATATTCACATAATCTATATTAACACAATCTATATTTTTACTTTTATTTTATACTCACATAATCTATATTTTTACTTTTACTTTATACTCACATAATCTATATTTTTTGGTTTGAAAAAAGATTAAAAATAAAACATTTTTATCATTTGACAAAATTTATTAAACTTTGTGCTTCATAATGCTTTGAATACATTTCCCTTTAACAGTAGGCTCTTTCATTTCAGAATTACATACCATCACGCCATGTCCCTTGCGGGGTAGGCAGAGAGAACCGAACGCCACATTTTTTCTATCCTGGCACGCATCCCTCGCCTCATCCACATTCATGCATCGTCTCATACATGTTCGTCTATTGCTCACACTTCTAACATTTCCGTCTTTCAAAATTTCGTTCACATGGTCGTGCCATCCCTTTCTTGGGCGTCCCCGACCTCTCATTCCATTCCTTTCCGCTCTGTATATTTTCTTCGTCAGGCGCTCCTCATTCATTCTCCCCATGTGACCAAACCATCTCAATGTGTTCACTTTCATTTTAGTAATGATATCTTTCTTCATCTTACATTCTTTCCTTATATCCTCGTTTCTTACCCGGTCATACATCGTTCTATTACAAATCCTTCTTAACGATCTCATTTCAACTGCATTTATTCTACTTTCATGCGTCTTCTGCCATGACCAGGTTTCACTTGCATACGTCAAGGTTGGCGCTACGATGGCGTTATGAATGGCAACTTTGGCATCCTTTGATTTGTTGCGATCATTCATAATTGGTCTTAGTGCTCCATTCACTCTGTTTCCTGTCATAACTCTTCTTTCGATCTCTTAATTGAGTCGTCCGTTCCGTTGAAATATTTTTTTTTTTAAATAAAAAATGAATATGTCCTTGTTAAACAAGTACATATACATCTTCCTACGTTCTCTAAAATAAGCAAATAAATGCTTGTGCTATAGGTGAACGAAATCGGTCGAGGCATGCTTCCCAAGTATACATATTCGTCGACTTGCTCGAGCCATTCGTTCTCTACTCTTATTTTACACGCTGTTCTGCTTTCACTCTTTCAAAGACCATTGTTTTTGATTTGCTGGCATTCATCCTAAGTCCATTCTCTATACATCCTTCATATATCTTACTTACAAGATACTGTAACTCTTCCATACTTTCTGCTAATAGAACATTATCGTCTGCATACATCAGATCTCGCACCATTACGGTACTCAATTTCAGACCCTTGCTTTCATCCTTAAGGGCTCTTATGCAGAAATCAATGTACAATTTAACTATAATTTCAATACGCCTATTAAATAATATATTTTCGACAGAGTAAAAAGAAATTATAAAATCAGACAAACTATTAGGTAATTACAAATTAGACAGACTTACCGAAAAAAAAGATAGATAGGTAGTGCTTTAATAATGATGCACTCATAATTTTTTAGTGTTGACAGGAAGAAAAAATAAAACTAGCATATGTTGTTTACTAAAAAGATGTATTAAGTATCTACCTTAAATAATAATTTACTGAATGGTAACAAGATGGTTATTTGTTCAAATAATAAGATTGTCCCAATGATGTATAGATATATTTTCGTAATAGTTTCTTATTATACATCAAAAGAAGAATATTTCATTATGGATCACAAAAAACGATAAAATACTAAAGTTTATCAACATTTATGTCAGATGCGGTTTTAAAATAGATTTCTAATTGTGTTCAAAGCGATTTATAATAAGGTATACACTACGGTCGAATAATTTTTCAAAGATAGCCGGATGTAATGATTCTTAATGCGAACTCAAACACAATGAGATAATTCTCAATGCACCAGAAAGTGACCACAACATATGGAAAGCGTATCCTGTACAAAAAAAATCTAGGTATATGTCTCCTTAATTAATTTCGCGTACTAGATATGTATATGAACATGTTCCACTGAAATATGAAATGAAAATTCCTTTGTAAATATATAATGTCAGCATACAGGATTTGCGGAACATATAGGTATACCTACATACACACGCAGTCGTTATATGATGTATTTTACAATGGTAAGTTGTACGGACGGATTAAAAAATAATCTTAATTTTGATTAAAATAATACTTTCAATAATGAGAAAAAGAACATTATTAATTGAGAAAAAAAACTGTATTTTTTTTTGACAATTTTTCAACATCTCAATATAGACGAAGTTGGAATATTATAGAAGAACCAGGAACTCAAGGCACCTACAGGGCTTACGTACCTAATCTCATCGGATGGTTTACGTGAACACTTTATGCGCTTGCGAAACGTCCACGAATTTTGCCTTCTTATTGAGTTCCCTTACCAATGCAATTTTTAAATAATTAAATTGTAATTACAGCTAATGCAGGTGTTCAAAGTTATTTTTTTATTGTATGGGGTATAGATCATTAATTAAAATTTATCTCAACAGTTAATTTACTTGTTATTTTAAAATTTTGTTTTTCTTATTGGAGTTATGAAAATTTGGTGTCGTTTTAATAATGGCAGGTAGTTTATTGAAATATTGTATATCCAGGTATTTGTAGTGATGTTGGGCGTGCAACTTTGTTCAATTTCGGAATCATCTTATTTCATATGAGATGCTGCATCTGTGCAGGTACTCACTAGCTTTTCTGCCTGGTTTTTTAAAATGATCTTTATGTATTTGTTGTAACCCAATATTTTAAGTAAGTTGTTTTTATATTTTGTGGGAAAATTCCTAGGTTTTTTCAGAATGACCTCAATGATTAATGTTTGTGCTATTTTTAGCGACTGTAAAGCGCTCTTTACATGAACAAGGTTTTTTAACGCGGTCCGATTTTCAACGCTTAAAACAGCATCCAAAATACAGGTTACTCAAATCATCGCTATACACGAGTATTATTTTCTCCTTTATTTGCGACCCCTATTATTGCAAATACGAAAAAATGAACTAGGTATGCCATTTATGTGAAAAATAGCAACATTTTATTTATTTGCTTGTTCCGCGTTTTTTTTCAACAGTATTTTATCTTTCTCTCGTTGTCTTCGTTTGCCTTTGCATTTGGACTACCAGGCATTTGACTTGAATTTGACACGATTTGATTTTTTTTTAGACCCTCAATTTTTTGTTTTTGTTTTAAAACATTGCTCTCTGATCAAGAGATGCCAAATAAACGAAAGATACCGCGAACGTCAAAGTCAACACAACACAAACGGCAGCCATGTTGACTCGTCGGCAACGAATAGTATTACATATTTCTGTTTTACGAAAAACGATACAAAACGCGTTGAAAAATAGAACACGTTCTATTTTTTTTCCCACCGCGTTGAAAACCTCGTCTGTGTAAAGTGCGCTCAAGTCTTGTATGATCCACCCCAACCGATATTTATTTACTTTAATAAGAATATTACTTTAAATATTACCAGCATGGTTATGTGACAGGTACACTACTGATGTGTACTCATATGAAGGCGTTATACAAACATTCTTTCAACTCGAGTCTTTTATTCTCGTCTGTCTGCTTCCATCCCCTTTTAATAATAACATGCATAAGATTCTGTTCTTTATCTCGAAGAGATAATCTGAAGCTATGCTGTCAACACTAAGAGTAGTACGTATGTATGCGTGTGTCTTGGCTGACCAGGAGTGATTGACATTTCTTTTAAAGAAATTTAATAAGATATCCATTGTGGTGAGATGAGTGAATGGAGGGGCCCCCACAGCATATGTTATGTGGGTCGAGACGGGACATATCAATTACGGACCACGCATTGAGAAAGGCTTATCTTTTTTTTGTGGTGTGGCATTTTTAATTTTTGCAACCTGGGTGCGAGAGCGTATTATAATGGCAGAAACGTTTTTGCTTATTTGAATGTTTGTTTAAAATTGATATCTATAACTAGGCACCCGCAGGGCTCAAAATGAGTGTTCGCAACCGTACATCGTGGTGTTCAGAATATTAATATTTTTTTCAGTAAACCAAGACAAATTATTACATATAGCCAAAAATTATCACGAGCTCCTATATAATGAACCGATATTCATAAATAATATAAATATCCATAAATATATCAATTTTTGAGGTAATGAATGCGATTGCAGAAATTTGAGATTGTGTACCTACATATTTAGTATGGAACGGGATAAATCACCTGGTTCATAATTGCATATATAATTGTCAATATAAATTGTAAACTGCTAGCCCTAGAACAGGATTTCCTAGTTGAGCAGCAGTAATCTACATACTTATTGTTGTCATTATAAATATGGTTTGATAAATAAAAATTAATAATAAATAAAATGATGATTAATATTTTTTTAAGGGATTGTCTTTGTCGTATTTGTATAGAGTTATTTTTTAATACATTTATAATATCTATCTGATTTATTCTTCTTGTCCTCTTCCTCTCCTTATCCTTTTGATTTACTATCATTGCTATGAACTGTATTTAGTCTTTTTATTATATTTAGTCTTTTTACTCTCCACACTATGGAATAGGGGAGAGTCATGATTTCGCAAAATTTAAGCGTATTTATTTTACATCAATTTCTCAATGGGTATCATGTAGAGAATGCACACTATGAGTTTCGTCGTGATGTGTTTGTGTGTATGGCGTATACGCTGTACGCCGTACGCCGTAGCATTTATCTTTTTTGTGTCCTCTCTACAGCCCAAACTATAAGTCTGATCGACTTCATATTAACATCATATGTGTAAAGTGCAAAGACCTAGAGCTGATTAGTTTTCCATAGACAACTTTTGATTTCTTCTCTATGAATTCATCATTTACGTTGTTTTTTTTTTGTGTCCTCTCTGCAGCCCAAACTATAAGTCCGATTGACTTCATATTGATATCACATGTGTTAAGTCCATAAACTTAGAGCTGATTAGTTTTCCATAGACAACGGTTCATTTTTTCCCAATGTTTCTTTATGATTTCATCTATTAAAACTGAAAAAATGCTCTCACGACCTGGAAATTAGAGATATTTTAATTTGGTTTCAACTATTTGTACAACACCAAGAATCTTCATAAAATTGTATTCAAAGTTGGTCAATGTTAAAAGAAAAATATTCAACGGTTTCAAAAATTATATTTTATTTAATGGATATTTGTATGAAACTTATATGTAACAAGAGAATTTTTTTATATTTGGCAATGTTCAGTTCATTGATTTCATATTGATATAAGAATATTAATAGCTTGAACTTAGAACTGATTAGCTTTTCATAGGTATCATAAAATTTCTTCATATGATATCACGTGTCAACATTGTCAAAATGCTCTAACGCTATTTGAAACAAAATTTATCTGCTTTTTTTAAAATATTTCATACAACATAAGCAGTCTTCACTATACTGCATTAATAGTTTGTCTATCTTAACATAAAAATATACTATCGGAAGAAAATTTATATTCCTGATAGTAACATTTAGTATGAATAAAAATGTAATTAGATAAATTTCTATGTATGGAAACGTTCAGTAATTTGATTTCATGTTATAATGTAAAGAGCTTGAACATAGAACTGATTAGCTTTCCATAAATAACAAAAAAAATCTTCATATGATATCACCTGTCAAAATTTGGAAAATACTCTCGCGTTCTTTAGAATAAAATTTATCTGCTTTTTTTAAAATATTTCATACAACATAAGCATTCTTCCCTATACTGCATTAATAGTTTGTCTATCTTAACATAAAAATATTCCCTAATGGTCGGCCTGGAAATAAATATCAACAAAACGAAAATCATGAGTCCATCATCTAACAGCACTATCACAATTGATAGTAAAATAATTGAAGCTGTTGAAGAATATATATACCTTGGACACAAGATAAAATTAGGAAAGGATAACCAGACAGCAGAAATACCCAGAAGGATCGGACTAGGTTGGGCAGCCTTTGGAAAACTTAAACATGTCCTAAAAAACAGAGATATTCCCACATGTCTGAAAAGAAAAGTTTTTGAAACATGTATCCTGCCTGTGCTTACGTATGGTCTGGAAACTATCACGCTAACTGCGAGGACCATACATAAGCTAAAATGCACTCAGAGATCCATGGAAAGGCAAATGATAGGCGTAAGTCTAAGAGACAAAATTAGAAATGAAGAAATCAGACGCCAGACAAAAGTTGTTGATGTCATGGATCGAGTTGCAAAACTTAAATGGCAATGGGCAGGTCATGTTGCCAGACAGGGTACGGACAGATGGGCACCCAGAATTCTAAATTGGAGACCATGGGATATGAAAAGGGGAATAGGCCGGCCCCAGAAAAGGTGGGCCGATGATATTGTCCCTGTCGCTGGAAGCGGATGGGTTCGAAAAGCCCAGAAAAAAGACGAGTGCAAGCTATTAGAAGAGGCCTACATCCAGCAGTGGAGAGATGGCTGAGAAAGAAGAAGAAGAAGAACATAAAAATATACTATCGGAAGAAAATTTATATTCCTGATAGTAACATTTAGTATGAATAAAAATGTAATTAGATAAATTTCTATGTATGGAAACGTTCAGTAATTTGATTTCATGTTATAATGTAAAGAGCTTGAACATAGAACTGATTAGCTTTCCATAAATAACAAAAAATTTCTTCATATGATATCACGTGTCAAAATTTTGAAAATGCTCTCGCGTTCTTTAAAACAAAATTTATCTGCTTTTTTTATAATATTTCATACAACATAAGCATTCTTCACTATACGGCATTAATAGTTTGTCTATCTTAACATAAAAATATACTATCGAAAGAAAATTTATATTCCTGGTAGTAACATTTAGTATGAATAAAAATGTAATTAGATAAATATCTATGTATGGAAAAGTTCAGTAATTTGATTTCATGTTATGTAGTAAAGAGCTTGAACATAGAACTGATTAGCTTTCCATAAATAACAAAAAATTTCTGCATATGATATCACGTGTCAAAATTTTGAAAATGCTCTCGCGTTCTTTAAAACATAATTTATCTGCTTTTATTAAAATATTTCATACAACATAAGCATTCTTCACTATACTGCATTAATAGTTTGTCTATATTAACATAAAAATATACTATCGGAAGAAAATTTATATTCCTGGTAGTAACATTTAGTATGAATAAAAATGTAATTAGATAAATTTCTATGTATGGAAAAGTTCAGTTATTTGATTTCATGTTATAATGTAAAGAGTTTGAACATAGAACTGATTAGCTTTCCATAAATAACAAAAAATTTCTTCATATGATATCACGTGTCAAAATTTTGAAAATGCTTTCGCGTCCTTTGAAACAAAATTTATCTGCTTTTATTAAAATATTTCATACAACATAAGCATTCTACACCATACTGCATTAATAGTTTGTCTATCTTAACATGAAAATATACTATCGTTAGAAAATTTATATTCCTGGTAGTAAAATTTAGAATGAATAAAATATTTCATTGTCAATATTTGTGGTGTGGAGAGTTTAGTGTTGGCCACAACCCACTCGTTTTTATCAGTTTTCTATTACGTTTATTATCTTTATTATATGTATTTTTTTTAATTTTTGTCATGTTAAAACCTTTTTGCCATAGTTCACATTGTATTGTATAAGATCATCAACTCTGGTTGGTTGGAAGAAATTGTCGTTTGGCAATAAACTCGCTAGTGTACAAATTATGTGTACAAGAAGAAAAAAATATCTAGGTAAACAATCAAAATGCACTGAGTCATATTTTTTATTTGAATATGTGATATTTAAACGAATTTTAAGTGTTTTATTACTACCAAAACACACTAAATTTTATTATTAGGTAGGTACTTTATATCGAAAGTAAAATTCTAATAAAATTCTGCTATTTGGTAGTTATAAATAACTTACAAATTAGTTTATATGAACTAAACAAAAATCAACAAAATATGACTAAGTGCATTTTGCTTGTATACCCTCAATTTATACACATACCTAAATCATTTAAGGGTTATTTTAAATCGAATTTTTGATATCGAAGACAGTTTAGGAAATATTTTTTTGTGGAACGAGTGAGATTTTTGATTTAGGCCCTTAAATAATTAATAAACCTTTTATATAATTCCCCAATATGGTATAATGAAAAACAAATCCCCTTTACTTCACATTAAATAACACACTGGTGAATTTGTTGCCAATCTTCAATTCCTTCCGACTAACTAACTACATGGAAGAATTCGACTTCGTCATATTGATGTACTAAATTAAAAATATCCTGGAATCCTCCTAAATTATATTAACTTTTAATAAAAACAAAAACATCAGAATATTTCGTGATCCGAACACCTTAAAATGTCAATAAATGATCTTAATCGACTGTTTTATCCGTGGCTAAGCCAGAGTCATAACCATGAACGTTAATTTTGACGATTGTTTCACGAGGATTAGCTTAATGAAAGATATAGGTAGGTAAACTGAACGAAAAAAAACAAATGTCTATATTTAAGTATTCGATAAAGTTGAGTGTTTATAATAATTATAGAATTCAGTTATAACAACAATTAAGATTGCTAGAGACCTCTCTTAACGACCAATAAAATGTTACTTTTAACCGGTTAATATAGAGGCGGTTAAGATTATAGACAAAAAAGTTTGTTAATGGAATTTAGACAATGTCGAATGATTTCTAATAAGAAGAGAAAACATACATAGGTAGATATTTGAATATTTTAATTTGTTTGTCGTTAATTTTTGTTGTATAAATGTGATATTCACTCATACTTTGATATAGCAAAAGTACAATTTTCCATTAATTTTATGCAACATTGAGTGATTTCATAATTTTACTTAGACTGGGTTGGTTCAACGAAAGTATCAGTAATAGTATAGTTTTGTTTTCATAAAATTGTTCAAAATTGTTTCCTTTGACGGCATTAGATTTCAATGAAAAAACTAAAAGTATTGCACAATTTTATCAAATCAAAGTATTTTAACTATACCATTACTGATACTTTTGTACGAGAAACACAGCCTAAAGGCTGGGTTGTTTCAACAAAAGTATCAGTAAAAGTAAAGTTGATTTCATAAAATTGTTCAAAATTGTGCCGTTTGACGGCATTAGATTTCAATGAAACAACCAAAGGTATTGCACAATTTTATGAAATCAAAGTATTTTAACTATACTTTTACTTTAATCAGCCGAGATATCAATTCGAGTTGGAGATATTTAGTAGGTAGGTAGGTACCCACATATATTTCCTCCACTAGTTTTGTACTGATGCTTCTGTAAAAATGTGTATTTTATTTATTTATTTTAATTTTGGCAAGTGATACAAAATTAAAGAAATAATTACAAAAAAAATTCGTTGAAAATTATAAAGTAGATTTCAAATTACCAAAATTCCCACAAAGGCAATGATTGTGTGTCGGTATACAATATATTAGAAAAATAAATTTTTATGTTTACCTAAATATATACCAACTATATAAAATAAAAATAAAAAAAAAGAAAATATTGACAAATGCTACATGAACAAATAAATTTATTATTTTTTTTGACAATCTTTTTAACGAAGTTGGAATATTGTAGAAGAACCAGGAACTCGAGGCACCTACAGGGCGTATGACCTGTCATCACTTATTAATTTCCCTTAGCAATGCAATTTTTTGAAAGTTCTAACTCAAATATAATTAACTCCTGCATTTATTACAACAACTATTTGCTATATAATTTAATTTATGAAAAATATATACTATGTACTATATATGCCAAGCAACTGATCAAATAAACACCTCGGCACAGGTCTTCCTAGTGAGGTGTTCATTGCACCATCGCAATTACACACTTACCAGTAACACGCACACACATAATATTAACAAACGAATATAGGTATTCTAATTTCGTTAAAATAATGTTTATTTCGTAAATATTATAATGCATAATACAAAACTGCGATCCGAATGATCAACATAATATTATAAAAATACAAGAATAAGTTGGATCATATTATGAACAAAATAAATGATTTATTTAAATTTTATTTAATTTATTTATTTTATAGAATACTATAGCAAAAAAGAAAAATTTATGCAAAAATACAAAGATAATTTTTATTTTACCAATTACAGTATTATAAAATATATGTATTGCAGGATGTTTACAATTTTTAAAACATTTTAACAATTTTGAAAACATGATGGGAAGGGAGAAGGTAGGGACGGGTCGTGGAGGGGATGCATCGACCACTGGTAACTCATATTACAATTTGTATCCTACATGAATGAATAATACATACATATATACATACATACATACCATCACGCCATATCCCTTACGGGGTAAGCAGAGAGGACCGAGCGCCATACTCCTCTATTTTTGCATACATTCCTAGCTTCCTTTACATCCATGCATCGTCTCATACATGCTCGTCGATTATTCAAGCTTCTTATATTTCCTTCTTTCAAAATATTCACATGGTCATGCCATCCCTTTCTGGGGCGGCCCCTACTATTTATTTATTTATTTATTTATTTATTTAGTTGGTTCTCGGGCAACTAACAGGTACTATGTCAAATATTAATTTAACACGCACCCAATAACAAGTTGCCACATTCTGGAGACTTACGATATTAATCGTCTCACAGATCCAGACTGAAAACACAATTAAAAACTGTGTCTCCACCGGGAATCGAACCCGGGACCTTTGGATCAGCAGTCAGATACCCAACCAACTGAGCCACGAAGGCCGAATTCACTCCATCTCGTACACCCATGTATATTTTTTTGATGTATATGTATGAATAATACAAAAATAAATTAAATTAATTGATTCAATTGACGTAGATTTCGTTAAGAATCGTACAGAAATGATTTAGATCGTACTAAGAGAAAGACATCGATATGATTTAAAATATTATTTAAAATTCACTGCTTAATATTATGTACCATATTTTAGTGTATTATGATGATATATTGTTTATGATCTTTTCCAGATTTACTCGAGAGGAGCTCAGGATAAACGGAGTTAAAGACGAATGTTGCAGGAGAACAAGACTCTATTCCGACTATAGCTCCATCTGAGAGACGATTATTTCAGTCATCTGAACAATTGAGTAATATTAATTTATCTTTGTATAAATAAATTAAAAATACAAATCAGACTTCTATGTTATTAACTATTACATAGGATCACATCATATAAAACAATAACACGAGCATTGTCAATACATCCCACGTGTAAACAGTATGATGTAACATCATTATTAATTTCTGTACTTAATAAAACATTATGTATCTATGTAAGTATATTATTATGTATCATGTCTCGATTGACTCACTCATGATGTGTTTTCGATTTTACAGCGTCTCCTAATTACTATGGCTGGCTCATCTTTAACCTTTGCATACCTACATACATTACCAAACATATCTTATTGTTCTTTTTCGATATTGTATACGATATTATTATTAATAAAGTTACGGGATAAAACTTTATTTTCATAACACAATAATGATTAGGTTTTTTAACGAGTATTATTATTTGATCGGTGCCGATTAATGGTGATAGATATTAGGTATACAAAATTCGAAACGATATTTCGATTGAAATTATGGTGGTGAATATTAATATTGTAATTTTAAAATGGTACGATTTCAAAATGGATTTTCAACGAATGTGTTAGATATATTTTTTTTAAAATCACAATTAAATGCTAATTATACCCTCGTAATTTTCTTAATCTAATCGGAAATAAGTTATGACAAGATTCGAAACCAATTGCACTTGATTGAACTATTATTTATTAATTAATTTATTTATCTTCTTCATGTATATCAAGTACAAAAGGCGTCAACCACCATAGACAACTAGCTTTTTGCAAATTAAGGAAAATCGTGAGGAAAAGAGATGATAAGGAAGGGATAATGACGTCAATATCATCTAAATAATATGTGTAATATGTTTTCAAAGTTCTTATTATTTACACTGTGGAATGCCATTATAAATTATTTATATTGACTTGACTATTCGAAAGCACTCTATAGTTTTAATTCCACTAAACAACTTTACACAATTAACTTTAGTATTAGTAATAGTACTCTAATAAATATATTTAACGACAATATTTAATAACTAAGTTTAATATACGCTTCAATATAATTTTGTAATGAAAAATCAATATGTCCTTTTTATTTTATTTCTTATTTATTATTGCTTTTCTGGAAACTAACAGGTAGGTACTATGTCAAATAGTTATTTAACACGCACCCTTTCACAAGTTGACACATTCTGGAGACTTACGATATTAATCGTCTCACAGATCCAGACTGAAAACACTATTAAAACTGTGTCTCCACCGGAAATCGAGCCGGGACCTTTGGCTCAGATGTCAGGTATCTACATCACGAAGGCCGTGGACTTGTTTTTGTTTAAAAATACATTTACTTTCTCATTTATTCTCAAACGTTGATTTAAATGAATGCTTAGACTATTATAATAGGTGCATGAAATCGGGAGAAGCAGGATTCGAACTCGCGACCACTGGATTACTAATCCAGCGCGCTAACCGCTCTGCCGCCGACCCGTCTGCCTCCATATAATATATTTTTTTTTTTTTTAATTGAAAAAAATGAATATGTCCTTGTTAAACAAGTACATATACATCTTCCTACGTTCCCTAAACTAAGCATAAATGCTTGTCCTATAGGTGAACGAGATCGGTCGAGGCAGGATTCGAACTCGCGACCTCTGGATTACTAACCCAGCGCGCTAACCGCTCTGCCATCCACCCATCCATTTATTAATCTCATTTTTATATACCCATGCCTTTAAATTTTGCATTTTATGTGAGCGACGGGCGTGTATTGTGTTGTAAAGGCTGATCGTGTTAAATTTAATTAAAAATTATTTTGAGCGTGTAAGCCATCTGTTTGGAGTCAAGGTGTTGAGAAATGAACGCCGAGTAAACACCATGACATATCTTGTCATCATCACTTTGACAAACGCAGGGTTTTGAACCTCAAGCACTCCGTGCAAATAAAATACAAGATGAGATTTTAATCCATACGGAAATATCGCAGAGGAGAAACGTGAAATATTAAGGGAATATGTTTCGTTTGATTGCATTGAAACAACCAAGAAGTAGAATGTGTTAAATATTGATATATCTAATTTTGTATTTTTTCTTTTGTTTTCGGTCAGTGAATGTGCAATGATACGCTGCTTCTGTTGTATCTTTCTTCTGTGATTTCGGCATCTGTAATTTGGGAGACATTTAATTCGACGGTCCGTCATTAAATAATGTCCTTACGGCTTCCTTCCACCATACAGTCCACTATCATTTCCGTGGTATATTAAACATTTTTGTATAACACAAGGAAATATATCACACAGAATGATTTTTTTATCTTAACATTTTAATATAAGTTTAGACCAACAATAAGAGTCTGTATCGGTAAAAACCCCATTCATAGATTTTTTAAGTAACATTGTAAAAACATCAGTACCTACATTAGTTTATAGGTTTGACGATATAAGATAAATTATAAAAAAAGAGAAAAAATACGTAGATACCTATAATATGTACCTACCAATGACAGCTGCTTTAAGACATTTTTTTTCAAATCTTCATTAATTCATTTCCATAAGAATATAACTCTGCATATTAGAAGCCAACAAACGCGTTTCACTAGGCAAGCAAATGAACTGAACTTCTCTGTGCCTATAATGAAAACCTCGTTTGGACAGAGACGTGACCGAGTCATTGCTCCTAGAACATTTAATAAGCTCGACAAAAAAAATAACCAAATGGAAAATAGCCATGCTTTTAAAACTAAAATAAAGGAATGGCTCTTAGTATCAGACGGGCAGAGGAGATTTTTCACCTATAGCTTTCGACCCCTTACTGAATTTTGCTCTAAGTAGGTATATTAGTGCAATTTTTTTTATAATATTTTCTTTTATTTCCATTTTTGTTGTGATATCATCACTTTTTATATACGATTGATGTT
Source organism: Molanna angustata (assembly GCA_963576475.1). Taxonomy (NCBI): domain Eukaryota; kingdom Metazoa; phylum Arthropoda; class Insecta; order Trichoptera; family Molannidae; genus Molanna; species Molanna angustata. The sequence goes on along the minus strand of OY754974.1, from coordinate 4,754,377 downwards.
GGCATCAAGTAATACAGTGTCACTGTCTCGAGATGCATTGTTGTTTGTGATATTATCACTTTATATATACAATTGATGTTGGCATCAAGTAATACAGTGTCACTGTCTCGAGATGCATTGTTGTTTGTGATATTATCACTTTATATATACAATTGATGTTGGCATCAAGTAATACAGTGTCACTGTCTCGAGATGCATTGTTGTTTGTGATATTATCACTTTATATATACAATTGATGTTGGCATCAAGTAATACAGTGTCACTGTCTCGAGATGCATTGTTGTTTGTGATATTATCACTTTATATATACAATTGATGTTGGCATCAAGTAATACAGTGTCACTGTCTCGAGATGCATTGTTGTTTGTGATATTATCACTTTATATATACAATTGATGTTGGCATCAAGTAATACAGTGTCACTGTCTCGAGATGCATTGTTGTTTGTGATATTATCACTTTATATATACGATTGATGTTGGCATCAAGTAATACAGAGTCACTGTCTCGAGATGCATTGGCCCCAGGCACAAGTTTTTTGCCTAATGGGGCATTCCCGATTCAATTATTATTGTAATGTCATCAATGTTTGTATGAATAAATAAATAAATATGTAATAAATACATATACATGGATACATAATTCTTCTTCTTCTTTTCCTCAGCAATTGTCCTACATGATGGTAGGGTCTGCTTTCTGCGTCTTGCGCTTCATCCAGTGTCCTCGGTTGCTTACCATATCCTGCCTCAACACTTCTTTCCATCTACGATCTGAACTCCCTCTGAAAAAAAAAATCGGATTTAGTTTTTTTAATATTTATGTAGCGCACACTCGTTTTTTATTTAAATTAAATTAAAAAAAATAGTGTAGTAGGTAGTGTAAAAATAGTGTAAAAAAAGTATTCGTTCATTCATTCGTTATTTCATTCATACCATCACGGCATATCACACAATGTGGGGTAACCAGCGAAAGGTGTGCGGGTGTGAATTGCCTTATAAAAGAGAGCACAACACATCTGTGTATGCCCACACACCAGTCTCATCTCACCTTAAAAGGCACTACATTCAGAATGGGTGGTGAACCTCATTGCTGAACTATGTCAGATGTTATTGTTGCCTGATATATTTTCGATTACCCGGCTCTTACGGGACACTCGAAAACAATAATAGAAAAGAGTGGAAGCACTATTCTAAGCCGGTGCCTCACAGCAACCTATTCGTTCAGACTAATAATTGTAATGAGTAAAGAAAGAATGGAATTGAATTAGGCTGATAATTGTTTAAACGTTATTTAACAACTACATACTTAAGTATAATTTAATGTATTTGCTGTTTATTTGAACATACTGCGATGATTTTTTTATTGTATCACGAAAATTTAAATGAATGTAAAAGAATAAAATTTGAATTGTCCTTCAGTTGAGGTATGTATGTATTTAAATTCATACAAAATTTAAAATATCAATATGATTTCAGCAACCCTGTGACGAGTCGGTAAAAAGTTAATTTACAAAGTCATTCATACAAGGACCGGTGACAAACCCTACAAAAATATCTAGTACCCACCTTCGTATTATTGGACAATTTGAAAGGGTTGACTTTGTCTGAATGTAGATTGTGGATTTGAAAGAAAACAGTTGTTGTTGGTGGGTACGTGACAGAGGAATTTGCTCACATTAACAATAGACTAAGCCTCCGCACTTATTATGCTTTAACCAATTTTAATTCTATAGTTCCGAGGGTAGGTCCTACCAATATCCCTTTGAATAAGGGCGGATGGTAGTTTTGTTGGTAGATTTGACGGGGGTATCAAATTAAAAGGACAGAGAAAGTTGGGACTCTATTGTCAAACGTATTATAACGAACCAGAAAGTTGCAACAGATATGGAAACAGTGTAGTTGGATATTGTAATTTGTTTTGAAACAGGATATTTCATGAATAAAAATCTACATTACATATTATTTTATTTACTACATCAATAGATATCGATGGACAGATGGGACGATGGCAGAGCGGTTAGTACGCTGGGCTAGTAATCCAGTGATCGCGAGTTCGAATCCAGCCTCGACCGATTTCGTTCACCTATAGCACAATCATTTATTTGCTTGTTTTAGGGAACGTAGGAAGATGTATATGTACTTGTTTAACAAGGACATATTCATTAAAAAAAATAGATATCCTACGAAAGCTATGATTTTAATAGTATAGTCCTGCCATTGATTTCAAATGGTGAACGATCGATTGCATGTTGTTTCCTGTGTGTGTAAATCCGTAGAAATTCTGTTTATAGAGTTAATCTATTTGATGACATCCAAGTGTTTATTGTTGTTATGCACTGCTCTACTTTGTTTTTTAATATGAAAATTTCTTCTGTCTAATATTGTGTATCATCTGCATAAGTAAGTGACCACAATCCGAATAATTGTACAATTTTCTGAATTTCTGATGTATATATATTGTACAGAATAGGACCTAATATAGAGCCCTGTGGAACACCTGTCTCAACTGACATAATCTGTGATTTATCTCATTATTTTACAGTATAACATCTATATCGTAGGTATGATTTGATGTTGAACTTGAAAATTTCAAAAGAATTTTGAATTTGAAAAAAGAATTTGCTCGGGTTTGTTGGAAGAAATTGCCTTATGGCAATAAACCTGCCTTTGTACACATGTAGGTACATAAATTTGATGTTCACGTAAAATTTGATGGTCCACGGTATCAAACGCAGCACTCAAATCCAATGCGGCGATTAATCCCATGTTACCATTATTAACGTATAATGAAACGTATAAAAATATAAAAATGAAAATCGCGTAGTGTTTTTTTACCGTCAATGAATTTAATTTAATATTTGGGATTGACGTCAGGTGTCTGTGAGGTCATGTCAAGCAAAGAGCCGCGAAGCAAATGGACCGAAGGAGATCCTTTCAAAGAATATCTCTTGTTTAGCATCCCGCCGGAGGGTCTTTATTTCCTTGAAATGAAAAACATGTTAGTCATACTGGTGTATGGAAAATAAAAAGCATTGTCATGCTTCAATAAAAGGAAGCCGCAGGTTAGCGGGAGAGCTTTTAGTGATTAAATAATGTTTTACTGAATGACAAATCTATAAACCTCTTATGATTGATAATTATATTCAAGACAATTTTAAATTCCGATTAATATGCTTGATCTCAACAACATTGTTATTTTCCTAACCTTTTTGAGAATATTGTTAGCAGGCAAAATATGTATTTCAAATAATACGTATTTTTGAAATTATACCTAATTGATTATTGATAAATTTAGTTATATACATTTAGTTTTATATTTAGTCGTATATAAGATTCAGATGAAGTAACGTCATCTCAATCCATTCAAATATTTAAAGGTAAACTAAAAAAAATTATTTGTCAAATAGTTCCTGAATTCCTTCTATCTGTTTTCATTTTTTTTTTCTCTTTGTATTTTTTTATATTTCTTACTCTTTTATGTTATTTTTTATCAATTTATTTCTCACTAAATTAGTATTGTACCAATTTAACTTAGAGACTTCACGTTGCTCGGGTTGGTTGGAAGAAATCGCCTTTTGGCAATAAACCTGCCTTTGTACACATGTACATAAATTACATAAATAAATAAATAAATATATGTACCTACAGAAAATATATAATCGTCTACAACTCGTCACCGTGTACGCCACACAGACAGTTGAAAAAGTTCGATACAAGACGAAATATATTTATGTATTTCGTGTTTCTTTTTCGTTATTATATCGATCGATTAAAACTTCGCACCGTGCGAATTTATTACCCAAACCGTGTTTAGAAGTGGTGTGATATGCCTATTAACATTTGTGTTGTGATATATTGGGTGCTTTCCCTGAACACCTCCGGTGCGAACGAAGAAGTTCGCCACCAGTGCAATATTCTCTTCTCCCTACATATATCCAACATCTTGTAGTGCTTATCTTGAGATGTCGAGGTCCAACTGTCCTTCCACCATTTGAGCGATCTTCCAGGGAGACTTGACCAGGTGGAATTATTTCATTTTCTTCAATATAAGGGATTCTGGAGTCATCGGTTCAGTTTACGTGGTACCTTCAAAATCTTATTATTGTTCTGCTCTATGTTTCTGTATATTTGATGTTACACGTCCATATAATTTATTTATTAAGGATTCGATCGAAGTATTTTTTTCTGTGATTGTCCTTAAAGTTTTCATTTCGTATGTATATTCTAAACAAATTTTTAATTTTGCTAGTATCAGCTCTTGTTTCTACATCATTATCTTTTGAATTCAGTTGAATCTTTTTCATGAAATGAGTGAGGAGTTAATAATATTGAGTTGAAAGTACCTAAGGACTGATTAGAAGTATAAAGTGTGTTAAAAAGGTCCGTCACAAATAATTAGATGTGAATTTGGAAAGTAATAAACTTCATACATAGATACCATCAAGCCATGTCCCTCACGGGGTAGGCAGAGAGAACCGAACGCCACATTTTAATTATCTTGACACACATTCATCGCCTCTTCAACATCGTCATATTCGTCCGTTGTTCGAGCCTCTTACATTTCCGTCTTTTAGAATATCCTTCACATGGTAACTGCCAACTTGAATAACAAAAAATAAAAATGGGTAGTAGATATTTTTACACATTTACCTAGACAAGATACAAAGTACCTATATAGGTATCCATTGCTACTCCTCTCGATTAATTTCGCATTTGAGAGTTCTAACTCAAAATAAAACGATTGGTGTTAAATCTTGCAGAATGAGAGGTTTAAGTATCGATTAACTAAATCCTGAATGCATCCGTCGAGCGGATTCCGTATCTCGCTAAATCGTCGATGAATTTCAACTGGATTTAAAATACAGTCTCTTCAGAGAGCGCCTCTGATTTAGAGTGTCGGTCACTTTTCCTCTTCGGTTGGCGACTAATCTGCGAATATCGACACGTGACACCCTCTGCAAGCATAAGCTTGTTTTATTTGTTTCCGAAAAAACAGTCAGACCCAGGGTTGGCGGATCTCGATCAATGTCAACGAAATTACATTTTTGAAAATTGGTTATGAAATACAACGCCTTTGTTTCGATCGTAGTTGATGTTTTTGATAGCGTCCATCTGATGAAATAAAGATGATGAAAAATTCTGAATTTACTTCTCTTACTTGTTTTAAAAATCCCTTCCTGAATGTAGAAATCTTTTTGAATCTCAGATTTTCCCTAATTTTCTTTCTTCGGCTTACAGACTCTTGAGTCCTTCTCCAATCATTTATGCGATAAATAAAGTGCTAATTATTAAAAAAAAATATATGTTTATCTAGGTTAGTTTTAAAAATGTCAGATAGACTTCCCAGATAGACAAATATGTCTATCTGGGAAGCATGTTTCAACAGAATGGACGAATTGATAAGGAGATCGAAAGAAGAGTAAGTTATTGCAGGAAACAGAGTGAATGGAGCACTTGGAGCATTTATGAATCATCGCAATATATCAAAGGATGCTAAAGTTGCATAACTATATTAATGCCAATATTAACGTATGCAAGTGAATCCTGGACATGGCAGAAGTCGCACTTAAGCAGAATAAATGCAGTTGAAATGAGATCGCCAAGAAGAATCTGTAACAGAACGATGTATGAACGAAGGGTAAGAAATGAGGACATAAGGAAAGAATCAAGAAAGATTCCATTAATAGAATGAAAGTGAACACATTGAGATGGTTTGACCACATGAGGAGAATGAATGAGGAACGCCTGACAAAGAAAATATACATTACGGACAGGAATGGAATGAAAGGTCGGGGCTGCCCAAGAAAGGGATGGCACGACCATGTGAACGGTATTTTGAAAGACGAAAATGTTAGAAGCGTGACCAACAGACGAACGTATAAGACGATGTATGAATGCAATTTCTTTAAATATATTTCTTATTGGAATCAAGACAGTGTTTTTTTCAACCCAATTTTTCTTTTTGTATATAACATATGTAGATGAATGTATTCTTGAAACAAAACCATAGACATCCTCATATATTCCCAAAACGAATAATACAGGTTGACGAAATCGGTGTAGACGAGATCCGAACCCGTGTTTGCTGGATTATTATTCTAGCTAGCCGATCTGTTAGCGTTCCATCTAAACTCATCCACTGAGTGACCACTTGTCATAATTTTTTGTCTGCGAGTCCATGCTTTTACTGTATGTGAATGAAATCGGTATAACCCAGGATTATGATTTTTTAAAACAATAAATATGTCCTTGTTTCAAGTACATAATATAAATCCCTCATACATTCCCTAAACTTAGCATAAATGCTTGTGATATGGGTGAACGAAATCGGTCGTGGCAGGATTCGATCTCACGACCACTGGATTAGTAAGTGCGCTAACCGCTCTGCCCACACCCATATTTAAATGAATTGCTATAGCACACCTTACAGCTCTCATCGACTGATCTGAATAATACGATGGTAGCTCCATATCAGCTGGCGAGAATATCGAAGTCTGTTCAGAGTATTGTTGCATTATTTTCAAATGGTGTCATTTCATTGAACATGAGCATCTCAGAAGGCAGAATGCAAATTAGATGACCAGCTTTGATAGTCTGGTGAGATTGCAACGTGCAAAGGGGAAGATACTCGTATTATAACGACTGCTAGAGAAGGTATGAGAGGTGGCGCATTGGTGTGGAAGATTGCAGCTCCGCTTGCCAGAATCTGGTAAGGTTTTGGCACTGCATCTGACTAGACTATTATTAATCCACCTGAATCTATGTAAGAATAATTACGGTAGTCAGTATGCGATGTGAACAGTGGAACTATTCGAAAATAAGCATTTAAATATTTTGAATAAAAATAATCAATATGTTATCTGAAATCACTATTGTATTTCGCCAAGAACCTTATAGATTTCTAGTGGGTGGTTCCTAGCAGACATTGTTCTGCCACAGATCGCGTTTTATAGAAAATAAAAATGAGAAAAATGTGGCGTTCGTTTTTCTCTCCCTACGTGACCAAACATATGTGGCATTTTTGTGATTTTTTTATATATATATCTTAATTCATTTCCTAAATTAAGCATAAATGCTTGTAGGTAGGTACCTACTATAGCTCTTCCTAGTATTGTCATAATATTATTATGATACTGTTAAATATGAATCTATTGGTTTCATCTAATTATCACACACACATGTCATCTAATTATCACACACAATCTGCTCACGCGCCAAAATGAGCAGGTATTGATATGGAAGAGTTTAAAATAAAAATAAAAGACAAAAAGATATTTGAAAGCTGATGTGGACGGCATCTGTACATCACAACAAGATGCTGGATGACGGGCAGGACCATTCCGAAACAGGTGTTGTCCGAGGATTAAAAATGGATAAAATCTGGGCTCGCTTCGTATGGCCCGAGGCCCGCTGATGATTGGAAGCCCTACTAAATATCAAAGGAAAAAATGTGATTATATGGAAATATGATATTTCAGTAGTGTCGAAACAGTACATTTTTTTACTATGGACTCTCATTGGATCCATATTTATAGTTCCCAATAGGGTTATGGTAATTTATTAACAAAATATACCTACATAACGAAGCGAACAAAGAAAGATAAAAAATAAGAAGGGTGGTTAGGTATAATTATTTTGTTATGAAAATATATCTGGTCATTCTTTCGCAGTTCTAGTGTAACTATTGCATCATACAATCTGGTATTTTGACTACGACAATACGTCCGAACTTTACAACATCTCGTGGTGTGTAACTAAAGTGTGGTAAGAATAAGGTTAAGTGAAAAATGCGCCATACATTTTGTTTACCGATTTAAAAGACTAGTAACTTATCTGTTGCTTTTATATATCACCAGCGTGCAAAAACATTTTTTTTTCTTTTAAAAATCCTAATTCCTAGGTCACTAATGTAATTAGTGAGAAATTAATTTTCCGCAGTAAATCAAACACTACGCAAGCAAATATCAAAAGATTAACCATTTCGCTACAATATATTCACACTGAGAAAATTTAATGCTTCATATTATATGATTATTTTATTTATGTATGAATTTCCTGATTTTGAGGCAATATAATTTTATTATACACACGTAGGTGAATGAGTCATTTTAATCGAATGTCATCAATATCCCAGGGGTCCGTATTAAGATAAAAAAATCGAACCATGTGTTGAAAACAGCTGTGATTGACTGATAATGCGCAATGTTCATCTTTAATTTGAAGCATGCGCACAACCAGGATACACCTCAGGTATATTTTCGCCCTCATATGCTATATAAATTGTAACTGACTTCCCGAGGAAATAGCCTAAGAAAAAATATGAATTTTGAATTTATATATATATATATATATATATATATATATATATATATATATATATATATATATATATATATATATATATATATATATATATATATATATATATATATATATATATATATATATATATATATATATATATATATATATATATATATATATATATATATATATATATATATATATATATATATATATATATATATATATATATATATATTTATATATATATATATATATATATATATATATATATATATATATATATATATATATATATATATATATATATATATATATATATATATATATATATATATATATATATATATATATATATATATATTATAATATTTTTATCTCGGTTTTCCCGTGTCAGTAGGTCTTGACTAAGACCATTTGTCTTCCGACGTTTCGCCTGAATATCACCAGGCATTTTCAAGGACTTAACGAAAAGCACGCGCGCGACACACGTCTACTAACACTGAAAGCTCACCGTCAAGTGACTCGTAGCGTACAAGATGGCCGCTTATGTCAAATATTGTTAGCGCGACGTGATTGGCTCCTTGTGACATGCCCACCTCCTGTCGTGTTCGTTGGTAATAATATTTTATCATTATTTTTGTGTTGTGATTTATTGTTAATTTTAGTTGTGACATTAATATTATTATGTCAAAATTAATATTATTGTCCTCTCAAAAGGGTTTAACTATGGTGTATCATATAAAACTACTCCTAAAGAAGAAATAATTACAGCGGTTGAATCAGCCATTCACAAATGCACCAATAATACTGCCGAAACAATTAGACAAGAAATTAAGAAAATTTAATTTTATTAAGATAATTAATTTTCGATTTTAAGAAAAAATACACCACCAAAATGCAATTTATCAAAACTAGAAATAATAGCCCTCAAAGAATTACGCAACAACAAAGATTTGATAATCCTTCCAGCTGATAAAGGCAATGCCACAGTAGTGATGAACAGTGAAGATTATAAATCGAAAATGACCGATATCCTTGAAGACCCAGCATACAAAATACATGCAAGCAACCCAATCACGTATCTTGAGAAAACCACGAAAACTAAAATAATGGAAACAAAACTTAGTGATGATATCAAGAAGTCACTTATTCCACGAGAGAAGTCGTCACGCTTTCCAAAATTATATGGTCTTCCAAAAATTCATAAGAAAGATATTCCTCTCAGACCAATTGTTAGTTCCATTGGTTCGCCGTTACAAATGCTTTCTAAATTCCTCGCGAATATGTTGCAGCCCTATGTAGAATCCGCAGACTCCTATGTCAAAAACTCAGAACATTTCATATCACTCATCACTGACTTAGAACTGGAAAGTACAGATATTCTTGTGAGTTTTGACGTTGTTTCTTTATTTACAAATATTCCAATTAACGAGACACTAGACATAATCAAAGAAACACTCAATACCACAGACGATATTTTAAATTTATTTTATCACTGTTTAAATAACACATTTTTTTATTACAACAATAAGACATACAAACAAATAAAAGGAGCACCTATGGGTTTGTCATTGTCACCAGCAGTCGCCAACTTATTTATGACGAGGTTTGAAGAAGAAGTCTTAAAGAAAGTAATACTCAAACCAAAGAAATGGCTAAGATATGTGGATGACACATTCGTAGTATGGTCTCACGGAGAAGAAGAATTAAATAATTTTTTGAACACTATTAACAGCATTCATAAAGATATAAAGTTTACAATGGAGAAGGAAAATAACAGACAAATACCTTTCTTAGATGTTTTAGTGTTAAAAAAAGCAAACGGTAAACTGGGGCACACAGTATATAGAAAGCCCACACACACCGATAGATACCTACACGCAACGTCCAATCATCACCCCGCACAAATATGTTCAGTCGCAAAAACACTAATAACAAGATCAAAAAGAATTGCAGACCACGAGCATAAAAAACAAGAATTAGAATACACGAAAAATGCTCTACGTTGTAATGGTTTCTCAGACTATATAATAAACAAAGCATTAAAGAGTCCAAAAACAGTGAAAGAAAAATCCAATGAAACACCATTATCAACAGCCCGACTACCATATATCAAAGGCGTCACCGATAAAATCAGCCGTCTATTAAACAAAAATAACATACGTACCGTTTTCAGCACAACAAATAAAATATCAACCTTTCTAAGAAACCCGAAAGACATCATTCCACTTGAAGCTCATGGAGTATATGAAATACCGTGCGGATCGTGCAATAAGACTTATGTAGGAAGAACCAATCGAAAAGTTGAAGCACGAATAGCGGAGCACAGAGTCGACATGAGAAACAAAAAACTTACATCCTCACTTGTACAACACTCGCTCACAGAAGGACATACAATAGATTTTGACCATTCAAAAATAATAGCAAGTTTAAACAGTGAACCTCTCAGAATTTACAGGGAAGCTATAGAAATATATAAGAGAAGGGATATAATGAACAATCGGGACGACGGAGTTCGTTTGCCTAGTACCTGGAAGAACATTTTATATGACAAACAATATAATAATAATATTAATAATACCATAGCGAAAATAACCCCAAAACACAACAATAATAATATTAATGTCACAACTAAAATTAACAATAAATCACAACACAAAAATAATGATAAAATATTATTACCAACGAACACGACAGGAGGTGGGCGTGTCACAAGGAGCCAATCACGTCGCGCTAACAATATTTGACATAAGCGGCCATCTTGTACGCTACGAGTCACTTGACGGTGAGCTTTCAGTGTGAGTAGACGTGTGTCGCGCGCGTGCTTTTCGTTAAGTCCTTGAAAATGCCTGGTGATATTCAGGCGAAACGTCGGAAGACAAATGGTCTTAGTCAAGACCTACTGACACGGGAAAACCGAGATAAAAATATTATAACATATTTCACCCGTGAAAACATCAAATATAACATAAATAACCTCTACGGTGAGGAAGTGTATCGTTCAACAAAACGATTTGAAAAGTTAAATACGAAAAGAGCAAAACTTCTATGTGATTTAACTTTCTTACGCCGATGTCGTGACACAGAAACAATACCAGTGTCTTTTACTTTAAAAACAAATAGAAAATCAGTAAAAACATCCAAAATATTAAAAAATACCGGTTTGACTCTAATTCGTGAAGAAATTAAATACATACGGTACAAACTAGATCAAGTGAGTTCTCAACTACGTGTACTTCATTTAAACCTCGCAAACACATTACATCCAGTGATATGGGATCAAATAAATAATATTGTGCAATATCGTGTTGACACCAATACAACATACACCACGGAACGCCAAATAAAGAAATTTACCAACCTACAGAAAAATAAATATTGTCACCAAGCCGCTCTGGATACAAACAAGGTCATTCACAATTTATCAAATTTTCAACTGAATAATAATGCTATTTCCGTCCTCTCAAAAGGGTTTAACTATGGTGTATCATATAAAACTACTCCTAAAGAAGAAATAATTACAGCGGTTGAATCAGCCATTCACAAATGCACCAATAATACTGCCGAAACAATTAGACAAGAAACATGCTCGATTTTAAGAAAAAATACACCACCAAAATGCAATTTATCAAAACTAGAAATAATAGCCCTCAAAGAATTACGCAACAACAAAGATTTGATAATCCTTCCAGCTGATAAAGGCAATGCCACAGTAGTGATGAACAGTGAAGATTATAAATCGAAAATGACCGATATCCTTGAAGACCCAGCATACAAAATACATGCAAGCAACCCAATCACGTATCTTGAGAAAACCACGAAAACTAAAATAATGGAAACAAAACTTAGTGATGATATCAAGAAGTCACTTATTCCACGAGAGAAGTCGTCACGCTTTCCAAAATTATATGGTCTTCCAAAAATTCATAAGAAAGATATTCCTCTCAGACCAATTGTTAGTTCCATTGGTTCGCCGTTACAAATGCTTTCTAAATTCCTCGCGAATATGTTGCAGCCCTATGTAGAATCCGCAGACTCCTATGTCAAAAACTCAGAACATTTCATATCACTCATCACTGACTTAGAACTGGAAAGTACAGATATTCTTGTGAGTTTTGACGTTGTTTCTTTATTTACAAATATTCCAATTAACGAGACACTAGACATAATCAAAGAAACACTCAATACCACAGACGATATTTTAAATTTATTTTATCACTGTTTAAATAACACATTTTTTTATTACAACAATAAGACATACAAACAAATAAAAGGAGCACCTATGGGTTTGTCATTGTCACCAGCAGTCGCCAACTTATTTATGACGAGGTTTGAAGAAGAAGTCTTAAAGAAAGTAATACTCAAACCAAAGAAATGGCTAAGATATGTGGATGACACATTCGTAGTATGGTCTCACGGAGAAGAAGAATTAAATAATTTTTTGAACACTATTAACAGCATTCATAAAGATATAAAGTTTACAATGGAGAAGGAAAATAACAGACAAATACCTTTCTTAGATGTTTTAGTGTTAAAAAAAGCAAACGGTAAACTGGGGCACACAGTATATAGAAAGCCCACACACACCGATAGATACCTACACGCAACGTCCAATCATCACCCCGCACAAATATGCTCAGTCGCAAAAACACTAATAACAAGATCAAAAAGAATTGCAGACCACGAGCATAAAAAACAAGAATTAGAATACACGAAAAATGCTCTACGTTGTAATGGTTTCTCAGACTATATAATAAACAAAGCATTAAAGAGTCCAAAAACAGTGAAAGAAAAATCCAATGAAACACCATTATCAACAGCCCGACTACCATATATCAAAGGCGTCACCGATAAAATCAGCCGTCTATTAAACAAAAATAACATACGTACCGTTTTCAGCACAACAAAATATCAACCTTTCTAAGAAACCCGAAAGACATCATTCCACTTGAAGCTCATGGAGTATATGAAATACCGTGCGGATCGTGCAATAAGACTTATGTAGGAAGAACCAATCGAAAAGTTGAAGCACGAATAGCGGAGCACAGAGTCGACATGAGAAACAAAAAACTTACATCCTCACTTGTACAACACTCGCTCACAGAAGGACATACAATAGATTTTGACCATTCAAAAATAATAGCAAGTTTAAACAGTGAACCTCTCAGAATTTACAGAGAAGCTATAGAAATATATAAGAGAAGGGATATAATGAACAATCGGGACGACGGAGTTCGTTTGCCTAGTACCTGGAAGAACATTTTATATGACAAACAATATAATAATAATATTAATAATACCATAGCGAAAATAACCCCAAAACACAACAATAATAATATTAATGTCACAACTAAAATTAACAATAAATCACAACACAAAAATAATGATAAAATATTATTACCAACGAACACGACAGGAGGTGGGCGTGTCACAAGGAGCCAATCACGTCGCGCTAACAATATTTGACATAAGCGGCCATCTTGTACGCTACGAGTCACTTGACGGTGAGCTTTCAGTGTGAGTAGACGTGTGTCGCGCGCGTGCTTTTCGTTAAGTCCTTGAAAATGCCTGGTGATATTCAGGCGAAACGTCGGAAGACAAATGGTCTTAGTCAAGACCTACTGACACGGGAAAACCGAGATAAAAATATTATAACATATTTCACCCGTGAAAACATCAAATATAACATATATATATATATATATATATATATATATATATATATATATATATATATATATATATATATATATATATATATATATATATATATATATATATATATATATATATATATATATATATATATATATATATATATATATATATATATATATATATATATATATATATATATATATATATATATATATATATATATATATATATATATATATATATATATATATATATATATATATATATATATATATATATATATATATATATATATATATATATATATATATATATATATATATATATATATATATATATATATATATATATATATATATATATATATATATATATATATATATATATATATATATATATATATATATATATATATATATATATATATATATATATATATATATATATATATATGTTATATTTGATGTTTTCACGGGTGAAATATGTTATAATATTTTTATCTCGGTTTTCCCGTGTCAGTAGGTCTTGACTAAGACCATTTGTCTTCCGACGTTTCGCCTGAATATCACCAGGCATTTTCAAGGACTTAACGAAAAGCACGCGCGCGACACACGTCTACTCACACTGAAAGCTCACTTGACGGTGAGCTTTCAGTGTGAGTAGACGTGTGTCGCGCGCGTGCTTTTCGTTAAGTCCTTGAAAATGCCTGGTGATATTCAGGCGAAACGTCGGAAGACAAATGGTCTTAGTCAAGACCTACTGACACGGGAAAACCGAGATAAAAATATTATAATATATATATATATATATATATATATATATATATATATATATATATATATATATATATATATATATATATATATATATATATATATATATATATATATATATATATATATATATATATATATATATATATATATATATATATATATATATATATATATATATATATATATATATATATATATATATATATATATATATATATATATATATATATATATATATATATATATATATATATATATATATATATATATATATATATATATATATATATATATATATATATATATATATATATATATATATATATATATATATATATATATATATATATATATATATATATATATATATATATATATATATATATATATATATATATATATATATATATATCTTAAATAAATAAAAATAAAATAAATAGTTAACTCAATAAATAAATAAAACAATAATAAATAAATTCGCATGTGAACAAATAAATTACTATATTAAAAAATAAATAAATAAATAAATAAACAAAAAACAAATAAAAAAGTAAATAAATAAATAAACAAATATTCAAACAAATAAAAGCAAAAAAAAATAATAAATTAATTCATTAATTAATCAATTTATAAATAAATAAATAAATAAACAAACAAAATAAATTCAAAAACATATAAAAATTGTAAAAAAATAATAAATAAATAAACAATTAAAGAATACATTACATAAATAAATAAATTTTAAAAATAAACAAATATGTATATAAAAACAAGTACCTAAATAAACAAACAAAATAAATTCAAAAACATAATAAAATAGTAAAAAAATAATAAATAAATAAACAAATAAAAAATACATTACATAAATAAATAAATTTATAAATAAACAAATATATAAAAACATGTACCTAAATAAATAAATAAACAAACTATAAAATAAATACATTTATAAATAAATAATATTTTAAATTTAAGTATGCCACAAAGAATCTATACCTATCTCAGAAAATATAAACTATAAGCTGAAAAACTATAATCTATAAGCTGAAAATATAAGCTGAAATTCATGTCCATTAATTTCTTTCTGAAGCATTCGTTTTGATGCCGCTCCTGTCGATACAGGTATGTAATGTAATCACGGTGATGTTAGTTAGGTACAGATAGGTAGGTATGTGTAATGTTCAAATGTAGACCACCGCAGAGTTTTATAACTTATTTGAGACGATTAATAAGATTAGGTATCTTAGCGATTCTACAGCGGCTGGTGTCTACCGAATCTTCTATAGGCAGGCAAGTATGTACCTATGTATGTTCGATAACAGTAGTTATTGATTATAATTATTTGAATATTGTATGAGTTATTGACGTTGTTTATTGCTTCTACATCACATACCTTCATACATTACGTCGCTACCTAAATAAATAACTATATTATAATTTATATACATAGATACATACCTACATAGGTATGTACATACTCAGGTGCACATATTTTATTATGAAATTAAAGAAATTACACACGTATGAATTAAACATTAATCTCATTTCACTGTGTCATTAACGGAGTACGCAGAGAGAATCGATGGTCGAAAATATCATATTAACACCGTTTTACCACGTACATAGTATTATAAAGAATCAGAAGTTGCCATCAGTCCTGAGGAAAAATCGGTCACATCAAAACCGTCCGTATCGAATTAATAACTCATATGAGATTCAAAACAAAGTGAACTATTTTAAACAAAACAATGTTTGTAGTTTTCACTAAAACACGTTAAAATAACTCAAATAACTAAGACTGCTAAATATTGAGCAATTGTATTGCACTTAATGAGCCAAATTTTACACAACTAAAAGTGTATCGACAGTATAATAAATACTAGCGACTAATTCGACCGTAATTCATTACTTTTGAAAGTAATTTTACCTGATCTATGATATAAAAACATCATATATTCATCACTCCACTTGCGCAGGGTGCAAGGAAGTGTTTATTATTATTATTAAGGTGTACTTACTTACTTATTCAGCATCTTCTTGAGTCCAGTATTAGACAAGACCTCCCGCTTGGACTTCCACTGGTCTCTATCCTGTGCCATTCTTCGCCATTCTGGACCTGTCACTTTTTTATGTCATCGGACCATCCGGTCTGGGACCTTTCCACGCTTCTGCTTCATGTTCTTGGCCTCCAGTCCATCACAACTTTGTCCTTCGTCCGTCCAACTCCACTTCAAATCCTGCTATTCCTTTGGCTACATCCGCTACTCCTGTGTTCTTCCTAATACAGTTATTAATTTTGTGGTCCCTTAGCGAGATATTCAACATTCTTCTTTCCATCGCTCTTTGTGTCACCCTTAGCTTTTCCATCATTCTCTAAGTCAATGCGGATGTTTCAAAGCCGTAATTGAGCACAGGGAGTACGCATCAAGGTGTACAAAGTTTTTTTTTCACAAATTGTAATGTTAATATACGATATCTATTGATTCACAGTGGATTATGTAATTATCTTTAACATGTTATGGATTTCAATTTAAAACTCTTTCGTTTCATATTAGAAGTATGAAAGTAAACAATCCATGGTTTGACGTGATTTTTTTTAATTTCATTTAATGTATTTGTAACACAATATTATTTATAAATAATATATTCAGCACTCCTCCTCCATATACACATTTCAACTATGCCAAATCGAAAACTCATCCGTGCGCTCAGATTGCTTTATGTATAAAAAATCCGAAATTTCGCTTCACGCATTAATATAATATATAATAAATATTCTGATAAAAATGTATGTAGGTAATAATCGAAAGTTTATTGTGTAACACTAGACATTTCATGTTGCTTGATTAAAATTTCTATCATTTACAAACTCTTGAAAAGAAATCGTCAATATGTAATTTCTAAAAAACTAAGTATTTGCTTAGCTCTTCAGTGTATATAGTATTGCTTCAATCAATGACTACTTAAAAACCAAACAACAGTGGCGTAATGATAAATATTCCTATAATATATTATATCTTTAATAATATGTATATCCAGAATATCGATATGAACATTATACTCTGATGGTTGATGAAGTAGCACTCTTATATATCATCAATCATGTTCAGAAAATCAAATATATTTAAACACTATACGTACGCCCACTTCAAAATTAAACAAAATTTCAATACAAGTCCCAACGGTAATATCGCAGCATCCTATGGTCCATTCTGTGTGAAATTTAATTTAGTTATCTGTCAATACTTTGTAAGTAGGCAGCTGTTTGATAAATTTCACTAAGTGGAATCTTACAAACTTCTTACATACATAAATACATATCTTGTAACGACACTTGATGGCACAGATTTGAGCTATAGAATAATATAAAATTTGTAAACTCTATATTTTATTTGTATTTGGGAATATTAACAATATTTATTTACTTGTTACAATATACACTTACAATAATTAATTACAAACAAAGATGAAATATATTAACAAATAAAAATATAGACATTGATTAAGTATAAAAACATAAAATATAAATTCAGATAAAATATAAATATATAGATTTATATAAAAACACTGATTAAGAAGAAAATAGCCAAAAAAGAATCAGAGAATTAGAAAAAAAAATAATGATAAGAGGGATAAAAATCGAATGTGACAATAGGTCTACTGCAGCTATATTAGTTGACAGCTATATCGATATAAAGTATTATAATGTATAAACTAATTTATAATAATAAATGGTTAATTATACCAATTATAAATATTCCACTTAATGAATAAAAACTAATAATAAGTTGAGTTAGATATTTGATGTATGGGGTTGAAGATGGAGTATTGGGTGAGGACGGAAGATGGAATAAAGTTATTATCCGTCCTGACGAGGAAGCGGTAGGCTTCGAAAACTCAATAAGTGGTGATAACAAAGTCATTTGTGTTACCAATTATTTTTAAAATGTACCACAAAGTGAATCCTGAGAATATTAATAGTAAAAAAAATATTATCAACAACTATATGTCACAGAAAAGGAAGAGAAGAAAAAAGGATTGGAGAAGGATCGCGCTTTTAAATTTGATTTGTTTTGATTATTGAGTAAAAACAAAAAAATAAAAAATAGACAAAAATTAAAAATCTGCGAGTTTACGAAATGCATCAATATAGAGAATTTTTGTAGCAGTTATTACTAGTTGTAAGTATACCAGAATGTTGAAATCTTGGGAAAACGCCCAAAATGAGACGAATTGAAGAACATAGAAGAAACCTACAACCAGGAATGGAGAGGTGGCTAAAGGAAGAAGAAGATATTATGTAGGTATCTTTATTTGTACATCAGAAATATATTTACTTAGGTAATTGATTACACAAGTAGAAAATTGAGGTTAAGTGTTTTGCTTTCAAAATAAAACATAATATGTTATACACTGAATAAGAGATGCTGTAATAAATATATTGCAATCAAAACCTTTGTCTGCCTTTCGGATCAATCACTCAGCTCACAATACCTGTTTCAATAATTTCTTTTGATTAATAATTGAGTAAGTCGATAAAATCATTTCTTATGCTTTTACATGACTGCCATATTGAACAAGAACAAAGATCTGACGATGACATGTACAAGAAACTGTAGGTACGATAATGTTACGAAACGGCGATTAAAAATATTTTTGATGGGTGTCTTGACTCGGTAAACATTTGAGGTCATATGTAGAGTCAGATTTATCTTACGAAGGTCAAAGCTCTTGACACGAAATCAATATGACTTGAGAGTGAATTTGTGAGACGACCAAAATTATAAGTCCCTAATATACCAATAAATACAAATTTTGTTTAAATTACCACTACATATTGGCAAGATGGTTTTGCCACATGGGGAAAGAATGAAAAAGAATAAAATATTCAAAACAGACAGGAATGGAATGAGAGTTTGGAGCCGTCCATGTGAAGAATTGTTCAATCATGTGAACGATAACCTGAAAGGGAGAAACTTAAGAAGCTGGAACGACAGACGAAAATGACGAAAATGAATGAATATTGATATGACGATATATGCGTGCCAGAATATAAAAATATGTGGTTTTGTCTACCGGTAGACTCTACCCCATTGAAGACACGGCGTGATTGTATATATGCATATTGGCAAGAATAGCTTAGAAACACCATGAAAATAAAAAAAACGAGTAGGTACTTATTTAGACAAATGGAGGGGTAAAGTATAAAAATTAACCCATGAATCATCATTTATTAATTTTCTTTTTCATAGCAATGTTGTTCTAAGAGACAGAAGCTTTGGTGGACTCGATGGTCTTCAAGGTAGACGTCAATTAACTAGGACTTAATTACCTTCTGTATAAACGAGCCTGTTATAATAACCATTCTGGCTATGTCGTAAGATATTGGAGGGATTCTCCTCTTTTTCACAGGATCTCCTTACATCTGTGTTACGGACGCGATTTCGGAGAGTGTTTCCAGTAATGGATCTAAAGATCTTCATCTCGGACGTTCCGAGTAGACTTTGGTTCGTATAGTGTCAGCCCCCGTTTTTACAGGGTATGTAATTATGTATGTAGGTATTTTTTTATACTTTCAAATTAGTCATGAACGTGTACAAAGGAACACGATTGCTTTGCTTAATATTTCTAAAAGGAACCTTTTGAAACACCAGCCTTAGAGATTTCTTTAAAACCGACCTTGGTCGATCGCGGCATGTGCTTTATATTTTTTTTAACCGCGGTTATAATCTTGTGTATTTTTTAATTAATCTGGGGATCACACAAAACGCCATTAGTTTACACAATTCTTATTAATGTATTGATAATTGGATTTGAATAGAAATACGGCACAAGAAACAAGATATTCCTGTTTACTTTGAGCGATATACATCTTTTTCCTGACTGTATTCATAACAACGTTACATTATCAAAATCATAACTCAATTGTTTATATAAAATGGTAATTAAATAAAAAAAATAGATAACATCGGTGCCAATATCTTCCAAGTGCCAAGTCGATACCCAGCAGTGGGGAAATTGTTTCAAAATATTTTCTCATGCAAATCTCGCTTCTCTGGACTGGGAATATTGATTAGTTGGAAGAAATTATTTGGCAATAAATTTTTCTCTTGCTCAGGGTGTAATGAAGAGCTCCACATCAATACCAGACTATCCACGCTTTGTATCCAAAGTATACCAACTTTTTTGGATATTGAGAGAATGTGAAATCTTTGAGAGGTTAGTAATGCTGAAAGCGTCCTAGAAAGCAAAGAAAGGAAACTGCCAACTCTACTGCGAGGGATGCGATACACATTGCTAGAAACAGAGAGGTCTTAAGGAGCTTTGTACCGGGAACAACCATTGGAGATCACGACCCACAGTCTTGAAGAAATGACATTGAAAGAAAGAAAGAGAGAGATAAATCGCCTAGCTGCAAAACCCTCTTAAATGGTTATACACATATTTTGAGTTACATATACAGTAAGTAGATACTAGGTCCGATTCAGATTTGACGACTAAAATTAGTTTTTATACGTCCCGAATAAAATTTTAGTCGCAAGCGTCGTAAGCCCGTATTCTGATTTCGTCTTAAACAATGGCCGACTAAAATGAATTCGCCCGAAAAATTTTAGTCACCGTGAATAAAAACATTTTCGGTGTTGCCGCGACACAAAAAATAATATATTCAAGACATTCGAAAATTTATTTCTCTAGCAATATTCAACAGCCTAAAAACGTCAAAACCATAGAAAAGAGATTTTATTGTAAAAACTAGTTAGTGTATTCTATGGTTAAAACAACGTTTACCTCCAAAACCGAAACATTTCTAATTTGTACGGCGCTATTTGCTATGGATACCTAAGGATTAATCCAAAATTAAGAGTACAAAGAAGCAGATGGAGTTGATGATTGACTTCGTATCAACGAATAGTGCAATGACAAATGGAAAGATAGTAAATTTATGAAGGTAAGTTAGATATGTCAATATAAAGTTTTGCCTTGAAATTTTATAGGTTAAATATGTCGAGCATATCTAGTGATAACTGGAAGAAAAGAGAGCCGTATTTATGACGCATCACTTGTTATTACATACATCAGGGTAATAACAAGTAACATTCCAAACTGTATCTTTCATTTGAATTCAAATTATTTTTCATTTTCTACTCATATGACAGTCATTACTCAAACTCGTGTTTATTATGTTAGACTGACGGCTTCTTTTATTAAAATGATTAAGACCATTTAATAATTCATGTAATACAATGTTGTTATTTGTTTTACAGGGAATTCTAGTGACACCAGAGTTGAAAGATTGTGGATCCAGAATACCAGAGAAATTCAGATTTGGCGATCTCTAACAATCCAGAGTTTAATGATGTTTCTCTATCAAGGGACTGAATTATTTTTTTCACTAATTATTGTATTTTTTTTGGTGTTTTGATATAGTATAATAACCTTTTTGCATATATGTAATTATTATTTGAATGTACATAAATAGCTACCTATTCAGATTTTATTATACCTACCTATGGATCTGTAAAATAAAATGTTTTAAATAGATACATTAGTTATGTGAAAAAGAGAATCTGCCTTGCCAAAAAACTATTATGCAGTTTGGCGGAAAATATTATTGTAATTCTTTTTTATAATATACAGAATTAATGAAAAAAAATATGTATTATTTTTATAACAATTTACATACTTGTTTTATTTTTCCTTGTCATTCTGTCTACTGCTTAAAAGGTTCTACAAATTAGATACAACAAATTTAATACACATGTATTTATATTACGATTATTTATTTTATACATACATAGAAAATGTGACAAATTTAATATAACTAAATATATATATATATGATTTTTTTTAAAGTGATGTGTCTTCTTATTAAATTACTTCTAGTCCTTGCAACGTGGAAAAAAATGTAAGTATCATCATAAGTAAGTCTGTCGCTATTGCCAATATCTATTTCAATAATGTCTTCATCTGCAATGAACATAATTTATTTATTTATAGTATACAAATTATTATTCTGTAAGAATTCCTGTTTTTAGTATCCTGTCGGTTCATCTGGGGCGTTATTACTCATGGTAATAATTATTTTAATCCAGAGTCACCTAAGATTTAAAATGAACATAATGGTTTATATAATAACCTAACCTCAAATGACAGACAACTTGTATGTGAGATAATGACTGAAGCCCCGAACTTTAGTAGAACATTGAATATAAATTTAGCTACTTGTAAGAATACTTCATATTAAAATTGATGATGAATGACCATTCTTGGTAGATTTTCATTATTATGATAGATATATAATTTGTAAGTACGTTATTTGACAAGTGGAATCTCTAACAATTACTTTTAATAAAATTCGTGTCACATCATTAGTTAAAAGCTACAAAAACCAATAAAATTTACAACTTTACCTTCTTTATCCATTATCTAGGCAAAGATAATAAAATTCCATTATTTGTGTGGTCTCTAAAAATATCAACGAAAGTCAAGTAACCTGTACCTATAAATACGTGATGATTATTGTTTGTCATAAATTTGTACAGTTAAAAAGTTATCACGTTTATTTTTCTTTAGACGTGAGTAAAAAAAATACTCCACTTTAAACGATTTCACCAAATAATTATTAATAATAATTGAATAAAGTAAAAACAAACAAATAATGGTGCCCTTATCCAGCGTACAAAATTGTAGACGGATGTCAAACGACCCGCATAAATTTAAGTCATATTTTAAAAGATCGAACGTCTAAGTTGCGAATCGGAATACGAAAACGTCCAAATCAACGGGAAACCGTGGATAAAAGGATTTTATCCGCGCGGTGTGACGTCATGAGATAAAATTAGAGAATCTGAATACCAATTTAATCTCGTATAAATTTGGTCAACTTTTTGACATTTCTCATATACTAAAATTCCGTATAAAATTTTTAGTCGAATCTGAATTGGGCCTACTATAGTTCACTTCTAAATTCCCTTTTATTTCGTAGAAATATCGATTCGAAAAACGTGGATAATTTATAAATTAGTTTGACCACTGACGCCTTTCGCTCAAAGAGCATCTACAGAATGGGTTAACCATTTATCCATTCTGTAGATGCTCTTTGAGCGAAACGCGTCAGTGGTCAAACTTTGTCGGCCTTCGTGGCTCAGTTGGTTAGATATCTGACTGCTGAGCCAAATGTCCCGGGTTCGATTCCCGGTGGAGACACAGTTTTTAATTGTGTTTTCAGTCTGGATCTGTGAGACGATTAATATCGTAAGTCTCCAGAATGTGGCAACTTCTTATTGGGTTGCGTGTTAAATAATATTTGAAATAGTACGTGTTAGTTGCCCGAGAAACAATATTAAATAAATAAATAAATAAATAAACTAATTTATCAAGTGGAAAAAAGTTATATAATTGTTTTTATTTATTTTAAGTAATAATATTATTGTTGTGATGATATTCGGTTTCAAAGCCCCCTTAAAATTGTGTGCGACTTGCAAAACCCACCAAAATTGTGAGATTCAAAATCTCCCATAGAGAATCTTTGTGTATTTTCTGTAAAAATACATAAAATTATAATTTCTCATGGTTCAAAGATCTTAAGTCATTTTGGGTGGTTTTAAAAAGGCGCTTCAAATATTAAATCAGGGGGGAAAGTCTGGTCAAACGGTGGAATCGAAACCCTCATGATAACCCATATCATGTAGGTATATAATTATGTTATCTTAAGACATTCTAGAACCCAATTAGATAATTATATCCATGATATGTGTTATCATGAGGGTTTTATTTATTTATTTATTTATTTATTTATTTAATATACAGAGACACCAACAGAACACTGAACAACACAAACAAAAAAAAACATGAAACAAAAAATAGAATCTCCAGGGCTCCAATAACAGGTATCTCCCGCATGGCTATTGTGCATAGTAAGGTATGTACAATCAACGTCTCCTGACCATTCATATTATAAAAAAGACATTACTTACATATATGTAGGAAAACAGGAAGAAAACAAATGTTGAACTAATAAAATAAAACATAAAAAAAGAAGGAACAATTGAACCGAGACAAAAAAAAACAAATAGATTTTACCCAGCATATTTTAAAGGATAAAAATAAGCAATTTATCATAGATCAATTTCTATGAAATATGAACGTCATTGTCATTACATTAAATTGTCACAACGATTCAGACTCAACGTCTGAATCTACCAATACAATGACACTCCGACACGGCAGAATGTCACTGTATTGGCAGGTGCATACGCGAGTGCAATGTAACGACAGTCAATAAATAACGTCGCGGACAAAATCGCGAACTCGGCAACACGTTTTGATTCCATCGCTTGACTTGTCAAACGGTGAAATCAAAACCCTCATGATCACTTAAGATATAGAAATCCATATGATTATTACATAATATCCATGATATGGGTAGTCAATACCCAAATGATAACCCATATCGTGGATATAATTATTTTATGACATATGATAATTATATCCATGATATGGGTAGTCATAAGAGTTTTGATTTCGACGTTTGACCAGACTTGCCCCCCCCCCCGTCTAAATAAAAATAATAACATGTGTGGTTGGAACGTTTTAAAAGTAAAGATTGCGAAATGTAATCACAAAAACGTCCGATGCCGTCTTCAACAAAGGTAAATATGTATATAGAACGTAATCTGTAAGCTCATTCACGCATGAGTTATTGAATTTAAAAAAAAGTTAATTGTAATTCTATTGCTTTGCTTCATTGGTACAAACTTTTAATTCAATTTTATTTTTTCAATATTCAAAATACATAAGCTTACATTCTTAAACAAGCATGTTTATGTTAGTCCTGATAATTTGCATTTTTACTCCTCACTAACCCAAGGGAATATAGTGGGGAGTTATGATTTCGCAATTTTTAAGGGTATTTTTTTTATTGCAGATTATCAAATAGTATCATGCTGAGATTGTATTCTGAAAGTTTCATCACAATGTATCTGTGTGTGTGCGCTATGCACTGTGTTTATTTTAGTTTATCAATTATAGACTACAGGACTCATTAGATTATTTTCAAATTTTGCAAATATGTACATCTAATACTCACTTAGACCCCATTAGATTTTGAAGGATATCTGAATAGTGCTTCTCATTTTTTTAAACGTCAAATATTTTAAAGAAACCCCAAGCTCAGGAAACTTAAAATTTGAAATTTTTATTTATAATTGGTTAAAAGACATCACTTTTATACAATGGCATTGAAGAATTATCAAGTTATCATAATAAAATATTTAAATAAAAAAATAATTGAACAAACTTATTTCATAAAAATATTTATTTATTTATATAATTTATGTACATGTGTACAAAGGCAGGTTTATTGCCATAAGGCAATTTCTTCCAACCAACCCGAGCAACGTGAAGTCTCTAAGTTAAATTGGTACAATACTAATTTATTGAGAAATAAATTGATAAAAAATAACATAAAAGAGTAAGAAATATAAAAAAAATACAAAGAGAAAAAAAAATGAAAAGAGAGTTTAAAATAATGAAAATTTTCCATACAAAATTTGAATACTTTTTGTAGTGATATGTTAGTGAGGAGTTTAGTGTTGGCCACAACTCACTCGTTTTTCTTTGTCCCGTGTGAGAGAATTGTATTCAGTAGTAGAGTTTTTGCACGGTTTTTCCAACTTTGAAATCAAAAAACACCGATGTATAGGCTTTGAAGCATATATGTTCCATACATGAATTTACTCAGAATTCGGAGTATAACATACCTAATATAGTGTCTGTGTATGTGTGTGTGTGTGTGAGTGTGTCCCCTTATAACTTTTGTTCCGCTTGATTCACAAAGTCTTATCAGCTTGATTCACAAACAGGTTCTGTATTTAAATTTATTGCAAATTTTACACTACAAAATTTTGTATGGAAATAGTTCCATTTTTGAATTATTAATTAGCTATAAACCACTTGTTTTTTGAGTCGAGACTCGACACGCCGGTCGATGGAAGGACAGCGCTTCCGAAACATGTCGCGAAGTGACTCAAAAAACAAGTGGTTTATAGCTAATTAATAATTCAAAAATGGTTTATATTAACTACCACAAAATATCCGCCGAATCATTAAATGATAGGAAATAGTTCCATTGAAAATACCAACACAGAGAAACTAACAAATTAAAGTTGACCAACATAATGAACCTATGTAACTTTCAAAAATTCGAATCTTTAAATGAAACTGTTAAGTTTTGTGTAATTTTTGTATCTTGTGTTGTTATTTTTGCATATTTTTTTTTATCGTTTAGTCTGTGGTGTGTATTAATGATCTACGCTTATGTTTTCATTGTATGTATGATAATTAAGGGATATATTTTTTTTTCTCTAAGGCTTTTGACCCAAAAAGGATGTTCACAAAAAAAAATAATTCAAATAATAGTCAATGAGAACGCAAAACTCAGTTGATCTCGTTACGTAATGCAGTGTTTTTCCTATTTTTTTACTGTCGTTATTTTATTCATATTAAACACTTCCTTCCACCCTGTGTAAGTGGCAAGATTATTGTCACATGGCAATTTTATTTAATGTAGGTATGTTTGCAAATAGCCGTACCTATCTAATTTAATAATGATGATAATAATAAACACTTCCTTGCACCCTGCGCAAGAGGCGAGTTTATTGCCACATGGCGATTTCTTCCAACTGACCAGTGGTTCCAGCCCAGAGAAGTTCCTAATATTTGCGTGAGAAATTAATTTAAATAAATTTCTTTTCCACTGACGATCAAACACAGGATTTAATTACGTGCAAATTGTTTATGAATTATTTTATTAATGTGTATTTTGATGCATGAATTCAGAAAACATACTAGTTTTATACTGTGTGTATCCGAAAAAGAAGTCTATGATATTTTGTTTACATTGAATTTGTTTGTATGACTGTATGTGTGTTAGGTTTAAATAAAAATAATAATAAAAATGAAAAAATAAACAATACCTACAGATTTTTTCTCCCTGATTAAAAAATATAACCAAATTATATAATAAATTATAAAATAATAATTGGGGCTGTCTGCGCAATCAATGTGTAGTTACTATTCTCATTTCTCATCACTATCGTTGGCCGTTAGTAATAATGCTCTTCCAATTCCTAGGTCCTGTGGTCCTGTCAAATAGCAGAGATGAAACGCATTTTTTTTCTTTAATATTGGCATGACTTGTGATGGGCTTCAAACATTTTGCAAATATTTTTTTTATGAGATTAGTGTCTCTTATCCGTAGATATTATATTAATAATCTATGGTTTTACACATCACTTTTATATATAATTTTTAGTATTATGCACTCCTTCTCCATATAAACTTTACCATGCCAATTCACAAACTCCTCCTTGCGAGCAGTTTACATTAAAAGTAGTCTGAAATATTCCGAGATTACTTTATTAACAAATATTTTTTTTTCCAAATAACCGGTATTTCCAATACATAGAAAAATAGTTTAATAGGCTTTGGTAGGCTATATAGTATATTTTGAAAATAATTTCCTCAATGCCTTCAAAAGAAACCTACGTCTTTGATATGAAGAACAGTTTGTATTTACATCTTTATTCTATTGAATGAGTTTTTTGAAATTTGAATTTGTTTAATAAATTTGTTGTAAAATTAGTATAACCCTTTTTTATTTTTTTATTGAAAGTACCTAAAAAAACAACAAGGTCTATGTTGTACATTTTTACTTCAATCGAAAGAGAATATGAAAATTAACCGGCTGAGTTTTTTAATATTATAATATTTTTACTACTATTCTTGCAATTTAAAAAAACTTTAAATTTTACCTTTTCTTCGCGAAAAAAATGTTGCATATCACATATTAGGTGATAGATATACAATATTTTTTCGTATTTCATACTTTAGAAGGTAATTTATTTTGTATTTTTGTGTACATCCGTTTGCCCAGGATATACAAGGGCCTTAAAATATATTTCTTCTCAGCCAGGACTCAATAGTTCTTACAGCCTTTGCTTATTTCAGAGATTGTATGAGGATGTATATGTGCTTGCTCCAAGGTCTTATTACGTACCTGATTGGTGTGTAGCTTAATATTTTTAGTTACTGCTTTTTCTTTTGCAAGTGTAGGTATATATTTAATGATACGCTAATACAGATTTAACTATCTATCTCCATATACTTTACGAAATGCTGGCCAGATGAGACTTATTTCGGTGCAATAAAACTATGATAAGAGTCGGGATGCTGTAAAATAATCCATAATGCCAGTGTGGGCTGGCACCTGGCACCAGACAACTGGTACATAATATACACTAGGTACTAATCTTCAAATAAGGCTGTGTACATTTCGGCACATTCAAATTGGATCAATAAATGATTTGTTGATTTGTTAACGATCAACCATAAATATTGACAGGTTTCGAGGCGAATAACGGTCGGTTTTGTACATTAGAGCCTCCAAATATTCGAATTTAAATTATTCGCAAACCGAATCGTGAATACTCGCTATTCGAATATTTTAAATGAGGAAATTACATGTCCTTGAATAGGTACATACATCAAAATAGACTGATAATAATTCATACCATAACGGCATATCCCACAATATGGGGTAGCCAGCGACAGGTGAGTGAAAATGCATAATTTTATACTTAAAATAATGCATTACAAATGCGTATATCCGCACACACCAGTATCGTCTCAACTCAAAAAACAACATTCAAAATGGATGGTGATCCTCATTGTTGAACTATGTGAGATTTTTTTTTCTGTTGAATTTTTGACTACCTATCCGGCTCTTACGGGAAACTAGAAAACAATAAGAGAAAAGAGTGGAAGTACTATTCAAAGCCGGTAATTCAACTAATAATACAAAACAAATATTAATTTATCCATCCAAAATTAAACATATCATTTGTGCAGCACCATTACACATACATGGCAGAACAATTGTTCAATAAACTTCCAAAGGATATAAAAATGATAAAAAAAAATCTTTTATTGAAAAAAAATAAAAAAATATGAAAATTCGTATACCGAAAATTCGAATATTAATTTGTAAGCTCTAGTTTGTTTATTGAGTGTTTATGGTGGACTTTATGCAAATACCGCGTTCAGTTTTAATAGTCGCAGCTTTTCTTTAGGGCACCCACAGCCGTTCAAATCGCCTAATTATATTCAACAATCAAATTAACATTCCTTATGGCTAATTGAATCGCTTCGACGGCGATATTATCGAAATCGGCCCGACTACCGATCGCTGCATCCCTCTCTGACGCACGTGCATCGGTGCATAATTACACGCGCTGCATCTCTCTCTCGCAAATTGTGGTCGATTTAAAAAAAGGGGAGTTGTATACAATGTATCGAAACAGACAGTTAATATTGCACTCAAAGTAAAAAAGGTCAATCGGGAATATCGGTTCAATTCGAGACTCGTATTTTATGCTGAACACTTTTTACTTTGTGGTACGACCTGTTTATTTTTTTGAGTTTCTTTCGGTTGTAGCATTTAGACCACCGGCCTGTTATATTATTATAGTTGTTTAATAATTTATTTTTATTTTTTACCTCTTGTTTACTTTGTTTTACTAACCGGTGATTAAATTCTCTTCCTTTAGTCGATACATTATAACGATCTCGCTATAAAATTATTGCACTAAAATATTATAATATATATTTTTGTGTAAAGTTTTGAAAACATTGGTTTATTTTTATATTCATAGAGCTTGAGTAACACATATTTTTATATTCGTAGAGCTTGAGTAACACATATTTTTATTTATTTTTTAAGAAAGTTTGATTTTGTCTAATATCAAATTCCTGTATTAATGGAATACATTAAAAAAATATTCAACATCTCCATTTAAAAAAAAATCAAGAAATCGTATTTCTGATATACAGTGAGGTCATATATGTAATAACCATATAATTAAATAACCTCGTGGTTGCAATTGGATTTTTAATAACTTAAATTCATTGCGACATCGCTATAAATCAACAATTGAAGAAATAAAAAAATACAAATCGGCCTTCGTGGCTTAGTTGGTTAGATATCTGACTGCTGAGCCAAAGGTCCCGGGTTCGATTCCCGGTGGAGACACAGTTTTTAATTGTGTTTTCAGTCTGGATCTGTGAGTCGATTAATATCGTAAGTCTCCAGAATGTGGCAACTTGTTATTGGGTGCGTGTTAAATTAATATTTGACATAGTACCTGTTAGTTGCCCGAGAAGCAATATTAAATAAATAAATAAATAAATAAATAATCATGATTGGATGAGAATCTGAATTGGTTTTTGTCAACAATTATAATGGTACCTACATAAAAAAAAACATTACAGTCAATCATCTCACTAAGGTTGATCCTGTATCGAGATGAGCGACTTT
This sequence comes from Molanna angustata, assembly GCA_963576475.1. Taxonomy (NCBI): domain Eukaryota; kingdom Metazoa; phylum Arthropoda; class Insecta; order Trichoptera; family Molannidae; genus Molanna; species Molanna angustata. Next base: position 4,723,262 of record OY754974.1, on the reverse strand, counting down.
ACAACAACGAGTGAAATTTTAACAATATTATAATTTTAGAATTTTGAATAACAAAACAAAAAAAACATTTACAAACACTAAGTCAAAAAATTTTTTTTTAACAAATACTATGTTACAATATTGTCTGCAGTTGGGCACAAGGAAGATACTGTGACAATAATATCTATGCAACCAACATACAGACAACTAACACAAAAGAACATGACATGTATAGGGAAATCATACACTACACTTAAAATTCATTTTTATTTTAATATTTTTATTTTTTTCCCACCAAAAAAAAAATAAAAATGAATTGATGGGAGAGGTTTTAATTAAAATGTGCTGCTTGACATTATTGCTCTTGAACAAAGCAAGCGTTTTCAATGCTTTTATATTATTTGGAAGGAAGTTAAACAGTAATGGTGCATGCGATGCGACACTTTTTTGTGAATCTATGTATGAAAAAATATAATAATTTATAACGACATCGTTATAAATCGTATTAAGAAATATAATATCATCGCTCTGATATAATATTATGTAGATGATACATGAAACAGCTCCTCGCTCTGATACAGAACAACGTCGAAAAATTGTTTTATAATAATTTAAGGTAGGTAATATAAAAATAATAATATTCATGTATATATTGTGTATTAAAACATTAAAATAAACTGTTTGTCATTAAAAGTGCGTTGTGTTAACGAAAAACGAAACTCGTTAATTAGTTAACGAATCTGGATTAAATCAAGAAAATTAAAAAAAATAATAATAACGAAACCAGTTTTTTTAAGGTACTTATATTTTTGTAGATTTAGTAAAACTGTTGATTTCACAAACCTCAATTATAATTTTAAAAATTATCTTTTTTTATGATTCATTTATTTTTTCATAGTAAATTACTAATTTTACACTAGGACACCCCGCAGAAGTAAAATTTACTATAAATCGCACACTTTTCTGTCGCTAATACGCACGCGCACAAAACACACTATGCCGTGATTGGTTGAACCATATTTACAATGGTTGCGGGTTTAATCTTCTCCCGAGTTATTTACATTTTTTTTTACAAAAAGTTTGGTAAAAATAGGCTGGCTGACGATTCCATAGCTTCAGCTTAAGCTGGGATTTGATACTAAAATGCGAAAACGTTACTACAAGTGATTTTGTTTGACATTTTAATTGAGTGGGTTGTGGCCAACGCAAAACTCCTCACGAACAAGTCATTCTATAAATTATTCAAATTTTGTATGGAAAATATTCTGCATTTCCATGAAATGAGTTTGATGAATTGTTTTTAATTTAAATATTTTTTTTACGAAAACTTGATAACTCTTCTATGCAGTTTTATAAAAGTGATGTGCCTTTTTATAAATTTGAAAATAAAAATTTCAAATTTTAAATTTCCTGAGCTTGGGGTCAATTTGAAATATTTAAAAAATTAAGAAGCACTATTAAAAAATTAAGAAGCACTATTCAGATATCCTTCAAAATCTAATGGGGTGTAAGTGATTATTATATATACAAATTTGCAAAAATTGAATAGAATCGAATGAGTACTTTAGTCTATAATCGATAAAGTAAAATGAACACGCCGTACATAGCACATAGCACATATCACACACACACACAGATACATTGTGATGAAACTTTCAGAATACAATCTCAGCATGATACTAGTTGATAATCTGCAAATAAAAAAATAGCCTTAAAAATTGCGAAATCATAACTCCCCTTGGGTTAGTGAGGAGTAAAAGTATCAAACAAAATCATTAGTAGCACTTTTCTACGTCGGCGTCGGTGCCTCACTGTAAAAAATATATTTATAGACAATATTCAATGTGTATTTATAAGATTGTTTGAGTATTGTATCTTGAAGTATGAAAACTTATATATTATATTATGCTATCGGTGTGTGGGCACTTGGCTAGTTTATTATGTCTGAGACCCCTCGGCATATAATCACATATAATAACCACACATCATAATACGTCTATATGTGTACTAATGTTCTTAATGTTCCACCAAGTACCAGACATTAAGAACACCACGGGTACCCATCACCAACTAACGAGCAACCGAATAACGAACATCAACAATACTAAAAAAATACAATAGGTTATGTATGGCCAAACCGGTGGCACGTAAATTTATACCAGTTACGAGTCAATCATCTCGCCTTGTTAAAAATAATGGACATTTTTTTTTACCAACTTTATGCATTTTGTATTTTAGATTATGTAACAGGCTCTTACGGGACGCCCGAAAACGATGATAATAGAAAATATTGGAAGCACTATTGTTGAAATAAAAATCACTTTAATACAGATAAAAATCAAATGCAATTAGGTACTTTTTTTCATTTTAATCGAAGGGCATATTCAATTAAAAATATATGGCATTTTTATGACAGATGATAATATCTCAATATAGACGAAGCTGGAATGTAATTGGAGAATAATATTCCAACTTTGTCTTTAATATGAAACTGTTTAACTTTTCAACAAATAAATGAAATTATGATAGATTGAATCGCAAGAAGTTTAATAGCAATATTGCTATGTGCGAATACACGTTTCATATTTTCTTTAAATATTTTTTTCCTTTTATTTATTATGTGATAAAAATGTAATAGTCACGTGGGCATATCATATTATGAGCAATTTTAATACATACATAGATTGATAACACATTGTAAAGCATGTTATTATTATCGTAATAAATTATCCATTGTGTTGTAAGTTATATATTTTATGGATACATATGTGTGGAGTTCACAAATTCACTACCCACTTTTTATCTATGTATGTATGCGATAATGCATTCAGTAATAATTTGAACGCAATTGCTGTGAAATGATTTAGTAAAAGTTTCGCTACTACACCACCACCCGCTCTGCATATGGGGACTCTAAACGGCGACAAGAAAAATTCATAGCACGAAAAATAGCTCACGCAGCCCTCTAGATTGGTAATATCGGCACCATGGTGCAAAAACATTCACTTCTATCGACATTCGTGAACTGTCATTGACTTCAGCTATTTTTTAATGTAAAGTATCAGACGTGCAGCCAAGATCTCTGTAAAATAATAACGTAATGGAAATCTACCAATACATAATTATGAAATAACTTCTTATAGGCTTTAAAATTTTTCTTTGAGATCACAAAATCCGCATCCGAATGGTACTGTGAAGAGGTCCACGAATAACAACGAGGAGCCCCGATCTATAAGAGGACACCATTGTGTGGCAACAATCCCACAGGATATGTTCCGAAGTTTGGTCCAGGTATTGACAGAACTGACATGAAGCAGAGGAGGGAATTTTAAATCGGCGAAGATAACTTTTAAAGTTTCCGTGTCCTGTTAAAGTTTTATTTAAGGTCGCACAGGCACTGAGAATTTTTCGAGTTGTACTCCACTTTTCGTACAGAAGTAGAAGCGGTTGAGTTCGTCCCGCCATACATTTTATACGACAGTTATAAAATCTTTTTTAACAATATTTTTGATAAATTATGGTTTTAAATCTAACAATCGAACGGGTAACAAGGGAATCCTGCAAATTTCAGGTGTTTCGGAATTATTTTTTTATCGAAAGAATTCTCAAATATTATGATTCTGGAACTAACAAGATGTATGTAGATATCGCTACTCCCACTACCACCCGCTCCGCATATGGGGACTGTCAACGGCCCCTTCGCAGAACGCTAGAATGAACGACAAAAAAAAACAATGCATGGCACGAAGAGCAGCTAATGGAGCCCTCTAGATTAGCAATCTCGGCACCATGGTGCAAAAAGAACAATCAACAAGCGCGAATTGAGATTCACACTTGCGGACTGTCGGCGACTTCAGATCCATATATATAGGGCATCAGAGAAGTGACCAAGATCTCTGGAAACAGAAAAGTCAGTGAGAATCTTCGGATAATAAGGCACCGTATCTATGGCAAAATCGTTTGAAGGCTTTGTAATTGTTCTTCGAGATCACTAAGTCCGCATGTCCAATGGGACCTTGAAGAGGCCCACGGACAGCAACGAGGAGCTCCGATCTGTAAGAGGACACAATTGGGTGGGAACACTCCCAACGGATGTGATCCGAAGTTTGGTCCGGACATTGACAAAACTGACATGAGGAAGAGGGAGCAATGTTGAAGCGATGTAGATAGCTTTTAAAGTTACCGTTTCCTGTGAGAAATTGAGAAGTCCAAAAGTCTGGAACAACCCAAGAAGATTTCAGTCGCGACCTCACGTCAGGAAAAAATAAAAAGGTAACTCTACCAACTAGACAGGTCGTCCAGCGGTTTTGCCAAATGTTTAGTAGAATGTCGCTCACGTTTCTCTTAATTGAGCTTCGGGACGTTCGACTCTCAGGGGGGTGAAAAGAAGTGTCACCGATGACAGAAGGACGGCCTCGCAATAACTTGAAAATAGCACCTCTACGTTGAATTTCAAGATCAAGGGGGGTGAAGCCTGTCAAAATTGGCAGGGATTCGGTGGGGCTTATTCTCTAAGCTTTGGATAGTGCAATGAGAGCGAATCTTTGGCCGGAAAGCAAGGTTCTTCGAATATGTATGTAGATAATACTATAATTTAGTTTCAATACGATATTGTCTGAGTAAATGAAGAAACGCTGATGCAATTAAACACATTTGAATGTCTGTGCGGCCTTAAAGATAATATGAAATGATTTTTTATTTGTTTATTTCATACTCGCTTTGTTAATAATGTTTTCTAAAAATCACCTACAAAATTTCCTATAACTCTGTTTTTTCGGAATTTTCATTATCGAATTAATATTTATTTCAACTTTTGATTTTCACGTTATATATTGCAGTTACCTACATTGTAAAATTCTATAAAGTAATAAATTGTTAAAATTAATCTAGATCAATAATTAAACGAATTTTTGACCTCTAAATTTGACCATAAAAATACATTTGCTATATGATTGTGAGACATGGTGCATAGATGAAAGAGACCGTAAAATATTGGAGACCTTCGAGATGTAGACTACCGACGAATACTTGGCATATCTTGAAGGGTATTACAAATGATGTTCTCAGCAAAATTAAAGAAACTGGAAAGTCCATGTGTTGCGACACGAGGATCTCTTACACATCATCTTGGAGGAAATGGCGGAGGGAACAACGGGTAGAGGGCGTCCTGTCGGGAGTATCTAGAGCAGGTGTGCGAAGACATGAGAGTCACTGAAGACAGAGCAGAGATACATCGCTTAGCCGCCAACCAATCTCCAAAATTAGAAACAATGAAGAAGAAGAAATATGACGATTTCGTCAACTTCAACTGATATAAATGTCTAATGACGAATGTGTTTTGACCAACACTACTATCCACTTCTGCAAGAAGATCTCCTCCATCTGACTTCACTTCGTCATGTCCTGTGCAGTTTGCATCCAGGACATGTCAGCATATCGTTGTAAACCATCCATCCACATCAGCTGCGGTCGCCTCACACCTTCCTTTGTCATACGAAATATCCATGCAGCACATTCTATGTCCACTTATCGTTCGAGCTTCTGGCTACGTGTCCCGCCCATTTCCATTATAGACACCTTTGAACTTTCATATCAGTTACTTTAGATCTTTCTCTCACAGGTTCATTTCTTTTTTTATCTCACAGTGACAGTTAATGTATCGTTAACAGAGTAGAATTATTTTTTTTAAAGTTAGCAAATCCGGAAGGGTTTTTTTTATGTTTTTTAAAAGGTAGACATGTATTCAAAATATAAATATAAAGTATTAAATACCTAACTGCCGATGTAAAATGTATTTAATATAATATTCATTGAAATATTATTAATTTGATTAACCGCTATAATGAAATGTTGCGAGGGTATGTTGATGTTGAGAGAGTGGGTAATCGAATGAACGAACGACTTGGAGAAGTGAAAAATGGTCCATTGTATTCAGTATTCATTATATTATACATAGTTTCAATAAAGAGGTCATAGACATTCTCACTTAAATCATTGCCATCACCATAGCCTCAGCCCAGCTAACATACATATTATACCATAGATACCTCTCAACTCACCTAGAATAGAAGACAATCTGTTTTACATACGCCATTCGGATTACCTCAGGGCACTATGATGATACCAAGTCAAACGTTAGACGAAACGACGTAATATGAAGCAGTACTTAATTTATTTATTATTTGTAAACAGACAGTTTTTTATTTATAATTCAAATCAGTGTTAGTAGTATTTTTAACAACTACTATAATTATTGTAATTAACAAATTGGATTGACATTACCAATATAACCGTCTAGACTGATCCTTAGAAAACGTACCTACTATATTAATTACTCATTGGTTTCCATAAAAGAAAATTCCAGTTATTGACATTGAGTAAAATATGTTTTAAAAAAAATCTGTTACTATTGGCTATGCGCTAGACGCATTTTGAAATACATTATTAAGGCCCTTGTATACCTTGGGCATACGGATGTACACAAATAAGCAAGATACAAAAGAGAAAGGCTATCGTGGTTTCTCTGGATTTACGAATCCAGGCCCACGAGCACAGGGGACTAGAGTACCAGCCAGAACAGGCGAGCCACATGGGCTTGCGACAATGTATGCAGGATTAAGGGGACCCTTTATGACTCTCAAGTCACGCTCACCACTCACCCACCAACCTCTGACTGATACTCCACTCCCCTGCGCAACCAAATCCAATAGGATGCGGATAATGCTGCTTTTACCACCTTATCCAAAAGTTCTATTATTTTACCTCTAGGGAGACCCAGGTCTTTAAAGTAGGAATATAAAGATTTTGCGGCTAGGCCTCTCGCCCCGACCTCTACAGCAAATATATTCGTGCTTAAACCATTTTGCAAACTGTTTTATCTACCAGTAATTACCTTCTAATGTATGAAAAACGAAAAAATATTGTAGGTATATCACCAAATGTTTATACAATATTTTTTAACGAAGAAAATGTGCAATTTAGAGTTTTTATTAAATAGCAAGAATAGTAATAAATATAGTAAAAAATCGAATATTTTTATTATTGCATATGCGCAAACATTGGATTTTTTTCCCTGTCGGGAGTCAAAGATATTTTTTAACAGATTTTTAATTATCTCAATAGAGACGAAGTTGGAATATTTATTGTAGGAGAACCGGGAAATCAAGGCACCTACAGGGCTTACGACCAGCCGATGACAGGTCGTAAGCCCTGTAGGTGCCTTGATTTCCCGGTTCTCCTACAATAAATATTCCAACTTCGTCTCTATTGAGATAATTAAAAATCTGTTAAAAAATATAGTAAAAAACTCAATTGGTAGATTTTCTGAACAATAGAAGTCTGAACAATAGAAGAACATGCATGAGACGTAGCATGAATGTTGACGAGGCGGTGAATGTATGTCAAGATAGAATAGTGTGGCGTTCTGTTCTCTCTGCCTACCCCGCGAGGGACATGGCGTGTTTGTATGTATAAATTTTCATATTCACTTTCGTTTGAAGTTAAAACCTTCTTCATGTGTCTTGTAGTTTTTTACAATAAAAAATAATTAAGGGTTTAGTAAAAACTAATTTAATAAGAAAATTATTACAATAAACAGTTATTTATTCCAAAGACGTATCTTTTGAGGGCACCCGGGAAAAGATTTTCAAAATTTTCTATTTAATAAAATTTACTAATAGAGCGCTGTGAGGCACCGGCTTAGAATAGTGCTTCCACTCTTTTCTATTATTGTTTTCGAGTGTCCCGTAAGAGCCGGGTAATCGAAAATACATCAGGCAACAATAACATCTGACATAGTTCAGCAAATAGGTTCACCACCCATTCTGAATGTAGTGCCTTTTAGGTGAGACGAGACTGGTGTGTGGACATACACAGATGTGTTGTGCTCCCTTTTATAAGGCAATACACACCCCCACACCTTTCGCTGGTTACCCCACATTGTGGGATATGCCGTGATGGTATGTACTAATAGAGTCTTAATTTCCTATGTCGTATAAATCCGTCAATTTCCCTTAACTTAGAACAATGTGTTGTGTTTGAAATGCATAATATTTGGTTCGTATTATTTGATATAAGTATCTATGCATAGCGTGGTCCCCCTGTAGATAACTAATAAAATTGTCTATGTATGTGATAAATTATGGGTATAAATTACAAGTGAAATGATGGATTGGTGCGCTTAACACTGATTCTCGAGAATATACACAAAGATGATGAAATAATCTGGCTGATTGAAAACAAACTTGGATGCTGCGAAGAAGTCCTCTATTAAATGGCATGTCATCACTTTGCGACACCTAGTGAAATATCTAAAGAAAATGTTTGAATATATTTAATTTTTATTGATTGCTGAAAAACCTTTCTATAGATATGTTGTACTGAGAAAAAATATTTCCCAAAAAAATAAGATAACGAGAAAATCTGGTAAAAAAAAGGTATTAAATAAGAATAAATCATACAAAGAAATAAAAAAAAACGAGAAAATCTGTTGGTTTTTCAAACAAAACATTAGGTATTCTTGTGTACCTATTTGGAAATTTGAACAGAACAACTCTTATTCTAAATGATTTATTTATTATGGTTTACACGCAAAATAAAACGATATTAAAAATAAGAAAATAAAGAAATACAAATACCTATCAAATTATTAAAATAAAAAAGGTATTAAATAAGAATAAATCATACAAAAAAATAAAAAAAACAAATTCATAAGCACAAAAATACTATTAAATACTGCGATGCACAACATGTGTATGTACCTACTAAATACATTCCAATATCGAATGGAATGGAAATATCATAAAATTATATGTTAAACAAAAACAAAAAGCGTAATAAAATAAAAATAACAAAGAAAAAAAAAACACGAAACAAAACAGCAAACAAAGATGCTTAAAAAATACATTTAAACATACATAGGTAGGTGCAAACTAAATAATATATGCCAAAACAGATAATATAAAAAATAATTTTACAAGTTACAACTAAAAATTATTGGAGAAGGCAGATAGAACCAGGCGCCTCTCCTTTCCTTATTACTAGAGACCGGATTATATGCATTTGCATATTTGCATATGCATTTGCATATTTGGGCTATTTTTGTAAGATATTGCATATTTAGACTAAAATCTACAGATCGTGCATAATTGAAAACATTTTGTAAAATTTTAACTGTATCTGTGGAGCCGATTGCCTACCGATGCGAATTAACAAAGATCCCCGAAGACATTCGGCTGTCTTCGGAAGCCGAGAGGAGCGACTTTGGGAGCGACGCATTACTGAATATTATGCGGAATTCTGAGTGAGTAAGTGAGCACCGTCATTCTTCGTCAAATTAACTCCAACTTGCCAGAAACATTCCCAACAAAATTTCGAGAAAAGCTTAATAAAAACAACAACCCTGGCTATGAATCCTGGCTATGCCAAATCAATAGCTTCATCGATGGATCGAATTCAATTTTGCCAGAGGCGATACCTGTATATATATCGTCAAAATTCACATACTGCCAAGTGACCTCAGTGGATATAGAGCACAACTGAACATTTGGAACAGTACTTGATTGTTAACGTTTTTAAGAGCCAAAAATTAAAAATATGTATCTATTTAGTAAGTAACTACCTAGATAATTTATTTAAATTGTGCATTATGAAGTTTTTTATTGTGAAATAATGTTATTTTGTAGTATTTATTTAAATTTGATGTTGCATATTTTGGCACATTTTGGCGATTTTCTTGCATATTTTGAGCATTTATAATGCATATTTGCATGCATATTTTGAGTATTTCATGTTGCATATAATCCGGTCTCTACTTATTACCATTTACCATGCTATAGATATACTTCGTATCATGCATACATACACGTTAGTTCAGCTTCTTACACTTTTCAGAATGTATGTAATTAACATGGTCATGACATCCTTTTGTAGGACGACATAAACCTCTTTTTCCATTCCTGTCACTTTTGTATATTTTATTCATCAAACTTTCGTCGTCCGAGTAGTCAAAACATCTCAATGTGTCATCACTATTTTAAATCACATTCAAATAAAACTGAGCGTGGAAAACCGCAGTTGGTTGTTGTTGAGCGAAACTGATTTTCACGATCTTTCTAATTTTTTCTGTATGAGAACCTTTGATATAGAAAATTTCCTACCAACATTTTCATAATAATTCATTATCCGATAAAGCTAACTATGCTACTTACATACCTATTACTAATTTTTGCTAATGTGGGTAATTCATGCTCGTAATTTGAGTTAAAACTCATGTATCTACGGTTAATTATTAATTATTAATAATCACCTATTAAAAATATTTTATTAATCACCTACTTAAAAATATTTTATTCATATAATAATGATTATAATATAATGGAGATTGTAAATTATTAACATATTTTTTTAATGAGTCCTGCCAATTAATGAATAATTTTACTCTCAATATTACAAAATAACAAGAAGAATAGTTACTGGAACGAAATTTGCTAAACACGTTTTGTGGACATGTGAACATCGTATGTAATATTTAAGTATCTTATTATTCTCATTTTCTAAACTAACTCTTAAGTTCTTAACTGTTCTATACAAGTAACACACAAGCGTCATACAAAACTACCACCTTAATTGGAGCGATCCGAATTTGGATTTATGAGTTTGGTAGGTACTTATTTTTATTTATTTTATTTAATTAAGCACAGACACAGGCATGAATGCCCAAATATTTCTGCGCATAATAGCTTATATATGGGAAGTACATATCATAATAAGAATTGTTTGTAGCTGTATATAAATTTCCTACCTACACTACACTATGCAGTGTACGGAAGGTGCAGTGTCTATTTTACATGATGTATATAATTATTATGTTGCGGGTGGATGTTACATAGTAAGTTTAGAGTTGTTGATTTAAAGATTAAACCAATGAAACATTAAAATCGATGAGATGGGTGGTGGCAGATGGGTTAGCGCGCTGGGCTAGCAACCCAGAGGTCGCGAGCTCGAATCCTGCCACGACCGATTTCCATTCACCTATAGTACAAGCATTTATGCTTAGTTTAGGGAATGTATAATGATGTATATGTACTTGTTATACAAGGACATATTCATTCTTTAAAAAAAAAAAAAAATCAAAAATAATTAAACATGAGAATATGAACAGAGAAGTTATACATAAATTTAAACGAAATAATTAAGAGGTTACGAACTGGGATATTATGTGTTTTTTGAAAGTTAATTTATTTTAAATATAAAGTTAATTATTAATATGATGAACTGAGTTGTATATTCTGATTAAGCGAGGAATTGAAGAGTACATACATACATATCATCACGCCATATCCCTTACGGGGTAAGCAGAGAGAACCGAGCGTCATACTCCTCTATTTTTGCATACATTCCTAGCTTCCTTTACATCCATGCATCGTCTCATACATGCTCGTCGATTATTCAAGCTTCTTATATTTCCTTCTTTCAAAATATCATTCACATGGTCATGCCATCCCTTTCTGGGGCGGCCCCTACTATTCACTCCATCTTTGGTCAGTCGTTCATCATTCACTCTTTCAATGTCCAAACCACCTCAAGGAATTCACTTTCATTTTATTTATAATACTCTTCTTCATCTTGCATTCCCTCCTTATGTCCTCATTTTTTATTCTATCATATATCGTTCTATTATGTACATACTCTTCTTAGTGATCTCATTTCGTTGTGAATTGGAGAGAAATAACCGATATTCGTATTATAGAATTTTAAGTGAAAAATATTTCTAATTGTGGTTATTCTTCAACGCTATTGACAGTTGGATCTCATGTGTTTCATGCACCTAGTTTTAATCAAAAACTATTGAATACATTTGTGTTTGATGTTCTATGTCAATCCATATGTCAAATTGTATCGTCTTGCAAATATAGCCAATACAATACAAAAGCCTTTTCAGTTATTGAAAACCCATTTACAAGGCGAAACGGTCGTCGTGTAAAAAGGAATATTTTTTCTAAGATCTTTAAATCATGATTGATTTTATATTTAAAGTATGAGGTTTGCAATATAAACAGCGCGGCGTCACGATCGAAATTGTATTTTGTTGTGCCTTATCATTTTTTTTATTTAACAATAATTAATATTTAACAATATTTAACAATAATATTTAACAATAATTATAAAAATTATATGTCCTTGTGAAAGTACATACACAAACATTCCCTAAATGAAATATAAATGCTAAGCTATAGGCGAACGAAATAGGGTGGGACTCAAACCCTCCATCTCTGGATTACGAAATCAGTGCGATTCCCGCTCTGCCACCACAATGTCTGCTCTGTTCTGTTGAGCCAGTGTCTAATGGATGTAGAATATAAACATATAGGTAGGTACGATTTGCCGGTTTTTTGAGCATAATATTGTATGCATCCCTAAATTATGGCATGTTTTTTAGAATTTACATGCAATTAAAAGCTCTGCTCTGATCCCCATATGGTATTAAGATGGGTCTCTGAAGGCTGATGTAGGTATATGTATGTTAAGACAGTCCTTAGAATCAAAAAGCAGTGCGTCCTTTAAACCTTCCCGTAAGCGGTTCGCTAAGGCCACCCGTAATGCATCAGACTTGATGTTTCTCAACAGTTTGTTGTTATAATGGAGGTTAATATCTCCATTATTCATATTGTCAGTTCGTATCTGTAGACGTATGCAGAAGATATTTATTTATTTATTTACATTTTATCACACCATATTTATAATGACAACAATAAGTAGTTCACTACTGCCCAACTAGGAAATCCTGTTCCTAAGGCTAGCAGTTTACAATTTTTACTGACAATTATATACAATTATGAACCAGGTGATTGTTCCCGTTCCACAATCATAGGTACACAATCTCAACTTTCTGCACTCACAATCACTACCTCAACAAATATATAGGCTCACATAAAATAGTTTAACCAGGTTCTAATATCTGCTATAGTACCTGTCATAAATCCAATCTCTGACGCGATTTTTATTTCAGAACCATAGAAAGAGACTAGTTAACTATGTTGGTGTACTACTCTGTGAGTTTTATGTTCTTCTTATAACTTATTGGGCGATGTAGGTACTACTTCCACCACCACCCGCTCTGCATATAGGGACTGTAAAGAGCCCCTTCACAGTGAGCGTCAAGAAAAAAATGCGTAGCACGAAAAGTTGCTCATTGATTCCTCTAGATTAGCAATCTCGGCACCATAGTGCAAAAAATCGATTCATGCTCATGGACTGTCATTGATGTAAGACAATTTATAACATTACATAACCTGTCTACATGGGGTTTCCTGCAACATGGAATATCAACGACATGTGACTGTGGAGAGCAGCATACCACCGCACATCTGGGGGGCACGTCTGGTTCGACCGGCGAAATCAAAACCCTAGTGACTACCCATATCATGGATATAATTATTATATGGAGTTCTATGACATCTAAAGACATTATAGAACTCCATATAATAATTATATCCATGATATGGGTAATCGTGAGGGTTTTGATTTCGCCGATTGAACCAGACTTGCCCCCCTGTGCAGATGCCCCTCAAGTCCAGTCAACTGCACTATGTACGATCTTATGGTGGGCAATTATTGTGCTATTGACGTTGCTAGGCACTGGCAGAAGATTATTTAAATGACACGATAGACGAAGAAGGACAATCTATCTTAAATATTTTTATTTTGTAGACTTCCGCTGGCCAGTGGTAAGAAGTTTGTTTATGTGTCGGCGTCCTAGATTTGATAAGATAAATTAATCAAAATATTACATTGCATGAAATTTTTGCTACTTTGTTCTGACGACGTTGGATTTTTGTGAGATTTACCGTTTGACAATATAGGTACCTACTTGTTACTTACACAGGCATTATTTTCAATCGTACACTTTTCTGTCATTAATACGCACGCGCACAAAACACACTGAGCCATGATCGGTTGAACCATATTTACAATGGTTGCGAGTTTTATCATCTCCCAAGTTATTAACACTTTTTTTACAAATTGTTTGGTAAGAAGAGGTTGGTAAGGTTTGCTTGTAGTAAATTACGACTCGTATTATAATATAAGAAAAAAAAATCAGAATAAGTGTCAATAGTAGGCATACAATTCAGCCGACCGCCGTGTCACAGTTAGTAAGCCGTTTGGTTTCTGTGCGGGCGTCCTGGGCTCGATTCCCAGCAGAGGAGAAATTTATTTAAATTTATTCCTCACGTAAATATTGCTTCTCTGGACTGCAAACACTGGTTAGTTGAAACAAATTGCCATACGGCAATAAACTCGCCACATGCGTAGTGTGCAATGAGGTGTTGATTGGTCACCGAAACACCGATTTAAAATTATGCCCTGCAAAGGGGTGCAAGGATGTGTATACATTATTATCTTTCCAAATGTTGTGCTATAAAGTAAAATTCTTTTAAAATTAAAAAAGTTTCTCGAGAAAGTTAATTTTTTAAATATTATAATTAATGCTTGGGAAAATATGAGATCTTCTATATTAAAAACACACACTTGCTATTTCTCAAGTTTTGCAACAAATAATTTTCACAATCCAAATTATAAAGAAATTTTTTAATTCATACTTACCAGCTCTTGTTGTTTCTTTGCACCGTGGTGTCAATATTGTTTATCTAGAGGGCTCCATGAGCTACTTTTGCAAAAGGCAGAAGAGACAAAAGAGAATCAAAAATAAAACTATTAAACACAACGAGAAATAAAAGGGTAAAAATATTTATCTGAGATATTTTTGTTATACAACGTTTGGTTATCTTTGTTCGAAATAATTGTGGGCGGAATGCCCAATGTCCAAATGCCCAATGCCCACTCAATTCTCCCCGCATGTTTTATTTTTTACTTCTTTTCTTCTCTCAAATAAACACCACTTGAAAAACAAAAGGTTGCCTCGAAACACGTCGTCCCAAGACTTATTTCTTATTTATCCCCCAATGTATCCATCGACGCTGTAACATTATGAAGCCATTGTCTTCAACCAAAACATACTTCCACTTCAACTTGGCAGACATTCTTTGCCCAATGTTTGGGTACCTACAATTATACACTATACATAAACTTTGGATAAATCAGTGAAAAATAAAATCGTAATCGAAAAAAATATAGTGCTTATTTTAAAGTTTTTTTGTGTTAATTGAGTCGAAATCAATTTTAAATTTAACAAATTAAATAGAACAACGTGTTTTTAAACTTTCGGTCGTATTAAATCGAATATATGTAATAACTATAGTTTCATTTTCATTTTTAAAGTCGCATTTCACGAGACAAAGTATTCATAATTTCTCATCATTATCATCACTGGCGCTACAGTCCGCTACGGACCCTGGACTCCTCCAGAAATAGTCTCCATTCCTCCCTATCGACCGCCAGTTCAAATTTATTAGTTCCATTTCTCTTATATCGCACAGCACGTCGTCCAGCCATCTCAACCTAAGTCTGTAAGTAATCTAGATAACCTCACAGAATATGTCCTTTTTTATATAATGGTTTTCCCTGCCGAAAGCTTTGTAGGAAAAATATGAAAATTAAGTTTATACTAGTTAGTTAGTTTCTGTGTCCAAGATCATAAACCTATATTGTGTCCCTCCAGTGATTTGCAGCCATAATAGTATTCTCATTCGCTTACCACAGATCCTCCTCAGAGAACCCTCCTTCCACAAGCGGGCAGTTCAGCAGGTGTGACATGTTCTGCGTCTCCCCACATTCGCATGCCATGTCCTGGTAATCCTCTAGCATTCTCCATCTGTCCAGGTTTACCTTGCACTTTCCTACACCCGTCCTAACTCGATTCAGGGATTTCCAGGTCGCATATAGTAGTCGGTGACCCGTTGGAAGCACCTCTGCTGGTTCATACTAAAAAAAAAGTATAAACCAACAAGGTACAAGTTTATACTAGTAGAAACCAGATATGATTGTTCTATGTAATCGACGAAATCAAGGGAAAGATCGTAGATCGTCCTATATGTATGTATAAAGAAATATATCGTAGAACATTATGGAGTCCTACAATATAAATTGCAAAGTACCGGCTTGGAATAGTGCTTCCACTCTTTTCTATTTTAATTGTTTTAGGGTGTTCCGTAAAAGTCGGGTAATCGAAATACAACAGGCAACAATAACATTTGACATAGTTTTGCAATGAAGTTCACCTCCCATTCTGAATATTGCCTTTATGGTGAGACGAGACTAATGTGTGGAGATACACGTTAGTGTTGTACTTTCTTTATAAATGTTATATTCACCCACATACCTGTCGCTGGATTCCCCCCATTAAGGGATATGCCGCGATGGTGTGTACCTATATTGTTTTCGGGTGACTCTGCAGAGCCGAATAATCGAAAATGCAAGAGGCAAAGTTACATCTAATATAGTTCAACAATGAGGATAAACACTCATTCTGAATTATGTCTTTTAAGGTGTAACGAGGCTGGTGTATGGAGATTCATGTATGTGTCTTGCTTTTTTTAAAAAACTTATGCCGTTATGGTATGTTTGTAATAAATTTAACCAAGTTTTGATTTTAATTCAGATAAAATTCCATAATTATTAAAAAAATGTACCAATACACCGAGATCTTGGTTAGAACCATCTGAAACAAAATCTCCAATATATGTAGAAATCTGCAGTAGTGCCAATAAACCTGTGAAGTAAAGGACATCGTTCAATGGTGCAAGCAAAAAGGCGTTACTGGAAATAACAAGTGGAAAGGATGAATCCCGTTATGCTTCCCAAAACCACACTGAGCGATATTTTATAGGATCTGCGACTACCAGGAAGACCATTTGAGAGATCTAAACATAATTCATGTAGAATCAAATAAAATATCTATTGAAAAAAGAAGGTAATATTCAGATGGGTCGGTGGCACGCGCTAGGCTAGTAATCCAGTGGTCGCGAGTTCGAATCCTGCCTCGACCGATTTCGTTCACCTATGGATAGCACTAGCATTTATGCTTAATTTAATATAGGAAGATGTATATGTACTTGTTCAACGCGAACATATTCATGTTTAAAAAATATGTAAAAAATTAAAAAAATATATATAGGTATTCATTCATTCGTCCTTTTCCTCATGACTGAGGATAGCGGCTGCAGTCCGTCGCCACACGTATGGCCCGCCTCCATGCCAATCTGTTTTGGGCTGAACGCAGAGCACCAGTCACCGAAGACCCCATTGTGGATTTAACCAAATCGCTCCATCTGGTCGGTGAGCGACCACGAGATCTCCGTCCCTCCACGCTGCCCATCACAACAAGCTTCTCGAGGCAGTCTGGTTCCCTTCTGGCAATGTGTCCAAAGAATTGAAGGATACGTCTGTAACATATCGTCGATAGACGATCCTCGATCCTTAGCTCGTCTAGAATTGACACATTGGTTCTTCTGGCTGTCCATGGGATGCGCAACATACGCCTCCAGCACCACATTTCAAAGCGTCGATCCTCTTTCGCTCTGACTCCCTAAGTGTCCATGTTTCCACACCATACAGGAACATCGGGAATATCAGAGCCCTGGTGAGTCTAGCTATCGTGTTATACATATCATGTATATAAATTGTGCACTCCAGTGGAACTTGAACCCTGATAGAAAACGTTTGTCTCACTGCGAACTACCTAATGTAAGTACTTATAAATGAAAAGGCCAGTTGTGATAGTATAATATGAATGCACAACATTAGTGCGGTGTAGCTCAAACATACATACATAGTTTCAGAATCCATTTTAATAACCCTTAGTCATGGTTTTTGTCAAGTGTCATATAAAAAGATACATATCTTCCCTTTTGTTTTTTTTCTAAATATTTAGGACATTTTTGACACAACTAATGGACAGAATTTCACCACTTGCCACTTGCGCAGGGTGCACGGAAGTGTTCATTATTATTATTATTTTCAGCTTCCCCTCAAGGGTTTAAGGACAAGCAAGACAACCCGCAAATCTTACCAAAAAGAGTGTATCATATTCACGGCATATTGTCATGTTGATTCCAAATATCCCGAAAGTAAACTTGGAATGGCAAATTACGTAACTGCGTTGCAGACGTAAATATATTTCAAAATTCTACAGTTATATCACGATTTTTTTTAATCCTTGAAGGTTTTGTATAATAAGTTTGGACATTGACCATGTCCTTATTATGTAAAGAGTACCTATACGTGTTCATTTTAGATAAAAAAATACATTAATTATTATATGTAGGTGTATTTCGAGAAATATGTCGTTAATCAGTGTTAGAGTAAAACGTTACGAATACCATGAACTGCTATGACAACCATTACATCCAATTTAGTAACTTTTTGAACTAAAATAGGAATGTACCAAAATTTTACAATTAAGGTCATTTGAACTTAATTTCGTATTCTGTAACTGACGTTGTTCTTAAAACTAAAATCTACAAAATTAGTGCACCGTAGATAGTAAGGTGAACTTAAATTGTCTAAGGCGCAGACTACGCATGCGTACAGAGCACTGTTCGGCCATTTGTATTTATGTCATGTGCCGTGAGTTTTCCAATATTATGTGGTTATAAATTTTCAATATAACGCAAATAATAAAAAATTAAAATTATTAAAATTAAACATTTTATTTTTTTCCGTAAACAACTGATGTTTCATTATTACTAAAAAATCCCAGACTGCTGTGAAAATAGTAAGTACGCATCCAATTAGGTGTGAAATAAAATTAGCAACATTTTGACATTTGATTCGACTAAAATGTGGTTAAATAATAGGGAATTGAAATAATTCGTAACTTGCTTGGAGTAAGAACTTTCTTATATAGGAACGCCCCTATTTCAACGTTATAGAACATCAACTTGACAAGGTGGAATAGGAACGTACCTATTTTAGCTGGAACGTTCTAAAAAAGTTATAAAATTGGACGTAATGAGTCCATGTTTAATATTTAAGGAACTACAGTCAAAGTATCGGCATGCAATAAAAATCTGTTTAAAAAAAAACAGTGCATCCTTCAATACTTTGGACACGTCACTACAAGAGCCCCTCATAACCTTGTAGCGGTTACAGAAAGCGTGGAGGGTAGTAAATCATGAGGTTTCTCATCGACCCGAAACTCTTCGATTCTACATAGAGGCAGACCTTTCATCAAGTGGTTGAGTGTAACCGCCACCCTCAGTTATAAGGTCATACAGGAAGACAAAAATATATTAGGTTAATTGAGACTAACTAGATCTAGTAACACAATTATCAGATCTATAAATATTACATAATTGTGTATCTAAGTTACTAGTTTACGATGGATAGTATCAAATTCTAGGGCTCGAATCCATTCCAATCTAAAAGTTCACATTATTCTCACAAATTGAATACGCTATTAATTAATAAGAAAATAACTTGAAAACAGTTCCGGTAAGACTACGAACCCAGTAAACAATGTGTCGTTTTTTACTAGATGATTCTAGAAGCTTATATTATATACAATTATCGATTGATCGAAAGAGTTGAACGAACTTCATATATAACTATTTTTTCCATCAACTCAAATGCTATCACTTGTTATTACTGATTAGGTAGAATCCCATTATAAATTTACTATATTATTTATTCTAGGAATCGTATCTCTGCACAGGAGTCTCTGAAACAGTAGGTGCCTTGGAGGACAACGGTCTTAAAATTAGCGGAATAAAGACTGAATACATGCATCTTTGATTGGAGTGTAGTTGGCCACGATATACAAATAGACAATACACCTCTTCAAATAACCAATCAGTTCAAATACCTCGGATCTATTGTTACACCAGATGCTTCCATAGATGTAGACGAATATATTCGAGGTAGTTTCGGGGACGCGTCTATTTCGCAGAAACTAAAGTAGACCAGACTCCGATGACCAGACGTAGTTAAGCTCGCACTGAACATTGAACATACCCATTTGGTCCAGAACTAGAGGCCGCCCACAGTCCACCTGGTGGACAAATATTGAGAGGGAGCTGAGGGAGGAGCAACTGACCAGAGAGATGACGCAAGATCGAAAGGTCTGGCGAATGGGAAGAGACAAGGAAGAAGAAGAATTTATTCGAGGAATATTTTTAAACTTGTAAGTTTACAAACAATACATTAATATCATAGTTGGCCTTCGTGGTTCAGTACCTAATATCATACTTCTTAACCATAGATCGTATATTCTCGTTTCAATGTTCTTACCAGACATAAGAAAATAAAAACGTATTTGATGCTACTATTGTTGTAAAGAATACAATTTCCTTTTTTTTTTAATAATTATATCTGAATAATAGCACAACAAAGAGCCTATTGCTCAACTGTACACTACAAGGTTTTCCTGGAGTGCTGCTGATTTTCATCAATTCTTTGGGGCAACACATAATATTGAAAGAGCAGACTATACAACCAACACAAATTTTAATAAAATATGTAGGAAGAGAAATAATAAAATAAATAATAATATGTTTTATTACAGATTTAAGTGCTTAATTAACTTACTTTATTTCCTGTTACGACTATTGAGTCTCCTATTCCGTTATAAATATTATCTTTTATAAAATTCCTAAAACGCTTTTTTTTAAATCCCTACTTAAATAAACTCTTTATTTATAAAGGAAATTTTATTTTATATCATTATTATCTAAACCATTCGTTTTCTGTTTTGTATTAAGAACATGAAGCTATAATTTAATTATTTCATAATTTAAGTTGATACGTATCCTCTCATCAAATTATGTTTTTATCAACAAAACTTTATATTTAAATAAATAAAATAATTTGCATATTATATAGGCATAGGTACAACCTATCCTAAGTGCGCACCTTATTTATGAAATTTGTTGTTATTATGTTCAATATTATTTAATAATTAAGTGTTTAAATGTAAGTAATATGAAGTGTTTATAGCCTCACAGGGAGAAACTAATTGTTTTTTATTGAGAAATTATATAGTGTGCACTGAACCATTTTCACATTGAATTTTAATTAATTATAAAGTAGTCGTTCGAAATTGGAATAATACCAACATTAAATTTTAATATAATGCGCATTTATTAATGAAATTAAAATATAAACGTTTATATGGCCGCGGGCCAGTATATAATTCGCAACTTTTTAAAGTAAAAGTTACATAGGTTAACTATCATCATTTCTTTTTTGTATGCCTAGGTACTTCCTTTAAGGCCCTTGTATTCCTTGGGCATACGGATGTACACAAATATGCACACTAAATTACCTTCTAATGTACATACGCACCATCACGCCATGTCCCTTGCGGGGTAGGCAGAAAGAGTCGAACGCCACATTTTTCTATCCTGGCACGCATCCCTCGCCTCGTCCGCATTCATGCATCGTCTCATACATGTTCGTCTATTGCTCACACTTCTAACATTTCGTTCAGATGGTCGTGCCATCCCTTTCTTCGGCGTCCCCGACCTCTCATTCAATTCCTTTCCGCTCTGTATATTTTCTTCGTCAGGCGCCCCTCATTCATTCTCCCCATGTGACCAAACCATCTCAATGTGTTCACTTTCATTCTAGTAATGACATATTTCTTCGTCTTACATTCTTTCCTTATGTCCTCATTTCTTACTCGGTCATAAATGACCTTCTAATGTATGGACACAAAAAAAATATTGTATATCTCCAAATCTGTGATAAATTTATTTATTTATCTTCTTGTACATAATATAAACAAGTATAATGCACACTGGAGGGCTTATTGCAATTAGGTAATTTCTTCCAACCAACCAGAATATAACATCCTTTTTATTGAAAAAAATAATGGAACATATTGAGGGTTTTGGTTTTTTGAAATAGCAAGAAATAGTTAAAAAACATAGTAGATTTTTAAATTCTCTTTCGATTGAAGTAAAAATCTTCTTCACAGGCCTTGTATGTAGTTTTTTTAGTTATTTTCAACAAAATAATAAAAAAGGGTTTTACTAAAAAAAGAAAAGTATTAAAAAATTTTAATTTTAAAGATATCACGCAATAGAATAAAGATGTTAAAATAAACTGTTCTTTTCTTCAAAGACGCATCTTTTGAGGGTACCTACTGAGGAAAAGATTTTCTCAATTCACTATTTAGCTTACTATACTCTTAGGTGACTGTGAACACCTAATAAACATTAAAATGCATATCTTTGATGTATTTATCGGTAATGTTTAATTTAAAGACATTGATACTTATGTCAGGTAAGATTTTTTTCAATATTTATTTTATGATTTACCTTTATACTAATATCGAAAATAAGTAGTATAAATCGACGAGAAAAGGAACTCATACAAATAGAAAAAAATTGAATAATCTTGAAGTATGCAGAGTAAATTATTATTTAGACATATATTAATTTTCGTCATTATTTTAAATATTTGTATAGGTAGATTCATTAGTGAAATATGATATTTTTCAACTTATTTATACTATGTCAAATATTGATTGAACCATGTTGTTTCATCAGGTGATTTGTGTTAATTGTTCAAATCTTGCATGATATCATAATTAAACAACTGTGACCCCAACGGAAATTGAACTTAGAATCTGCGTCCTAAGAGCCACGAGAAAAACAAGAAATCGTCTTCATATTCGTCGATCTTCAAAAAAAAATCAGAAAATATTAAATTTTTAAATGTCAATAATCTTTTTTCATCCGGGCGGGGCACGCAGCTCTGGATTTTTAAAAAAATCTATGTGCGGATTTATATCACTAGCTATGTATAACCATGATCCAATTTGTCTGGTTCCCCTATCTAAGGGTTACGAAGGTCAGATGGCAGTCGCTTCAATGTAATAACCAGACTCGCCAATTCTAGGATCATGGTCAAAGCGTACCCCGATAGAAACGGGACAAAAGCGCTAAGGGGAAAATGATCTTTTTTCTTTCTCTATAGTTCACAAATGCAAGTCCCTATCATTAATTAACTTTCCGTTTAAATTTAAACCATTTTTATGACTTATCATAATCACTTTACTTCTATCAGTTCCAAGTCTTAACCGATTCATTCAGTTCAAGTTCCAAGTCTTAACCGTGTCTCTCACGGTAGTCTGTATATAGTTATTAATGGATGATGGATTAACGCTCATAATCAAGATCTTAGTGTTAATTATTATGTTTCCAAGATTGAAACATGCCAGTGAAATAGATCATTTTTATTTTCATGAATCTTTAATGCATAGTTAAAATTATATATTTTAACCATCCACAATATTAATAAGTAGCAGAGAAAAAAATACAGAAAAATGTCTCAATTTAAAAATGAGAAATATCTATGTACAATTTATATACTCATGTTTGTCGTTATTCAATATTTAATATGATAATATAATTAGGGTTGCCGTTCTTCTTCTTCTTCTTAAGCCGCTCCTAACGGAGGTTGGTGACCATCACACCAGACTCTTCCCGATCTTGTGACAACCTAATTAGTGAAACTGCACCCAGAATCTCGAACCACTGCCTGAGATTTTTAAGCAGCCTTATCTGTATCTTCCCTTATCAACCTTAAATCTGTATCAACCTTATATATCCCTCCACAATAATTTGTTGAAGGGCATATCTATCACCACGGAATATGTGGCCAAAATATGCGGTTTGCGTCTCTTGAAATTGGTCAGCAATTCTCTCTATCTTCAACTATCATTTTTTGAATCGACGGGTCCATAGAGTCTCCAATGAGGGTTGTACTATGAAAGTGAAAAATATAAGGGTCCCTTACTGTGTGAAGTCAACAACTTTTTTATTTCTTTAAAAACTCATATAATACAAACCTAAGTGGAGAATTCGTCGTTATTAAGCGCACATTTTTAAACAAATTCTTAACGGGTATCACGTAGAAAGAATAGACTATAATTTTCGTCTAAGTATACCTACTAACTACTTTCGTTAAAATAAAATAAATGTAATTTTTATGAATAAAAACGTTGAGTGTAATATACATATTTTATAAACATAAACACAGAGGGGTTATAATCCAGAGGTCACAAGTTCGAATCTCGCCTCGACCGATTTCGTTCATCTATGTTAAGAGCATAAACATGTGTGCATTATTTAGGAAATGTACGAGGACGTTGTTATACAATGACATATTCATATGTACATTATTATATGTCACCTTAATTGAATTATTTAAAATAATTATTAATAGTAGTGAAGACAGACAATTGCTCATCAAAATAGACAAGACTTTCAGCAACGAAGAAAACGAATAAGTAAATGAAGACAGTAATTACAATATAATGTAGTTAAAAATATTTTTTATCTAATTCTTTACCAAAATAAGTTGAATATATCTGCCGGAGACAATCGTTTGATACTAGAGTCGACATTGTCAATTTTATGTTCAAGTGAACGGACAGACGAGCGGTAGCTGAATTGGAGTTTTTGTGGAAAATAAAATAAATGCAAACATTCAAGAAAAAAAATATTTTTGTATAATTTATAATTAACAAGAAGAAAAAAACATTCACTTTTTGAATGAAATTGTTAAATTTATTTTATTTTATTTATATAGCGTCTCACGCAGTTCAGCAATGAATTTCATCACCGACTCTGAATGTTGTGCATTTTTATGTGAGACAAGACTGGTGTGTGGCGCATATGTTGTACTTCTTTTTATAAGGTATGTTGTGAAATAATATGCTGTGATGGTATGAATGAATGAATAAAAAAGTTTGTGCTATAAATCTAATTCCGAAAATATTACAATATATCCTATTCTGATTCGTCTAAATTTATCTGTCTGAATTTCAGAATATGAGAAATGTCAAAATGTTGACTGTATTTATACGGGACTCATTACGTCACACCGCGCGGATGAAATCCTTTTACACAAGTCGCCCGTTAGTTATAGACATTTTCGTACTCTGAAACGAATAGGACATAATATTGACCATGGGATATGAAAACTAACACGAATTTTGGTTTTTAGAGAGGGGATAAGCCATCAATTTGAATGTTATAATGACAGGCTGGTTTATTTTCAACTGATATCATTAAACAATAGACGTAAAATCGCATATATGATGATACTATATAAAATATTAAATTATCAGTTAGATGTACCAAATATCCTTCCACAAATTCAAATAACAGTACCAATTAGAAATACTACAATTAGAAATATTTTTAACTTAAAATTCTTTAACACAAATATCGGTTATTTATCTCCAGTTCATCGCCTAATCAGAATGTACAACTCATTTCATCAAATTGATAATATTGATATATTCTCAAACTCCAAATTAACCTTCAAAAAACACATAATATCCCAGTTCGTAACATCTTAATTCTCTTGAATACATTTATGTATACCTTCTCTGTTTATTTTTTCATATTCAATTATTGTTTAATTCTCATATTTCATTTGTTTAATTTTTGTGTTCATATTTCATTTGTTTAATTTGTGTATTCATATTTCATTTGTTTAAATTGTAGTGGACTCAAAGATAAAAATCTTTGGGTCTACAACTGTGAACTTGCTATGTAACTTCCACCCGCAACATAATAATATTATATGTGTATATAAAATAGACACTGCACCTTCCGTACACTGCATAGTGTAGTGTAGGTAGGAAGCAGTATACCTACATACAATACTAACAATGTACTTCCTATGTATAACTTTTATGCGCAGAAAATTTTGGGCATTCATGCCTGTGTCTGAGCTCAATTAAATAAAATAAAATAAAATAAAAGGGGAATATGCCGGCCCCATAATAGGTGGGCCGATAATATTGTCCCCTAATCTGTATTGAGATGGGTCCAAAAGCCCAAAATAAGAAGTATGGAGGTATTTAGAAGAGACCTACATCCAGCAGTGATAGCTAAAGGAAGAAGAAGAAACATATGGTGGGTGGTGGCAGAGTGGTTAACGCACTGGGTTAGTAATTCAGTGGTCGCTGTTAGATTCCTGGCATGACGGATATTGTTCCCCTAAAGCACAAGCATCAGTTTATGCTTAATTTAGGGAATGTGTTCGATATATATGGCAACATTTCCAACCCTTTTTTCTCCCAAAAGTATTGCGACTTGCAGTATTCAGCAGTCATTATAATAATCTACAACTCGTCTCCGTGTACGTCTCACTGGCAGTTGAAGAAGTCCGATACAAGACGAAATATGTATACATATTTCGTGTTTCTTTTGAGTTATTATATCGATCGATTAAAACTACGCACCGTGCGCATTCAACACCCAAACCATGTTTGGAAGTGGTGTGATATATCAACATTTGTGTTGTGATAAAGAGGTTAAAGTGGGTGCCTTCCCTCAAGACCTCCGATATGAAGAAAGAAGTTCGCCACCAGGTAGGTAATAATAATAATAATATTTATTTTTCCAAAATAAAATACATACAGGAACTTATAGTTGTTGCACATGAGTTTATAATTTATAGTGTATAAAATAAAATAAAATAAAATAGTTGTTGGGAAGTAAGTACCATGTTTTAATATCCTCTAATAAATCTTTGTCTATCTAACTAGGAATAATTCCTGTTTTAAGACAGACAATTTTATCACAATTTTATTAACAAGTCCACTTCAAGCTATAATAGGTACAATATTCCTTTTTTGTTTCATTATTCAAAATAATGTATGAAAATAATGTGTTTTTAAAAATATATGTGCAGTACAAAATCACGCACGGTTGAAGCGTATCTGTTTACCTTGTCAGACTATTTACGGTAGTCGGAGTAATTTGTAGTGCACGTAATTTGACGGCGGGAATGAAAAATGACGACGAAAATTTTGTGTTCTTCGCATGACAATGGTAATTATAAGACAATTAGGGGAATTTTGACTATTCAATTCACATTTTTAATAATATTTCCAAAATAACAAAAAACCCACGCAGGCCAGTACCAACCTAATGACTCCTGCGATGGTTCTATTGAAGAGAACTCCGCTAGAAGGAGGAAGAGATGTTTTGTTTCACGGACTTAACATGCCGTGAAATTTGAAATCATTCATACTTTTTTCATGCTCTTGAATAATTTAATTCGTTGCAGTGTAAGATGTCCGGTGATGACAGGACGTTTTTTTTTTATTATTATTATATTTCGACAGATACACACAGTCGTTGGGTGAGTACAGAGACCCAATCAAATGTCTTCAATCACAAATGCTTTGTTTTACATTCTTACCATCACGGCATAATCTTTAAAAATGGGGTAGCCATTGACAGTTTTGCGGATTTATTTTTTATTTTTATTTATCAAGGAAACATACAGTTTTATAAATATATTGTAATGGTACAAAATAATAATCAAATAAACCAGCAAAGTTTCCATAAATGGTTTATAATAAGATACTTCGTGAAGAAAAAGAACATTAGTTATAGCGAGAGGAAGAATAAACAAGATTGAAATAAAACATAAAAAACAAATATAATAAAATAAATAACCAGTTATCCAGTCAAGAAAAAAAGAAAACAGTTAAAACATACCCACATATAAGTTAAAAAGTTTTCTTTTCACGCAACATTAAAAAGTTTTCTTTTAGAATATCGATTTCAGACTTAACGAGAGAATTATACAATTTACAACTACGTCTGACAAAAGAGTTCTGCGCATAAATTAGTCTTACACAAAGGAATAGCAAATAATTCATTTGATCTAGTACTGCGTAAAGGATGTGCACTTTCTTATAAAGGAAGCTAGACACGTGCGTGTATCTTCACACACTATTCTCGTCACACATTCATTCATTCATTCATTCATACCATCACGGCATATCCCACAATGTGGGGTAACCAGCGAAAGGTGTGCGGGTGTGCATTGCCTTATAAAAGGGAGCACAACATATCTGTGTATACCCACACACCAGTCTCGTCTCACCTAAAAAGGCACTATATTCAGAATGGGTGGTGAACCTCATTGCTGAATTCTCGTCACACATGAGGCAACAAAGGCGTTTAAAGCAGAAAAGTTTTAGCACCGATAAGTGTAATTGGACTAATTATGTACTTTTTGAACGACAATTGAAGAAAAAGGTTAAGGAAATTAAAACTTATTGATTACCTATCTTAAATTATGTACATTATACGAATTAGACACAGTGAAACCTTTACAGACTGAACTAAGGTAATTACATTGTATAATATGTTTAAATTAGTTTCTTCTATGACTAGAGTCCACTGGGAAAAAGGAACTAGACGCCAGATGATGAGCAAAAACTAATTAGAAGCATTTAGATTACTCCACTAACCTGAAGTTAGATATACACACAGAGACCGGAAGGTAATTATGTACTTGTTGTTAGCACGTCTGTCGCCAGATGGAGTTACCTATTTACCCTATATTACGTAGTACTAAGGATATATACAGATTTAATGTTTGTTAACATTCATCGGGACATGGACAACAACTCCCAGAGGTAAAAGTGTCCGCAACACAACACACATGTACCACTTAATTAATGTACCAAGGTTTTAAGAGGATGATTATAATTATGGAGTACTAAGACCAATTATGAATGATCGCAACACATCGAAGGATGCCAAAGTTGCCATTCATAACGCCATTGTAGTGCCAACCTTGATGCAAGTGAAACCTGGACATGGCAGAAGACGCATGAAAGTAGAATAAATGCAGTTAAAATGAGATCGTTAAGAAGGATTTGTAATAGAACGATGTATGACCGAGTAAGAAATGAGCATATAAGGAAAGAATGTAAGATGAAGAAAGATATCATTACTAGAAAGAAAGTGAACACATTGTGATGGTTTGGTCACATGGGGAGAATGAATGAGAAGCGCCTGACGAAGAAAATATACAGAGCGGAAAGGAATGGAATGAGAGATCGAGGACGCCCAAGAAAGGGATGGCACGACCATGTGAACGAAATTTTCAAAGACGAAAATGTTAGAAGTGTGAGAAATTTTCAAAGACGAAAATGTTAGAAGTGTGAGCAAAGACGAACATGTATGAGACGATGCATGAATGTGTAAGAGGCAAGGGATGCGTGCCAGGATAGAAAAATGTGGCGTTCGGTTCTCTATACCTACCCCGCAAGCGACATGGCGTGATTGTACGGTATGTAAGTTACATCAAAATACGTAGAAATTACGATCGAGGTCTATCTAACTAATGCTTGTTCCATGGAACCAGTCATCTATGTTCTTTCGCACAGGAGATCTGCCTGTACTTACCTGGAACACTTCCTGTTACAATAGGTTTTTTTTTCAGTTCACCTGGTTCTCTTTCTGACAAAAGAAGCTCAATACAGCATACTGTAAACAATCTTTTTTTTATTTTGAGTTCCTTAAGGACAGAGTCATACGGAGAATAGTTTAGGCAAAAGAAGTGGTCAATCAACATAAATGTCCCTATAATAACATATCACCCCCCCCCCCCCCCCCGAGGTAAACAAACAGCTGAGGTTTAGATAATAATATATCTTGGATGGAAAGCACGTGGAAACCTGAGCAAGTTCTTCACTAGCAATATTCCCTAGTGCTTGAAAAGAATAATGTATGAACAATGTGTCCTGCCAGTTATGAAAACACATGGTCCAGGATCTCGACTTCCTCTTAACAGGTGATTGTAGACCGACATTGAAAAATCATGATGGTAGACCGGCATTGCCAATTGGAGAGGACGATTGTACATCGGTCAGGACTCTTAGCAATAAGGAAGACGACACTGATGATCATTATGATGTTATGGATAAATCCATTTTAGTTTATACTTACAATTAATTTAAATATAATATATATTTTTTTAAATATTTGCTATTCTTTAATCAACCATTAAATTAAAATACCTGTCAAATTAAACAGATTTAAAAGTAGATGATATCTATAACTATTAACATATTTACTATGAGAATCCACTGAACTTCAAAATATTATAATTGTTTGAATCAATGCGCTAATCTGATTAAATTAAACATTATGTTCATAAATAATTAACATTTCTTTTACATTTTTACTGTTTGTGAAAATAGGAATGTTTCAGTATTTTAAAACAAATACTTGTAATAAACATGTTTATTTATCATCTACTAATTGGCTTCCATTTATAACGATACATTTTTATAAATTGTTTATGATTTTAATTATTCTCAAATGCACAAAACAGATTCATAATATTTTGTAGAAAACACAGACCAAAATCATGAAAATAGACACCAAATAAATGAGAATAAATGAGAATTGATAAAAATGGCCTCAATTTGCAAATTCAACTGTCACAAAGATGCGAAAATCACAACCTACATATACTTACACAAAATATATTTTGAATTAGAAATACATTTCTAATATGTACTGGAGTCTTTCATATTATGTAAATGTATAATATTATAAGTTAACTAAAATTTCCGAAGTTAACATAAACCATGCCTAAAATTTCCGAAGTTAACATTAACCATGCCTAAAATTTCAATCTCCATTCGATTTGTTCCTAGTTTTGTTTTATTTATAATACTTAAGTGTCATTTCCAAAAGCGTACCCCGATAGAAACGGGACAAAAGCGCTAAGGGGAAAATGACTTAAGTGTCATTTCCATATTTCAATATATTATAAATGTTCATTCATTCAAACCTTCATTCCATCACGACATAGCCCACAACCTGGGGTAACCTGCGACAGGTGTGCGGCTGTTTATTACCTTATATGAGGAAGCACAACATTTATATCTCACATTGTTCAGCAATAAAGTTCACCATCCATTCTGAATGTAGTGTATTATTAGGTGAGGTGAGACTGGTGTGTGGGTATACACGCATGTGTTGTACTTCCTTTTATGTTGTGTATATTAGTAGCAATATTGCCAAAGGAGAATTGGTTCAACATTATAACATGTTCGTTTAAAAAAATATAGTAATATTCAATTTCGCCTGTTTTGTTTGTTCAGTACCTATAAATAGTACATCTTTGGAGTATTTCTACAGTTAGCGGCTAAGATCAATAGACCGGTCTTATGTCTAAAAACTACTAACTATATTTTAAGAGTATCGGCGCATACTTTGATTTTATCTCGGGCAAAATTGTTAAAATTAACATATTCTTCTTGGTCCAGCGTATGGAAATGCCTGTGAATGATATTAAAGTGGTTTTATTAACAAACAAATGATTATTTAATTATAAAATTATTATTTGCTTGTATGTTTTAATATAATATTATATACATATTTCTTTCCCAGTGTTTCTAACTGACAATCTTCTAATAAAATTAAATCAATTTAGCTATTACTCCTCAATAACCTAAAGGTATATAGTAGGGAGTAATGATTTCTCAACTTTTAAGACTATTTTTTTATCGCAGATTATCAACTAGTTTCATGATGATATTGTATTATGTAAGCTTCATCACAATATATCTCTTTGTGTGTGCTGTGTGCTATGTACGGCATATTTATTTCACTTTATCGATTATATACTTAAGTAATCATTCGATTCTTTTTAAATTTTGCAAATTGCTTTTCAAAGTGACCCCAAAATCAGGAAACTTAAAATTTTAATTTTCAGATTGGTAAAAAGATCCACCACTTTCATAAAAGGGCATTGAAGAATTATCAAGTTTTCATAATAAAATATTGAAATCAAAAATAATTTAACCAACTCATTTCATGAAAATCTTGTAAATATTCCATACAAAATTTGAATACTTTATGAAGTGACTTGTTAGTGAGGAGGTTAGCGTTGGTCGCAACCCACTTGTTTTTTTTTATGAAATCAAAACAAAGTTGTTAAATTACTTTCTAATAAATTCCTTCTTTACCTTGCATTCATTTCATACGTCGCATATTTAATTATTTTATGTAAGTGCATTGTTTCTGATGTAAATTTTACAGCATATATTACATACATACATGCTGGAAAATTGTTATAAATGACGATAGGTAGGTAGGTATGTTTTGATTGTAATAGTAATTATAATATACGCTAATAATATATAGTAAAACGACAAATAGTTACGTTCTAAGTATTGCTTGAAATTGGATTTGGATTTTACTTTTGAGAGAGGCAGCATGTCTTAATTACATAGTCGAATAAAAACTTAAATTAATAAAGGAATTGTTTAAATATTATATGTATATCAATAATGTTTAATTGTCTTCTTTGTTCTGGATTGAGACCATGGTTGTATCTATTCGTAGTGATTACATATATTAATTATGATAAAGAAATAATGGTATTTCACATGAATATAAATGAGTCTAATTAGCATTACAAGTGGACTACTAATTCCAACAATATTTTACAGGCGGAATGTAAATATTTTTAAATGATATTTAAATAAAAGTCGTGATATATTATGGGACGCTGATTATTTGGCATAATTATACTTTCGTAAACCTGTATTCGTTGGTATTTAGCAAAAAATACATACAGTGTACCTACATATCTACCAATTTGTACTTTTTTTAAATATCCTTCTGCGAATAAGCGATAGTCAATCGTCGTAACATACAGTTAAATGATTTTCTATTAAATATAAAATTATTTTGCTTCAATTTTGCTATGTGAATATAAACTGGCCCATTGGACGGACACAAAGAAGTATTAATTTTTATTTATGTTTTTACCATTGACTTGTATAGCCAATCACCAATGTGATATAAATGTCTGCTCCCAATAAAATACAAGGATGTCCGTAGCATTTTGGAAAGCAAATTTAAAAATCGTCTTCCATAAAAATGGCATGTTCATTATTCATCCAAATTTATCTGCTGTATCGTTATTTAAAAACTATTGTACCGGTACCATGTTTTTATATGTGCTTCATAGGTATTTTAATACCTTTTTGTTTTTTTTTTTTTTGCCGTTCACCAGAGTTTGCTGTTCTTCGGCATAAACACAGCATAATATTGTTTATTGTGCAATTCAAAGACTGTACAACTATACAGTCCTAAATCTTTAAACTGTTGACATTGATAAAATTACAAATCATTCGTAATGTATGAGGACTAAGGCATGACAGGAGCGTCTCAATACTGGTGGGGAGTGGGTTCATTTGAAAGTATAGTTCACGGGTTGGGAATTTTTGACAGTTAAAAAATACATGATTCAAATCTTACTCCTAATTTTAATACCTAATATATATTCAATTCGTGAGTTATTTAGTAATAAAAACGAGTGGGTTGTGGCCATCGCTATACTCTTCACTAGCAAGTCACTCCACAAAGTATAAAATTTTATAGGAAAATTTTCGTGATTTTCATGAAATGAGTTTGTTAAATTTGAATTGAATATTTTATTATTAAAAAATAATAATTCTTCAATACCATGTTTTGAAAGTGATGTGCCTTTTTATTAATTTGAAAATAAAAATATCAAATTTTAAGTTTCCTGAGATTGGGGTCACATTGAAATATTTGACAGTAAAAAAATGAGAAGCATTATTCAGATATACTTCAAAATCTAATGGGATGTAAGCAAGTATACAAATATGCAAAATTTGAAAATAATTGAATGAGTATTTTAGTCTCTAATCGATAAACTAGAATAAACTAAAATTGTAAACTGCTAGCCCTAGAAAAGGATTTCCTAGTTCGGCAACTGTAATCTACTTATTGTTGACATTTTTTTTTTTATAAAAAAATGAATATGTCCTTGTTAGACAAGTGCATATACATATCCCTACGTTCCCTAAAATAAGCGTAAATGCTTGTGCTAAAGGTGAACGAAATCCGTCGAGGCAGGATTCGAACTCGCGATCACTGGATTACTAGCCCAGCGCGCTAACCGCTCTGCCATCAACCCATTTAAATATGGCATTATAAATATGGTATGATAAAAGGTAAATAAAATAAACATGCCATAGTACACACAACACACACACACACACACACACACACACACACACACACACACACACAGATACACTGTGATGAAACTTTCAGAATACAATCTCAGCATGATACTAGTTGATAATCTGTAATGAAAAAGGCTTAAAAATTGCGAAATCATAATTCGCCACTATATTCTGTAGGGTTAGTGAGGAGGAAAATATTATACAAAAAGTTTATATATATATATATATATATATATATATATATATATATATATATATATATATATATATATATATATATATATATATATATATATATATATATATATATATATATATATATATATATATATATATATATATATATATATATATATATATATATATATATATATATATATATATATATATATATATATATATATATATATATATATATATATATATATATATATATATATATATATATATATATATATATATATATATATATATATATATATATATATATATATATATATATATATATATATATATATATATATATATATATATATATATATATATATATATATATATATATATATATATATATATATATATATATATATATATATATATATATATATATATATATATATATATATTTTTTTTTTTTTTTCTCATATCAAAAACCTCTACGCACGGTTACACAAAGAACCTATCAATGTACGTCTATATCGAATAGTTTATGACTTTTTATGGAAACCAGGAGAATGATAATTCTCTGAGTAACTTATTTCAATAATAATTATAACAGTTATTTTTTTTAAGCCGAGTGGCCCAAAAGTACTAGTTCATACAGAAAAGTATGATTAATTAAACATTTGAAAATGTTTCGAGATTGTTGTGTGTGTTCATAAGATGTTATTAGGAAAAGTGGTATCTCGAGACGATAGACGCCCTTTGGCTAACGAATGGACCTATTCGGGCCACCCA
Source organism: Molanna angustata (assembly GCA_963576475.1). Taxonomy (NCBI): domain Eukaryota; kingdom Metazoa; phylum Arthropoda; class Insecta; order Trichoptera; family Molannidae; genus Molanna; species Molanna angustata. Next base: position 4,688,581 of record OY754974.1, on the reverse strand, counting down.
GTTAGAGGTTCAGTGTATCTACTCTTATCAAAAATTTATATACATAATACATACATTCTGTTAGCATAAAATCAACTAATAGGTAGGTAGGTACTGTAACATTTCAATTTAACTGTATTTTTTACATACCTACCTACATACATACATACATAGAATCACGCCATATCCCTTACGGGGTAGAAGAAATCATGAACATAATATGTAGGAATAAACAAAAAAATAATGCAATCTTGCGACCTTCGAATGAAGCTTTGCATCATTATGATATCTGGTTGTTGTGGACATCCAAGTGGTCAATGGTCTACCTGGAATTATGAGTCCCACCTCTATGTCCATCGATTATTCTGTGGCAGTCTCATAATGGATTTATACCATCTCAAGCTGGTCTAGGTCAGTTTTATTAATCTAACATATATTAATTGATCTTTTTAATAATAGTATTACGATGTGATAAACTTAATAATGATTATAAATCAGCTTTGCATAGCGCATTTTTATGGAAGCACACTTCAACTAGCTCGTTTAAGAGAGATGTTTCATGTGTTTTTTTTGGTTCGATAATATAAAAACGTCCAAATGAACACTTCAAAGATACACAAGCTGCATGTCCTCTGGATTTGAAGATATGTAAATCAAACTTAAAATGCAAAAAAAAATTAAGTCTCTACTGTAACATTACCATGTTGTGGAGAGTAAAATTAATTGCCAACCCGCATTTCTCCCCGTAAACAAATCGAGTTTTGACCCTGAACTGCCAAATTACCAACATGACCACCAAACCGATTACCGTCGACATAATAATTACCCTTTTTAAGTCTGATACACACCGAGGCTACCTGTGGGTAATGTAAGCAACCACTTTAACATAATCTTTCTCTTATCTAAGAGAAATAATAATTATTTCATGTCATTTTATGTACCATGCCAATTACCACAGTGGTAATTACTACTCATCCATATGTAAACAGGTAATTGTGGCTACCTAGATATGATATAGAAAAAAATGTCTGACAAGATTATCAGTTGTTGGTAACTTATGTCGGTAAATACACGAAGAAGGAAATTGATTTTACGAACCTCGGAGGCCACCGAATGATCGAAGAGTATTCGATGCGTATCAGGAGCAGCTTCTGTATAAGTCTGCCCATTAATTTATCAACCTTACGAAGACCCAAATAAAGTTGGAACTATAAGGGATATTTTAGAATAAGTCACGGAATCATTATCCTGTTACAGAGTATTATTTCCAACGAATTATTAAAAATAATAAACCCTTTATTTTGTACATTTTTTTTCATAATTGACAGATACAGTTTTTTTTACATATTGGACAGTAAGTTGAAGTTGTTGTAGGTATTGCGTATTTCGTGATATGGAGTAGATATTTTGAACCTAAACTTATTATTATTATTATAATTGGTGTAGTATTTATTGAAATGATTATTTATATCGAATATTTTTTAATTTTGCATATAATATATGCTAACATTGGATTTTTTCCCTGTCGGGAGACAAATGTGTTTTTGACTTATTTTTAACATCTCAATAGAGATGAAGTTCTAATACTATAGCCTTTAAATAAATTACCTGCCTTTGTACACATGTACATAAATTATATAAATAAATAAATAAATTACCAGGAACTAAAGGCATGTTACGCTTACGACCTGTTATCGGCTGGATTACGTGATCATTTTAAGCGCTTGCGCAACGTTGCCCAACAATGCCTTCTTATTGAGTTCCCTTATCAATGCTATTTTGAAAGTTCCATATGTTTAAATAGTGAGAAACAGATCCTTTAAAAATAAGCAATTTTTACTATCGCCATCTATTAAGTAACGAAGAAACCTTTTTGTGACGCCGTCTATTGAGAAGTTGTTTTTTTTTTAAACAACAGTTCTTATAGGAAGTCATAATTGGTGAACGTTGCGCAAGCGCATATAGTGATCACGCAAACCACCCGATACAGGTCGAAATCACTGTAGCTGCCTTGAGTTCCTGGTTCTACTATAATATTCCAACTTCGTCTCAATTGAGTTAGAAATTTGTCAAAAAATATCATTGATTTCCGACAGGGAAAAAATCCAATGTTTGCATATATTTATTAATTTTATTTTGGGAAACAAAACAGCCATTACATATTTTACATTAATAAAAAAATAACAATAAAGAAAGTAAGCCAATCACATTGTTCCACAGATTAATATAACAAAGGCAACTCAAGCGAAAAAAGAAAAAAAAAATTGTGATTAGTTAAAAGTGTGATGTAAGTCTTGAATTGTGATGTATGTGTGAGTATATTTTATGAAACGAAGATGGGGCATGGAGAAAGGTAGGAGAGGAGGAAAGGGTGAGTTGTCGTATTCAGTACAGTATTAAACATACCAAAAATGATGCAATTCGGTACAGAATGTATTTACTATAATACTGATGATAGTTGTATTTTTTAATGATTGTATATTATGCATTTTTAAAAAATATTCGAAATAAAAACCCTATTCGTTCCCTACATCGAATCTATGATTGCTTGAGTTTTTATAATATGATGAAATGGAAGTGAACAAGTAAATGGTCCCTTGTGATTCTGCTAAATAATTTCGATATCGGCATATGTGGCTCAGATAGTTAGTTATCTTACTCCTGAGCCATGGTTCGATTCTCTCGTGATAGAGAAAAATTGAAATCATTAGAAGAGGCCTATATCAAGCGGAGGAGGAGGGAAGGCAAACAAAGGCGAAAGAAGATTTGTCCAATTATTACGAACAATCAGAAAGAGGCCAGTTTCTCGGTCTGAATAAAGTGAGGCACTCGACTTATTTACATTGCACACGGCTCTGGTTATATAGGACGGTACTATCGTCGAAGCTCACGTTCTACAACAGGCGTAAGCGGCAGTTACCAAAACCAATACAACACGCCCATCAAATTTAAGGTTATCAGTTCATGATTAGGTACCGCTCGATATGATTCGTAATCTACACAACTTATAGATTGTAGCAGGGGTTTTAAGATCATCAAAATAATAAAAATATGCTGAAACTAAAATTAAAATTCAAATTATTCGTGGGAAACTTTGAAGAAGTTCATTTTTAAAATTATTTTATAACTATATAAAAAACTTAAATATGTAGATTAATTGAGAGGAATAGGTAGATTTCCTACCCCACTCCATTGGAAACGCTATATGAATTCAAGTCCTGTTCATCTCCGGAGCAGCTGCACACTACGCATCGATACGAAGTTGGGATATTATAGAAGAACCAGAGAGTCAAGGCACCTACAGGGCTTACGACCTGTCATCGGCCGGTTTACGTGATCACTCCATGCGCTTGCGCAACGTTCACCAATTATGCCTACCCATTGCAAAAATTGTATTGATAAGCGGACTCATCATGGCGCAAGCGCATGGAGTGATCACGTAAACCGGCCGATGACAGGTCGTAAGCCCTGTAGGTGCCTTGGGTTCCATCTTGTTCTGTAATATCCCAACTTCGTATCTATTGAGATGTTAAAAGGTTTGCCAATAAAATATCATTTGACTCCCGACAGGGAAAAGATCCAATGTTTGCGTATATGCAATAATAAAATATTTGCGTATATGCAATAATAAAATATTTGCGTATATGCAATAATAAAACATAGATCCTGAGAAATAAAAGAAGATTGAACAATAATTATCAGACTGATCTTTAATAACAATTTCAATTCAATTATTTTTATACAATACACTAAGCACCCATTCTTTGCAATGCATCAGCGTTGAGTCAGTTTTTTCATAAATGTATTAAAATACATAGTTATTTCAAAAAGTATATTATTTAAAAAAATATTTCTTTAACGTATTTATTTTTTATTTATACTGTTCGGCAAAGGTTACCCAAAATATACTAAACAACTTCTTTTTGAATTTTCAAACAGGTTCGATATCGAACCAAAAGCTGCGCATAATTAATAATAGATATAAATATAATTGTAAAATACATTTTGCTTGAATACACCTGATAAAATATAATATTCCTATAGTGGATTAAGATTACTATAACATCATCGAAAATCAATCTTGTGTTCCCATAATGCATAAACAATTGTACACACCCAACAATATAACTTTGCCAATATAAAAGCAATATATATTTGCAAGGATAAGATTAAACTCTATGTAAACACTTTAAAAAATACACATCACATATACATATGTACATTATATATTTATTATGTACATATCTACTAAGGTATAAATAAGAACAGTACCTACCTATTACCTATAGCTCAGGTGGTTGGGTATCTGACTGCTGATCCAAAGGTCCCGGGTTCGATTCCCGGTGAAAACACAGTATTTAATTATGTTTTCAGTCTGGATATCTGTGAGACGATTAATATCGTAAGTCTCCAGAATGTGGCAACTTTTTATTGGGTGCGTGTTAAATTAATATTTAACTTAGTACCTACCTGTTATTTGCCCGAGAAGTAATAAATAAGTAAATAAAAAATATTGTTATAACTTTTGGCAATTCTAAGAAACTTAATGTTTTAAAAGTACCTATTTTTTAACACGACTACTTAGGGGTCGCCAGATATTAGGAATTGGGTCCATTATACTCTTCTGAAGAAGCGCCCCACGTTGCGTTGGGGGGGGGAGGGTTTAATCTGCTCAAGAAAATTTTGATTTGGATCTTAAAAAGTCCCGGGTTGTTAATAAAAAGAAGGTGGCAGACGCAGGATTCGGAATATCGTTCCACAGCCGGGCTAATGTGTTAATAAAAGAAATCAAGATACGACTGGTTCGTGTATGTTGAAGGTTTACTGTGAATGTATGATGAGATTGAGTAAAACGATTGACTATTGTGAATGGGTGAAACTGCAAAAGACACGGAAGATGGTTTGAATCTTGGAAACATCATTGTGTGTTGTATATTAGGTATAATATACACTGTTTTACTAAGATTTTCATGTTACAGGAGATAGAAATGTTAAAGGTTATTTGAGTGAAGAAAATTAAAAATAATATTTCGATGTTATATAGCAATAATAAAGCTGCCCCCCTAGACAACGTGTCATTTAGCTCAAGAAAAGATAACTCAATGTATGGAAGTGATAGTTGCCAGTCAGGTTAACCAAACCCCAATGAATTGCAAGTGTCTTTCAACGGAAGGACCCTACTTAACAGCAGCTCTATCGACCTGCTTGGAGTATCTATAACGAACCAATTACACTACAAGGGCTCCATCGAAGCCAAGGTGAAACTCGCCTCCAAAAAATTGAGCGTACTATATAGAGCGCGTAGATATTTTACTAAGACCCAGATCTGTATACTCTACAAAGCGCAAATACGTCCAATTATTGAATATGGCAGTCACCTCTGGAGTGGCGCCCCCCAATACCTACTGAGTACCCTCGACGCTGTCCAAAGGCGTGCTATACGTCTGATTGATGATCCATCACTGACTGGTGGATTGCAATCACTAGAACACAGACGCAGAGTCGGTATTTTAAGTTTATTCTATAGATACTACCACGGGAATTGCTCAGAAGAACTTGCATCTTTGGTCCCTCCTCCACCACCCCGCAACAGAGTCACTCGCTTCACTCAATCGCAGCACCCATTCACAGTGGACCTTCAACATTTACGAATAAGCCGATTCTCGAACTCCTTTATTAATACAGCAGCCCGACTGTGGAACGATCTTCCGAATTCTGTGTTTCCACCTTCGTACAACCGGGGTCTTTTTAAAATCCGAATTAATAAACTCTTTTCTAGATTGCAAACCCCTCCCGACGCTACGTAGTGCGCTTCTTCGGAAGAGTAATATGGACCCAAATCCTAACTGGCGTCCCCTACGTAGACATGTTAAAAAAAAAAACTGTCACTTCCATACATTGAGTTATCTTTTGTTGAGCTAAATGACACGTTGTCTAAGGGGGCTGATTCGATTGATTATTTAAATTACAATTTAATCGTCGATATTTTAATCTTGTGATTTATTTCAACGAATGGTTATCAGAAAACCTCAGAGTGTATAAAAAAGAACTAATGGAATACCGTAAAGCCAAGTAGCTACCTCAACATTGAAGAGCATCTCCAAGACTGTTAATTTTTGTATACATTTTAAGATATTATGCTCCGCAAATTTCTATGCAGTTAGCCATCTTCAATCATAACTAAAATTTTCATTATGATAATCGCACCGACCATCATTCTACGGCTAATCTTTATCTTTTTAAAGTTTTAAATTCTTCTTCCCATGCTTCATCTAGGACTAGGTTCTGTTGTTCTCGGAATCTGCTCCTGGGATTTGGATCTCCAGTTATCCTTCCATGGTTTGTGTAGTCTTTCGGGGGTCAGTTTACAGCAGGATACACGTCTACACGATCTGAACTCGCTCTCCCCACTTGATTTCTCCAGAAGCTTATTTTTGTACTTCTCCTTCGCTCAGCATCTTCAACAGTAAAATCTTATTAGACCCCCGACAGGGAAAAAAAAACAAATGTTTGCGTATATTCTATTAAAAAAATATTCTAAGAAATGAGGACACAAAGTAAGAATGTAAGATATAGGAGGATATTATAAGTTAAATGAAAGTGAATGCCCTGAAGTGGTGTGAAGACATATTGAAAGAATGAGCGATGAACCACTAACAAAATTTATAGGGAGGTAAGAGATGGAGTGAATAGTAGTGGCCGCCAAAGAAAAGAATGGCACGACAACGTGAATGATATTTTTTTAAAGATAGAAACATTAGAAACAAAAATAATGTTTCATCAGAAAGACAGCTTACGTTGAGATAATCTGGATCACAGAGCACCAATTCTTTAAAAGAATTGGACAGAGTCAATAAGGCGGCTTACTATGATCGCAGTTTCAATGTGAAAGTGCCTTTAAAGTGGAATAAATTGCCCCTTGACATACGTGGAGGTCAGAGGATTGACACCTTCGGTAGTCTTCTTAAGACTGCCTTGTTACGTAGAGCCAAAACATAAGCTATAGCACCCTTGGAGTGATCTTGTATCACTAAATGGTACTTCATAAATTCTAATTATATTTCTTCTTCTTCTTCTTATATTAGATCGTAGATCTGTTTTTCGAGAAAGCTATTCCTGTGAAGCTGAGGTCCAGCTATCCCTCCACCTCTTCGATGGTCTTCTGGGGAGGCGATGCCCTGGTAGGATTTCGTTTGCCGCTATGGATGGGATTTGAGATGCATCCATCCTGTTAACAAGGTCCCTCCAGAATCTTCTCCTAGCTCCACTCCATCGTATGATGTCCTTGATCTCACAGGTCCGCCTAATGTCGTCATTGCGAATTCTGTCCCCAAGCGTCTTCCCTGTGACAGCCCTTAAAACCTTCATTTCCGATGTTCGTAGGAGGTTTTTGGTTCTGGTCGTGTCGGCTCTTGTCTCCACCGCGTATGTCATGATTGGTCTAACACATGTCTTATAAATTCTGACCTTACTATCCGTTCTTATATATTTGTCATGCCATTTGTTATATTTCTTGTAATGTATAAAAAATGAATGGGTGTAATGGATGCCGTGAATGTTGGCAAAAATATATTAGTATGGGGCTCGGTTATTTCTGCCTTTCCAGATAGGAACATGGCGTGATGGAAGTATTGTATATGTTTAAAACATTAGATATTTCTTTCAAAATATATTACTTATCTACTTACTTACTTACTTTCCGTGTCCGGAACACCATCATATTGGTTGGTGCTCCGGTGGTGGAAGGATTGGCCGGCATTCTGCCGTTTCCAGGGACGCCCGATTGCTTTCCGAAGTTAACCGAAACTCAATCTACGTGGAGGCTCCTTCCGTGTCCCACTTATCTACTTATTTTGTTAAATAATTTGATTTACTTCATGGAATAATCTAGTTTTATCTACCAACGATCATACAATTATTGATTACAATTACCTATCTATGTACCTACATCTCTGTTGGTCCACAGCTCTCTGATCGCATCCCGTCTTTGATAGTCATTACTCGACTCTTGTAATCATGTGGTCTGATCATCTTCATCGTTTCAATGTGGTTTGAAAAATAATAATGGTAGCCAAGTATCCCAAGTATAAATACATTGATTGGTAGTCTTATTGAAAAAAAATAACAGTTTTATTGTACGTAAGTATGGTATATTTTTACAATAACTAGATACGGGCTAGTTATAGTAACATTATTGTTATAACTTCAAATCGATTGTGATGACGAATACCTACCTACTATAAATTTAAACGAGTGGGTTATGACCTATGTTAAGCCTGTTCTTCAAAAGTTCATAGGATGGACCGGAGTTCATAGAGTTCGGTTAGCTCAGGACAGAGAAGCATATGTCAGAGTACATAATATCCGACTTTTGGGGAGCTGACATGGCACGGAGAAATGAAAGATTGTTCATGATCTCTATTATTTCTATTTAACTCTGGTTTGTCTCAGTACAAGAGTGCGTTGCTTAGAGCCCTACAACCCGCTACCGCCATCATGTATATCTACATAACTAACATAATGTTTCTTTCTTTTTTTATGTAGGTACATTGACAGTTTTTCATCATTTTAATGCATCATTCATTGATTATTGAATTATTTTATTCTTTCTAGTTAATAGTTTATGAAGTGTTTTTGTTCTTATTTTTTTATTACTTTATTATTTTCGGTTTTTTGTGTGGTATCTAGTGATTTTAAATCATTTTTAGATTTTTAGTTATTATGCTTTTTGACTTTGTTTTGTGAATCCATTATTATTATAATTGTTATTTTATTTTGTAGCTCATCGATTTCATCATTTTTTTTTGTTAAATACTTATGTTGTAACTACTTTTATATTTTTTATTGTAAAATGCTTCTAGCCGTATAGACAAATAAAAAAATATATTATTTAAATATGTGTAATTTGATAGACGACATTGTAAAAAACAATCTAAACTTTAACTATGAAAAACAACAGCTTTGAAACCCGTTTTTGGACAAATATGAGGATTGGGGAGGCCTCAAGCTTCCACTTTTCCTCAACCTCGTATTTATTTCTGAATACATATGTCAGTGTTTCATGCGTTATTCACATAAAACAATCAGGAACAAACGGTTGGTGATAAATAAAATTTATCTCGATAAACGTGTTTTATATATGAATTTCTTTTCAATATTAACTTTATAGGTAGTAGTGGAGAGTAAAATCAGGGGGGCAAGTCTGGTCCAACCGGCGAAATCAAAACCCCCGTGATTACCCTTATCATGGATATAATTATCATATGGAGGTCTGTGACATCTAAAGATGTTTCAGAACTCCATATAATAATTATATCCATGATATGGGTTATCACGAGGGTTTTGCCGACCGCCGCGGCACAGTTGGTAAGCCGTTCGGTTTATGTGCGGGCGTCCTGGGTTCGATTCCCAGCAGAGGAGAAATTTATTTAAATTTATTTCTCACGCAAATATTGCTTCTCTGGGCTGGAAACACTGGTTAGTTGGAAGAAATTGCCATACGGCAATAAACTCGCCACTTACGCAGGGTGCAAGGAAGTGTTCAATTATTTATTTTGATTTCGCCGGTTGAACCAGACTTGCCCCCCAGATTGTTAACAGTACCTATCTGACATAATTTTTAAAAATCATTGGATGTAATAATTTATTAATCAAAATCATTTTTGCGCAGCACTACTACACGAACAATAGGGTGGTGTGGTCCAACCAACTTGAAACAGATTTGAGACTGGCAACAGAAATATAATGAATTCAAAAGAAAAAAAAGAGACTTGTTTAATTTGATTGATTTGGAAAATATATTCACTTTATATTGTATAGCAATAATTCTGAGTATAAAATATTTTATTTTTTTTGTTTTTAAATTGAGAAAAGTAAAAGAGTAAAGAGCAATATATTATGTTTTTTATTTTGTATCTTTTTCTGTATTTTTTGATTTTGTTTTTTAAATACATGAAATACAAATTGAATAAATAAAAAAAAAGATTACTTCATCATTATTGTACTAAACGATTCATAGAAGTCATAAATTTTGCAAATCAAATAAACGAGGCTTTTGATTCATACACTTGTGACCGTTGTTAAAACTGTTATCCGACAAAGATGATGTTCGAAATTTCAAAATTTAATATTCAGATGGATGACTTCTATGAAATAGGTAAATATTATAATATTATCATAATAATAAGTTATATGTTTTATTAAAAAACTAACATTTAACACATAAATATAGCTGAACCCACTCAGTAAGCGTTACTTTGAGTAAATTTCGCCTACGCAGTATATTTCCGTCACCTTCCACTATGATAAATTCCGTAATAAATAATGAAACGCTATCGATCCTATGAGATTATGCTTTACTGACTTAATTTGTCCGTTCTTTGTACGAAAAAAAAATAATAATTTCAACGAAAATAGTTATTGAACGTGTCAACGCCAATTTATTGTTAACAGCAGTTTAGTTAGCTACTATAACAGAATCGATGAAATCGTTTTTTTGTAAGTAGGTACCATCATTGGTACTTGCAAAAAAACGGAGTAACATTAATTAATGAAGAATTGCCAGGAGGTTACGAAAGCTTGGATCCTTTCTCATAAGGGAATATATAGCAACGAAGCAGTGGATGCTATGGCTAGGGCAGCTACTGTCTCTGGTGCATTCCATCCCGATAGCGTATTTACCTTTCCGTGTTGATTAGGGGCAAGTACTGCTTCGAATTAGGCACTAGTTTATTGCGCTAATTAATATGGAACCGTTAAAAGACATACCTGGTTGTATTTTGGACAATTTTAAAATTGTAAATTAGGTACGAAGGAGACAAGGATAATTACAAATGGGCAGAAGTAATCTTCATAATATTCTTTGTGATAAAGGTGAAAAATAAATAAATAAATGTAAAATTCGATGCTTACGACGCAAAGTGTGATTATTTCAATGAAAGTACCAATCTCATACAAAAAAAAAACGTTTTAAAGATTTTTTATGATATAATGTAGATTTGTGTAGATTAATCTATTAAAACAAAAACAATCATACACAAAAATTACCTCTAACACAGCCTTATAATGCTCAATCAATACACAAAATTTATATACCTGTGTGCGATTGAAAGACGTGTGCCTTGAAATGAACACGTATTAGCAGGAACTGTTTGCGTTGCAAAACCATGTGCATTTGGAGGACACGTGCCTCGAATTAAACACGAATTACATTGGCGCGACAAACTAGCGTCTAATTCGAGAAAGTACTTGCCTCCTAATCAACACGGAAAGGTAAATGCATCCCGATATGATTTTCCCCATAAGTGATCGTAAACGCTTGTCTGGGCAGGTTGCTCGTGATGGTACCCGCAGTATTCTCCACAAACACCACAAATCAAAAGCATCAATCCTTCTTCTTTATGACTCTCTTATTAGAGTATTTTATTTTATTGATTTACAAAACCAACAGTTTACATTATACATATATGTACAATATGTACATATCTTAAGCTATAAACATTTTTGATGTTCCTATAAGTAAGTTGAAATTAATCATTAATATATCAAACAATTGCTAGAGAAAAAAAAATTGAATAAGAAAAAAAAAACAATACAGAAAATAGAAAAAAATGAGGACTTTAATTTAGAGCAGGTATCTTTACTACCGACCCACCATTCATTCTCTTATAGTCCACGTCTTAAGAGGCTATAGTAGGCTATATAGTATATTTTGAAAATAATTTCCCCAGTACCCTCAAAAGATACGCCTTTGAAACAATGAAGATTTTGTTTGCACATCTTTATTCTTTTGCAAGATTTTTCTTGAATTTTGAATTTGTTTCATACTTTTCTTGTAAAATAAGTCTAAGTATAACCCTGTTTTCATATTTTTGTTGTAAGAAACTAAAAAACTACAAGGCATATGAAGTAGATTATTACTTCAATCGAAAGAAAATATGAAAATCTACCGGCTGAGTTTTTTATATTATAATATTTTAATTGCTATTCTTGCTATTTAAAACAAACTCTAAATTTTACCTTTTCTTCACGAAAAAAAGTTGTATATCACATATGTATTAGGTGATGATACAATATTGATTCGTGTTTCATTCATTAGAAGGTAAGTAAGGTAATTAAGCGTGCATTTTTGTGTATATTCGTATACCCAGGGTATACAAGGGCTTTAATATTTAATTGTATGTACAGACAAAAATCCAGATTTGTGAGTAACGTTGAAGTATGTATATCTTAAAGCGCCTAATAAAGGTGTTGGAATGGCCTGTGCATTAGAATTTGAAAATTTAATAAATTGTTATGAAATATGTCTGTGACTCGAGCCGTAAATTTCAATTATATAAAAACTAACCACCTATGAGAGGTCATGGGTTATATTAATAACAAATCTCACCGTACAAATGAAACAAGAACAATATATAATATCTTTTCTTCGTATAAAAATATTCTGCGGCATAAAAAGTATACCGTGATTCCTCCATTAACGCGACATGTTATTAGAAAAAAATATAGCGTGAATTGGGAATACATTTCTTCTTCTTCTTCTCAGCCCAATCCCGTCCACTCCTGGACGAAGGCCTCCTCCATCTCCTTCCACGCCACTCTATCCTGTGCTCTGAGCAACCAGCATACGGCTGATGTCATCTCTCCATCTCATTGGCGGTCTTCCAACACCTCTGACTGTCGTTCTCGGTCTCCAAGCCAACACTATTCTTGGCCATCGGTCTTCGGGGTATCTAGCCACGTGGCCCGCCCATCTCCACTTCAGGGTAAGAATGCGGTGGACGACATCAACCAATTTTGTTCTTTCCCTGATGGTGTCATTTCGCACCCTGTCTCTCAGACTTAATCCTAACATGGCTCTTTCCATGGCTCTTTGGGTGACTCTTAGTTTTTCAGCACTTTTCTGAGTCATTGTTATAGTCTCCAAGCCATAAGTAGCTACTGGCAGTACACAGGTCTCATATACCTTCCGTTTCAGGTTGATGGGAATTTGGGGATTTTTGAAGATGTGGGCTAATTTCCTAAAGGCTGACCAACTTAGTCCAATTCGCCTCTTTATTTCGGCCGTTTGGTTTTCTCGACCAATTTTCATAATGTGTCCCAAATACACATACTCTTGGACATTTTCAATTAAGATCCCATCCACCGTGATCTGAGATCCAGCTGTGCCCATCACCTTTGTTTTTGACATGTTGTTCAGTCCAACAGCTTTGGATGCCTCATTTATTTCATTTAGCATTTCAGTTAGTTCTATAGGGTTGTTACTTATAATGACTATGTGATCAGCGAACCGCAAGTGGCTTAGATATCTGCCATCTATACATATGCCCTTGGACTCCCAATTTAGATTTTTAAAAGCGTATTCTAGTGCCAGTGTAAAGAGTTTTGGTGATATTGTATCTCCCTGTCGGATTCCTCTTTTAATCTGTATTTTATCTGTTGTCCAATCTTCATTTAATTTCACTTGGATTGTAGCATTCTTGTAGAGAGTTTCGATCAGGGTGGTATATCTAGAATCTATGCGTGCTTGATCCATCGCTGCTATTATGGCCCATGTTTCAATGGAATCAAATGCTTTTTGGTAGTCGACTAATCCCATGCATAGTGGAATGTTGTACTCGACGCTTTTTTCAATCAGTGAACGTACAGAATGTATATGGTCAATAGTGCTGTATCCCTTTCTAAACCCAGCTTGTTCCACCGGTTGGAAGAAGTCAAATTTGTTTGTTAGTCGCTTTGTTACAATTTTCGTCAGTAATTTGTATAACACACTTAGCAGGCTTATTGGTCTATAGTTTTCAATACAATGCGGGTCTCCCTTTTTAAAAAGTATGATGACCTCCGCATTTTGCCACTTTTCAGGAATTTTTCCCTCTTCCAAGCATTTATTAAAAAGTATACACAAGGCGTCTATCAAAATGGTATCACCACTTTTTAACATCTCTGCAGTGATTTGATCTTTTTTTTTCCCGGGGCTTTTCCTGTTTTTTAGATCGTTCAGTGCTGCTCGAACCTCTGTGCGTGTCACCTCTGGAATTTCTTCTGATCCTACGTTTTGTATTTTACTTCTGCTCCGTGTTCTTAGTTTCCAGGGTTTTGGGATATGTTCTTCGTACAGGTTTTTGTAGAATTCTTGTATGGCACTTAAGATTTCTTCTTTTTCGTATACGAGTTTCCCTTGATTGTTCTTCATGCAACATATCCTTCCCTTACCCTTGCCAAGATTTGATCGTAGAACCTTCATATTCATGTTGTCGTTTATTGCTTGTTCTATTAGCTTAGTATTGTATGCTCTAGTGTCCTTTCTGATTGCTTTCTTGATACGTTTAATAATTTCTGCATAATCTGGGGAGTCTCTTTTTGTTGTCTTTCTAAGCTTTATCAGATCTTTTGTGGTATCTGTTAATTTTGAAGGTTGTTGTCTTTTTAAGGCGCATACGCATTTCACGGCTCCTTGTATATTATTTGTAATTTTCTCATTTAAGTCATCAGTTGTTAAGCTACTTAGATTTTAATATGTCCCAGTTTTCTTTTTAAATGTATTTGATATTCTTTTGATTTCTCTCGCAAGTCAGCAGTATTAGGTCTTTGAGTTTTAGTTATCATGTTTTTTCTTTCTATTCGGAGGTTTACAGATATTTTTGCTCTTACCAGTCTGTGGTCACTTCCAGTATCAAACTTGTTTAGAACCGACACATCTGAGCAAACGTTCTTCTGAGATATCAATATGTAGTCTATTTCGTTCAGTACATTTCCACTTGGACTTTTCCATGTCCATTTTCTCTGATTTTGTTTATGGAAGAAGGTCGACATGCAGTTAAGGTCTTCCTTGCTCATAAAGTCAAGGAGCATTTGTCCCCTATCGTTTCTAGTACCCAATCCAAATTTACCAATGTTATTTGGGTCTGAATTTTTTCTTTGTTCAATCTTGGCGTTAAAATCGCCCATGACAATTGTGGTTTGAGAGTTTACTTCGGATATAGCTGTTGTTATGTCCTCGTAGAATTGTTCCACTTCTTCATCTTGGTGTGTTGATGTAGAGGCATAGCATTGGACAATCTGTATAATGTATCTTGGGTTCAGTTTTAATGTTAAGTAAATAACACGGTCTGATATTGCCCTTGTTTTCGAAACGAGATGTTTGGAGTCCTTATGAACTAGGAGTGCTACTCCGCCTTGTCTTGTTGTGTTAGAGTTCCTCTGGAACATAAGATGGCCTGATTTTAATGTGGTGGCTGCTTCTCCCTCTAGTCGTGTTTCACTTATTCCCAATACAGTCCAGTTTATACTCTTTAGCTCATTTTCGAGTGTGGTTAAGTGCTCTTCTCGCCTCATAGTTCGGATGTTGTACGTTGCTATAAACAGATGATTTTTATCTTTACGCTTTGATGTCGGATTTTTGCCCCCCCCCCCAGAATCCATGGGGCTGACTGTATTACCAGTGTGGGATTCTGAGCAATTAGCTCTACCCACCTGGGGTACTTTGTTTTTAAAAAGCGACATTTTCAAGTTTTGGAGGAATACATTTAAGAAAGATAAATAAACTAACAAAGAATATACTGCCATTAATCGCTCTAGACCGACAGATACTCTAAAATAACATAATTCAATAAACCTGAAAATTTGATTTGGGAAGCATGTGATTTATATTAATTACACCAACATATTGATGTGGACTGCCAACTATCTTGCCATCTTTTTGGTGGACGTCCTCGTGGTCTAGACCTCGTGTTTGTTCCAGTACCTACCTTCTTCTTTGGCGCCCCCATCTTACGATGTCCTCAGCTTCGCAAATTCTTCGGATCTCTGTATTCCTGACTCTATCACGAAGACTTTTGCCCGCTATGCATCGCAGTATTTTCACTGGTGCGCATAAGTTGTTTGGTACGGACCGTATCAGCTCTGGATTCAACGGCGTATGTTAAGATAGGTCTGACGCATGTTTTGTATATCTTCATTTTGCCATTGGTGCTCATGTGCGTGTTCTTCCATATAGTTTCCCTCAGACAGCCCGAGATTGCTGCGGCCTTGTGTGCTTGCAAATATATTTCACATGTATTAAAATGCTTCTGTAAAAAATACAGCCAAAATTACTTCATTCAAGGTTGTTCAAGCATTTTAAAAATGCTTAAAAGTATGTATGTAGATAGAGCAATGGCAGTTATCGTCTTGAGTGTGTTAGATTTCAGTGCCTCGACTGATGATGATCACACTCTTACTGGTGACAAAAATTAACCTAGAAGGGAAAAGATGTCGACCACTCAAAACTTCAAATGCAGAACAAGATCATGGATTATGCACTTTAAGAACTTTATTTTTATGTATCCCAAAGGAATTACGTTATTTTTGTTATGTCTATAGTGTCCCTATACACTACTTATTGTTGGGGTGAAACTCTTAGTAATTTGTAGTAAAAGATGAATGTTCTTTTACACTTTATTTTACACACGTTCAATATACAAGATACAATTCAAGGTCAAATACTATTACAATTCACGGAGGTAGCTATCAACGGCGTAACGATGAATGACGCGCCGCGTGGCCATTCAAACACTATATACACACACAGACATGCTATCTCTTTCACTCACATATCTCACACTCCTCCACACTTAACCTCTGACATCCATCCCTTACACTGGCCTGCAGGGATAACCGATGTCCAGGGTCGAGTGTCCAAGTGTTCCTCCATCCTGCCTCCAGGCAACCCTCCCGATAACCTGAAACAAGAGGAAACACAACTTAGCATCCGAGGAGTGAACTGGGGTGTCCGGGCCCAAACTCAAGCAATCCATAAGCTTCAGAGTCGAGACCCACAAGAACTATGAGAACAACTTTCTACCCCCCATCTGACCACTTTACACTTGTGGTTCTTAATTGGTTAACATGCCTTTTCCATGTGTAACTAGTACCCAGAACATTTACCAAGTAAATTGCCTTCCCAATTTTCCTAGTAATCTGTCCCAAAACCCATGTTGGTTTGTTTACTACCCTGTAGTCTTTTACCCAACATTTTTGACCTGTTTTCAATTCCTTCCTCTCTCTCCCTCCATAATAATAATGCTGCCTCTTTTGGCTTTTTAACAAGTTATGTCCAATAATATCCTCATGATCATTATTATCATTACAATTAAATTCAGGAATGAAAATGTCAAAATTTGTCCTTAGTTTTCTACCTAACATTAAAAC
The DNA here is from genome assembly GCA_963576475.1 of Molanna angustata. NCBI lineage: Eukaryota > Metazoa > Arthropoda > Insecta > Trichoptera > Molannidae > Molanna > Molanna angustata. The sequence goes on along the minus strand of OY754974.1, from coordinate 4,671,415 downwards.
TGATGGTTCAACCTTTGTTGAAACATGCGGAGAATTCCGATAATCAACTAAAAAATTATCAATTCTATTTTCATAATCACTCATAAATTTTATATTATTTATTAATAATTTTTTTAAAAACATTTTACACGTTTTCACCGTGTTTTCCGCTTGACCATTGGAAGAAGGTGAAAATATTGGTGACGTTACATGTTTTATACCATGTTCAACACAAAAACTCTGAAATTGATTTGACATAAAAGCACTACCATTATCCGATACTATCGTTTTGACACATCCAAATTGACAAAATAATTTTTTTATTGCTTTAATGGTGCAAAACGCATTAATATTCTTCATTTCTAAGCATTCAATCCATTTTGAATATGCATCACATACATTTACCTGCAATTGGTCCAAAAAAATCAATATGTATTCTCGTCCAAACCGACTCTTCCTTAGGCCAGCTTGTCAATACATTTTTTGGTTCCGATGCGGCAACTTTTGAGCATTCAAAACATTCACTAACTAATTCTTCAATGTCTTTATCAATTTTCGGCCAATAAACATAACCTCTTGCAAGACCTTTTGTCTTCACAATACCAAGATGAGATCTATGTAACATACCTAAAATTTTATCTCTCAAGCTTGACGGAATAACTACTCTATGATTCCACAAAATGCACCCTTTTATAATCGATAACTCATTTCTCTTTATCCAGAAATGCCACAAATCACTGTCTTTGTTAACCTTATCCGGCCATTTTGTCTGTAAACAATACATACTACGCACTAACACATCATCACAACTAGTTGCCTCACTAATCTGCTCAATGTTTATACAAATTTGCTCACTGTCACATATTAAATTTAAATAATTATCTGTCAAGTTATCACAACTATTATCTGGTTCACTAACCGGTACTCTCGATAAATAATCAGAACAATTATCTTTAGACTTAATGTATTTAATTTCGTAATTAAAACCAGCCAAAATTAACCCGTATCTTTGCAATCTATTTGCTGCTAACGTCGGTATATTCTTTTTTTCACTAAGAATTCTCGTTAGCGGTTGGCTTTCAACCAATAATGTGAATTTCCTACCGTACAGATACTGAAAAAACTGCTTTAATCCATATGTTATAGCTAACGCCTCAAGGTCGATAATAGCGTATTTTTGTTCTTCCTTAGACAGAGTGCGCGATACAAAAGCTATCGGTCTTTGTTGCTCTTTACCAATTAACAATGACGCCGCTAACCCTTTCAGTGACGCGTCTGTAACTAAAGTTAATGGTAAATTTTCGTCAAAATGTGCTAAAACATTCCCACTAGTTAAAACTTTTTTTAACTCATCGATTGCCTTCTTGCAATCGCTACTAAATTCCCAAACTGCATCTTTTTTTAATAACTCATATAACGGTTTCGCTATACTAGACATATTCGGAATAAAATTCCTATAAAAATTAATTAAACCTAAAAAACTTTTCAACTCATGAACATCCCCTGGATATGGAGTTAAAGTTATAGCCTCAACTTTACTTTTTAAAGGTTCCACCCCTTTTTCCGAAATCTTATGTCCTAAAAATTCTACATTATCCCTAAAAAATTCGCACTTTTCCGTATTTACAGTCAAATTACATTTTTTTAAACGTTTTAATAATCCCTCTAAGTTACTATCATGTTCCTTTAAAGTTCTTCCTGAAACCAAAATATCATCCAAAAATACCACAACTCCTTTTAAACCTAATAAACAAGCTGTTAAATTTTTAGCGAAAATTCCTGGGCTAGATGACAAACCGAAAATTAACCTATTATACCGAAATAAACCTAACGATGTGGAAATCGTTGTATACCTTTTACTGTTTTCATCCAACTCAAACTGAGTATAAGCATTTTTTAAATCGATCTTGCTAAAAAATTTACTTCCACTAATTTCTGACATTAACTCTTCGAATTTTGGTAACGGATATCTATCAACAATTAATTGTGGATTCACTGTTGTTTTATAATCCCCACAAATCCTGATTTCCCCCGATTTCTTTATAACAGGAACAATTGGAGAAGCAATGTCACTCGACGTCACTGCCGTGATTATGCCATCTTTCTCCAATCTTCTAATTTCTTTTTCGACTTTTTCCCTGATCGAAAATGGAACTAACCTAGGTTTACAAAATTTAGGTATAAAATTCTCTTTAACAAACAACCTAACCTTTCCTTTGGAAAATCTTCCCAATTTTTCACTGAAAACATCCGGATATTTTTCCTTAATTTTAATAATATAATTATTTTTAAAATTTTCATCAACACTGGTCAGTAAAGTGTTAACACCTTCAAAGTAAATATTGAATTTCTGAATTACATTTCTGCCTATTATTACACTGTTGCCATTGTTTACTACAAAAAATTCAATCACTTGTTTGATATTGTTGTATGTTACTTCCATTATACACATACCAATACATTTTAAAATACTACCGTCGTATGATTTCAAAATACTTGTCGGTTTATTCAATTTATAATTTTTAAACTTCTTAAAATAAATATCTTTCGGAATTACACATACATTAGCACCTGTATCAATCATCGCGTGAATAATCTGACTACCAATACATATATCAATCATGAATGGATTTACAATTTCATTAATACCTTCCGTATTGCAAACAACATTTACGTTCGTATTATTTTCCATAGTAAAAATACTATTTTTGCTTTTACCAAACTGATCGTTTTTACATGCTTTCGCAATATGACCCATTTTTCTACACTTATTGCACTTAAAATTTTTAAATTTACAATCTTTAATTAAATGACTATCAGATAAACATGCAAAACATTTTAAATTCCTATTACTAACATGCGGTGATACTGATCTATTCCTTTTCTTATCAACTTCGTTGAAATTCCTTCTATGTGCACTATTTTTATTATACTTACTATTCTGTTTACTTGCGATTTCACAAATTTCTGATTTACAACTTTTTATCATATTTTAATTTTTTGATACCGATTCCAATACATTTGCATATTCAAGTATTTGAGAAAAACCCTTTTTCTCGTCCTCCAAATACAACTTTTCTTTTATTTGACTATTACACAAACCGATAATAAAAATATCTTTCAAAGATTCTTCCAGACGATCATTAAATTGACATTTAACACTACGCTCTTTTAATTTACAAGCAAACTCTTTTACTGATTCATGTTCAGACTGTTTCATACAGTAAAATTTTTCTCTCTCAATATACGGAGAAACAGTTTCATTACAAAAATTATCCAAATGATCAAATAATTTCAACAATTTTTCTTCAGTAACTTTTCTTGGCACACACAAGTTTTGTAATAAAACAAAAGTTTTTTCAGACAAAGAGGTTAAAAATATTGCTCTCTTCCTTGATTCAGACATTTTTTCATCCTCAGCTATGATGAATTGCTCAAAACGTACCCTGAACACACTCCACATATCACTCTCGTGATTGAAAAGCGGTAGATTCCTTTGTTCCATATTACCGAAAAAAGAATACCTACAGACAAGAAAAGAAAAATACACTTATCTTAACTCGATCCTGTCCAGTCGCTTGAACCTGCACTACGGCCCAACCCTGTCTCTGCAGAAGTCGTCTCTGTCGAATCCTGGTCTTCCAGCTCTCTGGTCCTCTTCCGTTGCCTCTGCTCGACGCTCGTTCACAGCAAGCAGCCAATCCTCTTGTCCAATCCTTGTGGTCCCCTGGTCCTCTCTGATTCTCGTTCCCGTTGTCCTTCCTGGTCTTCCTTGGTCCCCTCTGGTCCCCTTGAAGTCCAGTCGAAGTCTCCCGAAGTCGTATCTCGAAGATCCCTGTCTTCTTCAGCTCCGATACTGCTTCCTCGAAGATCTTCTTTTTTCGTACACTACAGTGTCTATGTACACTTGTACGAACTTGTACCTCCAAAATTTTTTTCAGTGAAAAAAAATTACTGTCGTCTGTTGTAGCCGAAATTTTTCCTTCTTGAAAAATTCCCAATTTCTTCGTGTAAATTCGTTCCCGACTGCGCCAGTATAGTGTCCCTATACACTACTTATTGTTGGGGTGAAACTCTTAGTAATTTGTAGTAAAAGATGAATGTTCTTTTACACTTTATTTTACACACGTTCAATATACAAGATACAATTCAAGGTCAAATACTATTACAATTCACGGAGGTAGCTATCAACGGCGTAACGATGAATGACGCGCCGCGTGGCCATTCAAACACTATATACACACACAGACATGCTATCTCTTTCACTCACATATCTCACAATGTCAAAGTTTTAAATACTATACATGATTACTTTAGTTAAAATTTAAAACACATTATGCAACAATTTGGGGAAACTAGCTACATGTGTGAAAAAGGAAGCACTACATTTGCATGTATACCCACACATCAGTATCGCATCAGCATTCAGAATGGGAAGTGAACTGTATAAGATGTTATTTTGCATGTTCAGTGACATACACACGTTCTGAAGAATTATATATAATTAAATATACTAACGAAAATCCTATTACGCATTTTATTGTATTTCTGAAAAGTAATTTTTTATTCGAATTGTAAATATAAACCATCCAGAGACCCACTAAAATACTCACAAAAAAATAAATCATCAAAATCGGTCCTGTCGTTTAGAAGTTCAGTGACATACACACGCGCAGAAGATAGAATTAAATAAAATGGGTTTGTAGAATCAAAACAAATGTAAAATATTAAATTAAATTAATATATGGTAGAATTCTGTCAAAAATAAATAATGTCTTACTTTAATATATTATTGTTTCTTTGAAATGAAGTATTCATAATGTGTATATTAACATAAATTATGTAGTTTTCTCGATAAATCTCTACTTAATTAGACAATTCCAGATATTTAACGATAGCTGCTAATGATAAATAGCGAAAATCAAATCGTTTAGATGGAAACTTGATCGTTCGTGCGTTGTTTGTGTTGTATGTACATATAATAATTCTAAGAGTCTAGTCTAGTATTGAGTGAGATGAATGATTAATGTCTGTGGTGGAACATAAACCGACTGGTTTAACAGAAGAAAGATTATAATTGCTAATCTCTTTAGGCTGACAACTCCTATATACACATGTACAATGTTCATAAGTCCAGCAGATAGTGTGGGTGAATTGATATCTGTGTACATACTAAATGAGAGATAAATATCACAACATATCAAAGCAATCTTCCTCCTTGTCCTGGCCACTATACCAATTACTTGTGGTCGTCTCTCCTAGTGCTTATCCTCCATGGCCTTCTGTCCTTCGCGTCTTCCTAACGAAGCCTTGCTCTATGATATCTCTGGTTATTCTGGATATCCGAGTGGTCAATGGTCTACCTGATCTTCTCGGCTCCAATTCTATGATATTTTCCTGATAAAAAAGAAACATGCCAAAGCATTACCTCTTTTTTTTTTTTTACGGCGCTGGCCGATTAACTAATGATATTAATAACAATTAAGCACTACAAATAATAACACTCAATTATTATTATTACCATTATACACTTCCTCAAAAGAATTAGCAGATCAATGCGTAAATTGTAAATTATTTAAAAGAGCAAAATAAAATGCAACAAACGCATCATCAAGCTTTCAATTGGGAATAGTTCACCCATCCAGATACTTAACATATCAAAGGATTAGGCTCTGAGGAGGTCTTTATACTACCTAACAACGCTACTGATTCCCGAATATTAACCTTTAAAAAATCTTTAACGATTCTACATGTATTCATAATTACCGTTTTTTGCATTTTTAGTATTAAATTTTTCGATAAATCTATAATTTCTAAATTACGGATTAACGATTTTGGAATAATGCCAGTGGCTGAAATAATGAACGGTAATATTATTATTTTACGAGAATGCCAAAGTCTTTTAATCTCATTACCTAAAGCGGTGTATTTTCTAATTTTTTCATCAAAAGTTTTTATAATATTACTAGAATTTGGAATAGCCACGTCGCAAATATATGTTATTTTTTTAATTTTATCATGTATTATTAAATCGGGTCTGTTATGTTGAATTGACCGGTCAGTTAATATTGTTTTATCGTTATAAAGCGAAATATTATTATTTAAATATTTAAATAATAATATTTGTAATATTTGTAAATATTTTATTTTTGCTGTTGTACATTATAATTTTGTCATTCATTGAAATCTGGTTGATTGAAAGAAACTACCTAATGTATATTATGTATTTTATTTTATTTAAACCTAACAAACATACAGTCATACAAACAAATACGCGGGGGAGGGGTGGGGCTAGCTGTATCCCTTTCTCACGAGTCATGCCGAATGCAAAATTTAGAAACAGAAGGTGAGAATCTATGTGTGCGTGTTACAGTAGACAACATTCGTATATATGTATTTGTCGTGTACTTTTTGTGCTCGAACGACAGTCAAGAGCATAGAGATGTGTATTACGAGTTCATTAACTCTAAATCATCAATACTTAAGGATCACAATGTACTGATTATAGGTGATTTTAACCTTCATAATCAGACCACAAGCGTAATAAACGAGTACAAATGTTTTATAACTTCGCAAGGCTTAACCCAATATAATAATGTAAACAATATTAATCACAGAACGCTTGACTTAGTTTTAACTAATGTTAAACAGTGCAATGTTACCGCTTCGGGAATAGACCTTGTGAAACCTGACAAACATCATCCTACACTAGATATACAACTGAAATTGTGTGGTGCGGGGAGGGGTGGCGGTAGGAGGGGACGGCGGCAGGGTCCTGCTCGCCCGCAACCGTCGGCTCAACCCGCACCATCGACTCCTCGTCAACGACATTATAATTTTAATAAAACCGACTTTAATTTACTTAACGATGTACTGACTAATTTTACATGGGAGACTTTGCTTAGCATTAATGAAATAAACCTAGCCGTTGAATATTTTTATTTCGTCCTGTATGGCATTTTAGATGTTTGCGTCCCAATCAAGAAACGAAATACCCGTAGGAACTATCCATGTTGGTTCACTAAAAATATAATAGACAAAATTAAAGAGAAGGAAAGGTATCGTTTACGATACAAAAAATTCTCCCGGAACGAGGACTATTTAGCCTTCACAAGTATTCGTAAGGAGGTTAAAATCCTAATTCGTAATACCTACGACGACTACTTACGAAAAATAGACTCCGACATGAAATCAAATTTTAACGTTCTTTGGAATTTTGTGAAAATTCAAAAATCAGGTGACAAAGGGTACCTTAGTTTGAGAATTGATGATGAAGTGATCTCGGATGAAAATGAGGTGGCGAATACATTTGCACAGTACTTTAGTTCTGTATACAAACAAACGCCACCTAACCTTGATGTTAACAAAATTAACAATAATGTGTCGCGCAACGCAGGAGCAGTAAGTTTGTGTGAAATATCTCCAACCACTATTGAACTGTGTATAAAGGAATTGGCTACCAAGAAATCGATCGGCCCTGATGGTATCCCAGCGAGCATTGTTAAATCCCATGCTGAATCCTTTATAATTCCGCTTCATTATTTATTCAACCTAAGTTTATCGTCCGAAGTTTTTCCTACTTGCTGGAAGACGACAAAAATTACCCCAATTCATAAGACAGATGACAAGATGGACGTTAAAAATTACAGGCCGATATCAATCCTATCTGTCATTCCCAAAATTTTCGAAATGTGTATCTATAAAAATATTTTCCCTCAAATACAACCGTATCTTAGAGGCAACCAACACGGATTTCTACCAAAAAGATCAATAGTGTCGAACCTGTTAACGTTTTCTGGATACGTATCCACTAATCTTGATGCGACTGTACAGACAGATGTGGTCTATACTGATTTTGCCAAGGCCTTTGACAGTGTAGATCACGACGTTTTGTTACAAAAACTGCATGACTTTGGATTCGATAACTGCCTCCTATCATTTTTCGCTTCCTACCTTGAAAATCGGAAACAATACGTAACGGTGGGTCAGTTCTGTTCCCAGGAATTCCAATCTTACTCTGGGATTCCTCAGGGATCTAATCTGGGCCCGCTCTTGTTTTTGTTATTTATTGACGACATACAGGATGTCATTGAACACTGTCTTTGTTTACTCTATGCTGACGACTTAAAGATTTTCTTATCTATCAGAGCTATGGAGGATTGTTTGAAGCTCCAGTGTGATATTGATAACTTGTCAAAGTGGTCAATCACTAATAAATTGTTGTTCAATATTAAAAAATGTGTCGTCATGAGCTACAGTCGCTCGACAAACCCTATATTATCCAACTATTTGATGGACGGTACCACGCTGGCACGAAAAGTCACATTTAAGGACTTGGGGGTGATGTATGATGCTAAGTTGACCTTCGCTGACCACATCACCAACCTGACATCCAAATGTGGACAGTTGCTAGGCCTGACTTTTCGCCTGGGAAAATATTTTACAAATCCGGAGGCGCTAAAGAGTATATTCAACTGTATGGTGCGTACCAAGCTGGAGTTTGGTAGTGTTGTTTGGGCACCATGCCGGAAGAAATACTCCGAAATGCTGGAACAGATCCAGAAAAAGTTTTTAAGGTACCTTTACATGCGTACGCATGGAGTGTACCCAACTTACATGCATCACCCTGATCTCCTTGAGGCCTGTGCCTATCAGAGTCTCGAAAAAAGGCGAGATAATTCGTTACTTCTGGTAGGTTACAAGGTTGTAAATTATATCATTGACTGCCCAATTTTGCTTGAGCACCTAGGCCTTTACGCTCCCCCGAACTACATGAGAGGTAGAGGACACCACTTATTTAATTTGCCTGCCGCTCGTACAGACGTGGTTGCTCGTAACACTCTCGTACGAATGTCTGCTCTATTAAATGGTTTACCTGTTGAAGCTGACGTCTTCTTCTGGGGCGTTCAGCGATTTAAAAAATATATTAAATAAAATAACGAACAGGTGTCGCACTGTAACTGGCGTAAAGCTGTCGTGCGAGAGAAAAAAAAAAAAAAAAAAAAAAAAAAAAATATTACAATAAAATCAATTTTAACAATACATCATGGACCAATTTTGTTTGCGGATATTACATTATCTTTTTAAGCTGCACAGTGTAAAACAAATTGCTATTTAGAATTTAGTAGCTACTCAAAATTCAGAAGAAAAAGGACAAAAAGAGGGAAAGGAAGTAGTGACACTCGCAGTCAAAATGAACAAAGCAGGAATCAGCTACCGTAAACCTCTTAGGGTCTCAGAGATGGCATTTTTATATTTTATTTTAGTATGTCTAAAAATAACATTCTTAAAAAAAACATTATAAATGTTACATGCCCTTTGGATGAATGAATTTTGGACATAGTTAGTTCTGCAGAGAGGCAATCTAAAAGTAAGATTTGTTCTAGTACTACGAAAGTATACGTATAAATAAATGAAATAAATAAAATAAATAAAATAAATAAAATAAATAAAATAAATAAAATAAATAAAATAAATAAAATAAATAAAATAAATAAAATAAATAAAATAAATAAAATAAATAAAATAAATAAAATAAAAAAAATAAATTAGATAAATTAAATAAATTAAATAAATTAAATAAATTAAATAAATTAAATAAATTAAATAAATTAAATAAATTAAATAAATTAAATAAATTAAATAAATTAAATTAATTTAATAAATTAAAAAATAAACAAAATAAATAAATTATACAAGAATATGTTGGTAAATAAAATGATTACCTCATCTTCCTCTAATTAAACTGAAAATATATTTAAAAAGAAAAAAAAATATTTGTTGCGTAGAACCACAAACAACGAAAATCAATTTAGTAATTCTATATAACCATTTTCATTCGTATTGCCTGTGCTGAAATTTTGCGTTCGATTTTTAACTTTCTTCGCACTCGAAATCACGATTCGTATATGCATTTTTAAATTGTTTCCAGATTGAATCGTGTGATATTTGGATAAAATTGAACAAATTTGTATTCAATACAAAGTAAATAAAACTACGCGTTTCCGGCTGAGCGTTAAGTAATTAAATTTAAATTTCATTCGATTAGATGCAACAATAATATTTCACTGTTTTTACATGTTTTCAATATAATATCAGTTAAAATTATTATAATAAAATACATTTCATACATGAGTTATGTGTGAACTAAAATAAAGGATAATTTATATATATATATATATAATTTATGCTAGTGAAAAATCGATTAGAAATTTAATATGTGAAGAAAACATTGATAAGGGATTAACTTGTTTACTAAAAAGAAATATGATGTAGGTAGGTAATCTTTATTTTATAATACAATCAAGTGTATAAATGCAGGTAATTATAATACTATTATGCAATCCTTTCCAACCAATTTAAGTAACGAGAAGTCTTGAGCATGTACCTACATAGATGCAATAATCAATGCAAAGATTGTCTTATTTTTTTTTATTTCCTTGTTCGAGATATTTCTTTATTAAAAATCGCTAATTTTAGATTTCGATATTGAATATATAGTTTTTCATTATCAATTTATTTTTGATAAAAATTAATTACTATTACATTTTCCCGCCAAACTGCAAAACAGTTTCACAGTGTATCATATAGTATAATATCGGGTATTTATTAATGAAAAACTTTTACGCATAATTTGTTTAACAATTGACAATGTTCGAACCCAAGGATATATGGATAGTCTATGGCTTAAATTTGAATAAAAATAGCATATTTATTATTTTATGATTGAGCTTACGCGAATCATGTATCGATTATTTTGTTTGTAGCAAACGAGATAATAGTGACCAACGCTTAACTCTCCACTGCATACCAATAATTTTAATAATTAATGACAAAAATATAATTATTTTATACCAAAAATATGACCGTAATACTACCGATTTTTAGGAATGACAGGACGAACAAAGCTTTTATTTTTTATTGATTTATCCACACCCAGTAAAAATATGCCACATTCTGAAGGAATGTGATATTAATCGTATCGAAAATCCAGACTAAAAACACTGTTAAATCTCTTCTGAGAGTCGAACCCTGAACTATTGGATCAGGAGTAAGATAATATTTAATTTAGGCCATGGATACCAAAATTCGATTAGTTAATTTCCTTCTTCTTCTCTCTGGTTGGCCTATAATTGTCATGCGTCATCTTCAGTTTTGTGACGTGGACTACCGGCTGTCCTTTAATTTCATAAGAAGACATCCTGATGAATATTACCCCTGGCCACTTTCTTCTTCTTCTTTAAATGCCATGTTGGGTCCCCCCAACGTCGGTGATCACTCCGGCGAATGTCTCCCTGTTCTGGGCTACTCGGAACAGCTCCTCCACACTCCGGATGCCGGTCCATTTTCTCACATTGCGCAGCCAGGACATCTGATTTCTGCCGGGTCCTCGGCGTCCCTCAATCTTGCCCTCCAAGATAAGCTGGAGAAGGCGATATTTATCTCCACGCAGCACATGACCCAGGTACGAGATTATTCGGACCTTGATGGTAGACAACAACTCCCTATTTGCTCTAGCTCGCCTCAGGACTTCTGTATTTGTTACCATATCAGTCCAGGGGATTCTGAGCATTCGTCGATGGAGTCACATTTCAAATGCTTCCAGTCTGTTCATCATACTGACTTTCAAGGTCCACGTCTCGCACCCATATAATAAAACAGACCACACATAGCATCTTATCATTCTTTGCCACTTTAATGGTTCTTGAATCGACCATTCTCGACACACGTTCGTTCCAGAACATTCTCCCTGTCGATTCCATCTTACGATATCCTCGACTAAGCAAGCCATCGAATATCTGTATTTAGTAATCAAATTTGATTAATTCGGAAAAATCCTCGTTATTATTACATACCATTACTAAATTTTGTACATATTTTCATAAAAACTCCGGAATTTTCATTATATTCAAAATGATATACTTTATATTTGTCTTTATTGTCTTTTGTCTGTTGAAAAATAAAATTGTTTTGATACAATTTTTTAACAAAATCACAACTATTCGCTTCAATATTGTTACGGACAGTGAAACTCGATGAATTTACATAATAAAAATTCATACAAATTATTGATTTAATTAAAATGCGATATCATTAGCATTTTATCACCTGACTTGAATTCTAATTCTATACAAGCATTATACGCAGTTGCCTAGTTTATAATAAATATGAAAAAAAAGTATTTTAAATATTTGAATAATTTGTTAGTAAAAAAATAAAAATCAATCCGGTTTAAATTGTCCCACTAGTCAAACACACTGCGAAATTGAAATAAAACCCACAATTATAATATATAATCCAATAATCAGATGGGTCGATGGCAGAGCGGTTAGCGCGCTGGGCTAGTAATCCAGTGGTCGCGAGTTCGAATCCTGCCTCGACCGATTTCGTTCACCTAAGCACAAGCATTTATTTGCTTATTTTAGGGAACGTAGGAAGATGTATATGTACTTGTTTAACAAGGACATATTCATTAAAAAAAATATATCGATAAGAGTAAATAATTCTTTAAGACTAGTACCTAGATCAAAATAAAATAAAGCAAAAAGAGAATCACTAATTTACTAATTTGCTTTCATTTTGAGTCTTTTTTTAAACAACAAAATTATTAAAATGAATTAACGATAATTCCTTGTATATAGTTTGGCAGAGAGGAATAAAACCAGCATTTAGCTTCAGATTTAAAAAATGGCAAAAGCAAAATTAATATTTTTTTTGTAATACGTTATTTATTTTTCGTGTTTTTTATTCAGAGCATATAAAAATACAGCATTAAATTTCCTTAGGCAAAGCCAAAGACACGTTTCTACACAAATTTATGCGTTGCATTTTGATTTTTATAGCCACGCGTCCGTAAGATAACGTGGGCGACTACAACGAGCCGACATCGCATTGGACATATCCAACGTATGAACGAATATAACAAAAAATGTATGTTGAGGAGTTGCTTTAAATATAAAACATATTATCGGCCGTATTAACATTTTTATTGCTTGAGAAATAGGTCTTGAGCCATGTCCTGGTGAATGTATGTAACCACAAAGTAAAGAGCTTTATATGCATATTTTGAATTTTCCTGCATACATTTTAAAATTCCCACACACAATGCATTATGTAAAAGGCACAACAAATTATTATATTTATTTATTTATTTATTCATTGCAAATAATATGTTGGTACAAAGGTATATAATATTTCTTATAATTAATACATTTATATTATATGTAGGTACGTATTACTCCACTAAAATAGTAAATCTCGTGTTCAGCGGAGGAAGAGCGTAGCAATTATTTCAAGTCCATAATAGGTGCATAAAAGATATTAGTTACATAATTGTTTAACTTTGATTTGAGAATATAAAATTATTGTATACTTTTTTAAATTTTACAAAAGGTTTAATTTTTCTTATATCTAAAGAAAGTTTATTATAAACAGCTTATTCCTAAGTAAGAATAGTGATGCTGCATGGTTGATGTATTGTATGTATTTATACTAGTTGATATACCTATTCTAAATATTTATGTATTACTTACTTACATACTTATGGTGTCCGGCTGGTTCAAACCCTGCCACTCCAATATACGGCGACTAGGTACTATAGCCTTGTCGTTTGCCATAATTATGTCTCCAGGGGTGCATCCTTCCCCCATAAGTGGACATATCAGAAGGTGACTCTCATCCTTGGTTACGCCGCAGTCACATAGAGTGTCATCTTCAGAGAGGTACCCCCACCTTGCGAGGCTCACTCTACATCGTGTGACACCGACCCTTAATCTGTTGAGGGTAGTCCATCTTCAGTAGGGCAGGTCTTCTCCTATTGTGATACCCTCACATGGATGCATCCACAGCACTGTATCCAAGATCCTGTTTCCACAGATCCTCTCTCCTTTGTTGTGAGTTTTCAATCGGGGAGGTGCTTTTAATGAAGCTATTTCTGGACTTCAGACGTGAGGCTGTTGGTTGTTGGTGATATACAGGGTGCCTACAATCATAAGTTTGTTTGTAACTCTCTGAATCTGTATTAAAAAAATAAATATCAAGGGCCCACGATAGTTAGGGCTCGTGACGCAAATCCCAACCACATTTTTTATTTATTTAAATATTAATTTATTCATTAATTAGGTAATTAATAAATAAATAAATTTATTTATTTTTACTTATTTATTTATTTATTTATTCATTCATTTATTAATTTATTTAAATATTTATTCAAATAATTAAAAACCAAAGACAAGTAAATATAAAAATAACAAGAAAAAGTTTGTTGAATACATAGCTTTTATTATTTTTTTATATAGCTATTTTAATGCATAACAAAAATATTTGTTCCATTCTGAATTTGATTTGTACTAATTTTCATTTTGTAAGAGTTAAGTGTTGACAACATCCCACTCATTTATGACGGCTCTGAAGACTAAATTGACACATAATTCAAAAATACCGTATATTCGATAAAAAAAATGTGATTTGAATTATTATAATTTAAAAATTCATATGCTCAGTAAGTAAGTATGCCATATAGGTTTATTTTGTAATGACAATGTCATAGGTGAGGCGTCATTCACTCGCAGGTATCTATGACCGAAGCGGTGTCTGGGTCTATGAATGTGTCATTATTGACATTTATCGTTAATCAAATTAAAATAGGTATAATAATATTAAACATATTTAGTAACCATAGAAAAACCAATAGAACGGGTTTATCTATGCTCAGGTTGTTAACGTGTTTTTAAATATAAAAAATAAAAAAGACATATTTTATTTATAGCTTTTATTTTGTAAATTGATGAAATATTTTTTTTTCAAAGGCACTAAATACTTACTTATTTTTTTATCAAATTTATTTTTGAGATTTCACGTTGCCCGGGTTGGTTGGATGAGATTGCTATGTGATTGATTTTGTGCACTAGCTGTACATATATTCGTCCTTTTCCTCATAACTGAGGATTGCGGCTGCAGTCGGTCGCCTCACGTATGGTCCGCCTCCATGCCAATCTGTTTTGGGCTGAACGCAAAGCACCAGTCATCGAAAACCCCATTGTTCCATCTAGTCGGTGAGCGACCACGAGATCTCTGACTCTCCACGGTGCCCATCACAACAAGCTTCTCGAGGCAGTCCGGTTCCCTTCTGGCAATGTGTCCAAATAATTAAAGGATACGTTTGTAACATATCGTCGACAGATGATCCTCAATCTTCAGCTCGTCCAGAATTGACACATTCGTTCTTCTGGCTGTCCATGGGATGCGCAACATTCGCCTCCAGTACCACATTTCGATGGCATCGATCCTCTTTCGCTCTGACTCCATCAGTGTCCATGTTTCCACACCATACTGGAACATGGAGAATATCAGAGCCCTGATGAGTCTAGCCTTCGTGTTTTTCGTGATGGTCCTGTCCTTCCACACTCTTGTGAGTTTTCCCAGTGCTGTCTTTACCATGGCGATACGTCTTTTCGCTTCCACTTCACAACCACCGGTGTCACATATATGTATGATGGAACCCAGATAGGTATGTGAAGTCATGTAATATCTTAAGATGGTTTAAAGAGTTTATTGGGAGAAGTTTACATGGTCTATAAATCACCATCAGCTGTATATACAATAAATAAATTAATTAATATTGCAAGCAAGAAATTTATGTCACCCATCAGATCAATGAATTTAGTTGAAAAGGCCGAAAATAGCCAAAATGATAAGCATGTGAAAAGAAATAAATTTATGTGGTATTTTTATTAGTGATTTAAAAAACCTAGATTCTTCTTCTGAGTGAGGGAGATCGCGATACCACTTCCACGCCGGTGACGCTATAGAACCCATTGGTCCTGTTCGCCCCCGGACGCAGCCGCAACGTCGGACAACACAAATATCCACTATCTATCGGGTTCAACCACTGCCCCCGAGAATCCTACCTCAAACGGCGGGGCAACCACTCAAGATCGGCAGCAGGGGCAAGCTTCTAGGCACACCGATCGAACGGAGGGCTTGTCCCCGCACCCCTCGGTCCTCGTGTTGGCGTCCGAAGGTTCCGCGGGCTAACACCGGGGGCGTCCGACGCAATCATCACCTCTCAGATTTGACGTCACATTGTCAACACAGGATGTCTGACCCGACGTCTGCGCCGGCGGTGTGCCCGAACCACTCAACAACATTCGCCACAGTTGACGAGTCACTGCCGAGCGAGACTAGAGGCGTTCGTCCTGCTCTTCTCTAAGTACAGAATTGACGAGGTCACAACAGCGTCAGCCGCCCACCCCCGCCTTTACTGCCTAGGCCCTTACAGCCGCAACCTAGGCCCATAACTATGATAGGTTTGCACCAAGCCCTCGATTTCTCCACTTATCGCTGTTGTCCGTCAATCTCTTCGTCTTATGGTAGCTGCTACAGCGCACATCGCCGATCACATGATATTTATCTCTAGGGCGACTTTTATAGTTTTCGACATAGCGTCATTCCTTCAGAGATAGTAACCTGTTGTTATGGCCAATCTAACTGGATCTATGTTGGGTTACCCTCCTTAAGAGTTGCCTTGTTTCTCCGATTATGCTCAATACAACATCAATTCAGATGTTATATAACTAATGGTTCCTAGCTCGATGATAGCCAGACGTTCGGACTCTATCTAAGACTATCTATAATATAATTTCTGTCAAATTAAAAACATTAATAAATCATTCAAGTTTTTGTGTTTACAGAGTGGAAATCCATTTAAAAATTAATGAGCAAATATACCAAAATATTTTTCAACAAAATTCAATTACAATGAAAACGTTTTTACCGAGGTGACTCGGCATTATGAAGGTCAAAAATGAAACTAATTTTTAGACTTTAATAATGCCAAATCACAATTGGAAAAATTCTTTAGTAACTATATTAATTTGTTCATTAACATAAAAAAATACTTGTATATGTATCGTTGAAGAGAATTATTATAGTCAATTCATCTGTCACAAACATTGATATTATGCAAGAAGTGCATATGTTTTACTGATAACAATTAAGTACCTACCTACCTGTATACGATCGTAATAATCAGTGAACAATCACATGATGTATTTAACAATCATTTTCAATAACATATGTCATGTAAATTCAATAATTAATGTGAAAGGTTAAAGCAGCTTATTGTCAATATTTAAATGGTTACGCCACTGCCGTGCAATATGGCGATCACATTTGATTGCACGTGA
The DNA here is from genome assembly GCA_963576475.1 of Molanna angustata. Lineage (NCBI taxonomy): Eukaryota > Metazoa > Arthropoda > Insecta > Trichoptera > Molannidae > Molanna > Molanna angustata. The sequence continues at coordinate 4,654,250 of OY754974.1, read as the reverse complement.
TTGCGCAAATCATTTATGTAAGTTATGCAATCAATTTTCACCCGTACGTAAATGTTTAACATCTTTCAAATCAATCAAATTAGTATGGTGTAATGTGGGTAAGTATGCATATTTGTCTGATAAATTTACGTAAGTAAATATTTATCATAGTCAAACGGAAAATTTCTAATAATCCATGTTCATTAAATTGCCATCTTAAGCCGGTCTCACACTAGGTTATATTAAACTCATATTTCAATTCATTGGAATATGAACTCAAAAAATGACATTGTGACTGATAAAATGATATTTTTGTTCTATGTCGACCGACGTAACACTAACTACTCACAAAATAATTACATTAGACGAAGTTGCTCCAACTACAATTCATATTTTAAACATTTCGATATAGTACATAAATCACAGGCGGATTTCAGAACATACATATTACAACAATTCGATAAATAGTCACATTCATTCACAATCTATCTCGCATAAATATATACACAATATACATCAAATATAACACATATCCACTTACTTAATACACACTACATACAAGTATTATATTAATTACTTTTAAACTTACTAAATAAGTCAAAAACAAGTTCACCCTATATCTTATGTGAAAACATATTATTGGGGTACAATGAACTTTCCTTACTGTTAAGTCTTCATATTGTATTTATCCTTATAACATTGTATCCTGTTTGTTTTCTAAATAAAAAATAAATAAAAAATAAATAAAAATAAAATAAAATAAATAAATACGATATCATTTAAATGACAAAAATGTTATCACTCTAAAAAAATTACATGTCGATATTATAGCAATAATCTCTCCTGACTGTCAAATAACTTGCATTTTTGGGTGCATTAATGATTCTCGCATGTTTTTTAATTACATTTTTAGTTTGATTACCTGTTTCGAAATATTATGAAAATCAAAGGAGACGATCTAGAATAAAATGTACGCGATCTTGATTGGATAGAAGAAAAACAATCAAGTAGTTTTTTAACATATTAAACGAACAATTCTCATTAGAAGATCCATACATACATACATACATACATACCATCACGCCATGTCCCTTGCGGGGTAGGCAGAGAGAACCGAACGCCACATTTTTCTATTCTGGCACGCATCCCTCGCCTCGTCCACATTCATTCATCGTCTCATACATGTTCGTCTATTGCTCATACTTCTAACATTTCCGTCTTTCAAAATTTCGTTCACATGGTCGTGCCATCCCTTTCTTGGGCGTCCCCGACCTCTCATTCCATTCCTTTCCGCTCTGTATATTTTCTTCGTCAGGCGCTCCTCATTCATTCTCCCCATGTGACCAAACCATCTCAATGTGATCACTTTCATTCTAGTAATGACATCTTTCTTAATCTTACATTCTTTCCTTATATCCTCGTTTCTTACCCGGTCATACATCGTTCTATTACAAATCCTTCTTAACGATCTCATTTCAACTGCATTTATTCTACTTTCATGCGTCTTCTGCCATGTCCAGGTTTCACTTGCATACGTGAGGGTTGGCACTACGATGGCGTTATGAATGGCAACTTTGGCATCCTTTGATATGTTGCGATCATTCATAATTGGTCTCAGTGCTCCATTCACTCTGTTTCCTGCCATAACTCTTCTTTCGATCTCTTTATCGAGTCGTCGACGACGACTAGAAGATCCATTTGCATAGAAATATGAGAATTTTTGAAAATAAATGGAATGTATTTCTAATATTTAAAACCATACATTCAAAGGCCAAATATATAGTAATGCGAGAAGCAATATCCTAAAAACAGTAGTAAGAACATTCCAAATCATAGCAATTAGATCAAAGAACTCCGATGTGCCGATATTTTTTATAGCTAGGAATGTACGTCTGGATCAATCAAAAAGAATTCGAAAATAAACTTTACAAAATATTATGAAATAAAAAATATTTCTTCCTTTTTATGACGAATGACAATGTAGTATGTAGATAGATAAAACTTCAAAAATTACTGCAAACGCTACTTTTCAACTCGTATTCCACATGGGTTGGAATATTAACTCGTGTCAGGCGAGCTTAAGAACCTGCCTATTTTTATTTATATTTAAAGTATTTAACTTAAGTAAAGTATTTTCTTCTTCAACTGCCATATCCTCTATGAAGGTTGGTGACTATCAGGTCTATCTCCAATTTATTCACGTCGGCTCGAAACAGCGATTTATAAATTTTTTTGAACCACTGTCTCAGGTTGCAGAGCCATATAATTCTTCGTCGACCTGTTCCTCTTCTCCAGGATTTGGGCCTAGGTTGCGGCTCTAAGGGCCTAGGCAGTAAAGGCGGGGGTGGGCGGCCGACGCTGTTGTGCCCTCGTCAATTCTGTACTTAGAGAAGAGCAGGACGAACGCCTTTAGTCTCGCTCGGCAGTGACTCGTCAACTGTGGCGAATGTTGTTGTGTGGTTCGGGCACACCGCCGGCGCAGACGTCGGGTCAGACATCCTGTGTTGACAACTAGACGTCAAATCTGACAGGTGATGATTGCGTCGGATGCCCCCGGTGTTAGCCCGCGGAACCTTCGGACGCCAACACGAGGACCGATGCGTCGGGATATAAGCCTAGGTTGCGGCTCTAAGGGCCCAGGCAGTAAAGGCGGGGGTGGGCGGCCGACGCTGTTGTGCCCTCGTCATTCTGTACTTCGAGAAGAGCAGGACGGACGCCTCTAGTCTCGCTCGGCAGTTACTCGTCAACTGTGGCGAATGTTGTTGTGTGGTTCGGGCACACCGCCGGCGCAGACGTCGGGTCAGACATCCTGTGTTGACAACTAGACGTCATATCTGACAGGTGATGATTGCGTCGGATGCCCCCGGTGTTAGCCCGCGGAACCTTCGGACGCCAACACGAGGACCGAGGGGTCGGGGTACAAGCCCCTCCGACTTGAAACGGAGTGTTCTTAGCGGCCGATTTCGAGACCAATCGGAGGCCCTGACGTGTGTGGTTGGATTCTCGGGGGCAGTGGTTGAACCCGATGGATGGTGGATATTTTGTGTTTGTCCGATGTTGCGGCTGCGTCCGGTGGTGAACAGGACCAATGAGCTCTATAGCGTCGCCGGCGTGGAAGTGGATCGCGATCTCCCTCGATTCCCTGGATTACAAGCTGTAGGAGTTTATATATTTCCTCTCTCATTAAATGCCAAAGTATTGAAATTTTCTTGTCTTTATACAGTCAACCAGCTCAAGATATTTTTTCATTCGCCAGTTTCCAGTTTTTCCGATTTTTAATGCATATCCAGAGTTCAAATGGTTGTATTCTTTTTTCTGCATCAGTCACTACTGAGGGGTGGAGGAGCCCCCCGGCATGACCCACTCGGCGGTTGTGTAGCCGAGGCTGCGCTTGGTGTGGAAATTGAAGAATCGAAAGTACTACGTGCATGGTGAAGGTTTCCTGTGACAGTCACGTGTTACCGTGGCCCTGTTGGATGGGAAACCCTCGCCATCATTAACGGACATTCACGTTTGTGGTTGGACTCTTAGTGGTAGTGGTATGAAATAATATGCTTGATCGTAGTTCCTTGTTTTATCCGACGAGCAGCCGCTTCGGGGAGGAAAAGGACTATACAGTTCTAAAACTATCCCTATGGAGTGGGGTAGGAGACTGCGAAACACTCTCAATGTAGCATTAGTCAGTGTCCAAGCTTCCATACCTTACAACAGCACTAGAAAACATGACGTCGGATAGTACGAATTTTTAGATCTATAGAAAGGTCTATTCGTCAGTATTTCCTGCCTCTTCATGAAAATTCTACGAGCTTTTTCAATGCGAGATTTGATTTCTCGACTATGACCATATAGTCATATGAGTTTACATATTCCAGTTACTACAATATTCAATTAAGAAGTTTTATTAACAGTCATGACTTTGGTTTTCACTGAGGTTTAAGTCATATTTGCAACTAATACTAGAATTTATTTCATTTTATCGAGTACAAACAGTAGTAGTAATCAACAAGTGTCTGTAGTTCTTTTTGAATGTTAGCTAGGAGAACAGTGTCATCTATGTAGCGCAATAAATTGATAATAATCCCTTTAATTGACCCTCCTACATAAGAATTATGTAATGCTTCTATTTTATATTTGGCATTACATTTGGCATAGATAATTTTCAATGGAAATAATTAAAACGATCGAAATTGAAACTGCTTTCTGTTTTCTACTTAAAGATATTGCTTCTTATTCTCCGTCTGGTGTCCTGTCAGGAACCCCCAGTATTAGTTAAAAGAAGTAATATTTTTTCTCCCCTCATTATGTGACCTAGATATGCCATCTTGCGGACTTTTGTTGAAGACAGGATGCCTGGTTGTTCTGGCTCGATTTAAGACTTCTGATCAGATCCGTCCAAGGGTTTTTGAGCAATCTTCGATGCAACCACATCCCCAAAGCTTCACATATGTGCATGGTGTTAACGTTCAGCGTCCAAATCTAACAGGCATATTATAACAACCCATACCACACACTTCATTTACATCATCCTCTGTCTTAGGTCCATATTGAGCTTTCCGCTGTAGAAGAGGGATCTCATTTTATTAAAGTCAGTTCATGCTTCCTCAATTCTGCACCTGATTTCCATAGCCGGGTCAAGTGTCTCCGAAATAATACTGCCGAGGTACTTAAATGTATCCACCTTATCTATAATAGCCTTTCAATTTAATTGCAAGGAAGAACCAGGGTATTCACGTTGACAAAATGTCATCTAATTTGTTTTGGCTATATTTACAGATAGGCCCAACTGTTCACAAAACATTGTTTAGCAATTCCTGGAGAAATTCCTGGAGAAGTCCGCCAGAAGAACTGTATCATCGGCGTACCTGATATTATTAATTAAAACGCCTCTTATACCCCTCACGATGTTGTTAAAGTTTAAGTAAATCACATTCTTTCAAAAAATATGATTCCATGGACACGCAAACAGCTTCCTTGTGAATTTTAGATTACTGAATTCATTGTGAACCTACAGACTCACGGAAGAATCTATTGGTGGCACCAGCTGAGCTAAAGATAACTATCATTATACATATAACAAATTTATTCGTCTTCACGACAACTCGACTTAGATGATTACATAAAACAGCGTCTATAGAGAGCCATGTACCTATGTGGTATCCCACGTTACATGTATGTAAGTAGGCATTGAAGGAGGTATAGTATATTATACTGAAACGTGTGTCTAATGCAGGATTTCTCCATTCGAACAACAAAATGCATAATGGATGTGAGACAGAGAGAGAGAGAGAGAGAGAGATAGAGTCTTACATTTTAATTTAAAGACAACATGACGGTAAATAAAGAAAAATAAAAACCAGAATACATCATGGAGGTGAATGCAAATTAGTTACCAACCACGATCGCCCGGAATACCATCGCTCTCATTATCAGGGATACCCACTTCATTTACCTACTAGTTACGATAAAATGTTCAAAATACACAACAATACTTGATAAGACAACAATTTATAAACACAAGAGCAAGTGCAAACCTAAATTATACAATCCCACACATGAAAACATATTTTGACAATTAATTTTTCTTTATTGCTCCTCGACTCTATGTACAATCTCTTAAAGAAATAACATCTCAAACAATATTCAAAATAATCATTAAAAATACATCGCGAATTACGGATGGACAAATCTAACGCAAATTCTGAGTAGTTACTCAACAAAAATCAATAAAATAATTCACATTTAAAATTAGTCACTATCCCGTATTATGTTTGCGATGCTCTTTTAGTAATACATAAAATATTTGATATTTTTTATTTCATCTGGGACACATGCGAGTCATATCAAATACATCAACACATCTGACCACATTGATCTATGACCTCTTCTCTGTGGTTTTAAAATGTCAAATCGCGTCGGGAATTGTTTCGTTGACAGGAATTTTGATCTGTTTTGTGTTTGCTGTGTGTCTGTTATGAAGTTTTTTGAGGCAGTGGTTAATTAGTCATTAATACAAAGTATCTTGATTGTGTGCCTACTTAATGTAGAGCGGAAACTATCTCCACCCAGTACATAAATGCATTGTAATAGTACCCAGTGACTTGTGTCACTGTAAAATATAGTAGGATAAAAAAATATACAAGTTGTATCATTTAATAATTTAATAATTTTGGCAATCTACCACAAGGACAGCAGAAGCTCGTCATCACAGTAATGCCTGCTTCCCGAGAAAAACAGTTTCAATAAGAAGAAAAAGAAGAATATTTTTTTGTAGAAAAAATAAAAAAAAAATATCTTCAGTTAAAAATAAAAAGAATTATTAAATTAACAAGTTCCCAAGCACAAATTCGTAATAATTCCAATTTGTGTAGTTCTAAGAATTTTTTTTTCAGAGTGGGGCCTTTTCAACTTAGGTATACCTACTAAAGTACCTACAGCATATCCAATCAATATATCAAATACCTATTAACAAGAATATTATTATTTTAGACAGGAATAAAAGTTACATACAAATTATACATTCATCGATATGCCTACGTTGAACTTGTTATCCAAAATATTATTTTACCTTCTCAAAAAAACATCGTCGTTTCTTCTTCTTATTCTTCTCAGCCTAATACAGTCAACTCCTGGACCAAGGCCTCCTTCATCTCCTTCCAAGCCACTCTCTATCCTGTGCTCTCAGCTTCCAGTTGACACCAGCATGAAGGCTATCTCTTTAGCGATCATCGTTTACAAAAAATATTTGATTTATTTCATTTTATTTATTTATTTCTTATTGTACATAAGTTCATATTTATATATACACACGTCACTAGACATGGCCCATACCGAGGTCGAATATTTTACAGCATATTAAATATCTACATCAAAATACGTATACACAAGGCAAGATCATGTGTTGGGTCATATATCAGCTCAAACTTATGTAAACTTTTATGAAACCATTTGTCCATATTATGAAAAATGGCCATCTTCATGCACACACACACACAAATCCTTTTCAATAATAAAATTATATTCATTTTTCGATTATTGACAACCCTGCCAAAAATAAAGATTTTTTTGTTAAGCACCTGTCAACAAGACTGCCTGGTTAAAGAAATGCGAACATTATTTACTTTAATATTAAATTATTTGGTAACTTTAAATTGTTTGTACAATAAAACTTCACCTTGTATTGTGCAAGTAAGTATATTATTGACACCAAACGACGTCATTAAAAAAGTGAAAAATTTATACCTTTTTTTGATTTTCGACATTAAAATAAGCTACATAAATATAAATTATACCGCTCAGATTTTCGCTCACGACCAACTATGGACAAGGTATTGTCGGCCTTCGTGGATCAGTTGGTTAGGTATTTGACTGCTGGTCCAAGCGTTTCGGGTTCGATTTCCGGTGGAGACACAGTTTTTAATTGTGTATTCAGTCTGGATTTGTGTGACGATAAATATCGTAAGTCTCCAGAATGTGGCAACTTGTTATTGGGTGCGTGTTAAATAATTATTTGACATAGCACCTGTTAGTTGCCTGAAAAGCTAAGTACATAAAAATAAAAAAAAAGATATCACTCGATATCGGGTGGAATGACAGAAAATTGCTAAAGTAAAACTATGGATTAACAAATATTTATCAAATAATAGGTAGGTACCTACCCTTATAATTTTTACGTTACCTGCGGGTAATAAAGGCGAGCGTCTAATATCTAATATTTTTGTAGGTATAGTCTTATTATGTTTTCATAATTCCAACTAAAAATTTTATACATACAAACATACCAAGTGAGGTAACTAGCGACAGGTTTGCGGTTGTGTATTGCCTTATAAAAGAAAGCACGACATATACGTGTATTCCCACATACCAGCCTCGTTCCGCCTAAAAAGGCACTAGTTTTATTCAGTATGGTTGAACATCAATGCTAAACTATGCGATATGTTATTACGCTTGTTGTATTTTTGATAACTCTTTCGAGACACTCAAATATGATGATAGTTTACAGGAGTGGAAGCACTATTCTAAGTCGTTGCCTCATAGTACTAGAGCCGGTAGGTACCAAACATTTTGTATGACAAAATCATTGAAGTAAAATGTAATAATACCTATAACCTACATGTTGTTATAATTGTAAGCATTTTTTATATATGTACCTAACTAATTTTTGTATATGTACCTACCTACCTACTTAATTTTGATAAAAGTACCTACCTAATTTGATATACATATATTCCTGCCTAATTTTTATATTATGTACCCACCTAATTTTTATATAGGTAGGTATGTACCCTTCCTAATTTTTATATGTGTACTACAGGTACCTACATATATAATATTTATAATAATATTTATATATTTACCTACCTAATTTATATATATATATATATGTACAATACCTCCCTAATTTTTACTATAGGGTATATTTGTATCAAATTACATGTGTATGCATGTGCTACGCTGTTGAAGTTTTAATGAATGAAATATAATTTAAATCCTAACTAATAGTTTGACAATTAATTAAATTGATGCCAAACTAGACAAAGCATCTATACGAAAACATGATTCAAAATAAATTGGATGAATGGTAAGCATATACATTGTCATTACCGCATATAATTTTGTTTAGCTTTAGTTCTATTAAACCATCATGAAATGATACATCACGTACGAATACTATTTAATTCTCTACATTTTAAGTAGGTGCTTACATTGGTGATATACCTTTAAAGTAATAGGGGATGTTTGTCTGTCTGTATTATATGCAAGATCCAGTTTCAAAACCCAACCAAAGACCCCTTCAGCTCCCAGAAGTCCACCATCTCCTCTGTGACGACTTCTAACTAGGACTGAATTCTTATAAACACATTTAGCAGATCTCCTGGAAAAATATGAATTATCATTGTATAATCTCTCTAAGCTGTAAAAAATACGACAAAAATAATGATTACCCCAATGAAATAAAAAAATGCTAAGTAAGGAAACTCAATAAAGATTTTCAAATAAATATTATTTCTTAGTACACGTCTTTTAGTATTTTAAAACGTTTCTCATTTTGCCAATACGCCCGTTGGTCAATCCAATCCGTGTATGAAATATTTTCAATAATATCTACATTGGTATAAAATATAATGTTTATCAAAAAACTGAAGAACGCGCTTGATACATATGGCGGATAATATTTCTTATATCTTCAGCTCCATTATGATGGATATATTTGTCCTTTTCGCCATCCAGGAAATGCGTAGCATAGATACTTCTCCAGCACCACATTTCAAAGGCGTCGATTATTTGCCTTTCGCGGGCTTTGACTGTCCATCATTCTCCAACATAGAGAAAAATTGGTTAAATAATTGCCCTCTTTCCACATCTTGTCTAATTTAGTCATGACACGTATTTTTCGTCTACACACTGGCAGTTATTTATTTATTTTAAGCAAACAAACAGTCAAACAATATACATTACAAAAAATATGTGTTAAGTACTTAAAATGTAAACCAAAACGGTTTGAAATAATTTTACTCGTCTTGAAGAAGTACTCCATGTGACACCAGGTATAAAAAGTTATCGATTTAGTCCATATAGGTACCTACAACAGGATAAAATTAATAGAAAGGAAAAAATAACAAAAAAAAATGTCCTCGTGAAGAAGAAATAGGAATGGAAGGCTTAAATTTGGCTTTTGTGTGTTGATGGATGTCCACCGCATCAAAAAATGAATTATAATTACTGCAAGCTCGTTGTATTGTATGAATTTTGGCAGTAGTTTGTTGTACATTGTGGTCATCCACAAGTAAAGAGTTGAAATAAACAAATTTTTGCACAACCTCCAAATTAGATAGGGCATTCGTTCTCTCCAATTGGCTTTGCCGGTCTACAATCATAATTTTAGGTTTCGATTGGTTCATTTCCTATGTGTCTGTTGTCTTGTTCTATTAGCTGCATTATGAGTGCTATTTCTTTTTCGGACTTTGCAATGATTGTGGTTACGTCTGTATATCTAAGTAGTAAATAGGTAGTTAGATATGAACGTAAAACTTATTCACTACAGACGAAGCCAGTAACAAAATTTAGTAAGGCAATATATGAACCAAACATACATACAAAAACAATGGAATACTCTATGTATGCATAATAAAACATGCAAATCGAACTACAGTCATTGATCTTATGTACGAGTATATACCTATTTAAATATTTATAAATATTTATAATTCACATCAATAGTGGAAAGAACACAGGAAATGATACACATAGATACCTATACAAAAATAAAAAACAATAAGTTATATGAAATCTGTCATTACCATCGTCATTATTGTTTTAACCACCGATGTACCAGTACCGATAAAAAAATCAATGCATAATAATAAATATTAAGATACGATAACCTCTTTGACGAAGTAAGAGAGCAAGCGAATAAGGCCGCCGTCGTGGCTGGATGCTTGAAAAATGCTGTATGGAGAAACAGAGACATGCTGAAGGAGAGTAAGGTAAGAATCTATAAGACCTGTGTAAGGCCGATCATGACATACGGCATATAAACAAGAGCTGACACCGCCAGAACAAAATACCTCCTAAGAACCACTGAGATGAAGACTCTACGACCCATCGCAGGCGTAACACTTCTTGACAGAGTAAGGAACTCGGAGATAAGAAGAATCTGTGATGTCGAAGATGTTGTGCGATGGGGAAGAACACGAAGACGATTCTGGAGAGATCATGTGGGGAAAGCGGGTTCGGATCGAGTGGTGAGGATGGCAGCGGATGGGGAGATAACAAATGGCAGACCCCCTGGAAGACCACCCAAAAGATGGAAGGATAGCTGGACGTCCACTTCACAAGAGCAGGCTCCGAGAATAACAGGATACAGTCCTAACTAAAGCAGAAGAAGAAGAAGAAGAAGATACGATAGCTTAAACCTTAAAATAAGTGCTACATTTGGTCCATACTCCTATATGGAAATGAAACCTGGACCATAAAGGTCAATATGATTAACCGACTAGAGGCCTTTGAAATGTGGCTGTATCGCCGCATGCTAAAAAAATTCTGGGTCTCTAAAATATCAGATATGGAGGTAATCGGGAGAGAAAACCGTGTTAACTAAGGTATCATATTTGGGTTATGTTCTACGAGGCAAAAGGTATACAGGTTGCTCCAACTGATTATGAAGTGCAAAATAGAGGGAAGCCTTAGAATTGGAAGACGTCAGATGTCATTGCTCCGCAGCATTCGTGAGTGGACCGGCATCAGAGATGTCGGAGAATTGTTTCGGATAGAGATGCATTCTCAAGTAGTGATATAGGGAGGACCTGATATGGCACTAAGAAGAAGAAGATAAAAATAAAATTAGGAGATCCGTGAGTCAAAAAATCAGTTATCATCAGAATAATGTTTCTGTTTGTAATGTACCAATAATGTTGAGTTGTTTTATTTTTGAAATACCAAACCTCTTCATTACAATAATGGCAGTGTTGGTCCTGACCATGTTCATGTATGTGCAAGACACGACCCTGTATGTTGTATGGCACAAATAGCATATAAGAATACCTACAAGAGTCAGAGTGACTTAATATGTGTCATTAAGCGATTTACCAAAGGTTTTAACTCACTATGGATTGCCTTTGTCTTGTCACAGCGTCAATGTGCATTAGGTACATGAGTCGTGTGAAAGTACCAGTTGGAGAATTCGATCAAGACCAAAAGACAACACCTGCTAAGAACTTTGAACTACGAATTGATCATTTTGATATATAAAATCGTTGATGAGTCACCGTTTCATCAAATAAAATAGTATGATATAACTACCAATACTTAAGCCTATTGAAGTTATATTTGACATCCTTTCTTCTGTAGATAGTTGAAAATAAATATTTCCATTTATATTCCTCATTAATTCGCATCATTTCTTATATATTTAATTAATATGAGAGACTTGTGGTCAACACTTAACTCTTAACAATAAAGTTTGATTCCCTTTATCCTGAAAGCAATAGAATCTTGAATGTTTTTTCTTTATATAAAATTATAAATTGTCAAAAGAAAACTTATCTCTTGGGCAGGTCCGAGCATACAGTGAAATTAAAACCCTCATGATAACTCATATCTATAATATCCATGTTGTGGGTATTGATTCCACTGTATGACCGGGCTCGCCCCACAGCTCTAATTCAATTCACTATACAGATGATAAAAAATTATATAGTGCCTACGTCATACGCCAGACGAAACTCATAGTATGCTCTGTCTATCTATATATACCTATAAAAATGGATGTAGGTATACTTGTTTGTTTGTTTGTTTGTATGTGGCCGATGGACTCCTAAACCAAACATCTGATTGCGATGAAACTTTGGGAATTTGTTCAGCTCATTCAGGAGAAGATTTATGCATTATAATTTATTTATTTGTTCGATATCTCACAAAAAAAGTTGGTATTGAATCGACACTTAGTGGGTTTGTTCAGCGCGCACACGAGAAGGTTAAAAAATTTAAAAAAGTACCTATTTATTTAATATCTCGCACGAATTTACAAAGGTTATCTATTAGGGATTGTCATTGACTTTTAGGGATTCGTTCAGCGCATAGCAAAAAACGTATTTGAAGTTTAATTTAATTTTTTAACTTATCGCAAAAAAGTTATTAAAAAATTATCTATGTATTTGGTATTGCAAGAAAATTTTAAATAAAAATAAATAACATATAAATTAATCAAGGATCGAATAAATAAATAATAACAAAAAATTCCTATATACCCATGTATAAAATGGTATATTATATAAAAATGGTATAATGCTAAAGGATCAAGTACCTACCTATATTTGTTTGAATAATTAAATAAAATTATAAATGAATGAATGAATAGGGACGGAAGGGACTGTAGGGATGGAAGGGAAAAAATACGGAATGTTAAGTAATAATAAGGAAACATACCGATCAACCATTTTTATATATTTGGAGATAAATAATTAAACAGGCGGGACAACGTCTGCCGGGTTTTAATAGTATGATATAAAGGTGGTGACTTGAGTTCCTAGTTCTTCTATAATATTCCAACTTCGTCTCTATTGAGATGTTAAAAAGTTTGTCAATTTTCATTTCATATTTCCAAAAGAATACGTAGGTATATGACGTATATATTTTTCTAAAATTTCTAGTTTATTTAGTTCGATCTCTCAAAGTCCTGTTCGTTCTTTCCAAGTCCTGTTCGTTCTTTCCAAGTCCTGTTCGTTCTTTCCAAGTCCTGTTCGTTCTTTCCAAGTCCTGTTCGTTCTTTCCAAGTCCGTATTGCCTAAGTGTTGGTGTATATATGTTAAAATTGAAATAATGAACCACAATAGTCTGAATTAAAGTGCTTACATACCTATTGATACAATGAAATCTATTTTGCATATTTATTAGCACATTCACTGTCATGTCACGATCTACACTTTAAAACAAAGTCTGATTGTGAATGTGGGAATTGAAGGAACATATATGTAATATAAAACAAACTCCTCTAAATACTTATTATCACAATTGATGTATTGTATGTAGCATTGAGAAGTGAAAATGAATTCATATGTGTTAGCACAATGTATTTCTAGACATTTAAGAATTGTTCGTGGTGAATATCCGTGATTCAAGGAAAACATGAAATGATAATATTAAATCAAAATATAAAAAAAATCTGTTCAATTTACGGCGTACACTCACTAAGGTGACGACTAATGAATTGGCGCGCGTTTTCTTTAAAAATGAACATTTTTTTTAAATCTCTATTTATTCTGATTTTTTTTTGTTCTTGTTTACCAAATACATATGCATGTTCCTGCATTCCCTAAATTAAGTATAAATGCTTGTTTTATAGGTGGACGAAATCGGTCGAGGCAGGATTCGAACTCGCAACCACTGGATTACTAGCCCAGCTACAACGTTCAAAGGACGATTTTTGGACAGCGGACAAAAATTATAAATATTATTTTTAAGGGGCCTATTTTTCAATTTTATATACCATCATTATTTCTAATCGAAACGTTTTGAAAAAAATATTTAGATAGTTTGGGTATTAATGAAGAAAAATATACCTTAACTTTTTGATAATGTTCTGAATAAATTCTTGTAGAAAAATAATGGCATACCACGATTTTCAACTCTTATCTTATATTTTTGATAAACTATAAGGAGTAGAGCAATATATTTGTTTTTCCATTAAAGAAGACAAAAATATCTGGAAAAATAAGTCATGGCCTTGAAATAATGCTTCAGGTTTAGTAAAGAAACCATAAAAAAATTTAATTCCCATCCAGCGCCATTGCAAAATGAAAGTTTTTTTGTTTACTTACTTAACCTGATACATTAATGCAACGTCACAACATATTTTTCCAGATATTTTGTTCTTATTTAATTTTTAAAAAATATTGCTTTATACCTCATAGTTTTTTTAGAAATATAAGATAAATGTCAAAAATCAGGGTATGCTAATTATTTTTCTACAAGAATATATACAGAACATAATTAAAAAGTTAAGGTACCTATATTTTTCTTTATAAATATCCAATCTACCTAAGTTTTTTTTTTCAGAATGATTCATTTTGTAGATAGTAATGATGTAATATCAAATTGAAAAAATAGATATATTAGCAGCAGTCGCCTCTTTAACCATTTTTTTGAAAATACAAAAAATTTCCATAACCGTTGATTGAAATTTATTTTAAATATTAGGTCCTTACATATGAAATTGGCGTTTTGTATGGGAGGAACATAAAGTCGATTTTTTTTAAATATAATATATTTATTTAATCAAACTATGTACCATTGCTATCTATGCACTTTTACCATCTCATAGGTATTTCATCGATCTCTTTACTAAAAAAACCATTAGGACGGGAATCAATAAAATCTTTGAAGGCGGTTTGGACTGCCCCATCGGAGTTGAATTTTTCCCTTGCAAGAAGTTATCCAAATTTCGTAAAAAATGGTAATGTGTTGGGGCAAGGTCCGGAGAGTACGGTGGATGTCTTAGACATTCCAATTGAAGCTCCTCTAATTTGGTAACCGTCTGTTGTGCAGTGTGTGATTTAGCGTTATCATGAAGCAGCAGTGGCCTAGAGCGATTAACCATCCTCAGTTGTTTAGCAGCTAGCTTTTCCATCATGGTTTGCAGTTGCTGACAATAGACATCTGCCGTAATCGTCTGGCCAGATTTAAGAAAGCTGTAGTGAACGACACCAGCACTAGTCCACCAAACGCTCACAAGTAACTTTTTTGGAATCAATTTTCGCTTGGGGCATGGTTTGGCTGGTTCGGCAGGGTTCAGCCATTGCGATGAGCGCTTCCGTTTATCGTACAGGATCCACTTTTCATCACAGGTAATGATTCGATTTAAAATCCCTTCATTATTGTGCCGGTTGAGTAATGCAACGCAGCAGTCAACGCGCGTTTGTTGATTTGCTTCACTCAATTCGTGAGGTACCCACCTTTCAAGCTTTTTCACCTTCCCAATTTGCTTCAAGTGGATTAAAACAGTTTTATCACTAACACCGCAGCCTGCAGCTAACTCGGACGTGGTTTGCGATGGATCCGCTTCCACAATAGCCTTCAATTCTTCATTATCAACATTGGTCTCCGGCCGTCCACGGGGCTTGTTCTGCAGGTCGAAATTTCCAGAACGAAAACGTTGGAACCAAAAACGCACTGTGTTTTCTTTTGCGGCACCGTCGCCATACACATCATTAATCCTTAGAGTCATTTCTGCAGCACTGGTGCCACGGTGGAACTCATATTCGTAAATAACGCGATATTTCAAGTTTTCCATTTTATAAACTGAGTGACGTAAAGGTAAAAAACAATTGAGAGATCAAAGTTGCCAGTACGGAAAAACGCCAATTTCATATGTAAGGACCTAATATTCATGTCTATGTCTATGGAATAACAATAGAAAAAATGTTATTTTTATCCTTAACTTTAGTCTACTTGATTTATGGAGATATTGTGTTACAGGTAAGTAGGTATAAATATATTATATTCGACTAAATAAGATATTACAAAAGTGAGGTTGCGATGTAAAGAAATATGAGAGGAAATCTAAACTCTACAGAATAGAATAATAATTCTTATGAAGATCAAAATCAGCTCTGAGTTTATGGATAATAGCCATAGAATGACGTATTATAGGTACTATTTGATAGTTATATTACGATAGTATATAAGAATTTCATATTACATATATAAGAATTCATTAGTTTCCAATGACGTAACAAATAAATGTAATATTTTTTCTCAGTTTATAAGTCAAACATTATTTTATACTAGTCACGATGCACTTGAAAGATAAGACGTGCTGCGCAGAACAACAATTTTGGACATTTGCTGGGTTGGTAGAAGGAAAAATGACAGGAGAGGTTAAATCAAGCGAGTTCTAAACAATAGAAAAAAATAACAAAAGAAAAATATCAAATTAGATATAACAATATCTAACACCTGCAAAGATCGATTTTGTTCACCTATAGCACAAGCATTACTGCTTAGTTTATGGAATGTATGAGGATGTATATGTACTTGTTACAAGGTCATATTCATTTAAAAAATGTTCGATCGCTTCCTTTCAAACTATGCAAATGGCGAGTTTATTGTCTGATGGCAATTTCTTCCAACTTTTCGATTAATTTCCATTACCTTTATTATTAATAATAGGTGCATAATATATTAGCCTCGTTAATGGATACAGAAAAATGGCGTCTTTAGAAGCAGGACGTAACAAAGTAATGTTGGAATTTGTATTATTTTTCTTAGCTCTGGACATAAATATGTTAAGCGATCTTGCAAAACATACATTATTATTTCTAAAATAAAATATTTATGTGTTACAATGGCGGCTATATACGTCGAAACAAGTTACGGGGCCATAAAATAAATCAAAAACATTTTTGTGAGCAGGTAGGTACGCTTTTCATTTCTCTCACACGACCGGTTTCGACGAATGACAACTTGATGCTTTATATGAAAATATTATTTGATAATGTTTAATACAATCAAAAGGACGAGGCGATATCGTTAACGATAAATTTGTATCGACATAAGTATGTCAATTATTTAGTAAAATGAATAATACAAACAAATAAAAAACTGTCAAAATTGCCCAAAACCAGTCAATAAAAAACCAAAAGACTATCCAACACAAAAACTGTTGGAAGAATTCGGATTCTTAAATTTGAAGAGCATTTTTGAAAGAAATGCAGTTTTACAAACCTATATAAATATTATTTGCAATAATGAACAAATAAATTTAATTAGCTCTTGTTCACGTTCAGAGGGAAAAATTGCAGTTCCTAAATGTAATACAACTACCATGCAGCATCACTATTCTTATATAGGAGTTAAATATTTTAACGATCTTCCCTTAAATATAAGAAAATCTGAACTCTACGACAATTTAAAAAAATGTATATAAATGTATTTTCTAAAAATAAACAATGTATATATATATATATATATATATATATATATATATATATATATATATATATATATATATATATATATATATATATATATATATATATATATATATATATATATATATATATATATATATATATATATATATATATATATATATATATATATATATATATATATATATATATATATATAGATGTTATATTTGATGTTTTCACGGGTGAAATATGTTATAATATTTTTATCTCGGTTTTCCCGTGTCAGTAGGTCTTGACTAAGACCATTTGTCTTCCGACGTTTCGCCTGAATATCACCAGGCATTTTCAAGGACTTAACGAAAAGCACGCGCGCGACACACGTCTACTCACACTGAAAGCTCACCGTCAAGTGACTCGTAGCGTACAAGATGGCCGCTTATGTCAAATATTGTTAGCGCGACGTGATTGGCTCCTTGTGACACGCCCACCTGCTGTCGTGTTCGTTGGTAATAATATTTTATCATTATTTTTGTGTTGTGATTTATTGTTAATTTTAGTTGTGACATTAATATTATTATTGTTGTGTTTTGGGGTTATTTTCGCTATGGTATTATTAATATTATTATTGTATTGTTTGTCATATAAAATGTTCTTCCAGGTACTAGGCAAACGAACTCCGTCGTCCCGATTGTTCATTATATCCCTTCTCTTATATATTTCTATAGCTTCCCTGTAAATTCTGAGAGGTTCACTGTTTAAACTTGCTATTATTTTTGAATGGTCAAAATCTATTGTATGTCCTTCTGTGAGCGAGTGTTGTACAAGTGAGGATGTAAGTTTTTTGTTTCTCATGTCGACTCTGTGCTCCGCTATTCGTGCTTCAACTTTTCGATTGGTTCTTCCTACATAAATCTTATTGCACGATCCGCACGGTATTTCATATACTCCATGAGCTTCAAGTGGAATGATGTCTTTCGGGTTTCTTAGAAAGGTTGATATTTTATTTGTTGTGCTGAAAACGGTACGTATGTTATTTTTGTTTAATAGACGGCTGATTTTATCGGTGACGCCTTTGATATATGGTAGTCGGGCTGTTGATAATGGTGTTTCATTGGATTTTTCTTTCACTATTTTTGGACTCTTTAATGCTTTGTTTATTATATAGTCTGAGAAACCATTACAACGTAGAGCATTTTTCGTGTATTCTAATTCTTGTTTTTTATGCTCGTGGTCTGCAATTCTTTTTGATCTTGTTATTAGTGTTTTTGCAACTGAGCATATTTGTGCGGGGTGATGATTGGACGTTGCGTGTAGGTATCTATCGGTGTGTGTGGGCTTTCTATATACTGTGTGCCCCAGTTTACCGTTTGCTTTTTTTAACACTAAAACGTCTAAGAAAGGTATTTGTCTGTTATTTTCCTTCTCCATTGTAAACTTTATATCTTTATGAATGCTGTTAATAGTGTTCAAAAAATTATTTAATTCTTCTTCTCCGTGAGACCATACTACGAATGTGTCATCCACATATCTTAGCCATTTCTTTGGTTTGAGTATTACTTTCTTTAAGACTTCTTCTTCAAACCTCGTCATAAATAAGTTGGCGACTGCTGGTGACAATGACAAACCCATAGGTGCTCCTTTTATTTGTTTGTATGTCTTATTGTTGTAATAAAAAAATGTGTTATTAAAACAGTGATAAAATAAATTTAAAATATCGTCTGTGGTATTGAGTGTTTCTTTGATTATGTCTAGTGTCTCGTTAATTGGAATATTTGTAAATAAAGAAACAACGTCAAAACTCACAAGAATATCTGTACTTTCCAGTTCTAAGTCAGTGATGAGTGATATGAAATGTTCTGAGTTTTTGACATAGGAGTCTGCGGATTCTACATAGGGCTGCAACATATTCGCGAGGAATTTAGAAAGTATTTGTAACGGCGAACCAATGGAACTAACAATTGGTCTGAGAGGAATATCTTTCTTATGAATTTTTGGAAGACCATATAATTTTGGAAAGCGTGACGACTTCTCTCGTGGAATAAGTGACTTCTTGATATCATCACTAAGTTTTGTTTCCATTATTTTAGTTTTCGTGGTTTTCTCAAGATACGTGATTGGGTTGCTTGCATGTATTTTGTATGCTGGGTCTTCAAGGATATCGGTCATTTTCGATTTATAATCTTCACTGTTCATCACTACTGTGGCATTGCCTTTATCAGCTGGAAGGATTATCAAATTTTATATTTCAGTGTGAGTAGACGTGTGTCGCGCGCGTGCTTTTCGTTAAGTCCTTGAAAATATCTGGTGATATTCAGGCGAAACGTCGGAAGACAAATGGTCTTAGTCAAGACCTACTGACACGGGAAAACCGAGATAAAAATATTATAACATATTTCACCCGTGAAAACATCAAATATAACATATATATGTATATATATATATATATATATATATATATATATATATATATATATATATATATATATATATATATATATATATATATATATATATATATATATATATATATATATATATATATATATATATATATATATATATATATATATATATATATATATATATATATATATATATATATATATATATATATATATATATATATATATATATATATATATATATATATATATATATATATATATATTTATATATATGATTGTTAGTTTTAATATATTGTATATTGAACTGTATTTCGTTATAAAAATAAATGAAATAAATAAAAAAGTGGACATCATTTTCAAAGTTATCTTCGACTAACAAGAAATTCATAAAAAATACTTCTTGTTTATTGTAATAGGTAAGTATAGTTTATAGTTTCCTTTGTATATATTACAAAATTTTTCAATTTTATCAAAATATCAAATTATTAAAACAGGAAACAGTTTTACCCTGCATTGGCATTCACAAATTCGGGAATACACAAATTTTGAACATTTCTGAACACTAACTGGTCGGGAAGTTAATTCAAAATAGATTGAAAATTTCACGCTGAAAAAGTAACATTTTTCACGCTGTAACATTTTTCTCATTTTTTTTCTCCAGTCCAGAATCACAGGGTACACCGAAAAAATAAAACAAAAAAATTGTCACGTTACCGATATTTCAATTAAACTTTTGCAGATATTTACTAGCTAAAATTTTGCTATTAGGTACCTATCTATAACGCGACAGTGTGTAGACAAATTAGTGTTTATTAGATGTTACCTTTCAGACAATGTCCTGAGCAGGACAAGATGGATGGATCGGCCATGTTAAACGACAAGAGGGCCTCTTGCACGCCATAATGGAGGGTATATCGAGGGAACAAGCTCTAGGGGACGCCCACGCCAAGAGTATCTGGAGAACCTGCTGGTAGATGTGCGCTGCTCATTATATGTTGATTTCAAAAGAGCCGCAAAAGACAGGGAAGAATGGAAGAATAGAATTGAAGAAATTGCTGCAAACCAATCCCAGGCTTGAAACCAGAGACGAAGAAGAAGTAAGCAATATTTTTATTTTTTGGTCAACTTATAATGCGCCGTTTAGTGATACAATATTACTCCAAGGGCACTTTAGCTTATTTGTAGGCTCTACTAAACAAGGCAGTCTTAAGCAGTATACCCAAGGTGTTAATGATCTAAGTTCCACGAATATCAAGGGGCAATTTATTCCACATTAAATGCCTATTCACACTGAAACCGCGATCATAGTAAGCCGCCTTATTGACTCTGTCCAATTATTTTGAAGAGTTGTTGCAATGTTATCCAAATGATCTTAATGTAAGCTGTCTTCCTGATGGAATATTTTTTTGACACAGTTCTTGAATGTAGTGTGGAGCCAAGTCGATCAGAGCCTTAAATACAATCAGGCATACCTTATAGTCTACTCGTTCTGAACGTGTCAATAAGTATAGGTCTTTTCAACCCTTTTCTACGTATAATTTTACTTCCTAATATCCTTCCATATCTTGCAATCTCACCTTATGTTCTCATTTTTTTAATTAAAATCATATAACATTATCTCGTTTCTATTGCATTTATTCTACTTTCACCCAGCATTTATATTACGAGTACTTCAAAAATATATGTTATTTTTACAACTACATCCATCGAACGGAGAACGGGTTCGTTATGATACAGATTATAGTGTCTTATATTTATATCAAAAGACGCAACAAGGGATATGTTTTGAACTGTATCATTCTGTGATGTGGTGTTGTAATTCATTTATAAACATATTATTGTGTTTCGTTCACAGTCATCTAAAAATTAAGATAACATTTAAGAGATTCGTGCTTAGTGGACATTTCAAAATTTATCCTACGCATGATTCATATTTACAATAATTATTTATTGTTTATTCATCGGTCATAATTTCTACACCAATTAATTCATTAGACGTTACATGATCATTGAATTTAATCAATTCCACTCTGTGACCATAATCTAAAACAAAATATGTATTTCATCAGCATATTGAATGTCGACAGTGGGGAATTTATTAGAGATATTAATTGTTTTATTATTGATTTTAATATGCGGAATGATTCATTTATGTCCACTCGTAAATACATAAATTATATATTAGGATAAAATTTAAACGTATTGTGGCAGAGCAGTTAGAGCGCTGGGTTATTTATCCAGTTGTCGCGAGTTCTAATCCTGCCACGGCCGAGTTCGTTCGTGCTTAGTTTAGGTAATGTGTGATGATGTATTGGTACAAACTAGTCACAAGGATATAGTTACGCGTTCGTTCCTTAAAAAAAATTGACGAATTTCAATTATATTTTGTTAAGTTACGTATTTGTTATCAATAATAAGACACTTTGTTTATGAAAATTCAGGTAGTTTACAAGGCTGTGTTTCTCGAACAAAGATTAAAGTAAAAGTATAGTTAAAATACTTTGTTTTCATAAAATTGTTCAAAATTTTTGGTTGTTTCATTGAAATCTAATGCCATCAAATGACGCAATTTTGAACAAGTGTATGAAATCAAAGTATTTTGACTTTACTATTAGGTACCGATACCATTGTTGAAACAACTTGGTGATTTGTTCAGCGCACACACGGGAAGATTTATGAAAAATTTATTTATTTATTTATTTATCACACAATTTAAATAATCGTCATAAAAATAGATAACTGCTGCCCAATTAGGCATACCTGTTCTAGGGCTAGCAGTGTACATATTATTATATTTCACAGGAGATATATAGGTTGTCCCAATTTGCATTTTTTTTAAAAGTATCTTAACAGTATAAAATTAACTATTGTACACAAATTATAAAATGGAATTGAAGTCATCATGATATGCATATCTATACATACATATTGTGTATGTAGGTATCTTATAATTTTTATTTGTTATTTACACAAATAATCTGAAATAGTATCTCTTGGGAATACTGAACTGACAGAGCATAGGTATGATCCGTCAGTCATATCTTTATTCAGTCGAGTCTCAGATCAAATCAAGACAGCACAAAATTTATAAAATTCACAAAACAATTGGGATTTTTTGCGAAGGAAAGAAAAAAAATAATAAAAACTATATAAAATATGTTCCTTTACACTACGATGTCGAACATTTGATACATTTTAGTTCTCCCGTAGTTCATGATGTATTCGGAACATTTTCTTTTAAATGATTTCAGCGATATTATTTATTTTATATAGTGATGTAGGCAACATGTTATAAATTCTGGGGGCAATGAAAATAAAATGTCTTTGACCAAAAGCAGTTCTCAGGCTCGTGTAGCTATAGATTGTTGTGTTTTTAGGTACAGTAATTTATTTTTATGAAAACTTCTAAGTAATCTCTTTTTTATTATTTTTTTTTACATTTTTCAGTAACACTAAGTACATATTTCACAAACGGATAGATTTTATTGGTATAAATAACATACAGATACAAATTATATTGAAACAATGTTAAAATATGCATTTTCATCTACATATATAGAGAAGATGCGTACTGGCAAACGCAACCACTCCCAGGTACCAGACTTACCTTATACATACCTACCTATATTCAACATGAAAGAAAATATCAGCTATTAAATAATGATTCATCTATAACCTTGCTATGTCTCAGACTTTCATCTATTACTGATAGGTAAACCATTTTTATTTATGCTAGCATGTAGGTAGGTTCTTGTGTTATTACAATATTAATATTTTTTTTTAATCTATAAACATGGCAGAAAAATGTAAAAAAAGGGCAGTTGTAATTGAATGTCTAAAGTGAAAAATAAATAAAGATTAAAATCAAGATTTATTTCCATGCATCGGATATAATACCCCTGATTAGAGAGAGATACGTCTAACGATTTAAAAAGGGAAGCGACACATTATTTATATTATTTTATTATACAAGATATTTTACATGTAAACCACTAGCTGGTACATATTACCTATGTATGTGTAATCAACTATTTCGTTGTTAAGTCCAGCCCACCCAATTTCTAATGAAAATTTATAACCACATGTAAATCGGACAGAATTTTTCTGATAAAACCAGACGTACATACTTTAGATAATATTATGCAAACGTCATAAATCCTATGGTCAGTTAAGCCGGTCATATAAAGGCTAACTCCTAATACAGGGACTGTCCCGTACTCGCCGTCCAATCAATGTGTTTCGACAGTAAATTGACAACCCCAATCTGTTTTGCGGTTAAAAAACAGTATCGAATCGATGATTTTTTTTTAAATTATTGTTTTGAAAACACATGCGTATTGTTAATTTCAACCTTTTTGGTTATGTTGCTAGGAATAGCCTTAGAATAGTGCATAGAAGAGCCAGGTAATCGAAATATAAAAGGCTACAATAACATCTCACATAGTTAAAAACAAACAAAAAACAAAACAAAACACCCCAAACACCAGTCACCGGTGAGACGTGACTGGTGTTTGGGTATACACGCACGTGTTGTGCTTCCTTTTTTTTACTGTAATGCACACCCGCACACCTGTCGCTGGTTACCCCACACTGTGGGATATGCCGTGATGGTATAAATGAACCTTTTTTTCACATAACATTGCATTCGTGTACACACAATCAAGCATATAAATTATTAATAAATAAAAATATATACAATAACTTTGAATTAACCACGAATTTAAGCATTTTCAGTCGAACGTTTTTAAAGCTAACCTCTTCGTCCTCCGGACAATCTTATCAGAACTGGCTGAAAAGAAATGGTAGAATACAATCTGTTCATGTCCTGTTAAATATCCTAACATAATTCACTGCTCTGTGCCTTCATAACCTGAAAATCTCTACCACAGCTTGGTTCCATCCATCATTTCCACTACTATTATATGGGCTAAAATAAAATGAGAGTTCACGGTAAATTTTCTGATTATATTTCTTTTCTTTTTCTTTCTTGTTTATGTTTAATTATCTCTGTTAATTATTTTGTATTTAAAAACATGTAACCACAGGGCAAATTGAAACAGTACTGCCTCAGAACAGACTTGTCTAGTGAGGCAGTAAATTTCCCAATAGGAACAATTCTATTTGAAATTACAAAAGCATTGAATAAAAATGAAGCACCGTTAGTTTTAATAAGTCACCATAGTCATTAGCGCGTACACACATTCTGATTTAGTATAAGTTTGTCCGGAGGAAGAAGCGGTTAGCTTCGAAACCGTTCTACCGAAAATACTTAAAAATTCGTGGTTAATACAAAGTTATTTTATATATTTTTATCTATTCATAATTTGTAAAAATGCACCACAAAGTAATAACAAAATCTTATGTACATAGATAAATAATCGGAATTTTTTTTACTTGCGTATAAATATGCTCGACGCAAAAAATCGTAACAAATTCAATGACTTTAAAACACACGCATATTGATGTGTTGAACATTTTTATTGCTGGATATATGTAATTCGACATTGATATATGAATATTATGTTTGTATTATTCGCCTTCTTTTATTGCATTTGTTTATTGCCACGATGTAAGGAGAATACATATTTATTCACTTGTCCATTGAAATATATACATATATATGCTAATGATATAATTAAATATAGCTAGAGATATAAACAACATGATGATTCCAGTATATTTGCGGCATTATGTAAAATCGAGAATGCGTAAAAATGATGATATCTTTCGATAAAGGTAGATTCAACAAATATAGGCGTAATCAAGTTTGAAAAATAAATACTCTTTACTCTGTTGAGATATGTAAAACCAAAAAATATGCCTTTAAAGTATCTACCAAATTATATAAAAAGTATTTTCGCTACCAAAAGTCAAAAGTTGACGATTCAAAACCTCAATCAAATTCAATGGATTAGTTTTACTCCTCAATACCCCAAGAGGATATTGGGGATTGTTTAGTCCACTTTATGGATTATAGACATATAAAAATATATAAATATGATATGTTTTATTTTCAAATTGCTGAAAAGGCATATCACTGTCATAATATGATAACATTGAGAATTATTAAGTTTTCATAATGAAATATTTAAATCAAAAAAATAAACAAACTCATTTCATGAAAATGTTTTTTGCTATGTCGAAATAGGTTTTTTGATATTTGAGTTTGATTTATGTTTTTTTCTTATAAATTCTATGAAGTAGATTTTCATTTCAATCGAAAGAAAATTATAAAATCCATCGACCGAGTTATTAAATATTTTAATATTTTATTTACATTTTTTGCTAATAAAAAAAACCCTATATTTTACCAATTCTTCAAGAATAAATAGGTATATTATATATCACAGATTTGGTGCTGTACAATTTTTTTCGTGTTTCATACTTAATAATGTAATTTAGTGTGCATATTTCAATAGCAATCAGGAAGAAAAGATACTATTGAAGGATGCAGAAGGAATATCGTTCAAAACTAGGTACTTGACAAATATAATTTCTTATTGAGATGGGTATCACTATTTCAATATACTAAAATTGTTATGATCAAATTAGAGGAACTGCTCTCCGCTAAATATAAATACATGTATTAAAATAATTGCCAACTTATGATAAAATATGTTAAAAGACGAATTGTAAGTAAAATATGTAGTACAAAATATGTTGATAACAGTCCATTGTGTGCGTGAATCGAAAAGTGTTAAAAAAATAAACCAACCTTTCTAATGGAGCTTTCAACAGTAGGTATATGGAAATGATATATTTATACTACACAAGTCACGGCTACGAACACTGAGCACCCTCACACAGTATGGAGTATCCGGAGCGAGACGCATTTGTCTCGCATAGAAGAAACATTATTTATTATGTTTTTTATTTTAATTTAAGAATATTCCTTTCACATCCTTTAGGGGTGTGAATAGAAATTCCGGAAAATATAGTTACTCTTATTCGAGGCAAAGTTTTTCATGGCTTTTCCTACGTTTTCTTTATAAATGTGCCTAATTTGCCAAAATACATATTCGATGATATTCCTTAAACTTCCCAATGGAGGTGTTCAAAATATATGTTCTAGTAAGTTTATACACGAAAGCGGGTTTCTTGCCTTAAGGCAATCTCTTGCAGTCACCATAAGCAACGTGAATTTTTAAATAATTTCGGTACAATAAAATTATAGTCCACAATTGAAATGATTTGTTATAAGATTTATTAAAATAATATTATTTTTGACAACCGTGGCAAAGTTTTTAATCGGCTAAGCCCAAAAATATTTTAAAAAGAGTGGGTTGTGGCCAACGCCTAACTCCTCACTAACAAATCACTCCAAGTATTCGAATTTTGTATGGAAAATATTCATGAAATTTTCATGAAATGAGTTAATGAGAATAAAATTATTTTTCTTTTAAATATTGAATTACGAAAAATCGATAATTCTTCAATACCATTTTTTGAAATAAATATGCTTTTTTACCAGTTTGAATACAAAAATAACATATTTCGAGTTTCCTGAGCTTGGGTTGCCTTTAAAATATTTAACAGTTAAAACTTTCAGAATATAATCTCAGCATGGTACTAGTTGATAATCTGTAATAAAAATAGCCATAAAAATTGCTAATTCACAACTCCCCAATATATCCCCTTGGGTAAGTGAGATGTAAAAAAACTCACGCATTTCTGAAAACAAGTCTATGCTAGGTGAAAGAAATCATTTTTTTTTAAAGAATGAATATGTCCTTGTAACAAGTACATATATGTACATCCTCATACATTCCCTAAAATAAGCACATGCTTGTGCCATAGGTGAACGAAATTTGTCGTGCCAGGATTCGAACTCGTTACCACTGGAATACTAACCCAGCGCGCTAACCGCTCTAAAAGACTGCCATTCTATATATTCTATACCCATCTAATAAACTGCCATTTTCACAGGATACAAGCTATAAAATACGACGTCGAGATAAAATAATCAACTTTAATTTCGATTGTAATCTGTTTTCCTTACAAAGTAAATTTAAACTTTTGTAAATCGTATCCGGGTAGTTTTCAGTTTATTGTAATAATATTACCCTACACGAGACAGGGGTGAAAATTCAAAATAGAATAATCGTTATTTTATAATTGAAAAAAAATACCAGTTTGAATATAACAAAGAATTATTGAATAAAGAAGGATCAAGAATGAGTGAAATAAGAATAAAGCCAAAAACTCACATGGATTCAGTTACTTCTTGGTGCAAAAAACCAACGTGGAGAGGTTATCCATAAAATTGTATTCTTAAAAAATGGTATAAAATGGTTTAATGAACTGGATCAAAATATCAACTTGTATCAACAAGGTTGAAAAAATATCACTTTCTTTGTGCCATATGAATGTTTAAATGATCAGTGTGCCTTTGTATGAACTTCTGTTTTATATTTTTTCTTCTCTCTAATTTTAAATTATAAATTTTCTGAATTCCTTCCTGAAGCATAAGGTTTCCTATATTTTCGGGGAGAATTTTAAATATCAAATATATTTAGTTTGCGATATCCTATCTCTTGTTTATTGTCATGATATATCTATTTATATTCTGTATACTTTTTAATTTTTATCCACACAAGTGACCTAGACCGCTTACTTACTTATTCTCCCAATAGATCTAAATCTGTTTTACAAGAATTTAGTCATGGATCTGGGATGAGGATGCCAAAGTCTCCCGCTATTTCTTTGGTGATCTTCCTGGTGGACGCTGACCTTCTATTATTTCAAACATTGTGGATTTGGAAGCCTTTTGAGATTCAATCTCTGCACCTTCATAAAACTTTACACAACAAAAAATAAATAAAATGTTGTAGGCAGTTGGAAGGTTTTTCTAAAATTTTATTTTTTTGTGGAAACCACTATTCCCGCTTAAATGAGGGAAGTAATTAAGCACCTGAAAGTAGCGTTGACGAAAAACGGAGCCCACAATATTAAGAGATTAATATTTTCTGTGTGTGGTGTGGCTACCCTTGGTATTTGTAGAGAAGGTGGGATATCCAGAAGAATTTCTAGAATTATGAGCGTTCCCAGAGATGAGCGTAAATTAACTTTGCAGTCTGTTTGCCAGGAAAATAGACTATGGCGAAGGAAATGCTGGAGCCACGGAGGTCAAAATAAACCAAGTATTTTTTTTTATTTTTAAAGAAAGTTATTAAAACTAATTTAGCTTCAATGTGTATTAATAATTCTTTAGAATTCTCAGTTTAATCAAATATTTATTTTGCTTTACAACAATAACGTACTCACATAAAAAATGGGCTTTGGCCAACGCTTTACTCCTCATTACCAAGTCACTCCACAAAGTATTCAAAGTTGTATGGAAAATTTTCAACATATTCATGAAATGAGTTTTGTAAATTATTTTTGATTAAAATGTTTTGTTCTGTATACTTAATTATTCTTTAATGCCATTTGATGAAAGTTATGTGCCTTCTTAGAAATATTAAAAAACATTTAATTTTAAGTCACTTTGATAGTTAAAAAAATGTGAAGCACTTTTCAGATATCCTTCAAAACTAATTGGATCTAAGTGAGTCTTAGATAATAAGATATACAAATTTGCAAAAATTTGAAAATAATCAAAAGATTACTTTAGTTTATAATCGATAAAGTAAAATAAATACAACACAAAGCACATAGTTCCCAGCACACACACATACACACACTCACACACACACACACACACACACACACACACACACACACAAACTTTTAGAATAAAAACCTAGCATGATACTTGTTGATGATCTGCATTAATGAAAATAATCTTAAAAATTGCAAATTCATAATTTCCCACTATATCCCCTTGGGTTTGTGAGGACTAAAAATGTTTATTTATTTTAAAATATGAATAGCTATAGGTATTATTGATTTATATTAGTCTGCCATATTGAGTTTCTTTACTATTACTTAAATGTTTATATTTTCAGTTATAAATATTTTCAGTTCTATTTATTTTGGTAAAACAAACAGGATTAACCTATAATAATTATTCTACACGATTCACCTTAAAAAATAATTACATCACTGTGTATTAAATCTAAAGTAATAAAGCAATCAAAATGTTAGTGTTTGTGTGTGTGTGTGTGTGTGTGTTCGCGGCTGCAATAAAGTGCGGACCTTGCCGTGACAAAAACCACGATTGTGCGGACAGACCTCAAAGTGAGGACGTCCGCATAATAATTAAGCAACGCGTCAAATGTACCGTTAGAATCCTCGCATTCTAAATAGTCTATTGGAGAAATCTTGAGATTTTGGTATTGGGGTCCCCAAATTCGGTATTTTTGTCATAAAAAGTTAACACATGCTAAACTTTTAGTTCATGCGTGTAAACACCACGTGGCGCCACCAGTCCGAAGAGTATGAATATATGCGAAAATGCGGACCTTACGTCAAGTCCGCATATTACAATAACAGCATACTTATCTCTGGACCACGTGTATTCTTTCCGTATAAAAAAATACTTCTTGTGTGTAAACGCCAAGTGGCGCGACCAGTCCGAAGAGTATATATATATATACAAAAATGCTTCAGAACTACATTTTCATAGTATTTCAAATAAAACCTGTTTTTATGATGAAATACTTATTAAAAAGATAAATTATTGCAATATTCGAAACTAGTTGTGTGCACTCTCTACGTGATACCTACCTGTTGAGAAATTGATGTAAAATTACGCTAAAAAATTCTTTAATTATGACCAATTTAATTTGGTACTGTAAATTAGTCAAATCCAAGTAGGTATTCATATACCTACATTTACACATACTCAAGACATCGGCAGTTGGATCTCATGTATTTACATTTAACCTACACAAAACATATAAGATCATTTCACAACAAGCAACACTTATAATATATATCTATAGTCATATTGTAATTCACGCGATTGTCATAGGTACCATACCTTTACGCCGTTTACCTATTTGGGGTAGGCAGAGAGGACCGAACACTAGATTCCTCTATCTTGACATACATTTCTCGCTTCATTCACGTTCATGCATCGTGTCATACACGCTCTGCTATTATTCTTACTTCTGACACCTCCATCTTTCAAAATTCCATTAATGTGATCGTGCCAACTTTTCCTTGGCCGACCTCTACCTTTCGTTCCTCTTTTATCACCCTTATATACTTTTTTCGTCAGTCGATCATCATTCATTCTTTCTACGTGGCCAAACCACCTAAGGGCATTTACTCACGATATCTCTTTCAATCATACATCTCATTTCTTATTCTGTCATAGGTAGGTACCTACCTAAATATTACACAAATGTGTATATTAGCCGATCGCGTACCGTACAGCCGAAGTTGAAAAATCGTGCGTTAGATAGTGGTTACCTTTATCACACCTCAAGAAATTTATAAAGCGACTAATCAGAAGATATCACCTTTCCAATGGAAACAAAAATCATCGAAATCGGTCAACTTTTGTCATAATTTTCACTGAACATAAAATCACGTCGAATTATTATATGTAACCCAGGTTTTAATAATAAACGAGAGGGTTGTGGCCAACCATCAACTCTCAACTATATGTAAATAGTAAGAGCATATTTGTCTTCTTGAAAGATTGACAATCCCTAAATATATTTTTATGATGAACATTACTATTAAATTACTAAACACATAAAAATAATCTATAGCCTGAAAGCAATTTGAAAGTTTTGATTGATTACGTTCATGTAGATGTCGGTTTTTTATATATAAGTAGGAGATTATTATATGTGTCTAAGATGTCAATTGAAATGTATTTACTTCATTTTTTTGCAAAAAAAGAATTTAGTCACGACCACATTCAATACAAATTGTATGGAAAACGACACGAGGACTCATTGATCGACTTTAGTTTGATTATCTAATTAATCTTCATAATATTATGCCATCAAGTGGTTTACCCATTCGGGGTAGGAAAAAAAAGGACTGAACTCCACATTATACTATCCTGACATACGTACCTACATAGTTTATGATAGTTATATGTACCTAGATATATTATATAATACAAAACATATTATATTTTATAATTTCGATTCAGGTTTAATTATTTGGTAAATACTTATTTTTCAAATATTATTTTTATCTACTTATATATTTATTTATTTTTAAATATACCTACATATAAAATTGATATTTCATTACATTTGTAGCTGCAATACTGTAGGTACCTTCTGTAAATTAGTCAATTCCAAGTAGGTATTTAGTATAAAACATAAAAGTAATAATAATAATAATTTTGAATGATTTATATAGCAACGTCTTCGTGAATGTCTCACCTCAACACCGCTTAACTATTCATATACCTACATTTACACATACTCAAGACATCGGCAGTTGGATCTCATGTATTAATATTTAACATACACAAAACATATAAGATCGTTTCATAACAAGCAACAATTATAATATATATCTATAGTCATATTGTAATTCACGCGATTGTCATAGGTACCATACCATCACGCTGTTTACCTATTTGGGGTAGGCAGAGAGGACCGAACACTAGATTCCTCTATCTTGACATACATTTCTCGCTTCATTCACGTTCATGCATCGTGTCATACACGCTCTGCTATTATTCTTACTTCTGACACCTCCATCTTTCAAAATTCAATTAATGTGATCGTGCTAACTTTTCCTTGGCCGACCTCTACCTTTCGTTCCTCTTTTATCACCCTTATATACTTTTTTCGTCAGTCGATCATCATTCATTCTTTCTACGTGGCTAAACCATCTAAGGGCATTTACTCACGATATCTCTTTCAATCATACATCTCATTTCTTATTCTGTCATAGGTAGGTACCTAAATATTACACAAATGTGTATATTAGCCGATCGCGTAACGTACAGCCGAAGTTGAAAAATCGTGCGTTAGATAGTGGTTACCTTTATCACACCTCAAGAAATTTATAAAGCGACTAATCAGAAGATATCACCTTTCCAATGGAAACAAAAATCATCGAAATCGGTCAACTTTTGTCAGAATTTTCACTGAACATAAAATCACGTCGAATTATTATATGTAACCCAGGTTTTAATAATAAACGAGAGGGTTGTGGCCAACCATCAACTCTCAACTATATGTAAATAGTAAGAGCATATTTGTCTTCTTGAAAGATTGACAATCCCTAAATATATTTTTATGATGAACATTACTATTAAATTACTAAACACATAAAAATAATCTATAGCCTGAAAGCAATTTGAAAGTTTTGATTGATTACGTTCATGTAGATGTCGGTTTTTTATATATAAGTAGGAGATTATTATATGTGTCTAAGTTGTCAATTGAAATGTATTTACTTCATTTTTTTGCAAAAAAAGAATTTAGTCACGACCACATTCAATACAAATTGTATGGAAAACGACACGAGGACTCATTGATCGACTTTAGTTTGATTATCTAATTAATCTTCATAATATTATGCCATCAAGTGGTTTACCCATTCGGGGTAGGAAAAAAAAGGACTGAACTCCACATTATACTATCCTGACATACGTACCTACATAGTTTATGATAGTTATATGTACCTAGATATATTATATAATACAAAACATATTATATTTTATAATTTCGATTCAGGTTTAATTATTTGGTAAATACTTATTTTTAAATTATTATTTTTATCTACTTATATATTTATTTATTTTTAAATATACCTACCTACATATAAAATTGATATTTCATTACATTTGTAGCTGCAATACTGTAGGTACCTTCTGTAAATTAGTCAATTCCAAGTAGGTATTTAGTATAAAACATAAAAGTAATAATAATAATAATTTTGAATGATTTATATAGCAACGTCTTCGTGAATGTCTCACCTCAACACCGCTTAACTATTCATATACCTACATTTACACATACTCAAGACATCGGCAGTTGGATCTCATGTATTAATATTTAACATACACAAAACATATAAGATCGTTTCATAACAAGCAACAATTATAATATATATCTATAGTCATATTGTAATTCACGCGATTGTCATAGGTACCATACCATCACGCTGTTTACCTATTTGGGGTAGGCAGAGAGGACCGAACACTAGATTCCTCTATCTTGACATACATTTCTCGCTTCATTCACGTTCATGCATCGTGTCATACACGCTCTGCTATTATTCTTACTTCTGACACCTCCATCTTTCAAAATTCCATTAATGTGATCGTGCCAACTTTTCCTTGGCCGACCTCTACCTTTCGTTCCTCTTTTATCACCCTTATATACTTTTTTCGTCAGTCGATCATCATTCATTCTTTCTACGTGGCCAAACCACCTAAGGGCATTTACTCACGATATCTCTTTCAATCATACATCTCATTTCTTATTCTGTCATAGGTAGGTACCTACCTAAATATTACACAAATGTGTATATTAGCCGATCGCGTACCGTACAGCCGAAGTTGAAAAATCGTGCGTTAGATAGTGGTTACCTTTATCACACCTCAAGAAATTTATAAAGCGACTAATCAGAAGATATCACCTTTCCAATGGAAACAAAAATCATCGAAATCGGTCAACTTTTGTCATAATTTTCACTGAACATAAAATCACGTCGAATTATTATATGTAACCCAGGTTTTAATAATAAACGAGAGGGTTGTGGCCAACCATCAACTCTCAACTATATGTAAATAGTAAGAGCATATTTGTCTTCTTGAAAGATTGACAATCCCTAAATATATTTTTATGATAAA
The DNA here is from genome assembly GCA_963576475.1 of Molanna angustata. Classification (NCBI taxonomy): domain Eukaryota; kingdom Metazoa; phylum Arthropoda; class Insecta; order Trichoptera; family Molannidae; genus Molanna; species Molanna angustata. Next base: position 4,619,736 of record OY754974.1, on the reverse strand, counting down.
CATTACTATTAAATTACTAAACACATAAAAATAATCTATAGCCTGAAAGCAATTTGAAAGTTTTGATTGATTACGTTCATGTAGATGTCGGTTTTTTATATATAAGTAGGAGATTATTATATGTGTCTAAGATGTCAATTGAAATGTATTTACTTCATTTTTTTGCAAAAAAAGAATTTAGTCACGACCACATTCAATACAAATTGTATGGAAAACGACACGAGGACTCATTGATCGACTTTAGTTTGATTATCTAATTAATCTTCATAATATTATGCCATCAAGTGGTTTACCCATTCGGGGTAGGAAAAAAAAGGACTGAACTCCACATTATACTATCCTGACATACGTACCTACATAGTTTATGATAGTTATATGTACCTAGATATATTATATAATACAAAACATATTATATTTTATAATTTCGATTCAGGTTTAATTATTTGGTAAATACTTATTTTTAAATTATTATTTTTATCTACTTATATATTTATTTATTTTTAAATATACCTACCTACATATAAAATTGATATTTCATTACATTTGTAGCTGCAATACTGTAGGTACCTTCTGTAAATTAGTCAATTCCAAGTAGGTATTTAGTATAAAACATAAAAGTAATAATAATAATAATTTTGAATGATTTATATAGCAACGTCTTCGTGAATGTCTCACCTCAACACCGCTTAACTATTCATATACCTACATTTACACATACTCAAGACATCGGCAGTTGGATCTCATGTATTAATATTTAACATACACAAAACATATAAGATCGTTTCATAACAAGCAACAATTATAATATATATCTATAGTCATATTGTAATTCACGCGATTGTCATAGGTACCATACCATCACGCTGTTTACCTATTTGGGGTAGGCAGAGAGGACCGAACACTAGATTCCTCTATCTTGACATACATTTCTCGCTTCATTCACGTTCATGCATCGTGTCATACACGCTCTGCTATTATTCTTACTTCTGACACCTCCATCTTTCAAAATTCCATTAATGTGATCGTGCCAACTTTTCCTTGGCCGACCTCTACCTTTCGTTCCTCTTTTATCACCCTTATATACTTTTTTCGTCAGTCGATCATCATTCATTCTTTCTACGTGGCCAAACCACCTAAGGGCATTTACTCACGATATCTCTTTCAATCATACATCTCATTTCTTATTCTGTCATAGGTAGGTACCTACCTAAATATTACACAAATGTGTATATTAGCCGATCGCGTACCGTACAGCCGAAGTTGAAAAATCGTGCGTTAGATAGTGGTTACCTTTATCACACCTCAAGAAATTTATAAAGCGACTAATCAGAAGATATCACCTTTCCAATGGAAACAAAAATCATCGAAATCGGTCAACTTTTGTCATAATTTTCACTGAACATAAAATCACGTCGAATTATTATATTTAACCCAGGTTTTAATAATAAACGAGAGGGTTGTGGCCAACCATCAACTCTCAACTATATGTAAATAGTAAGAGCATATTTGTCTTCTTGAAAGATTGACAATCCCTAAATATATTTTTATGATGAACATTACTATTAAATTACTAAACACATAAAAATAATCTATAGCCTGAAAGCAATTTGAAAGTTTTGATTGATTACGTTCATGTAGATGTCGGTTTTTTATATATAAGTAGGAGATTATTATATGTGTCTAAGTTGTCAATTGAAATGTATTTACTTCATTTTTTTGCAAAAAAAGAATTTAGTCACGACCACATTCAATACAAATTGTATGGAAAACGACACGAGGACTCATTGATCGACTTTAGTTTGATTATCTAATTAATCTTCATAATATTATGCCATCAAGTGGTTTACCCATTCGGGGTAGGAAAAAAAAGGACTGAACTCCACATTATACTATCCTGACATACGTACCTACATAGTTTATGATAGTTATATGTACCTAGATATATTATATAATACAAAACATATTATATTTTATAATTTCGATTCAGGTTTAATTATTTGGTAAATACTTATTTTTCAATTATTATTTTTATCTACTTATATATTTATTTATTTTTAAATATACCTACATATAAAATTGATATTTCATTACATTTGTAGCTGCAATACTGTAGGTACCTACTGTAGATTAGTCAATTCCAAGTAGGTATTTAGTATAAAACATAAAAGTAATAATAATAATAATTTTGAATGATTTATATAGCAACGTCTTCGTGAATGTCTCACCTCAACACCGCTTAACTATTCATATACCTACATTTACACATACTCAAGACATCGGCAGTTGGATCTCATGTATTAATATTTAACATACACAAAACATATAAGATCGTTTCATAACAAGCAACAATTATAATATATATCTATAGTCATATTGTAATTCACGCGATTGTCATAGGTACCATACCATCACGCTGTTTACCTATTCGGGGTAGGCAGAGAGGACCGAACACTAGATTCCTCTATCTTGACATACATTTCTCGCTTCATTCACGTTCATGCATCGTGTCATACACGCTCTGCTATTATTCTTACTTCTGACACCTCCATCTTTCAAAATTCAATTAATGTGATCGTGCTAACTTTTCCTTGGCCGACCTCTACCTTTCGTTCCTCTTTTATCACCCTTATATACTTTTTTCGTCAGTCGATCATCATTCATTCTTTCTACGTGGCTAAACCATCTAAGGGCATTTACTCACGATATCTCTTTCAATCATACATCTCATTTCTTATTCTGTCATAGGTAGGTACCTAAATATTACACAAATGTGTATATTAGCCGATCGCGTAACGTACAGCCGAAGTTGAAAAATCGTGCGTTAGATAGTGGTTACCTTTATCACACCTCAAGAAATTTATAAAGCGACTAATCAGAAGATATCACCTTTCCAATGGAAACAAAAATCATCGAAATCGGTCAACTTTTGTCATAATTTTCACTGAACATAAAATCACGTCGAATTATTATATGTAACCCAGGTTTTAATAATAAACGAGAGGGTTGTGGCCAACCATCAACTCTCAACTATATGTAAATAGTAAGAGCATATTTGTCTTCTTGAAAGATTGACAATCAATCCCTAAATATATTTTTATGATGAACATTACTATTAAATTACTAAACACATAAAAATAATCTATAGCCTGAGAGCAATTTGAAAGTTTTGATTGATTACGTTCATGTAGATGTCGGTTTTTTATATATAAGTAAGAGATTATTATATGTGTCTAAGTTTTCAATTGAAATGTATTTACTTCATTTTTTTGCAAAAAAAGAATTTAGTCACGACCACATTCAATACAAATTGTATGGAAAACGACACGAGGACGCATTGATCGACTTTAGTTTGATTATAATAATTTTGAATGATTTATATAGCAACGTCTTCGTGAATGTCTCACCTAGGGTTGCCAGATGGTATCCTAAAGGAGGACATGTCCTCCTTTTCGACAAATTGTCCTCCCTTACCTACCGTATGTCCTCCTTTTGCGTTGATTGTTATCCAATATAATTTAAAAAACATGTCTAGGTACTAAAGATTTTTATACATATTTCATAAAAGAGCACCAAGAACTTATTACAAAAAAAAATATGTTTTGGTGAAACATGATGTTTAAAATGAAGTGAATTTATTATAAAAAATCTTGTTTCATTGTTAATAGTTTAAGTAGTGACTAAACTATATTATACAAGTTATATAGCGACTGCATTGAAGATATAAAAAAATCAAGAAATAAAGTAATTATGAGACGATGAAAATTCTTCGATATGCGTCTGTAGGTATGGCGTTTTTTTGTCATTGTCCTCCTTTTTAAGGAAAATCCTCCTTTTTTGTGCTATTTGTCCTCCTTTTTCAAATTTCCATCTGGCAACCCTAGTCTCACCTCAACACCGCTTAACTATTCATATACCTACATTTACACATACTCAAGACATCGGCAGTTGGATCTCATGTATTAATATTTAACATACACAAAACATATAAGATCGTTTCATAACAAGCAACAATTATAATATATATCTATAGTCATATTGTATTTCACGCGATTGTCATAGGTACCATACCATCACGCCGTTTACCTATTTGGGGTAGGCAGAGAGGACCGAACACTTGATTCCTCTATCTTGACATACATTTCTCGCTTCATTCACGTTCATGCATCGTGTCATACACGCTCTGCTATTATTCTTACTTCTGACACCTCCATCTTTCAAAATTCAATTAATGTGATCGTGCTAACTTTTCCTTGGCCGACCTCTACCTTTCGTTCCTCTTTTATCACCCTTATATACTTTTTTCGTCAGTCGATCATCATTCATTCTTTCTACGTGGCTAAACCATCTAAGGGCATTTACTCACGATATCTCTTTCAATCATACATCTCATTTCTTATTCTGTCATAGGTAGGTACCTAAATATTACACAAATGTGTATATTAGCCGATCGCGTAACGTACAGCCGAAGTTGAAAAATCGTGCGTTAGATAGTGGTTACCTTTATCACACCTCAAGAAATTTATAAAGCGACTAATCAGAAGATATCACCTTTCCAATGGAAACAAAAATCATCGAAATCGGTCAACTTTTGTCAGAATTTTCACTGAACATAAAATCACGTCGAATTATTATATGTAACCCAGGTTTTAATAATAAACGAGAGGGTTGTGGCCAACCATCAACTCTCAACTATATGTAAATAGTAAGAGTATATTTGTCTTCTTGAAAGATTGACAATCCCTAAATATATTTTTATGATGAACATTACTATTAAATTACTAAATACATAAAAATAATCTATAGCCTGAGAGCAATTTGAAAGTTTTGATTGATTACGTTCATGTAGATGTCGGTTTTTTATATATAAGTAAGAGATTATTATATGTGTCTAAGTTTTCAATTGAAATGTATTTACTTCATTTTTTTGCAAAAAAAGAATTTAGTCACGACCACATTCAATACAAATTGTATGGAAAACGACACGAGGACGCATTGATCGACTTTAGTTTGATTATAATAATTTTGAATGATTTATATAGCAACGTCTTCGTGAATGTTTCACCTCAACACCGCTTAACTATTCATATACCTACATTTACACATACTCAAGACATCGGCAGTTGGATCTCATGTATTAATATTTAACATACACAAAACATATAAGATCGATTCATAACAAGCAACAATTATAATATATATCTATAGTCATATTGTAATTCACGCGATTGTCATAGGTACCATACCATCACGCCGTTTACCTATTTGGGGTAATCAGAGAGGACCGAACACTAGATTCCTCTATCTTGACATACATTTCTCGCTTCATTCACGTTCATGCATCGTGTCATACACGCTCTGCTATTATTCTTACTTCTGACACCTCCATCTTTCAAAATTCAATTAATGTGATCGTGCTAACTTTTCCTTGGCCGACCTCTACCTTTCGTTCCTCTTTTATCACCCTTATATACTTTTTTCGTCAGTCGATCATCATTCATTCTTTCTACGTGGCTAAACCATCTATGGGCATTTACTCACGATATCTCTTTCAATCATACATCTCATTTCTTATTCTGTCATAGGTAGGTACCTAAATATTACACAAATGTGTATATTAGCCGATCGCGTAACGTACAGCCGAAGTTGAAAAATCGTGCGTTAGATAGTGGTTACCTTTATCACACCTCAAGAAATTTATAAAGCGACTAATCAGAAGATACCACCTTTCCAATGGAAACAAAAATCATCGAAATCGGTCAACTTTTGTCATAATTTTCACTGAACATAAAATCACGTCGAATTATTATATGTAACCCAGGTTTTAATAATAAACGAGAGGGTTGTGGCCAACCATCAACTCTCAACTATATGTAAATAGTAAGAGCATATTTGTCTTCTTGAAAGATTGACAATCAATCCCTCAATATATTTTTATGATGAACATTACTATTAAATTACTAAACACATAAAAATAATCTATAGCCTGAGAGCAATTTGAAAGATTTGATTGATTACGTTCATGTAGATGTCGGTTTTTTATATATAAGTAAGAGATTATTATATGTGTCTAAGTTTTCAATTGAAATGTATTTACTTCATTTTTTTGCAAAAAAAGAATTTAGTCACGACCACATTCAATACAAATTGTATGGAAAACGACACGAGGACGCATTGATCGACTTTAGTTTGATTATAATAATTTTGAATGATTTATATAGCAACGTCTTCGTGAATGTCTCACCTCAACACCGCTTAACTATTCATATACCTACATTTACACATACTCAAGACATCGGCAGTTGGATCTCATGTATTAATATTTAACATACACAAAACATATAAGATCGTTTCATAACAAGCAACAATTATAATATATATCTATAGTCATATTGTAATTCACGCGATTGTCATAGGTACCATACCATCACGCCGTTTACCTATTTGGGGTAGGCAGAGAGGACCGAACACTAGATTCCTCTATATTGACATACATTTCTCGCTTCATTCACGTTCATGCATCGTGTCATACACGCTCTGCTATTATTCTTACTTCTGACACCTCCATCTTTCAAAATTCAATTAATGTGATCGTGCTAACTTTTCCTTGGCCGACCTCTACCTTTCGTTCCTCTTTTATCACCCTTATATACTTTTTTCGTCAGTCGATCATCATTCATTCTTTCTACGTGGCCAAACCACCTAAGGGCATTTACTCACGATATCTCTTTCAATCATACATCTCATTTCTTATTCTGTCATAGGTAGGTACCTACCTAAATATTACACAAATGTGTATATTAGCCGATCGCGTACCGTACAGCCGAAGTTGAAAAATCGTGCGTTAGATAGTGGTTACCTTTTTCACACCTCAAGAAATTTATAAAGCGACTAATCAGAAGATATCACCTTTCCAATGGAAACAAAAATCATCGAAATCGGTCAACTTTTGTCAGAATTTTCACTGAACATAAAATCACGTCGAATTATTATATGTAACCCAGGTTTTAATAATAAACGAGAGGGTTGTGGCCAACCATCAACTCTCAACTATATGTAAATAGTAAGTGCATATTTGTCTTCTTGAAAGATTGACAATCCCTAAATATATTTTTATGATGAACATTACTATTAAATTACTAAACACAAAAATAATCTATAGCCTGAAAGCAATTTGAAAGTTTTGATTGATTACGTTCATGTAGATGTCGGTTTTTTATATATAAGTAAGAGATAATTATATGTGTCTAAGTTTTCAATTGAAATGTATTTACTTAATTTTTTTGCAAAAAAAGAATTTAGTCACGACCACATTCAATACAAATTGTATGGAAAACGACACGAGGACTCATTGATCGACTTTAGTTTGATTATCTAATTAATCTTCATAATATTATGCCATCAAGTGGTTTACCCATTCGGGGTAGGAAAAAAAAGGACTGAACTCCACATTATACTATCCTGACATACGTACCTACATAGTTTATGATAGTTATATGTACCTAGATATATTATATAATACAAAACATATTATATTTTATAATTTCGATTCAGGTTTAATTATTTGGTAAATACTTATTTTTCAAATATTATTTTTATCTACTTATATATTTATTTATTTTTAAATATACCTACATATAAAATTGATATTTCATTACATTTGTAGCTGCAATACTGTAGGTACCTACTGTAAATTAGTCAATTCCAAGTAGGTATTTAGTATAAAACATAAAAGTAATAATAATAATAATTTTGAATGATTTATATAGCAACGTCTTCGTGAATGTCTCACCTCAACACCGCTTAACTATTCATATACCTACATTTACACATACTCAAGACATCGGCAGTTGGATCTCATGTATTAATATTTAACATACACAAAACATATAAGATCGTTTCATAACAAGCAACAATTATAATATATATCTATAGTCATATTGTAATTCACGCGATTGTCATAGGTACCATACCATCACGCTGTTTACCTATTTGGGGTAGGCAGAGAGGACCGAACACTAGATTCCTCTATCTTGACATACATTTCTCGCTTCATTCACGTTCATGCATCGTGTCATACACGCTCTGCTATTATTCTTACTTCTGACACCTCCATCTTTCAAAATTCAATTAATGTGATCGTGCTAACTTTTCCTTGGCCGACCTCTACCTTTCGTTCCTCTTTTATCACCCTTATATACTTTTTTCGTCAGTCGATCATCATTCATTCTTTCTACGTGGCTAAACCATCTAAGGGCATTTACTCACGATATCTCTTTCAATCATACATCTCATTTCTTATTCTGTCATAGGTAGGTACCTAAATATTACACAAATGTGTATATTAGCCGATCGCGTAACGTACAGCCGAAGTTGAAAAATCGTGCGTTAGATAGTGGTTACCTTTATCACACCTCAAGAAATTTATAAAGCGACTAATCAGAAGATACCACCTTTCCAATGGAAACAAAAATCATCGAAATCGGTCAACTTTTGTCATAATTTTCACTGAACATAAAATCACGTCGAATTATTATATGTAACCCAGGTTTTAATAATAAACGAGAGGGTTGTGGCCAACCATCAACTCTCAACTATATGTAAATAGTAAGAGCATATTTGTCTTCTTGAAAGATTGACAATCAATCCCTAAATATATTTTTATGATGAACATTACTATTAAATTACTAAACACATAAAAATAATCTATAGCCTGAGAGCAATTTGAAAGATTTGATTGATTACGTTCATGTAGATGTCGGTTTTTTATATATAAGTAGGAGATTATTATATGTGTCTAAGTTTTCAATTGAAATGTATTTACTTCATTTTTTTGCAAAAAAAGAATTTAGTCACGACCACATTCAATACAAATTGTATGGAAAACGACACGAGGACTCATTGATCGACTTTAGTTTGATTATAATAATTTTGAATGATTTATATAGCAACGTCTTCGTGAATGTCTCACCTCAACACCGCTTAACTATTCATATACCTACATTTACACATACTCAAGACATCGGCAGTTGGATCTCATGTATTAATATTTAACATACACAAAACATATAAGATCGTTTCATAACAAGCAACAATTATAATATATATCTATAGTCATATTGTAATTCACGCGATTGTCATAGGTACCATACCATCACGCCGTTTACCTATTTGGGGTAGGCAGAGAGGACCGAACACTAGATTCCTCTATATTGACATACATTTCTCGCTTCATTCACGTTCATGCATCGTGTCATACACGCTCTGCTATTATTCTTACTTCTGACACCTCCATCTTTCAAAATTCCATTAATGTGATCGTGCCAATTTTTCCTTGGCCGACCTCTACCTTTCGTTCCTCTTTTATCACCCTTATATACTTTTTTCGTCAGTCGATCATCATTCATTCTTTCTACGTGGCTAAACCACCTAAGGGCATTTACTCACGATATCTCTTTCAATCATACATCTCATTTCTTATTCTGTCATAGGTAGGTACCTAAATATTACACAAATGTGTATATTAGCCGATCGCGTACCGTACAGCCGAAGTTGAAAAATCGTGCGTTAGATAGTGGTTACCTTTATCACACCTCAAGAAATTTATAAAGCGACTAATCAGAAGATATCACCTTTCCAATGGAAACAAAAATCATCGAAATCGTTCAACTTTTGTCATAATTTTCACTGAACATAAAATCACGTCGAATTATTATATGTAACCCAGGTTTTTATAATAAACGAGAGGGTTGTGGCCAACCATCAACTCTCAACTATTTGTAAATAGTAAGAGCATATTTGTCTTCTTGAAAGATTGACAATCAATCCCTAAATATATTTTTAACATAAAAGTAATAATAATAATAATTTTGAATGATTTATATAGCAACGTCTTCGTGAATGTCTCACCTCAACACCGCTTAACTATTCATATACCTACATTTACACATACTCAAGACATCGGCAGTTGGATCTCATGTATAAATATTTAACATACACAAAACATATAAGATCGTTTCATAACAAGCAACAATTATAATATATATCTATAGTCATATTGTAATTCACGCGATTGTCATAGGTACCATACCATCACGCCGTTTACCTATTTGGGGTAGGCAGAGAGGACCGAACACTAGATTCCTCTATATTGACATACATTTCATTCGGGGTAGGAAAAATAGGACTGAACTCCACATTATACTATCCTGACATACGTACCTACATAGTTTCATGTGTAAATGTTGCCAACCTAATAATAAATTAGTGTTGCCAACAATTAAAATGAACCATAAAATATATCCAAAACAATATTCAATATTTTGTTTTTGCATAAATTAAGATATGTATTAATAACAAGAGGAAAAAGTCATAATGTACCAAATATACCAGGGTGGGCTAATAATTAGATCAGGGACTGTATGTGAATTTACATGAAAAAGGTAATGTGGGGACGGTGTGTTAATAAGTTTGTTTATCATATTATGCGGACGGTGTGTAATTGAGTACGAATTTGCATGAACATGCGAACAGTGTGTGAATTCGTACGTATTTCTTGTAATGAGGGGACGGTGTGTTAATAAGTTTGTTTATCATATTATACGGACGCTGTGTAATTGCGTACGAATTTACATGAAAATGCGGACAGTGTGTGTGATTTCGTACGAATTTATTGTAATGTAAGGACAGTGTGTTAATAAGTTTGTTTATGATATTATGCAGACGCTATGTTACCAAACGTCCGCGGAATCCGCATTTTTGTCACGTTCTTCGAATGACGATATCTCCGTACCACTCGAGTGTATAAAAATTCCTGATAGATAGCTGCGTTGGAGGGAGAAAACACTCGCGGGTTCCACAGCTCAAATATTGCTAAATCAACGGGAAAGGTAGGACCGCACAATCGGTAATTTTGTAAAGGTCTTCACAATGGGACATCCGCGAACAAGGGTGTATGTGTGTGTGTGTGTGTTTGTCTCACGCCTTCTGAAAAACCAAGAGCATCTAAAAATCTAATTTATGTGCGAACGTGTACCTGTATACCTGATGCAGTGTCACGCTAAAAATAATGCGATAAAAATGCTGAATTTTAAAAATATTTCAATAATTATTTTTTTCATACAAAATTTTCCAAGTCGTATCTGTCAAAAAAGTGTACATTTTGCACGCAAATATCTGTTAGTTTAAAAGTTAGAAGTACGTATTTACACGAAGAAAATATATTTTCAAGTATAACTTAGCGTTTAAGTGAAAAACATGGTGAATATTTTGTATAATTATAATGTTTAACTTATTTTTAAAGTAAGCGTTTTGTACAAACGTACATATAACCCCGCCATTTTAATATCTTTTCAAACGATATTTCATTTTCCTACCGAATGAATATGTTCTTTAAAATAATATACCTTTGAAATAAATGTGATTATGAAATAATAAAATGAAACACAAGACATTACAGCAAGTTTTAAGACATATATTGTAAAAGTCTGTTAATTATTAGTAAAGATATAGGCATAATAAAATTGCATAATTTGTATATAATATTTGATATTTTGGACAATTTTCGTTTGTGTGGCTTCGAACAAACCAATGTAGGTACCTACCTACATATCCAAAAAAATGTATCGAGCCCATTTGATAGTAATATTTTATATGTTCGATGGTTACTATGGTTACGGAAAGATTCTGATTATTCAAATAAAATTTGTTATGAATCGAATTTATTTAGAACATTGTTGTAGGTAGGTACCTACCTAATACTATTTACTTACAAATCAACAATATACTGATTTCCTATAGGAAAATTATTTTATTTATTTATTTATGTATGTATGAATGGATGCATGTATGCTATGTGCTCCTAAACGGTTTGTCCGATTACAATGAAACTTTGGTGAATTGTCGAGCGTATGCCCGGGATGGTTTCTGGATTTAAACTTTTTTTTATTCTTCTTCTTCTTCGTGTATTTGGTCATTTTACCTATGAAAGGGGAATATCCTGGGAAAAGAAGGTCCGACTGTCCCTCCATCTCTTCGCAGGTCTTCCAGGACGGTTTCTGGATTTAAACTTTTTTCTTCTTCTTCTTCATCGTGTATTTGGTCATTTTACATATGAAGTTGGAGTATTCTGGGAGAAGAAGGTACAACTGGCCTTCCATCTCTTCACAGGTCTTCCAGGACGGGTTCTGCATATAAACTTTTTTCTTCTTTTTCTTCGTCGTGTATTTGGTCATCTTACCTATGAAGATGAACTATCCTGGGAGAAGAAGGTCCAATTTTCCTTCCATCTCTTCGCAGGTTTCTGAATTTAAACTTTCTTCTTCTTTTCTTCTTCTTCTTCGTCGTGTATTTGGTCATTTTACCTATGAAAGGGGAATATCCTGGGAAAAGAAGGTCCGACTGTCCCTCCATCTCTTCGCAGGTCTTCCAGGACGGTTTCTGGATTTAAACTTTTTTCTTCTTCTTCTTCATCGTGTATTTGGTCATTTTACATATGAAGTTGGAGTATTCTGGGAGAAGAAGGTACAACTGGCCTTCCATCTCTTCACAGGTCTTCCAGGACGGGTTCTGCATATAAACTTTTTTCTTCTTTTTCTTCGTCGTGTATATGGTCATCTTACCTATGAAGATGAACTATCCTGGGAGAAGAAGGTCCAATTTTCCTTCCATCTCTTCGCAGGTTTCTGGATTTAAACTTTCTTCTTCTTTTCTTCTTCTTCTTCGTCGTGTATTTGGTCATTTTACCTATGAAGTTGGAGTATCCTGGGAGAAGAAGGTCCAACTGTCCTTCCATCTCTTCGCAGGTTTCTGGATTTAAACTTTTTTCTTCATCTTCTTCATCGTGTATTTGGTCATTTTACCTTTGAAGGTGGACTAACCTGGGAGAAGAAGGTCCAATTGTCCTTCCATCTCTTCGCAGGTTTCTGGATTTAAATTTTTTTCTTCTTCTTCTTCGTGTATTTTTGGTCATTTTACCTATGAAGTTGGAGAATCCTGGGAGAAGAAGGTCCAACTGTCCTTCCAACTCTTCGAAAGTCTTCCAAGACGATAAACTTTTTTCTTCTTCTTCTTTTTCTTCTTCATCGTGCATTCGGTCATTTTACCTATGAAGGTGGACTATCCTGGGAGAAGAAGGTCCAATTTTCTTGCCATATCTTCGCAGGTATCTGGATTTAAACTTTTTTCTTCTTCTTCTTCGTGTATTTAGTCATTTTACCTTTGAAGGTGGAGTATCCTGGGGAAAGAAGGTCCTTTCATCTCTTCGCGGTTCTTCCAGGATTGTTTCTGGATTTAAACTTTTCTTAACCGACTGAAGGGACGGGATGTAATGCAGGGAAGGGATGCACTAAAGGGCCTGAAGGGACGGGAGGTACTGAAGGGCCTGAAGGGACGGGAGGTACTGAAGGGCCTGAAGGGTCGGGAGGTTCTGAAGGACCTGAAGGGACGGGAGGTTCCGAAGGGTCTGAAACGACGTTTCATGGAGTCTAATTCTTTTTCTTCTTAATTTTATGTAGACCTTACAGTTTTTACACAAACTATTTCCTTTAGTTTTTTTCTTCGTTTTTTTATTTTATGTAGAACTTTGGTGAATTTTATACAAACTATTTCCTATAGATTAATCTCCTTCTTCTTTTATGAAGAACTTTTGGTCAGTTTTTATACAATCTATTTCCATTTGTCTAATTCTTCTATTATATGTATTTTTACTTATTTTATGTAGACCATTGGGATAGTTTTTTATAAAAACTATTTCTTATAGTCTTATACTTATTTTTCTCTTTTTACTCTCCACACTATGGAATAGGGGAGAGTCATGATTTCGCAAAATTTAAGCGTATTTTTTTTACATCAATTTCTCAATGGGTATCATGTAGAGAATGCACACTATGAGTTTCGTCGTGATGTGTTTGTGTGTATGGCGTATACGCTGTACGCCTTACGCCGTACGCCGTAGCATTTATCTTTTTTGTGTCCTCTCTACAGCCCAAACTATAAGTCTGATCGACTTCATATTAACATCATATGTGTAAAGTGCAAAGACCTAGAGCTGATAAGTTTTCCATAGACAACTTTTGATTTCTTCTCTATGAATTCATCATTTACGTTGTTTTTTTTTGTGTCCTCTCTGCAGCCCAAACTATAAGTCCGATTGACTTCATATTGATATCACATGTGTTAAGTCCATAAACTTAGAGCTGATTAGTTTTCCATAGACAACGGTTCATTTTTTCCCAATGTTTCTTTATGATTTCATCTATTAAAACTGAAAAAATGCTCTCACGACCTGGAAATTAGAGATATTTTAATTTGGTTTCAACTATTTATACAACACCAAGAATCTTCATAAAATTGTATTCAAAGTTGGTCAATGTTAAAAGAAAAATATTCAACGGTTTCAGAAATTATATTTTATTTAATGGATATTTGTATGAAACTTATATGTAACAAGAGAATTTTTTTATATTTGGCAATGTTCAGTTCATTGATTTCATATTGATATAAGAATATTAATAGCTTGAACTTAGAACTGATTAGCTTTTCATAGATATCATAAAATTTCTTCATATGATATCACGTGTCAACATTGTCAAAATGCTCTAACGCTCTTTGAAACAAAATTTATCTGCTTTTTTTAAAATATTTCATACAACATAAGCAGTCTTCACTATACTGCATTAATAGTTTGTCTATCTTAACATAAAAATATACTATCAGAAGAAAATTTATATTCCTGATAGTAACATTTAGTATGAATAAAAATGTAATTAGATAAATTTCTATGTATGGAAACGTTCAGTAATTTGATTTCATGTTATAATGTAAAGAGCTTGAACATAGAACTGATTAGCTTTCCATAAATAACAAAAAAATTCTTCATATAATATCACGTGTCAAAATTTTGAAAATGCTCTCGCGTTCTTTAAAACAAAATTTATCTGCTTTTTTTAAAATATTTCATACAACATTAGCATTCTTCACTATACTGCATTAATAGTTTGTTTAGCTTAACATAAAAATATACTATCAGAAGAAAATTTATATTCCTGATAGTAACATTTAGTATGAATAAAAATGTAATTAGATAAATTTCTATGTATGGAAAAGTTCAGTAATTTGATTTCATGTTATAATGTAAAGAGCTTGAACATAGAACTGATTAGCTTTCCATAAATAACAAAAAAAATCTTCATATGATATCACCTGTCAAAATTTGGAAAATGCTCTCGCGTTCTTTAGAACAAAATTTATCTGCTTTTTTTAAAATATTTCATACAACATAAGCATTCTTCCCTATACTGCATTAATAGTTTGTCTATCTTAACATAAAAATATACTATCGGAAGAAAATTTATATTCCTGATAGTAACATTTAGTATGAATAAAAATGTAATTAGATAAATTTCTATGTATGGAAACGTTCAGTAATTTGATTTCATGTTATAATGTAAAGAGCTTGAACATAGAACTGATTAGCTTTCCATAAATAACAAAAAAATTCTTCATATAATATCACGTGTCAAAATTTTGAAAATGCTCTCGCGTTCTTTAAAACAAAATTTATCTGCTTTTTTTAAAATATTTCATACAACATTAGCATTCTTCACTATACTGCATTAATAGTTTGTTTAGCTTAACATAAAAATATACTATCAGAAGAAAATTTATATTCCTGATAGTAACATTTAGTATGAATAAAAATGTAATTAGATAAATTTCTATGTATGGAAAAGTTCAGTAATTTGATTTCATGTTATAATGTAAAGAGCTTGAACATAGAACTGATTAGCTTTCCATAAATAACAAAAAAAATCTTCATATGATATCACCTGTCAAAATTTGGAAAATGCTCTCGCGTTCTTTAGAACAAAATTTATCTGCTTTTTTTAAAATATTTCATACAACATAAGCATTCTTCCCTATACTGCATTAATAGTTTGTCTATCTTAACATAAAAATATACTATCGGAAGAAAATTTATATTCCTGATAGTAACATTTAGTATGAATAAAAATGTAATTAGATAAATTTCTATGTATGGAAACGTTCAGTAATTTGATTTCATGTTATAATGTAAAGAGCTTGAACATAGAACTGATTAGCTTTCCATAAATAACAAAAAAATCTTCATATGATATCACGTGTCAAAATTTTGAAAATGCTCTCGCGTTCTTTAAAACAAAATTTATCTGCTTTTTTTAAAATATTTCATACAACATAAGCATTCTTCACTATACTGCATTAATAGTTTGTTTATCTTAACATAAAAATATACTATCAGAAGAAAATTTATATTCCTGATAGTAACATTTAGTATGAATAAAAATGAAATTAGATAAATTTCTATGTATGGAAAAGTTCAGTAATTTGATTTCATGTTATAATGTAAAGAGCTTGAACATAGAACTGATTAGCTTTCCATAAATAACAAAAAAAATCTTCATATGATATCACCTGTCAAAATTTGGAAAATGCTCTCGCGTTCTTTAGAACAAAATTTATCTGCTTTTTTTAAAATATTTCATACAACATAAGCATTCTTCCCTATACTGCATTAATAGTTTGTCTATCTTAACATAAAAATATACTATCGGAAGAAAATTTATATTCCTGGTAGTAAAATTTAGAATGAATAAAATATTTCATTGTCAATATTTGTGGTGTGGAGAGTTTAGTGTTGGCCACAACCCACTCGTTTATTTAGACTTTTGGGTTAGTTTTATGTCTAATAG
Source organism: Molanna angustata (assembly GCA_963576475.1). NCBI lineage: Eukaryota > Metazoa > Arthropoda > Insecta > Trichoptera > Molannidae > Molanna > Molanna angustata. Next base: position 4,603,009 of record OY754974.1, on the reverse strand, counting down.
TCTATTTTGCAGAAATATTATTAACGATATGCACACTTGATGAAAATACATATGTAAAAATGAATGGTATGTGGGATGTGACGATGTAACCTGCACTAGAATCTTTTCAATACTTTTGTTTAATCAAATTTAAACCATTTATATAATCTTATTTTGAATAATTTTCAACACCTAATATTTAAAGAATGGGGGTTGTGGCCATTACTGAACTCTTCACAACGTTTATATTCTAATTAAAAACTATTTACCATATTTTAAGTCTTCTTCTTCTTCGTTAATGTAGACTTTTGTGTCAATTTAAAGTCTATCAGTCTAATTGTGCAAAAATATAATGCACACTTGATGAAAAAATATAAAAACGAATGGGATGTGACCAACAATAGATCTTTTCAGTACATTATTTAATCAAATTTTAACCACATTCCAACATCCAAAATTACTAAATTTTCAATAGGTACATATTGCAATTTGTTTTCGATGATAATATTTAAAAATGGAGGTTGTGGCCAAACCAATCTCTTTACAACGTTGATAAACAGTCATATTTAAAACCATTTCGCATAGTCCATGCGTGCAGAAATTGTAGGTATATTACTTATACTTCATTCACACTTTATAGCAATATATAAAAAAGAATGGGTTGTGGCCATCACTTGAACATTTTACAATGCTTAAACTCAATCAAATTTCAAACCACTTTTCATAGTCCGATATTGCAAAATAATTGGGTCACAATATTATAAAAACGATTGCTTTTTCTTTCACAATTTTACATTCTTGGCCAACGGCGGGACATAAAAGCTAGTTACAAATAATAAAGTACAACAATTACAAAATAAATTAAAAAGCATGCAAGGTAGTAGGAACAAAATCGAGACAATTTGAATGTCCTTCGCTTGTTTACAAAATATACACTGAGGTAGGTAGGAAACGAAACATCAAATTCGCAGTATATACATACACTGATATCCATCCCGCATTGAATTACGCTACGTCCTACGTAGGCGATTCAAAGCGAAGGCGAGTGCGAAGCGATGCGGTGCGGATACAAGCGAATTCAATGCGATACGGTGCGACGCGGCGGCTCTGTCCTACGTGTGCGCGAATCGTTCCCTCTGCCGCCAGCTACTGTCATGGATGTACGTATATAAAATACTCAAGAAGTATGTTCGGCAGAGAAGTGAAACTAATATTGTGTACTTAGAGAGGCATATTTATGGGGGATATCACAATTTGTATGAAGAATTACGTGATCTTGAATTAATAAATGAGACTGAATTTACATATTTCCGGGAAACATATCAAAATTTGACATTCGTGCAAGCGAGAGAAAACTTTGTGTGTTTTGAACAACATCCTATTGTAAAATAGCAATAATAAATAAATGTGTTTACTTGTAGTCCCATTTATTTTTGCCAAATCTTAAAATTCGCGGTTCGATAATCATAATTCTTTTGTTCCATAATATGGGACGTTCATGGACAGAAATTAAAATTTCTGTTTCTGACATGTCAAAAAACAATGGCGCCGCTGTCAATTCGAGCGAAAATATCAAACCAACTGATCGCGTTCGCTTCGCATCGCGCCGCGCCGCATCAAAACCAACTCGCGGTCGGTAACGTAGGACACTTCCATAGTTACCGACTGTTTGTTATTTTTGCGTCGCGCCGCGTCGCTTCGCGTTCGCTTTGAATCGCCTACGTAGGACGTCGCGTAATATACGAGCATAGATTGCAAAAGCTCCGCAAATCAAGGCAAGTTATTTTTTAAATTCATTAAATTCTGAAAAAATGTCTACAAGACGTCTGTTCTAAGAAACACAAGTTGAAAATATCTTTCTCTTTAAAGATGACAAGATTTGAAATCAAAATATTTGTTTCCTTACATTTGTGTAATAACATTATATAAAATCAAGGAATGTTATAGGTTATGAAGTACATAAATACATACATAACATCACCCCATGTCCCTCACGGCCGGCAGAGAGAATCGAACGGCTCATTTTCCTATCTTGACACACATTCATCGCCTCGTCAACATCTATGCATCGTCTCATGTATGTTCGTCAGATATTCACGCTTCTTAAATTTCCGTCTTTCAGAATATCTTTCGGATGGTCGTGCCATCCTTCTCTTGGGCGTCCCCGACCTCTTATTCAATTCCTGTCAGCTTTATATATATTCTTCGTCAGGCGTTCTCCATTCATACTTCCCAAGTGGGCAAACCACCCAATGTGATAACTTTCATTTTATTAATAACATTTTTCTTCATCTTACATTCTTTCTTTGTGTCCTCATTGTCGTACCCTGTCATACATCGTTCTATTACAAATTCTTTTGAGCGATCTCATTTCGACTGCATTTATTGTTTTCGTGCGACTCCTGCCATTTCCAGGTTTCACTTGCATACGTCAAGGTTGGCACTACGATTGCCTTATGAATGCCAATTTTGGCATCCTTTGATATGTTGCGATCATTCACAACTGGTCTAAGTGCTCTATTCTTTGTTCACTCTGTTTCCTCCCATAATTCTTCTTAGGATTTCAGGCCGTCCATAAGATTGAAACATGCTTCCCAGATGTACATATTTATTTATTCATAAACATTATAAAATTAAGATATTAACGAAGCAATCGTTTTTAAGTTATGAAGTCAATTAAGTTAAAAAATTGATTAATTATTAAATTTATCGAATATTTTCATATACGCAATCATTGTCTTTTTTGCCTGTCTTTTTACATACACATTGGTACAATAAGGAATAAGGTAAACAAGCCAAAGATGAAATATTTCTGGCGGTTCAGGGATGACATCTGTGCGAGAATACAGTCACCTCACGTATAAAGACTGTCGCTTATATTGTTTACAAAAAAAATAGTTTCTCAATAGATGGCGTTATAAAAAAGTTTATTCGATACATCATAGATGGGGATGGTAAAAACAACTTATTTTCAAACGATCATTGTCTCATTATTATAATATATAGAACTTTCAAAATTGCATTGAAAAGGGAACTCAATAAGAAGGCATAATTTATTTTATTTTATTTATTTTATTTATTTTATTTATTTTATTTATTTTATTTATTTATATCATTTCGACACTTATACAATAATTGGTGAATGAATAAATAAATAACTTTGTATTTTTCCACAATATTTTTTATACTAACGACCGAACGTTTTCGCCAAGGTGACTTGGCATTATCAAAGTCCAAACGAAACTTCATTTCGTAGTTTCGTTTGGACCTCGATAATGCCAAGTCACCTTGGCGAAAATGTTCGGTCGTTAGTATAAAAAATATTGTGGAAAAATACAAAATTATTTATTTATTCATTTAAAATGGATTTTCACTCTGTAAACACAAAAACCCTAGAATAATTGGTGAACATTATAAAGATACAGCGCATAAAGTAGGAGCCTTGAGTTCCTGGTTCTCCTATAATATTCCAACTGTGTCTCTATTGAGATGTTATAAATTTGTCATAAATATCAATCAATGGATCCGTATGACTTTTATTGAATCGTTATTAAATCTCATTTAATATACCTACATATTTTTCAATATCAACCCGTTGTATGACAAAAAAATAAAAAATGTTCATTTCTTTATCCTCTGTCTCATTAGTTAGATTACCAAATAATAATATGAACTTTGTCTCTGTGCAGATCGTATGGGAGGGATCAGCACAGCAGCCAACAGGTTGAGGGAACATAGGCACCACCCCCCAACCTCCACCCTAAATGATTTATTAACCCTCTCACGCCGGATGGTCGCAGCGGCCGCCGCCGCCCCAAGAAGACTGGCCTGCACTTCCTTACGTGTGACTAATTGCCCTAGAGATAACAACTGTTTGCCAAGGGAACAAAATGAAGACGAAGAAAAAGATCCATTGCTACCTCAATTTACGCGATACGTTTATGTATATTTTATAAAATATGTTCTATTCCGATTCGTTCAAAATACGAAAACGTCTAAATCTACCGGCTATCGAGAAAAAAAGGATTTTATTCTCGCGGTGTGACGTGATGAGTCCCGTATAAATTCAGTCAATCTTTTGACATTTCTTATATAATAAAATTCAGACAGATAAGTATTGACGAATCAGAATAGAACATAATATGTCCAATTCTGATTCGTTCCACAGTACGAAAACGTCTATAATCAACTGGCTATCGTGGAAAAAAGGATTTTATTCTCGCGGTGTGACGTAATGAGTCCCGTATAAATTCAGTCAATCTTTTGACATTTCTTATATAATAAAATTCAGACAGATAAATATAGACGAATCAGAATAGAACATAATATGTCCAATTCTGATTCGTTTCACAGTACGAAAACGCCTATAATCAACTGGCGACTTGTGTAAAAGGATTTAATCCGCTCAGTATGACGAAATAGAGTCCCGTATAAATGCAGTCAACTTTTTGACATTTCTCATATACTAAAATTACGTATAAAATTTTTAGTCGAATCTGAATAGGGCCTAATACGTACATATTCCGGCCAAGCATTGAATCATATACCTACGTACGTATTAAGGATACTTTAACTGCAAATACATAATTTAAATAATCTAAAATCAAGATGAATTTACATAGGAAGGTATTTATGTGGTCTGGTATTGGAAAGATTTGCCGACGTTGCAAACGAAAAGGCTGTGACGGCCGCAAAATATTGGAGAGGGCGCATATAGGGTCTGGACACGGAAATGAATGAATGATAGGAAGGTATGTAACTATTTTTTTTTAAATCTTTCAATATTATTCTTTTTGAAACAAGTACATATATATCCTCATACATTCCCTTAACTAAGCATAAATGCTTGTCATAGGTGAATGAAATTTGTCGTGGCAGGATTCGAGTTCGCGACTACTGGATTACTAACTCAGTGCGCTAACCGCTCTGCCGCCACCCAACCATATTGATTATGTAACATCTCTCTATTGAGATGTTAAACATTTGTAAAAAAAAATGATTAAAGGTAACGTCTTAGAACTAATTTTACAAGAAAAGTATTTTATAAATTCAAATTAAAAAAAAACACACTTACCTAATAAACTGTTTTTTTTTTTATTTATTTTTTTTTTATTTATTTATTTAATAAAATAACAATTATACATTAATAATAAAAAGAATTACAAAAAGTATCTTAAAATTAAATTAATTAAGATTTATTCATCCCTCAGTTGAGATCAAATCTCGTGTTCGAGGGAGGAGCACAGTCATTTGTGCGGTTCATTTATTTCAATAACATATAATATTACTAAAAATAACAGGCATAGATTTACATTAATATTACGTGAAAAGGGGAACAGTTTACGGATGTATTCTCACCAATGGAGCACTCTAGTACACGCAAGCGCATACTGAGAACTGAGTGAGAACCCTACTAGCATCATGTTCACCGTCCACCGTCACGAAACAAATACCACTAACCTCAAAAACTGGAATACAATTAAAAATACATTATTTACATCAAGAACAAATTCAAAAAATTTACTTATCAAAAACAAAATCAATATTTCTTATATAATAACAGACAACATCAAAAAATTATATGTACACATAGCATATCATCAAAAAAAAAAGTATACCTATACACAACTTGACATCAAAAAAAAAAAAAAGAAAAAAAATTACACTCACAATTTGGCGTAATTTGGAAATAAAAAATACAAAGATCCATCACTTGATGTAATTATAATTGTTAATGTGTTTAATAATGGAATTTTTAAATGTTATATATTCCCTCATTTTCCTCAATTCATCTGGAAGGTCATTAAAGTATTTTATTCCCAGGTATGTAAAGTGGTGCTGGGCTGCAGATGTATTGAGGCGAGGGATAGCTATATTATTTTTTGATCTGGTTCTATTGTTATTTTCATGTATTTCATTATAATATTTTTTAAATGTTGTTAAAAGAGTATTTTTTTGTATAAATTGTTTAGCTTTAGTACACGAAATTGTTTGAATAATTCATTGTAGGAGAAGTCTATTGGTTTCTTTAAGATTATTTATTTCAAAGACGTATCTTTTCAGGGCTATGGGGAATTGATGTTCAAAATTTGGCCTACTATCGACTCTTCAGTTTCAGTTTCAGTGCCGGCAACCCGACGTTTATTAAACAAAAATACATGAATTACAATATATTTTTCGTTCCCCGTCTCACTAGGAAAACCTGTTCTGATTCGGGTCACTTATAATATTACTGTTAAAAATATATTATATATTTTCCAGTTCTAGCCTAGATAATTCTGGCCTTGAAATTTATTTAATAAATAATACACAAAAAATAAGCAAATAATATATAAACCAAAGTTAATGTAAAAAACAAATATAACAAAAAAAAAACAAATTTTGTAACATAAATTTCTTAACAAAACAATTTGTGAATTTTCTTTCTAATATAGTAAATTTAATATTTCCTTTATAACAACATTTTGTGTCATCATAGTATACATAGAACACCATAGACATAATATTTAATTACATTTAAACTAAAAGAGCCGAAATTTCATTTCGGTCTTTATTAAGGACCCGATTGTGTAAAAACCGTATTTATTTGAGATCGTGAATATAGAGATCTCCTTATAAGTTATGTAAATACCTGAAACCGATTCTGTAAGAAGTGGTAAAACAATACAAATCTTTCTTCTTTATCCCGTAACGGTCGCTATCTTGTTTTTAAGCCGTTTCGGTTGACTCAAATCTCAAAGAGCTTATGGTCGGATTCTGCTAAAGATATATTGTAAGGAATTAACTCTTTAAATTTGTTACTCGCTACTGCGAGATATTTAATGACAATGCATTGAACCTGAATTAAATATGATTCAGGAACAAAATAAGTTTAGTATATAAATGACAAATCAATGTTTTGATAAAGGTTATAGGTAGGTATTTAAAAACGAGTGGGTTGTGGCTAACGCTAAACGCCTCACTTACAAGTCACTCCATAAAGTATTCATAAAAATTTTGAATGTTTTCCATACATAATTTGGATACTTTGTGGAGCGACTTACCTAGTAGTGAGGCGTATAGCGTTGGCCACAACCCAATCGTTTACTATTGTATAATTTTCGCCAAACGTCTTGAATGAGGTTCCGGTTGCGCAGAGCGCAAATTTGTGTATTTTCGCTTCGTTGGTTTACGTGCGAATCACCCCCCTTCTCGGCTAAAAGTTCAAGTTATTTGGCGACAATTGTAAACGTAGGTTTGTTTTCAAGAATAAAAATTACTATGGGTATTTCCAACATCGATAGCTGCCAACTTTGCAGTTGATCTATTGAAGAAAAAACATTTTTTGTTTTTTTCGTATTTTCTATCTTTTTTTTAATTATTAGGTACCTATATTAATGCTATCAATTGATACATTTGTTTCTCGGTGTACTTTTTTACGGTGTCTATTTTTTGTATATTTTGTTTCTCTGTTGTGAAAAAAAATGTTGTGAAATTGGGATTGGAATCGAGTATCACGAGCAAGTTCACATATCATTTTACATATTGACACCTTATACGAGAGCAAAACGTTCTACGAAAAAAGGTACAGTTTAAACGAATTTTTACAATAACACCTAGAAAGAGCACACACGACGGAACACAATAAGTGAGAGTAAGATAATTCAAAAATGTAAATACATATAAAGACACACACTGCGTATATATTTTCTCTTTTACTCCAGTGTAAATACATTATAATTATCTCTCACACCACATAACTGTGAAAGTGACGAATACACAACAGAATGCCTCTACATAAGTACAATCGAATATGATTTGACTACTCTCTCTCGTTTACTCAAATTAAAAATAAGAAATATCCATTTAAATGTATTAGTTGTCGAACAAATATGCAACATGAAATGATAATTTTATATGAGATCGTTTCTTCAAAGTTCACCACAAACAAATAATGAAATGAATAAAAAAATATATACTATATCTATAAAAATGATGCAATAAACGGGTACGGGATGTACCTATATTATACGAGTAGAGATTAATTGAGCACAATGTGGGGTAACCAGCGACAGGTGTGCGGGTGTGCATCACTTGTAATACGAAGCACGACACGTGCATGTATCTCCAAATACCAGTCTCATCTCACCTAAAAAGGAAATATATTCAGAATGGGTGGTGAACCTCATTGCTTATCTATGTGAGATGTTATTTTGAAAGATTGTAGGTACATGATAGAAAGAGTGGAAGCTGTTTTTTTGTATTTTGACAACGACTGTTTCGGCCCGTTAATGATCCAACGCCATCCTGGAAAAGGTAGCATAATATTTATAAATATTTAAAATTTAAAAACTTCATCGTTACAATATTTTCTCAAATTACGTCTATTAATCAAAAGTAACGCCCTCACAGGAAACAAAGAAACGAAAGAATGAAAATTAATAATAATTATTATGATCCGTAATTATTACGTAATTAAAAAAGTTTTCGTTGGGGTCCTGAAGCAGGTAGACACGATGAAAAAAAATAGGCAAATTATTGTGGATCTCTTACTGCTTTTGTTGCATTCCCTGTCCAACCTTATTTTTTCATTTTCTGCCTCCCTGAAATCGTTCAGTCTGCCCCTCCCCCATAAGCAAAACCATTTTGAATTGTTTTTGTATAATAATAATATTATTGTTTCATGGGTCCGTCGGTCGGTAGGAGGCGTCACAGAAACATGAAATAGTTTCGGGCCATATGTTTCATTTTATTGACATTTTTATGATAATTACATATTTCGCTTTCGTTCGCTGTTTCAAATGCCATTAAATATATAAATGATTTGTGTGTGACTGAGGACTGATTAAAATAATATCGTTGTATAAATTGATAGGTTTGAAATGTTTGCAGTGATTTGAACTATGTCGTAATTTGAGGATGTACTGTACCAATATTTCGTTTTCTTGCTGTTAATTTCTTTGATGAATTATTAACAAAATACAGCCCTGGGTGTCCACTCCGATCAGCTGAAAGTACTTTAGTATCTATTCCAATTCATAGTACCTACTGAATTTTTAAGCTCTTCATTTAAAGTACAATTAGCAAGGCTATGGAATTGTCTAAGTCCTGATGTTACGCCGGCTAAATCAATAAACATTCTCAAAAAAGGCCAAAGCAAAAATATATATCTAATAATAACTGATTTCTTCTTCCTATCCTCCTCCTCTCCTAATCCTTTTGTTTTCCTATCATTACTATGAACTGTTTTTATATTAAATCTTCATTTTTTTTCTTATCTTCCGTTTTCATTTTAGGGATATTCAGATACAGGTACCTACACATATGTCAGAGCATTGATGTAATTATGTACTCGGTCCTTTTACATGTATCTTTTTATTTGATCTTGATGTCATAACTTTGTCTTTATCGAAGAATTCGCTAACGAGAAAAGTTTTCTTTAATTAATTGAAAACTAGATAGCTGTGCCAATAATTGTCTTCAAAAGTAAGTTGACATGTAAGGTATATATTTGTTCAGAGGAAACACGTTTATTCAATTATCTCTTAGAATCGTAGACACGTTGGAACATAATTGACCTATATTCACTATCAACATCATCATCAGTGGCTTCACAGCCCAGGATAGGATGGGCCTTGGCCTTCTCGAGGAATCGTCTCCATTGCACCCTGTCCATGGCCTTTTCTCTTTGATTTTGAACATCGACTATCTGAAGGTCCCTCTCGACTCCACCAATCTGCCGTAGTCTAGGCCTTCCCATACCTCTCCTTCACTCCTGAATTGTTGTTTGATTTTTTTTTGGCGACTTGTCATCGTCCATACGATGCACGTGTCCACCGAAGGGGCCTACCTATTTTTATTGTTTGGTCAATATTTGGTTTTGACTTTCTCAGCCCATTTTTATTTAATCTAATAATAGACTTAATAGAAGAAGTTGCTTCTCTTGACCTCGGGTATAAGATGGGTGATAAAGTAATCAAAGTCACATGCTATGCTGACGATGCAACGATACTAGCAGAAAGTGAAAACGATCTATAAAGAATGCTATACAAGTTCTATCTTGCAGCTAAAGAGATATGACAATATCGGTCGACAAAACTAAATGGCTCACAATATTCATCTGAGATGTAAATTGGTTGTAGACGATAAACCAATGAAACAAGCCACAAAATTTAAATATCTAGGAGTGGAGATAACTAGTTGCAATAATCTCTATAATGGAGTCAAAGAACAGACTAATAAAGCTGCGGTTATCTACGGTTGTCTGAGGGACACTGTTTGCACCAAAAAACATAGTAGGTATGCTAGTATAGAGCAAGGTCCGAATATATAAAACATGCATCAGACCCATAATGACCAATGGAGTTGAAGCAAGGGCAGACATGATGAGAACAAAACAGCTACTCAGAAGACTTATCTTGGGCAGAACCTCGGAGACAAAATTCCCAATGATCCGCAATGATCCGCAGAACCTGCAATGGGGAGGATGTTGTAGGGTGGATCAGACAGATAAGACCATACTGGATAGATCATGTAGAGAGGATTAATCTAGAAAGGCTGCCAAAGATTGCAATGCGCGAAATACCAGAGCGACGCCGACCACCGGAAGACCATCAAAGATATGGAAGGAGAGGTGGACACCCTCGTCCCACGACCTGTAGAAACAGATCATAGATCAACCAAAAGAGGAAGAAGACGATGAATATTTTGGTTCCTTGAATAAGCTTTCTATTATAGTTCGTGGTTGTACCTAATTCTCTACGTGCCCTTATATTTACTAACCAAACTTTAAGCCTGTTAAAACAATGAATGGGTCACATAATATGCCACTAATGAATGATCGCAAGGAAGTCAAGATTATCATTCACATTGAAACTATTGCTCGTGGAACGAATGATTGAAACGTGGATTAGGTAAAGATAAATACATATGAAATAATAAAATATTTATTATTTATTGTAAAAAAAGGGTCAATTGTGGTATATAAAGAAAACAATACTGGAACGGTATCGTTTTCTTCGTCTTTATGTTAAGAACTTAAAGTTTAAAAAAATGCAAGATGATAGACTTTCATGTATCGCTCTTTGAGGGAACTCAGATGGAAGAGAACTTCAGAAATGATGGCGTAACAGTTGGGAATCCACATCATACGAGACATTAGCTCTACACAAAGAAAGCAAAAAAAAAAATACAAAAATCATTGCACTTTTTGTTCTGATTCTTGGCATAATGATGAAAATAAGAATGTTCTTGCTATAGGTATAATAAGTAAGAAAAATAAAAACACTTTTCTAAATGCACGGATGATAGAAATCGCATTGTTTATAAAAATAAGCATGATGAAAATAAATTTTATAAATTGTTTCATAGACATATTCTGAAAATATTAAGTAAAATCCTATAAAATTATACATCTTCAAACTATAGAGGAAATATTATGGAGTTTTATCCGTCATAATTATAGAATCATAAATACATACCAAAAGTAGTTATCGATATAATCTACAGGATTTAACATCTTGTCAATCACCTTTGTAAAGATTTGTCATCCATTTTTTGTCATATAATTTAAGTGAGATTAATTTCTTTGTGCTTACATGAACTTAAAAGAAACATTCGCATTTTTCGAATCATGACTAAGATTATGAGCAACATTAAAAAGTCACATCTCAAATAAGTCATTTCCAGTATTATACGTATAAATCAAACAAGCATGCCATTAATTAGAGGTTTGATTAACAAAATATAATATCGTATTATTAAAATAATTATTGGCAGACTGATATATCTCTTTTCCAAATCAAAAGAACCAACTTCTTGAGAATCGGCACAAAATGATTTTATATGTTTAAGAGTCAGTATGCCGTGTGTTGAAGACACATAATTTTGGGTTTGTATCACTACCTGAGAGATGACAGGAAGGTATTTTTGTTTGATTTACAGCATTTTGGCTACCCGAATGGAAGACCGTACCGAATCTTGATTAAATACTAACACGAAAAAGTCGGACCAAGGTTTTAGAAAACACACCGACATACAAAGTTAGGTACCTACAATTTTTTTTTGCAAAACACGATAGTATTTCAATGGTTGTTCATCAAAAATATTCATATGCCTTTAGAATCTCCTTTAAACAGAGCTACTGAATTTGATTTATTTATTTATTTATTTAATTCGTGTACAATAATATGAAGCATCGCAGGTTTATTGCCACAAGGCAATTTCTTACAAATAATCAGAGCAATGTGAGGCCATAAATAGTGTAGTGATAGGAACATTAAATGTATTAAAAAAATAAAATAAGCAGAAAGGCAAACATATATCACTATTAAATGTAAACTCATAGCAAATGAAGGAGAGAGAAAGAGGTTGTAGGAGGAGATAGAGGATAGGGAAGGAGACACAATAAAGAGTTTAGATAGGTATAACAGCTTTAGTCGATTGAGACGTCGTAATATCATCACTTTAGGTATTCTATAATCTTGCTGTTTGTACTTTAAAAAAGGAACTGAGTATTTTAAGCTCAACAAATCGAAGAGGCAGACCGTGATTTGATAAGAAAATAACATTTGTCTTAAGATACTGTGGTGAATTGGTATTAATAATTATAAGTACCATGCAGTAGTGAAAGTAAATGAATGTTACGACGTTGACGTATCTTAGGCCAGCGAAGAAGAATTCGGCAAGAGGAAACAAGATCATATTTTCTAAGACTAGTTGCATGTAACACATGAGATCCAACTGTCGATGGCGATAGTATGCATAGTCAAAGAATACGTACCAAAATATAAACAACACAAATTAGTAAATATTTGAAGATATTTTATTTTCTATATAAAACATGTAGGTATGTTTGTCAGGATAGGATAGTATGGAGGTCAGTCTGTTTTTCCTACACAGAATATGAAAACAGTATGATGGTATGTATGTATGTTTGGAGATTTAAGTATCAAACTATAGTCTTCTTACATATTGTGTATAGGCGACTACCATACAAATTGTATGAAGTGATGTCGTCACTAAATTCTATTTTTATAAATATTGTTAAAAAAAATTGAGATGTGCTAATACAATATTTATATTTTTTTATATAAAATTAAATTATCTAGTTGGGGTGTTTCGGTTTTTTCGATATTAAAAAAAATGGAAATATAGGCAGTAAAAATCAATAAATTTATCATAAAAATATATTTTTCTTAATAAAAAATGTTTGAGAAACCCTGAAATTGAAATAAAAAACTGATTTGAGATTTTGTATTTGTCTATCTTTATACCAATTTTCAGCGTTTTAGCTTTTATGGTTTCTGTGATATATGGAAAAATATAGTGAAAATTCAAAAGTTGATAACCCCTGACTGAAACAAAAATTCACAATTCTGAGTATAAAAGTTTTGTAGGCCTATAACTGTTTATATATTCTGAAAATTTGGGCTCTGTAAATTGAGCGGATCAAAAGTTATAAGGTCACACACACACACACACACACACACACACACACACACACACACAGACACACACACAGACACAGACTCACACACACACACACACACACACACACACACACACACGCACACACGCGCACACACACACACACACACACACACACACGCACACACGCGCGCACACACACACACACACACACACACACACACACACACACACACACACACACACACACACACACACACACACACACACAAAACTCACATAAAATGTTCTACTCCGAATTCTGAGTAAATCCATGTATGGGAACATAATATATGCTACGAGGCCTCTAGTTGGGAACGAATCAACAGTTGGATAAGGACTTCCTTTTCAAAGTTTTATTCACGTAAAAATAGATGCATAAAAATAGTCCTGGGGGGCAAGTCTGGTCCAACCGGCGAAATCAAAATCCTCGAGATTACTCATTTCATGGATATAATTATCATATAGAGTTCTATGACATATAAAGATATTATAGAACTTCATATAATATATCCATGATATGGGTAATCATGAGGTTTTCGATTTCGCCGTTTGGACCAGACTTGCCGCTCTGGTTCAATGCAATGAGTACCCATAGCATTTTTTTTACTTTGTATGAAAACGAGAAAGTTGTTGCTAACGTTAAAGTCCTCACTAACACTCTATAAAATATGAAAATAATCAGCATTTTATTAAATGAGTTTGTTAAATTATTTTTATACTAGTTGCATGTAACACATGAGATCCAACTGTCGATAGCGATAGTATGTATAGTTAAAGAATATGTACCAAACTATAAACCCATAAATACAAATTATTGAATATTTTCAGATATTTTGTTTTCTATACAACATATATTATGTAGGTATTAATGTCAAGATAGGATAGTATGGAGGAAGTTCCTTCTTTCCTACCCAGAATATGAAAATAGCATGATGGTATGTATGTTTGGAGATGAAGTATCAAACTATTAAGTCTTCTTACATATTGTGTATAGGCGACTGCCATACAAAATGTATGAAGCGATGTCGTCACTAAATTCAATTTTTAAAAAAATTGTTAAAAAAGATTGAGATCTTCTACTACAATGTTAATATTTTTTATAGAAAATTAAATTATCTAGTTGGGGTGTATCGGCTTTTTTCGATAATTGTATAAGTTTTGGAAATATAGGCAGTTAAACTCATAAATTTATCATAAAAAAAATATTTTTCTTAATAAAAAATGTTTGAGAAACCCTTGAATTTTTTTGAAAAAATTAATTTGAGATTTTTTATTTTTCTATGTTTGTACCAATTTTCAGCGTTCTAGCTTTTATGGTTTCTGAGATATATGGAAAAATAAAATAAAAATTCAAAAGTTGATAACCCCTGACTGAAACAAAAATTCAAAATTCTGAGTATTAAATTTTTGTAGGCCTATTACTGTGTATATATTCTGAAATTTTGGGCTCTGTAAATTGAGCGGATCAAAAGTTATAAGTGGGGGACGGACACACACACACACAGACACACACACACAGACACACAGACACACGAAATGTTCTACTCCGAATTCTGAGTAAATCCGTGTATGGAACATATATGCTGCGAAGCCTCTAAGTTGGTGTTTTTTGACTTCAAAGTTGGAAAAGCCGTGAAAAAAGTAGACCTCTCCATACAATTCTCGCGTATTCTGGCTTGATACATTGTCGATATGTTAAGAGAACAAAGTTCTCCTGAACAAATCGACAATTGGATTATAATTAAAACGCAGGTATACATACATTTTGCAATCGTTCAAGTTTATTAAGGAGAAAAAGTAAGATTCATTTCACAAGAGTCCCGACAGTGGTATAGTTGTCACCAAATCTTGAACCAGGATTCCGGGTGCGCAGAGCGCAAGTTTGTGGCTCAAGATCTTTCGTAAGTGTGATGTACTGTGATGGGGTGCACAGTACTATCTCCTCAATTAAATATTGGGGATGGTCTTCTTCAATAAATAACTCAGTAGTTATATCTGTAATCAATCTCTGTATTGTCTCAGTACGGGCCCTATGGCAGAATGCCTCCTACTCTTTCATACCAAGCCTATATAGGCACACCATCCGTCTCTTTCACACACGATATCCCTTTCACACTTACGTACACTACACTCCCACAACTAATCTCAGAAAACATTCACTCACTCAATTTCATCCTAGCTACATATTTACAATACAATAATAATACAATACCTTAACAATTTATTTTACAATCATAATTAATTTATACATATGTACATATGTTATTCAATCAATTAATTTCTCTTTCCTTGAGTGAATGATTCATAGTGTGTATTTTCATCTGGGATATCGTTGTTTCACTGGTCGTGGTCTCAGTCTGTCTCTCCAAGGAGTCCTTTCTGAAAGAGAAGAAGAATCCGAATTAACCCCGGTCGGTATATCCACTTCAAAGAGTGGACCTAACTCTTCAATACTCTCAGAGTCATTATTAATCTCATCCCAGTGTACCCTTCGTTCTACCAAGTGATCCATGTGTCTTTTCCATTTTAATTTCCCAACAGTTATCTCTGTAATCAATCTCTGTATTGTCTCAGTACGGGCCCTATGGCAGAATGCCTCCTACTCTTTCATACCAAACCTATATAGGCACACCATCCGTCTCTTTCACACACGATATCCCTTTCACACTTACGTACACTACAGTAAGCCTATCAGATGTGTGACAATAATTTGTTAATTTCACCGACAGTGGTGTAGTTGTCACCAAATCTTGAACCACGTTTCCGGGTGTGCAGAGCGCAAGTTTGTGGCTCAAGATCTTTCGTAAGCCTATCAGATGTGTGACAATCATTTGTTAATTTCACCTCAATTTTATGGACATATTTGTCTTTCTGGAACAACGAAGCAGTTATGATCCTCTGAACATAAAGAAAATAATTCACCATTAGATGACTTCCTCAATCTGTCTAATCTCAAATTGTGTGTAACATTGACTTGGTTTGAGATAAAAGTGTTTATTTGTTATAACAACGGTATTATAAACATTATCTTTATTTAGGTTGTTTAATGTTCACACAATCATAATTAACTTTAATGTGACCGAATCTTTAAAGATAATTCGCCTGCGTTTGCATGTTCTTAACAAACATTTGTTGCAAATAGTAGGTTATTTTGAAAGCCAAACAAAAGTTTTGTATTTTACGTAGGTACACTCTATTCACATGTTATGTATATAAATTATAAACACACTAAATTTAATAACTTGTAAATTTTCAATCACTTATTGTACAAAAGTTTGCTTACTTTAGCCTACTCCCCGAAATAATTTTATCCATAGCATAAATGAAATAAAAACTTTCTTTTTCATAAATATTTTTTTATTATATACTCGTAGTTTTTGCTAGGAAATCATAATATTATGCATTCTTCTACAATTAAATTTAATTTCTTTTCCTTTGCTACATCATAACTCTTTGTCTGTATCGACTGTTTGGGTCATCTCTCCTCTTCTAAATTATAGTTCGTTCTGTCCTGTATTATGACACCTAGGCCATGTAGGTATCTGCAATTGGTTTCAACTTATCACAATCCAGGAATTCTGGATGTAAATCGAGGAAGATCCACGGAGATTGCTTGTTTTACCATGTGATCTGGCGGTCTGCGTTCAACGTGCCAGTACCATCATAACTGTCTTTCCTCTATCTTAATTTTTGAGGAAAAAAGGGTGTAAAGAATGTACCTAAGCAAAAGATTTATGGATTAGAAAAAAATTTTTGGTAGGAACCTATCACAGCAAATTCAAATTTGATTTACATATACTTAATAACACTTGAATTGATAGGGATCTCATTAAAAAGGCATAATTGGTGAACGTTGCGCAAGCGCATAAAGTGATCACGTAAACCAGCCGATGACAGGTCGTAAGCCCTGTAGGTGACTTGATTTCCCGGTTCTCCTACAATAAATATTCCAACTTCGTCTCTATTGAGAGAATTAAAAATCTGTTAAAAAATATCTTTGACTCCCGACAGGGAAAAAAATCCAATGTTTGCGCATATGCAATAATAAAAAATATTCGATTACTTACACATTGGTACAAGTAGGTAAATAAGACAAAAATGACCTTATAAGTCTGGCGCAATTCAGGGGTTACTTCTATGCGAAAAATGCATTGTCACCTCAGATATAAGAATTGTAGCTTTCATTATTTACAAAAAACCAATTCTCTCAATAGATGGCGTTACAACAAAATAAATAAAAAATAATAAGATTGTTGTTCATAATTTCACCCATAGATGGCTGTAGTAAAAATTCCTTATTTTCAAGCGAAAAGAATTTCAGTATTACAATATATAGAAGTTTCAAAATTGAATTGATAGGGATCTCATTAAAAAGGCATAATTGGTGAACGTTGCGCAAGCGCATAAAGTGATCACGTAAACCAGCCGATGACAGGTCGTAAGCCCTGTAGGTGCCTTGATTTCCCGGTTCTCCTACAATAAATATTCCAACTTCGTCTCTATTGAGATAATTAAAAATCTGTTAAATAATAACATTTGATATAATATGTCTCATAATTCAGGAGACAATAAAAGAAAATAAACTTTAATAAAATTCAATTACTTTAATAAATTTAATTAATCAACGTTTTTTGTTCACATCTATAAGTAGGTAGGTACTAAAATAAAAATTGTTTACCAAATAAAGATTTTTTAAATTTTTCTTCCGTTTAATTTATTTTATTATTATTTTTAATAAAATATTTCAATGTTAAAAAAAACTACAAGCCATAAAACGTTTAATTAATTAATAACCTTCCCCTTAAAGATCAAGTACCTTATTATCCAATTTCAGAGCATGATAGATTCATATTATGTTTAATTTCAATAAATATCGCATACCTACCTATATTATAATTCCTAAACATCTTTTGCAAATCTATATCGACCTACAAAAAAAATAGTAATGTATGTTTGTGTTTTATCAATTATAAAAATGATTCATGTCTAATTTGGCGACCGTGGTATTATTTGGTTAACAAAAGGACATCCCATTACTCATTACCTGAGATAATGGCCAACATGACATACCTAATATAATAAAGTGCGGTCTTCACTCATCCATAATCATTATTATATTTTGCAGGTAAACACAACCAAGGCGGCGACACAAAGAAAACACAACTAGATGTATCTAATAATGCCGCGTTTTATTGACAGTTGTGTTGTGAAACATGTGTTTGACATGATACCCATCATAAATGGCTAAGGTATTATATCTGATGGAAGGTACATTTTTTTGTGCACTTTTCGCGTTTATGTAATATGGTTGTTATTTCATTATTTGGTCTACCTTGTGTTTTAAGATACGAAGCGCCAGTTTTTTGTTTTATCTGGATCGTAACAAAATACGACATGACATGTATCTGACACTGAAAAATTTTTTTACATATTTGATTGAATCGATATTTTGGAATAACATTTATGTATGAATTTTTATATATATATTTAATATTTTATTCCTTTATTTTATATTTATTTATTTTATGTTTATTTTCTTATTAATTCTATCGTTTATTCATTGATTAATTTATATTAAATTTCAAAGAATCTAAACATCTGTTAAAAATACGTAGGTAATCCTCTCCCACTAGGAATATTCTATGTATGTCGACAAAAGATCATTTTTTTTTTCTCACGTTTTTCTTTTTAGGTGAGACGATACTGGTATGTGGGGATGATTTAATGCACACCCGCACACCAATCGCTGGTTACTACACATTTTGGGGTTATGTCGTGATAAAATGAACGTACGAATAATTATTTTTTTTCATTACTATTTTATTTTTAACAAACTTTAATTGCCTATTTTATTTTATTTTATTTAAAGTACACAAACAATGACTGGACAATTTTTATTTAAAAAAAATATATTTTATAAATATATGTATATAATAAAAATATTTTACATTTTGTATTGAACGAATACAGAAGGAATCATACGTTGTGTTATCCTATATTGACGCATATTTTTTTTTATCCATACATCGTCTCACACGCTTTTCTATGTGTATTTATTATTTACAGTTCGTTATTTCAAAATCTTATAAACTGTATTTCGTAGTATTGTGAACGCTCCCTTGAGCAGAATTGGTTAGTTAATCGTTGAATGGCGTAGGTAGAAATCCAGAAAAGTTGAAATTCTTACACCTATGAGGTAGGTAGGTTAGTACCTAATATTTCTATATAATACCAACAAAAATCATAGATTAACATTTCTGAATTCATTCGATCATTAAGTAAGTACCTATCTAATATTCCAGAGATTATTTTTTTATTTCTGTTAAGATGATAAAATATTTTGGAGACAAAAATGAGAATAACAAAAAATAATTCTTGACAAATGAGTCTATTTCCGAAAACGGTTACCAAATTACGTCTCTCTTCGAAATATGCCACAATTTATAAATTTCCGTCATCTACTTGGCAATAAACGTCATTATATTAACATTATATTTACTTCTATATATAATGTTCACATTTTCTCTCTTTCCTCTCATACTTTATTACAATATTTTTGAGCGAAATAAATACACTTGCTAATCTATCAAATTTTTGTGTATGATAGTGAGATATGGATAAAAAGCTGGACCATCCATGTATGGTAAATTTAATTTTTTAACATATCGTCGTGAAACGGGTCTTAAAAATTGGGCATACATATTTAGATTGCAACTGAATTTTAATTTCCAGATTCAATAGTTGTTTTGGCCCTCTACTGATACTTGAAGTAGGGACTTGTAGGATGATTTTTTTGGAAAATATGGATTATTTTGGATGTTTGAAAACGTTTTATTGCGGGTAGAGAATTTTATTATTAACAACATACATTGGTTCAAATTTACTATTAGAGCGCGGCTGACAGGTCTCCCGAAATCAACCAACATTTACTGCATTTTATAACAGCGAACACACTAAAACAACGCATACTGATGCATTCAAAATGACACATTTATTATTAACAAGGTACCACTTTTTTCTATTACAACGATCATAAATAATGGACTGCATAATAAACGATCTGACCGATGCTTACATTATTTCTGGTTCACTATGATTCTTTCTTTTCTGTGCACTGGTCAAAACATCCACATGCGGTGATCTTTAAACTTGCTCTAAACTTTTTTCACTTGTCACTTATTGCTACCCTTCATTATTGCGACTAAATTTCCAAGTGACAATAATTCTCAAACACATCGGTGAGACGACAATGGCAAGGAAGGGATACACGGAAATGTGCTTCTGGAACCCCTTTCATAAAAATAATTGTATGGCCCAGCCTAATAGATAAGTATGACTAACACGACATATCAGTTAATTTATTTAAGATAATTCAATTATAATATGAAATAAGATTCTTCCCTTCTATATTTGGTTTCCTCGACGCTGACCATCACTTGAGCGAAGACCTCCCGGTCCAGCGCTATCCGGAACAACTCTTCGACACAGCTCGCTCCAGTCCATTCTTGGATATTTCGCAGGAAAGATGTTTTTATTCTGCCAGGCCACGCCGTCTCTCAATATTGCCCGTCAGCAACAATTGGAAGACCTCAATTTTGGTCCAAGCAGGATGTGATTCAGATAGGAGACTTTGTGGATCTTTATGCTTTATAAAAATTATCCTCAAAACCTTTTTGGTGCTCGCTTAGTTGGCCCAAAGTAAGCGAAGCATATTCTTATGAAGCCATATTTCGAATCCCTCCAAACGATTCATCGTGTGTACTTATTGTGTCCAGGTTTCTAAACTATACAGAAGAACATACCTCGAAATAGCACTTCATCAATCTTTGTCATGTTTCAAATCTTTCGTAATAGAATAACCTATGTATGCAGAAGTCATTTTAGCTCTACTGTTTCCTTAAAATCAGCTCTCTTTATCACTATATTTATATGTAAGTGTAGTGTCTATGTACATGGTTTTATAGTTCTCCAGACTCTTCTTAAAGTTCTGCATGGGATCCTCACAAGTTCCCATAAGCATAACGGATCGGAACAGACAGGTATGTTTTCTCTATAGTGATCGCCAACGTCGTCGGGAGGATCTGATATGGCAAGATTAGAAGAAGAAGAAGCAGAACGAGTGGTGGTGGAGGTAGAGCAGACCGCAGCAAAAATTGTATACCTATAGCCCGGGTACGATAATCTTGTATTTTTTAAGGACATTGTTTTCATCATCCAGTATTGTTCGGTTTTAATATTTAGGTAGGTACTTACAAAGGGATAATCCTTTTGTTTTCCCATAATATTTGCATACATTTTTCGGCGCACTTTGTCAATCCGGCCCCGGGCAGTTTGGGGGCGGAGCCGGCCCATTGTCCTGTGCCGACTGACGGGCGTTTGCCCTCCCTGACTTGGGTCGATCAATGTCCAAAACAACAAGGACCTTCGATACAGCAAAAAAACTTAAAAATAATATAAGGATACGCTTCGGAATTTTGGGAAGTGGACGACGACCAAAAATGTATTTAATGCTGTGGATGAAGAGTGCTTATATCTATCTATTTGCGTCGTTTTCTTCATGATGAGGGTCGTGATGCCCAACATATTATGTAACCCGCACAAAGCCCCTCCGAACCTCTATATCTTCAGCAAATTGTGTCGCATCTCTAGTCGTAGAGATGGCAGTTTCCTTGACCTGGTGGATCCATTTCATTGGTAATAATCTACTTCGGTCAGCTCTCTAGCATTACTGACCTCTCAAGATTACAAGAGTATAAAATTATGGGGTAGTTATAGCACGTAATGCCTCCATATCGACCACCAGTCTTCTCCAATTTTTGGGTCCATTTCCTTGATATTACACAACACGTCGTCCAGCAATCTCAACCTAGGTCTGCCTCTACTTCT
This sequence comes from Molanna angustata, assembly GCA_963576475.1. NCBI lineage: Eukaryota > Metazoa > Arthropoda > Insecta > Trichoptera > Molannidae > Molanna > Molanna angustata. The sequence goes on along the minus strand of OY754974.1, from coordinate 4,580,695 downwards.
GCTCCCTTCAGGACAGGTGACCTTTTTTGGAGTACGGTCATCGACCATCCATGTAAAACATGTCTAAGCCTACGAAGGCGCTGAATTTAAATAAATTGGACTACATGAAAGAAATGCAGCTACAGACATTGTGATTCAATTTCTCTATATTAAGGATTTTTAACATTTTCTTGCTGATGTTTAGAATAATAACGTAATATCCTATGAACTTTTGTAGCAAATCAACATCAGGGGGGGCTAGTCTGGTTCAATCGGCGAAGTCAAAACCCTCGTGATTACCCATATTATGGATATAATTATTATAATATATGGAGTTCTATAATATTTTTAGATGTCATAGAACTCCATACGATAATTATATCCATGATATGGGTAATCACTAGGGTTTTGATTTCGCAGGTCAAACCAGACTTGCCACCCCAGAGTTCACGTGTTTTAGGTTAGTTGGAAGATAATAGGTATTTTCCTAGCGACAGTTAACGAGCCTTGGGCATACCTAATTTTATTATATGAATAAATAATTGACTAATGTCAATCCATTATAAAATAGACTAGAGAATTCACATTTATATTTTTTTATGTTCATTTAACAAGTAAATATAGAGATGGGCGGAGGCTGGGCGGTTAGCGCGCTGGGTTCGTAATCCAGTGGTCGCGAATTCGAATCCTGCCTTGCACGACCGATTTCGTTCACCTGTAGCACAAACATTAATGCTTTATTTAGGGAATGTACATTATGAGGATGTATATTTACTCGTTACAAGGACATATTCATTCTTAAACATTCCCTAAATGAACCATACATGCGTGTGCCATATTTTAGGTAAACGAAATTTTAAGATGTTACTTAAATTAATATAGGTAGTTGTATTATGTATAGATAATTCTCTAATTGATAGAAGATTTGCAGAGTTGTATATTTTATTAGGTAATTTAACGATCAATTATATAGAAGGAATAATAATAACAAACGACTCCCGTTTAACCGTTCAAGTCTTTAAAGGAAAGAAAATCCTTATCTTGACATAAAAAATCTTTAGTATCCGCCTACTTGAGGTATTTTATAATAGGTTTGGTACGAAAACCTTTATGTTTTTAATTTACGATCGACAAAATGAAACTATATAATATATAGAGGTGGGTTTAAAGATATATAAAATGAAACTATATAATATATAGAGGTGGGTTTAAAGATATATAAAATGAAACTATATAATATATAGAGGTGGGTTTAAAGATATATAAAATGAAACTATATAATATATAGAGGTGGGTTTAAAGATATATAAAATGAAACTATATAATATATAGAGGTGGGTTTAAAGATATATAAAATGAAACTATATAATATATAGAGGTGGGTTTAAAGATATATAAAATGAAACTATATAATATATAGAGGTGGGTTTAAAGATATATAAAATGAAACTATATAATATATAGAGGTGGGTTTAAAGATATATAAAATGAAACTATATAATATATAGAGGTGGGTTTAAAGATATATAAAATGAAACTATATAATATATAGAGGTGGGTTTAAAGATATATAAAATGAAACTATATAATATATAGAGGTGGGTTTAAAGATATATAAAATGAAACTATATAATATATAGAGGTGGGTTTAAAGATATATAAAATGAAACTATATAATATATAGAGGTGGGTTTAAAGATATATAAAATGAAACTATATAATATATAGAGGTGGGTTTAAAGATATATAAAATGAAACTATATAATATATAGAGGTGGGTTTAAAGATATATAAAATGAAACTATATAATATATAGAGGTGGGTTTAAAGATATATAAAATGAAACTATATAATATATAGAGGTGGGTTTAAAGATATATAAAATGAAACTATATAATATATAGAGGTGGGTTTAAAGATATATAAAATGAAACTATATAATATATAGAGGTGGGTTTAAAGATATATAAAATGAAACTATATAATATATAGAGGTGGGTTTAAAGATATATAAAATGAAACTATATAATATATAGAGGTGGGTTTAAAGATATATAAAATGAAACTATATAATATATAGAGGTGGGTTTAAAGATATATAAAATGAAACTATATAATATATAGAGGTGGGTTTAAAGATATATAAAATGAAACTATATAATATATAGAGGTGGGTTTAAAGATATATAAAATGAAACTATATAATATATAGAGGTGGGTTTAAAGATATATAAAATGAAACTATATAATATATAGAGGTGGGTTTAAAGATATATAAAATGAAACTATATAATATATAGAGGTGGGTTTAAAGATATATAAAATGAAACTATATAATATATAGAGGTGGGTTTAAAGATATATAAAATGAAACTATATAATATATAGAGGTGGGTTTAAAGATATATAAAATGAAACTATATAATATATAGAGGTGGGTTTAAAGATATATAAAATGAAACTATATAATATATAGAGGTGGGTTTAAAGATATATAAAATGAAACTATATAATATATAGAGGTGGGTTTAAAGATATATAAAATGAAAACAATGAAACTATTACAGGAAATTTTAACAATAATTTATTTATTTATTTTATTTATTTATTTATTAAACAAATTTTCGGTACATAGTATAATATAAATAGAAACAAAAAAAACATACACACTTATTACACAGATCATATTACACATTACACCAAAAATCCCACAAGGCTTAGCCTGTATGTGGGTATACCTAAATAAAATTTACAAAGGAAGATGTTGGTTGCGCGTTACAATTAAACAGTTTTTAGACAACGCAAGTTGAAAAATCATAAGTACCTACCTAAATGGTGATTAAGAAAATTATACAAATTGCAAGTAAACAATATTTTGATCACAAAAAAAGAAAAAAAGCGTTAAATCATAAATTAAAATAAGTATGTACCCACTTATATTAGAACAAATCATAAAAAGCAATGAAGTAAAATCATAAAAAGAAATCTTGAATGTTGTCATTGTTCTTAAGCCATGTCTTAAGATGACTCACATATTTTGAATGGCAATTTAAAGACTTAAGAGACAATGGCAACATATTGTATGATCTGGGAGCTATAAATACAGAATGTCTCTGTGTCGATCTCTTATTGCAATTAGGAACTTTGTAAATACTATTCAGACGGTCACTGGTACGATTTTGTGAATTTAACATGAAAATTTCTTTCTTTTTGTGAATAAACTTAAGACATTGTAGTATATACAGTTTCCTTAGATTAAATAATCCACTCTCTTTAAATAATTGTTTAGTGGGATATCTGGGAGGTTTGTTGTACATTTTTTTAATTATCATTCTTTGTACAATTTCTAATGGAGCAATATGACTGTCCAATACTCCTCCCCATGCAATCATGCCATAAGTTAACATAGATTGTACCAAACTGTAGTATGTCATTTTGACTATGTCAGTTTTGACAATACCAAGTAATCTTTTAAATATATACCCCAAGTATCTTATTTTTTTACACAAGTAGTTTACATGATTGTCCCACCTTAAATGTGAATCAATGATGATACCTAAATATTTAGTGGAGCTTTCTGTCTTGACCTCTTCACATTTGGAGCAATTGTTATCACAGTCATTGTTATGGAATCTAAGGACAGTGTTACAGGTGGGCGCCGATCTACTATTAGTATAAAATGGGACGTAGAGGGTTTTTTCACAGTTCAAAGAGAGTAAACTTTTATTCAGCCATGTTTTTACAACCCGCAAACAAGTATCTGCGTTAGCAAATGTTTCACGCCAAGTTTTTCCACTTACAGTGATAGAGGTATCGTCAGCATAAGACAGTATTATACCAGGGATATCGGCATTACACAGTTCGTTGATGTAAATAAGAAAGAGTATCGGTCCGAGTACTGTACCCTGTGGGACTCCGTGGATGACCTTTTGTTCAGAGCTGTAATCGTAACCAATTTTTGTTTTTTGGAATCTCATATTTAAGTAATTTTCTAATAAAGACAAACATTTTCCTTTTATTCCATTTTTATGCAAGCGTTTAATAAGTACATTATGGTTAACTGTGTCGAATGCTTTCTTTAAGTCCAAAAATATTGAAAGTGTTTTCTTTCCTCTGTCTAGTTCCTCATGTACGTGTTTGGTAAGCATATACAATGTATCATCAGTGCCCAAGTTAGCTCTAAATCCGAATTGATTTTTAGATAGAATGTTGTGCTTTTGTAAGTAATGTATTAATCGCTTTTTAATGAGCTTCTCAAATATTTTTGCGATTTGTGAAATGTGTGCAATAGGTCTATAATTATTAGTTAAGTGTCGTGCACCACCTTTGTGTATTGGTGTTATACTAGAGATTTTGAGTACATTTGGGAATATAGCTTTCTCTAGTGAAAGATTAAAAATATACCTAATTGGTTTAGCTATGTGCTGTTTAATTTGTTTAAGGGTTTCTACGCAAATATTATCAGGTCCTACAGCTGTGTAAGTTTTTAGTTCATTTATCATTGAAATTACTTCCTCTTCTGTAATACAGTTAAATTCCGTCAGGTTTGCCATGTTTGTATTAGTAATACTCGAATCCGTAGGTGAGTCTGTTACTGTATTGTTGGTCATAGACATACTAGAAAGAAGGTCTGTCGCAATGTTTGTGAAGTATCTGTTAAATATATCAGGCATTTTGTGACTGTCTGTAACAAATTCATTATTATGTTCAATTTTATTGATAGATATACATTCTTTCCTCTTCCTTGATGCTATTTCATTTATTATTTTCCAAGTTCTTTTCGGATCATTCTTTGCCTTAGTTAGTTCATTATTGTAATATTCTTGTTTACATTTCTTAATTAATAAATTCAACATATTTCGATAAGTAATAAAACTCTGTCTAATCTGTGATGAAACGGACATGTTATTCAACTGACAGAATTTTTCATGTTTTTTTAATTCAATAAATAATTTATTTCGGTGATGTATAGACACAATTATGCCGCGAGTAATCCAGGGTTGTATTTTCTTGTGTTTACTTTTGGGTAGAGTTTTTACAATTTTACAAGAGTTAGTATGCTCATTGAGTACATGATAAAATTGATTTAATGCATCATTGGGATCATGGGAAGAGAAAACATTATGCCATGATTCTACCGAAATTAAAGATTTGAGCTTAGAATAATCGACTTTTATACGTTTATTGTTACTAGAGTTACAAACATCGTCACTCGTAATATAACTATGACCATAGAAAGTCGGGAGGTGGTCGGTTATGTCAATTGACACTACGGCTGCCTTAGGTAAAAACGAATCTTTGGATTTCACCATAATATGGTCTAAGCACGAATCAATGTTCCTCAAGTTTGGTCTAGTTGTAGTGTTAATAAAAGAAGTGAATCCCTCAGAATATAATAGATTCAGGTAGTTATTTTCTTCTGCATTTAGAACTTTTTCATTTAAAATATTAATATTAATATCACCGGTGAAAATTATGTTATTACAATTTTTAGATTTTACAAGTGGAATTAGTGATGTAGCAAGTTCTTTTATGTATTCCTTAACGCACAAAGATGGTGAGCGGTATATAGCAACCATGCAGTATTTTTTGTTATTATGTTTATAGTTAATTAAAATGCAGTTTGAGAACATCAAATTTGGCATTTCATATGTAAAATCCGTAATCGTATTATCATTATAGAAAATAGTTATGCCGTCATGTGACGTATGTCTACATGTGCGAGAAAGAACAGAATATCCTGGAATACAATACGGAATGTCCACACGCATTTGCGTTTCTGTCAGTATAATTAAATCAATTCCAAAAGATATTGTGCCCAAAAGTATGCAAAATTCATCAAAATGTTTATTGATGCTTCTAATGTTCATGTTTATGATTGCGAAATCCGTTTGAGTAAATAAACTGTTTACGTCTTCAATTTTTTGGCAAGAAGTCTGGTCATGTTCCATATCCTGGTCATCGTGAATAGTTGGGCTTCCTTTTGGTGATGTTCATACTGTTATCGAGTCGGGATATCACCGACGTCTCTGACCACTATCACATTGGAGTCTTCACTCTTCTTTATGTAGATATTTCCATATCTGGTCCAGATGTACTTATATCCATGAGCCTTAGTTGATTTAGCCAACCAAAGGAGGTGTTTATTAAATGTAGTGAGTTTTTCGTTGATGTAAACGTTTCCAATTGCCTTGCAGCAGCCGATGTCTAGAGCCGTGAAATTTCCATTATTTTTTTTATATAACAAGACTCTATCTTTTACTTCCTTTGAACTGAATTTAATGGTGACGATTTTTTTTTGAGAGTGCGTATATAAAGATGTCTCAATAGACTCGTTTTTTAGTATGTCTTCACAATCAATATGCTTAAAAAGGGATTTTAGCATCGGTTGCAAATCATGTTTGTCATTAAATGGGAGTCCTTGAATTTCTACTGATGAGGCCATGGATGTTTGTTCTAGTTTGTTAATAGTTTGTTTGAGAACTCTGTTCTCTTTTTGGAGGGTTTCAATTTTGGATTCTGTTTTTTCCTGTTTGGCTTGGATCTCCAAGAAGTTATTTTCCCACATATCAGATTTTTTGTTGGATTCAACTAAATTATTCGTACAGGTTTCCATTTTTTTCTTTAAATCCATTAATTCCTCTCTCTGCTTCTCTAGCATGTTATCAAAGGACTTCCTCATTTCAATCAGTTCATTTTGTACAGAATTCAATAGCTTAATGACATTGATACCAGAAACAGTCTCAGATTCAGATATATCAGCCTTTTTTGGAGTAACAATTTTACACTTTTGACACTTCCATTTAAGTTTGTTCATCCTCAGCATTTGTTTAAAATTACTTTCGCTGAATCCCACACATAAATAATGGAACTTGCTTTGGCATTTCGAACATATGATAGCATCGTCACTTTTTATGTCTTTAACACAGGTGTAGCAATTCATGTTAAGAAGCAACAGTTAAACAATGACCAATGAAAATAATGTAATATTATATAAATACCAGTTTGTGTAATGCTTTACTCCTTAATAGCGGCAATATGTATTACACTATCAACTGTCAATATTAATAAACTTTGTTGTAGGTAGCACTTTTTGTAGGATTATTATACACTAAGTTATTTTTATAATTATGCACTTTGGAGTAGCGTTGTCGCAAGGTTTTATGTTGAATTTGAAACGGCGATTCTAATAGTGGTATTACTTTTCCGTTTGATGCAGTGTTTAAGCAGCATATGTAGAAATGTCATATGATATTGTTTTTCAGTGATAACTTTTTTATTCCGAGCCTCTTTTCAACATCACTTGTAAATAATGAAACAGCACTAAAAGTTACACCGATTTATACTTCGCACTTCATATATTTCACTAGATTAACGCTTAAATATATTTATTTATAAGGAGACAAAAGAACTGTGTGTAGTAATCTAAACCAACACCTATACATATCCATTGGATTACAAGTCGACTTGATGAGTTAGATCATGTAACAATAGACGATATTGATATAAGATGGGTAATGAAATTACTCGGTAAACCGATAAAGACCACCACAGACGATCATCAATGTTAATTTTTGTTAATAGTCATCAATATAAAACAATAAAAAAAACAGTTTTATAGAAAAAATATTGCCATTTACAAAACATCCTAAAATAATTTATTAAGCCACGAAGAGACACTTTAGAGCTTTCAAGACATTTTTTAAAAAATCGGTTCACTCTATTTCCACTTTCAGTAAACGATGTGCAGCTGTTTCCTCATAACAAACTCTTTTTTGCTCTTTTAGTGCAGTGTCTGTAAGGTTTTAGAGTTCTCTGGATTCTTCTTTTGTTCTATATGTGATCTTATTAGTCCTCATAAACAGAACGGGGAAGAAAAGGTAATTTATTCTTCAATATGTCCGTTTACACTTAAATCACGACAATGATTAGCCGCATTATTGGCGTCTATGGCGAAGGTGTCTTCGATCTGATGGCATATTTTGACACAGTTCTTGAATGTTGTGTTATGGATTAATTCAAAGCTTCATGCATACCTCATACTCTACTCATTCTGGACACCATAACTATTGTGAAGTCAATTAAAGTAGAGTCGAGTCAACATTATAAAGCACATATTATAGTCAACAAGTGCAAGGGTCGTTAAAGAGATTTGTTTTATAGCATATAGATAAAATTATCAGTACAGTATCACTTTAATATGTTTATTTTTATTTTATTTGGAAATAATATTGTAGTTACACACTTAGAAAAGAAATACGCCAATTATCCTTTACACGTAAGTGCTTGCACTCTGGTAAAGGGAAATGTGTTTTTTCTTACTGTGCATTTTTTTCTATATATTTTGATTGTTTTATATTTTGTATATGTATTGTAAATTTAATGATGTTTAAAAATGTTTCACTAAATTAAATAAATATGTTTATATATAATACCATGAAGAGAACATTTATCAGGTTCAAGGAATGAGACTATAATATTAGTAAGGAAACTGGGAATGAACCGGAAGATTGAAATAGGATTATTTCCCTAACCAATTCTTCTAGTCGCTTTAAAAGAATATGTTTTAGTGCTTGTTGGGACAGTTTACATTATATGTACCTACATATATGAAGGTGATACTTTGATTTTTATTGTGTATTAAATCGTTTTGTATTGATATCAATTTTACGCGCGATCTAAATTCAGATTATTATGAGTATGGAACACCGCGTGATGGTGATTGACAATATTACTGTCAATACGTCTGATGTTATTTGATCGTAAATGTAGTCATGACGTATCCATCGCCCATACAAGAATTCCATCCACCCACATTAGGCGTTCACTTTTAGCGAGGTATGGGCTCAGGCAAGTAAAGCTACATAATACTTAATAGCGAGACTATGGTCTCTGAGACTGACTCTGTATAGCAGATGATGTATCGGTTATGGGAGGATATGGGACACTACTAACGTAAAACACACCACCACCAATTATATTTTGTTGACTTAAAACAACACGGACACAAGTCTAATTTAAAAAAAACTTTTATTTCCATTTGATTACTTTAATTGATTAAAATAATTGTTACTAGATAATTTATTGTAATTAATACAGCAAGTAGAATAACAGATATAACGGGATAAATATCAACAATTTTGAAGAATAAAAAAAAAACATTTTTTTATCAATCGATGATATGAATATAGGCAAATAACTTGAGAAAAAATTGGGATTAAGAGACGGACGCATAGATACAAACCAAACAAAAAATCTGCTCTGCGCATTCCACGTGATTTCTCAAGTTGTTTGCCAATAACACTATGGCAGAGAAATACAAAGATAGAAAAGATTTAGGAAAGAATACAATGCAATAAGAATTTATTTATCTTTCTGTACATAATATAAACAAATATATTATACATTGGCAGGCTTATTGTTATTAGGCAATTTTTATTCAACCAACCAGATTACACAATGTATGACGAAATTGTGTATGTAGGTACATCAACAATTTATTATATGAACACTATGAATTTTTAAATGAATTCCGAATAAGCTAGTATAAACAAAATATAATGAAACTTACTCACGCGAGTCACGATGATTATAACTTCTATCCCAATATTTGACACATCTCATTTTTAATATCTAATAACATTCATTTTATTTTTTAACAGATTTTTAATTATCTCAATAGAGACGAAGTTGGAATATTTATTGTAGGAGAACCGGGAAATCAAGGCACCTACAGGGCTTACGACCTGTCATCGGCTGGTTTACGTGATCACTTTATGCGCTTGCGCAACGATCACCAATTATGCCTTTTTAATGAGATCCCTATCAATTCAATTTTGAAACTTCTATATATTGTAATACTGAAATTCTTTTCGCTTGAAAATAAGGAATTTTTACTACAGCCATCTATGGGTGAAATTATGAACAACAATATTATTATTTTTTATTTATTTTGTTGTAACGCCATCTATTGAGAGAATTGGTTTTTTGTAAATAATGAAAGCTACAATTCTTATATGTGAGGTGACAATGCATTTTTCGCATAGAAGTCACCCCTGAATTGCGCCAGACTTATAAGGTCATTTTTGTCTTATTTACCTACTTGTGCCAATGTGTAAGTAATCGAATATATTTTTATTATTGCATATGCGCAAACATTGACTCCCGACAGGGAAAAAAATCCAATGTTTGCGCATATGCAATAATAAAAATATATTCGATTCATTTTATATTCAGTCACTTGAAAGCGAAATGCAACGAAAAAAAATAATAATAAAAATATTTTTTTACAAAGAATCAACTATTTTATTTATTTATTTATAAAACACTTCTTTGTACATACATAAAATAACATAGTACAAATTGCGGACTTATTGTCTGGAGGCAATTTCTTCCAGTCAACTATAGATATCGAACAACCAAAAACCTATGAAATTCCCACCATCTGAATCTTTAAATATCTATTTATCTTTTTGTACATAATTTAAACAAATATATTACGCACTGACGGACTTAGTGCCAATTTTTTTTTAATTATTAATTTCACCCAACCAACTAAATTAGAAAGTATGACAACATTATAATATGTACCTACCTACATCAGCAGAGAGATTGATTGCGAAGAAAAATATATAAATATATTACAGCAACATTAAAATTAAAATCATGGACCTGATAAATAAGAGAAGACTGGCAGTCGATAGGAAGGAATGGAGACGATTTTTGGAGGAAACCAGGGACTCTAGCGCCAGTGATGATGATGATGAAAAAATAAAACCAAATAAAACAAAAAAAAACGACAAGAAGAGGAAATCGGGACCAGCCCTCCTAGACATGTCATTTAGCTCAAGAAAAGAAAAAAGAAAAGTTAGCTCAATGTATAAAAGTGACAGTTGCCGGTCACGTGACAACTGTCACTTTCATACATTTAGTTATCATTTCTTGAGCTAAATGACACCTTTTCATTCTCGTAGATTAACTCAAAAATAATATAGATTGTTATTTTTCGACTTGGACCGTTAGCTATCTGAATCGTCTGTTAAGAATTCATTTGCTGACTTTGTATCCAAATATACATTTCGTTTTTAATTATCAGTTTTGTATTGGAACAAGCGGGCTTATGATTTATAGCGACCATTTTTAATATTGCCTTCAAACATTTGCAATATTTTATATTGTGCTGACCCCGAAATATTAACATAACTTAGATAAATAAATAATAACCAAATTATCACTCATATTAGGTGATTATTAATTTATATCTACCGTTTTAATAATACACAGACGTGTACAATAACCATAATGTATATAGGATTAAATCTTTTATAATTAACTATTTTAACTAATGATTTATTAATTTAATGATATTTCATTTTATAACTAGTGGGCCCGGGAAGACGTTGTTCTGCCACAGATCGCATTCAATATAAACCTCATTTCATATATTGTTCTGCCATAGACCGCCTTCTATGTAGATCGTATTTTATGTATATAGACCTCATTTTATGTATTGTTCTGCCATAGACCGCCTTCTATGTAGATCGCATTTTATATATATGTACCTCAATTTATGTATTCTCCTGACATATACCGCCTTCTATGTAGATCGCATTTTATATAGACCTCATTTTATGTATTGTCCTTCCATAGAACGCCTTCTGTGTAGATCGCGTTTTATATAGAACTCATTTTAATACAGTATTTTATATTTTTTTTCGAACTCTAGATCCGTTATACAATGTCAATGGTTTTAATCACACCGCCATCTTTTGAAAGATAACATACTTTAAAAATTAATCACTACATTTTTCCTCATAAAAAATTCTTTGGTGAATGTAGGAATGTCTAAATTTGTGATTTTTGGATGAGAAATCTAAAAAAATCGTTAGTAAAAAAGAAAATATTTTCATCAGGTCCAAAACTATCCTATGTTTCAATCCGGAACCAACTGTACAAATTGATAAAATTTCATCAAAATCAGTCGGTCGGTTTCGAAGATTAGCGTGAACGAACATTGTGACACACATTTTTATATATTAGGATAAATAATGGTGTTCTATTTTTGCTTGAGGCCATTTAGATTTATGAACGGAGTTATAAGGGTTTTTATTTGATAATACAATAAGGTGGACTGTAGTTAGATGAGAAGTTTGGCCACATAGAAAGAATGAATGAAGAATGCATGACAAAGAAAATAATAAGTTTTACAAAGCGGAATGGGATGGAAGGGGAGGTTCATCTGAGAAAAGGATGACCCAACAATGCGAACGAAATCCTGAACTAATTCTATGTTTTCACCTTCTTACAACCCGGGTCTTTTTAAAATCCGAATTAGAATTTTCTTGAGCAGATTGCAAACCCTCCCCAACGCTACGTAGTGCACATCTTCAGAAGAATATAATGCACCCATATCCTAAATGCTGGTGTTCCGTACGTAACCATGTTAATGGCGTGATTTTATATTAAATATTTTATCATCTAATATATTATAAGTACCTACCTACTGTATTTGTAGGCTAAAAGATATTCCCAGATGACATCAATATTTGCTTTCTGCTGTTGGTGTAGACAGAGAGAACCAAGCGCAATACACTTTTGTACCGGTATACATCCATCGCCTCACTCATATCCATACATCATTATACTATACACATAGGTTATTATTTGAACTTCTTACTAAACAAAAAAAAATATATGAATTTACAATTTTCATAAAGGCTTTGTGCTGCGGGGTACCGGCTTAAAGTAATGCTTCTACTATTTTCTATTATCATCGTTTTCGGGTGTCCCTTAAGACCCAGGTAATCGGAAAATAAAATGGGCAAAATAACTTCTATCATAGTTTAGTGATGAGGTTCTCCACCCATTCTGAATAAACTACTTTTTAGGTTGGACGACACTGGTGTTTGGTGATACACGCATGTGTTGTGCTTCCTTTTAAAACTATGTGAGCATCCGCGTGCCTGTTGCTGGTTACTCCACATTGTGGATTAAGCGGTGATGATAATATGAAGTATGAACATAAAGAGTAAAAAAATACTATTAATGATAAAAAGCGTGTTTATCTTGTGCAAGTGTCACGTTTGTTGACTAATGGAAATTTATTCAACTAACCAGAGTTTCCAGTCCAGAAGAGCAAATTTGCGTTTAATATAAATTACTCCTCTGCTGGGAATCGAACCCATGAATCCAGCAGCTTTTACTACAACGATCAACGATATTATTATACAAAATCGTATTAAATTTATAATAAACTGATGAGAATGACGCATAACGTTCAGTTCAGTTATAATTTTCATTATGAAAAATGGTCAGTAATGGATTTTAAAATATTATGAATTTGACCATTATTCCCTATAATAAATTTCAGCTTAAGTGAAAGAATTTTGACATTTATTGAGAGCTGCCGCACTTAATATTGCATTATATAGGTAGGTAGGTATGTACCGCATTGGTTCTCAAACTGTTACTCCTTGGCACCTTTTCAACTTTTTTAATATTGTGCCGATATGTATTATAAGTTGATTGCAGTGAATACATTGTATTTTTCAAGAGTTTTAGTTATTTTTGACTACTACGTCTCTCGTGAGCTGGTTTAAAATAGTAGTAGACGCCAAATATCTTGAACTTTTAGGCGAGAGGGAGGGGCGATTTACACGTAAACCAACGAAGCAAAAAGACATAAATTTACACTCTGCGTTACCGGAGGCTCGTTCAAGATGTTTGGCGAAAATTATAGCCGTATACCTATATCTAGTTTTAAAATGGATCCTAAACTTTTCAATTCACTGTTAAAATTTTATGGCGTTTCTGTGAAATAGGATATTATTTTTGAATTAATTTAAAAATTTCAATAAAAACTTGATTTGTCAAATATTTCCTGAATATTCCTTCTATAATATCCTTCCGTACATCTATATCAATAACATATACCTACATTTGAGTAAATTTATTAATATTGTTATAATTTATTTTTTTATTATTAACAGAGTTGAGATGGAGGGATGATATTCTGGCAAATCCTAGATGCAGACTGCACTGGATAGGACGAGATGGAGACAAATGGAGGAGATCTACGTTCAGAAGTGGACGGAAGTAGGCTGAAGAAGATGATGTCCTCTCAGAATATATAAATACATATTACACAAAATTAAAACAATTATTTTTTTGAGATTTTGTTGAAAGTACCTAGCGCCTTTGCAAGACAACCCTACTCTCCTATCTATCTTTATGTACCTATATAATTATTTTGTACGTGTGTATGTCACTGAACGACTGGACCGATTTTGATGATATTTTTACTATATATTTGAGTCAGTGTCTAGATGGTTTAGATTTGAAAATCGAACTGAAAATTGTATCAGTGGAAATGAAAAATATAAAAAAAACTTGTCAAAAAATGTATACCTTATATTTAATTCTTGTGTACGTGTGTATGTCACTGAACTCCTAAACAACTGGACCGATTAACTGGAAAATATATAACATATTTTAAACAATAATTTAATTAGTGACCCGTCTCAGAACAGGTTTTCCTAGTGAGACGGGGAACGAAAAATATATTTTTTAATTCATGCATTCTTATTTAATAAACGTCGGGTTGCCGGCACTGAAACTGATTTTGATGATATTATTACTCTGTATTTGAGTCAGTGCCTGGATGGTATAGATTTGAAAATTGTATCTGTGGAAAAATATAAAAAAACTTGTCAAAAAATGTATACCTGGTTTTATGAAAACAGTATGAATTTTCAGATATGCAATTAAATGCGAAACAAGAGTTTCATTAATATCTTTATATTTAATTCTTCTGTACGCATGTATATCACTGAACTCCTAAACAACTGTAACGATTTTGATGAAATAGCAGGAAAGCCAAAGTTCGGGCAGGACAACGTCTGTCGGGTCCGCAGTGTATAATAATTTTATATACTGGCAGACATAAAAATCAGCGCAATAAAAACACACTTTTGAAAACATCGTTGAAGCAGAAGTAATAAAATGTTATAAACCCGTTTTGTAAACAATTTAACGTACTGTTTTATTTACAGTCATAATTTATTGTGAATTTAATTTAAGAAAGTTTTCTATAAGAAAAATAATAACGAAAGAAATTGATCGTAAAAGACAGACTTCAGGTATTTTTAGTACACAATATTGTTTCCTTTTGTCTCGTATATCAAAACATAAAATTGAACGTATTTTTTTTTTGGACAAAACTTTGGGCATCAATTTTTTTATGTGAATAATTTGTTTGTATTTTATATAGACAGAATACAAACATTGATTCAAATTGGATAGGAAGCTGGAATATGGACACATTTTACGTTCACCTGTGCCAATGGCCCCAGGTTCGATTACCGGTGGAGACACAGTTTTAAATAATTAAGTTTTAATACAGTTTTTAATACTTTCCCGCCGGTGAAGACACAGATCCAGACTGAAAACAAATTGTGTTCTTAGTCTGGATCTGTGAGACAATAAATATCATAAGTCTTGTTATTGGGTGCGTGTTAAATTAATATTTGGCATAGTAGATACCTATTAGTAGTTATTAGAAGCAATATTATTAAAAAAACTACGAATTTCAAGACAGCATTCTCCCATCAATAAGTGTAGTTTAAGTAACTGTTAGTTGTAATTTACATTATCTATCACTGGGAGGAGTGCTCTCCTGAAACTATAAGTTTTTTTTTTAATAATTTATAAAGTGGTAATAAGTAAAGTATTTGCACTCATCAAATATCAAGTATGAAACTATGTAGGTATGTAAGAAACATTTAATATTACCTGTTAGTTGCTCGAGAAGTAATTAGATATAAGAAATACATTCATACCATCCCGGCATATCCTACAATATGGTTTAACCAGCGACATATGTGCGGGTATACATTGTCTTATAAAATGAAGTACGACACATGCGTATATACCCACACATCAGACTCGTCACACCTAAAAAGGAATATAATATAATTTATTTTCTATAATTTCGTAAATAATCACAAAATTATAGTGACTAAATATTTTATTCATAGAACAACAGCCAAACCGTTGCATTGGTTAGGTACAGTTATATGGTTATAGTTTGATATGTAGGTACCTACTAATAATAACAAAAGTTTAGTTATTATATCGGTAAGCAAACAGTAATTTTTCATTGTTATTTGATAATTTCGTTCAGTGCTATTTGATAATTTAGTTCAGTGTTATTTGATAATTTCGTTCAGTGTTATTTGATAATTTCGTTCAGTGTTATTTGATAATTTCGTTCAGTGCTCTTTGATAATTTCGTTCAGTGCTATTTGCTAATTTCATTCAGTGTTATTTGATAATTTCGTTCAGTGCTATTTGATAATTTCGTTCAGTGTTATTTGATAATTTCGTTCAGTGTTATTTGATAATTTCCTTCAGTGCTATTAGATAATATCGTTCACTGATCGATATTAATGTATGTTAGTAAAAGACATTGGACAACGCAGATGACGCATGAAAATAGAATAATTAATGCGATGAAAATGAAGTCTGCGAGGCTAATGTGTGGTAAACGACTTAGAATAAGAAATGATGATATTAGACTAATACAAAAAAATTAAGAATAATACAAGAGCAAGTATGATCCGAAGCATGCATGGACGTGAATAAAGTCAGAAACGCAATTCAATAGAGGAAGCTGGAGTACGGTTTTCTCTACCAATCTCAAATAGGGCAAAGACTTACTTATTCTTCTTCGTCTTCAACCTCGCATATTTCTTATGACGATCTTTTTCTAGTAGGAAATAGAAAATTCATCATCTATGGAACCTCTTGTTATGATTTAATTTACTATGGTGATCACAACGTTAAATTCATCTCGTTGGTGTGGTTTTAATTTGAAATCAGCGGGAGACTAATAACATGTCTTCTCATCTTATCAAAGTGTTAACGGGATGCTGTATTCTGTAATCCTGAACTGTTTAACTATCTGATACGATGATCAGTACCTACCAAAAATTTAACTAGGCTAACTGATCCCTGAGCCAATAGACTTACGTTCGAACCTCGGTTGAGATACAGTTTTCAGTCTGATATTTAGTACATAATATGTAAGTCTATGTTATTTCGTCAGGCAATGATTACCTATAGTTATCTGATTCAAACATTTACAAAAATACACCCTGAAATAAAATGTGTAATTTGGTGATTTGCATATTTATGTACAATTTAAAAGGAAAACATTGTAGAAATTCAATTATACTATTGACTTTATAAATTTTATTGTGGTAAAGTTTTTTTTGACAAACGTTTTAACATCTCAATAGAGACGAAGTTGGAATATCATAGAAGAATCAGGATTTCAAGGCACCTACAGAGCTGACGACCTGACATCAGCTGGTTTACATGATCACTTTATGCGCTTGCGCAACGTTCACCAATTATGCCTTCTCATTGAGTTCCCGTATCAATGGAATTTTTGAATCTTCTGCATATTTAATGAGTAACAAATCACGTGAAAACAGGACTTTATTACTATTGCCATCTATGAAGTAACGAAGAAACCTTTTTTGTAACGCCATCTATTGAGAAATTGGTTTATTTGAAACAATGAAAGCAAACATTTTTATTTCTTTTTTTTTTAACAGATTTTTAATTAATAATTGATAGGGATCTCATTAAAAAGGCATAATTGGTGAACGTTGCGCAAGCGCATAAAGTGATCACGTAAACCAGCCAATGACAGGTCGTAAGCCCTGTAGGTGCCTTGATTTCCCGGTTCTCCTACAATAAATATTCCAACTTCGTCTCTATTGAGATAATTAAAAATCTGTTAAAAAATATCTTTGACTCCCGACAGGGAAAAAAATCCAATGTTTGCGCATATGCAATAATAAAAATATTCGATTTTTATTTCTAATTTTATTAAGGTATACCCACAAACAGACTAAGCCTTGTGGAATTTTTGTTATGTGTAATAGATGTATATAAGTAGGTACATACTCTGTACCAAAAATTTGTTAAATAAATCAAATAATAAAATAAAAAGTCTTTATATAGACTACTGACAGGGAAAAAATGCAATGTTTGCGTATATACAATTAAAATAATATTCGGTTTAGGTTTTTTTTAATTTTTTTTTGCGTTTTCCTTTTTATTATTGTTTTATTTTCTGTGATTTTGTTTTCATTGTGTGTTTTTTATGCAGTTTTGTAAAGGGCAATATATGCCGTATATGATTTAATAAACAAATAAAATATTTGACATGGTACAACCAATGACATATTATTATTAAAAAAATATTAGGTACTACCCATAGAATAATTATATTATAGAATACTCTTAAGCCTGCAGTAAATGCGACTGCTTTATGTTGACTGTTGACTTATTTGGTCAACATTTTGCTACTAGCATTCAGTAATCATTTGGCCGTCTGCGTGATACGTTCTCCAAATAGGGAATTTTTTAACAGCTTGCAAAATTATTTACGCAGTCATAACGAGTAGTAGGTACTATAAGAACAATGTCTACCAGCAGAGTCATACATATATTGACACGAGCCGGCCAATAAAACGGTTTCACTTTTTCAGCGAGGTATTGTATGGGAATGAGTATTCTATAGTTTTATTATTATTCTATGGTACTACCATGAAAAAATATAGGTATAGTTGAATGTCACACGTAACTTTAGTTATAAAGGTCGATGCATTAATTTCCGATTTTGAAATTCAGTTCAAATGCATTCCATAAAGATTACTCAGACACAAGGAAAGAATGTATGTAGGTATTTAACATTTTTCTTGGAAGTTCAATTTTTCAATCAAAATCAACAAGACTTCTTGCAAAATCTACGTCTGACTCAACCGATTAAAACGTCACCTATATATCCATATAAATAATAAAAGTGCTTAAAAATTAACAAGTTGACCAACGCTTTACCCTTAACTAAATAATTTTTTTATACGAAAAAAAGTTAAAATAAAATATTATTTAATGTAGTTCCAATAGTGTAGGTACCTAATATTATTATTTATTTATTTTTTTATTATGGTTGGAATATAAAAATGTTTTTTTTTTGTTTTTAATTTCATGGTACCTACCTACCTAAGCCCAATTTCGACCGCCAATTAATTATATATATTTTATAAGATTTTTGGTTTTACTTTCTTTGAATTCACAAAAGTCATTATTTTTTATAAAATCAATTTGATTTTTCCTATTTAATGAATTTAGTAATAGGTACCTACGTATTTTCCTATGCATATATCTTTTTAAATATATTATTTATAATAACTAATTTTTATTTTTATTTTTTATTGTTGTATACCTAGGGGAGAAGGTGGAGGTTTTGAACACGAGGTGCCTTTGAACAGACAAAATATTTGAGGAATTTGATTTTTTTCCCATTAATGAATTATTTTTTCATAATGGTAATACAGATCTTTAGAGCTGTCAGTCAAAACATAAACCATTTTTTGTTTCGTTAACTTGGTGTAGTGGTTTGTTGTCATTCGTGCATTTTAATAAAATAAAAGGCGGTTATATCTGGACATTTTTTTACAATATATTATATATTTATTCGACTCACTGTGAGATAATTATAATAACACATATTTAGCCTAGCTGAACACGTAAGTAATTTGATTCAGTACTTATTTTAAAATATTTATATTTTCATGAATATCAAAAATGGCTACCCAGGGAGGTTTTGAACAGTGTGGATGGGGAGCCTTTGAACACTGTTCAAAACCTCCCCTACGTGTTCAAAACATCCCCTTTTTATATTAACATTGATATAAATAATTATATTCTTTAGATCATTTGGAATATAATGCCAAGAATATATAAAAAGAAAGGCACTAGACAGGAGTTTTCAGAAGAGGACATGCAAAAAGCCATTGCAGATGTTTTAGAACGAAAACTTTCTCTCCGAATCGCCGCTGAGCGCAATAATGTAAAGCACACTGCTTTATTCTACAGACTAAAAAATAATCACATGGGTAAAGATTATTCTCAAAAATACAACACCAAACAAATTTTTAACAGAAGCGAAGAAGAAATGCTTGAAAAATACCTTTTAAAAAGTTCCCGAATTAATTATGGGTTAACATATGAAGCCACCAGAAAATTAGCATTTGAATATGCACAAAAATTGGGGAAGGCAATTCCATGTTCATGGCAGCGTGATGGATTAGCTGGCATAGAATGGACGAAGGGGTTCATGCTCCGTCATCGAACACTCAGTTTAAGAAAACCAGAAAATACGAGCCTTTCACGTGCAACGAGCTTCAATCCTACTAATGTATGTGTATTTTTTGATAATTACTGTAGTGTAATGAAAAAATTTAATTTTTCGGAAGATCGAGTCTTTAATTTAGACGAAACTGGTGTCATGACAGTTGTTCAAGCTCCTAATATCATTGCTGCCCGAGGAATAAAACAAGTTGGTCAGACAGTTTCAGGAGAACGAGGGAAACTTGTAACTATGTGTTGCATAATTTGCGCTAACGGAAACCCTATACCACCAGTGTTTGTTTTTCCGCGTGCGCGAATGGTCGATACATTGATGAATGGAGCACCAAGTGGAAGTATAGGTTTTCCGAACAGTCCCGAAAGCGGATGGATGACATCACAAATTTTTTTAAAGGTCCTTGAGCATTTAAAAAAAGTATCGAGGTGTTCACAAACAGATCCCATTCTTTTGATCATGGATAATCATGAGAGCCATTGTTCAATTGGAGCCATTTCATATGCCAAGGAAAGTGGTATTATATTGTTGACATTTCCTCCTCATTGTTCGCACAAATTACAACCACTTGATGTCGGTGTTCTTGGTCCATTTAAGGGTAAATTTAAGATTGCTTCTAATGATTGGCTGATATGTCATCCTGGAAGAACCATTTCTATCCACAATGCAGTGGAGATTGTGGGAATAGCATATGCAGCATCATTTACAATTAATAACATAAAACAAGGGTTTAAGAAACCTGGAATTTGGCCAATAAATAGAAATGCATTCAACAATGAAGATTTTGATTGCTGCTATGTCACAGATAGGCCTGAACCAACAGATGCTCAACTAAATAGAGAATTGTGTGATTCTGAGCTACCTAGCCCATCAAATGTTCTACCACCTGTAGTAACAGATATTTCAGGTGTGGCCAATCAAGATATCAACTGTACAATATCAAATGTTTCGTCATCTCTAGTTCTAGACAGCCTAAGAGTGGCTGATGAGGATTGTACAATTTCCCCTGAAACTGTTAGACCATATCCAAAATTAACACAGCCAAGAAAAAAAACAAACAAGCAAACGAAGGGCAGCTCTAAAATTTTGACGGAGACTCCAACAAAAGATCAAGTGGAGAATGATTTGATCGATCGAATAATTAAAAAGATTTTACCTAAAATAAAGAAGAGTGATTATTCGGTGCAACAAAGCAAAAAAACCAAAGACAATATTGAGAATAAAATTATTTCACGATTAATGACACAATTATCATCAGAAAAAGCAAATAAATTAAAAAGAATTAAGAAAAAAGTTTTACAGAGTGAAAGTAGTGAGAGTGAAGATTCGTTATCTATAAAAAGTTTAAGCGATCAAGAATGGGCGGATGATGTTCACAACGAAAAAGATGAGGATGACTGTAACCAAAATATGTCAAAGGATTTTTCTGAAAAAGACTTTGTACTAGTGAATTTTTCTACAAAGAAATCAATTATTCAATATGTTGCTCAAATAGAAGAGAGATTTTTTAATGAATTAATTGTAAAATTTTTGAAAAAAAATGAAAATAACAGTTTTTATTTTCCGGATACTGATGATGTTTCTATGGTTCCATTTGATGATATTCTTTTGAAACTACCTCAACCCATTGTCAGCGGGGGTACAATCCGTGCAAAGAAGATAATGAAATTTCCTGATTTTAATTTTAATTCGTACAATGTTCGATAATGTAAAGGTTTTCTATTTCTTGTACGTGTTTTTATTATTTTTTTCATTTTGGTTATTTTATTTTTATAATTTTTTACAGTCCAGATACATGTCTGTATAGGTGTGTACAATAATAAATTGTTTTTTTTTCAGTTTATTGTTTTTTATTTGAAAAAACGTGCCATTTTAAGAGGCGTTCAAAGCCTACCCCATTCTGTTCAATTCTACCCCAGCCTGGGGTAGAATTGAACAAAAATGAACTTCTCGTTAAGAGCTCTAAATATAATTTTATATAAACAGTTAGTTTTCCAAATATACTTCAAAGTATTTACTAAACCTCTTTTTATTGTTTGCAATAATAATAACATATACAGTGCTTCCAGAATAAAAAATATTTTAAAATAAATAAAAATTGTTCAAACCCTCCACCCTCTCCCCTATATGCTTCTTTATGTTTTTATAAGTTTTGTATAATTATGTCTTATTTTTAAAGTTTTTTTATTTTATTATCTTGGATACTTTAATATTATGTTTGTGTGAAATATTTATGAACTTCGCATGTTTGTTCACTTCCAATTGGATATTGACATTATATAAAATTATTATGATATACTTTCTTGTATGCGATTGTCAATGTCTGTAAGTGTCCCAAATAAAATAAAATAAAATATAATAAAAAAAATAAAATAAGATAATTGTTCATTTTGACGTGATGGTCTGAATGAATTGAAAGAATGTTATTATGATGTTTATAGAAAATTGTAATTGTTAACGATATGTTTTCTTCGTTACGCTAATTGTATTTATAGATAAGATTTCGTTAAAAATAAAAAAAAAATATTCGCAAAAAAAGAAAAGAAATCATACTTCTCTTTACTATAACAAGTGCTGGAAGTAAAAAGCATACATTGCAATAACCTTTGATGTGAATGTTATTTTATGTACGTACTGAAAATACATTTTAACAAATACAAAGACCTTACATACCTAATAAAATTAAGTTTATTGATCATCATGTTTTCGATTTATTATTTACTAAAATTCCAATCTCTTTTTGTGTATCAAACTGTAAATACGTTTTGACTTTTTTATATTTTGAATTCAAAGAATCCGAATTAATTTATAAAAAAAACCGAGTATCTTGTAGCAACACTAAACTCTCTAATATTATAAAATTACTTAAAAAAATAAGTAACAACATTTTTTTTTAACTTTATTCCACTAATTTAAAATGTTGATCACTAACGCCTCAGTGGTCAGCATTTTAAATTAGTGGAATAAAGTTAAAAAAATTGTATTGTTACCTACTTATTTTTTTTTACTGAATTTTTACTGAATGGCAGATGCTCTTTGAGCGAAACGCGTCTGTGGTCAACATTTTAAATTAGTGGAATAAAGTTAAAAAAAAAGGGTTGTTACTTATTTTTTTAAGTAATTTTATAATATTGATAATGGAATTCCATCGCGAATTAGCAGTCGTAAAATTAGAAATAACTAAACTCTCTGTTTCATAGTAAATTTACATTATTTTCTTCTTGATAAGTTGACGATTCCTGAATGCTTTTTTTATTATTTGATGTCTTTGAATAAAAATTATAAAACAAAATATAACAGAACGTTTGTGCATATTTTAAGTTTTAACAGATGAAATTCCCCATAGGTACAAACAAAAACGTCATGACAAAACTAGTGTGTTACTCACTTCACGATACCTGTTGAGAAATTGACGTAACAATACGCTCGAAATTCATAACTCTCCATTATTTCATGTTCTGGAAAAAAAAGGTTTTTTTTTGTTTTTGAAACAATATATATAGGTACTTAAGACCGCACAGGCACTTAAATGTGATTAGTTGCATTGGCGTTTCCACATTTACGCAGGCAATACAGAAATAATCGTCTTGAAACTGAAGAGAAGCATAAATTATAATATTGTCTACGGCTTGACAGTTCCAGAATCATGCTATTTGAAAACTCTAAAATAATAATTGCGAATGTAGGTATTCAAGAAATTTGAGGGATTCCCTCGTTAACCGTTTAATTCATTAGTTCTTAAACTATAATTAAGCATAAATATTGTTGTAAATGATAGCACTTTGACTGTTTTATATTTTTAAATTTGTGTCTTGAATTTTTAAAAAAAGGTATAATTCATATGGTCACTTACGTCGTTCGTGTTTCGCGCAAATCAAGTCGTACAAAATGTTTGACGGGATGAACCCAACCGCTTCTATTTCAGTATGAGATGTGGGGTAAAACTCACTAAAAATTCTCAATGCTTGTGTGGCCTTAATATAAATGTAATTCATAAGTATGCATTCAGGGATTAGCGATTTTTAAGAAAACAAATGCATCCTAATTTGAAGTGGAGAGTTTAGTGTTGGCCACGACCCGCCTGTTTTGAATATGAACATATCTGGCCCAATTTAAATTCCGACCCCGATATACATATAATTAATATATGTGTGTATGTATATATGTCTGTCAGTTAAAGGCAAATTGCACGTTTTCCAGGTCGCGTTATTATTATAACCTGGTGCCATAAACAAACAATGTTCTTAGCTTATCTATTATTTACAAATATAATTAAACGCGCCGACCCTGTGTTTATAGTGTCAGCGCGAAACCTTTGATTGATTTATTGTATGGCGGGAAACGCCGGGGCCGCATTAGGTTCAAAACCGACAAAATATTTTAATTATATGCTATTATTACACATACAAATTGAATCCCTTCCGTTGTTTATGATGATATCATTTTTTTTCTTCATATCATATTTTTAATTTTAGAGTTATGAAATGTTAAACCAAACAAACTTTATAGGTAATTAATTGCTCTAACTAGTTAAGCAGTTTTCTTTTTATATTATTTTAGAAATAATTAATATATCTTATGTAATTAATATTCTAGGTGGGTGGTGGGTGATGGGTATTCTAGATAATTATTCAGTGGTCGCGATTTCAAATCCTGCCACGACCGATAAATAAATAAAGATGGATCGGTGGCAGAGCGGTTAGCGCGCTGGGCTAGAAATCCAGTGGTCTCGAGTTCCAATCCTGCCTCAACCGATTTCGTTCACCTATAGCACAAGCATTTATACTTAATTTATGGAACGTAGGAAGATTTTTTATAAAAAAAAATTAAAAAAGTATTCATTTATTTTATTTAAGTATTTAATATTGTTTCTGGGGCAACTGACAGGAACTATGTAAAATATTAATTTAACACACACCCAATAAAAGTTACCACATTCTGGAGACTAACGATATTAATCGTCTCACAGATCCAGACTGAAAGCACAATTAAAAACTGTGTCTCCACCGGGAATTGAAACCGGGACCATTGAATCTGCAGTCAGATACCCATCCAACTGAGCCACAAAGACCGACAAATTTATAAATAAATAAGTATAAAATAAATATATAAAAAAATTCAATTGATAAATAAATAAACAATATAAGGCATCAAAAGTTAAGTTTGTGCATACGACTACGACATGTCCCTTATGAGGTAAGCAGAGAGAACCGAACGCCACATTTTTATATCTTGCCACACATCCTTCGCCTCGTCAACATTCGTCTGGTCAAGTTTCTTAAATTTGTCTCTTTCAGGATGTCAACAATGGGATTGCTAACATTTTGATGTTTATTAAGAATAAACAACCTCTCACGTCTAAATTATATTTGTATCCGATAAACTTGGTTAGTCATCTGACTTCTTTGCAGACTTCTAGGGTCTGGTTTCGAGCAGAAGAGAACTATTTAGAAAACATTTTTTTACGTAGCTTCTTTGAGTAAGGAAACCTCATTTCCCCCTGACCTGCAGCGCGGTCCATCCTCTAACAATTTAACGTTTAATTTTTTCCAACATATCTACTTGCATAAATTTATTTATTCATTTGTTTATCGTTTTTTGCATATATATTCGGGAGTCAACTGATACCTACTTTTATTAATAAACTTTTTAACATCTCAATAGAGACGAACTTTGTATATATGCAATTAAAAAATATTCGATTTACATACGCATTGGTACAAGTAGGTAAACAAGCTAAAAATGAAATAATATTTCTGGCGCAGTTCAGGGGTGACATATGTGCGAGACACCGTCACCTCATTTATAAGGACTGTTGCTTTCATTGTTCTCAATATATGGCGTTACAAAAAGTTTTCTTCGTTACCTACTTCATAGATGACAATTGCTTATTTTCAGGTGAATTGTCACACATTATTCAAATAAATAGAACTTTCAAAAATTACATTGATAAGGGAACTCAATAAGAAGGCATAAACCAGCCGATGACAGGTCGTAAGCCCTGTAGGTGCCTTAACTTTTTTTTTTAAATGAATAGGTATGTCCTTGTTAAGCAAGTGCATATACATCTTCCTACGTTCCCTAAAATAAGCAAATAAATGCTTGTGCTATAGGTGAACGAAATCGGTCGAGGCAGGATTCGAACTCGCGATCACTGGATTACTAGCCCAGCGCGCTAACCGCTCTGCCATCGATCCATCTATAATATTCCAATTTCGTATCTATTGAGATGTCAAAAAGTTTGTCAGTAAAAATAGTGATAGTTTCGTAATTGAAAAAAAAACAAGACTTTTATTAATTTACTATTTATCAAAAAGCACGCTTATACAAAATTGATATCTACAGCAAGAAAAAACGAGTGGGTTGTGGCCAACGCTAAACTCCTCACTAAAAAGTCATTCTATAAAGTATTAAAATTTTGTATAGAAAATTTTCATGAAATGAGTTAATTTTTTTTTTAAATGAAAACTTGATAACTCTTCAATGCCATTTTATGAAAGTGGTGTGCCTTTTTACGAATTTGAAAATAAAAATTTCAAATTTTAAGTTTCCTGAGCTTGGGGTCACTTTGAAATATTTGACAGTTAAAAAAATTGAGAAACACTATTCATATATCGTTCAAAATGTAATGGGATCTAATCGAGTATTAGATATACATATTTGCAAAATTTGAATAGAATCGAATGAGTACTTTAGTCTATAATCGATAAAGTAAAATGAACACGCCGTACATAGCACATAGCACACACACACAGATACATTGTGATGAAACTTTCAGAATACAATCTCAGCATGATACTAGTTGATAATCTGCAAAAAAAAAAAATACCCTTAAAAATTGCGAAATCATAACTCCCCACTATATCACCTTGTGTTAGTGAGGAGTAAAAAGAATTTTTTTTAAACCTTACTTTAAAATCGGCCTTGAACACGGAAGTGACAATTCGTATGATAGGTACATTATCACAATATTGTTGGTTGTCCGATAATACAGGACATAATAACTTAAATTCTTTTAACTTGTTTTTGTCTACTTATCAATGTATATTTTTTATATATTAATTGAATGATGGAGCATGAAACATAGTTAAATATATTGCAAGTCATCAATTTATCGTTCGTTAATTACATATATTCTATCAATAGACCTATTAATATTAGCATCATAATGAAAAGGAAACTCATGCTCTTGTAAAATATAAACTATTGATTTTTGCTATTATATTATCATTTTTATTGCTTTGCCTGATAAGGGCAACCAGTAAAATTTATCTCTTAGTCCATTGTTAAATACATGAATTAAATTAGCCTGATGCTGATGAGGTTAGATCTGAAACCGGTTGCACAAATCTACAACTAATTTAGTGACAACAAAAGAGGCAAATTTTACTGGTTGCCTGATAAGGGCAACCAGTAAAATTTATCTTTTAGTCCATTATTAAATACATGAATTCAATTAGTCTGATGCTGATGAGGTTAGTTCCGAAACCGGTTGCATAAATCTACAACCAATTTAGTGAATACAAAGCTACAAAGAGTTTTTTCTATGTTATCTTTTTGTACATGCTTAATATAAATAAATATATTGCACACTGGCGGGCTTATTGCCACTAGGCAATTTCTTCAAACCAACCAGATTACGAAATATGACATAATTATGTATGTAGGTGCATCAACAAAAGAATGAGCGCAATAAAAAAAAAAAATTTCAAACATATATTTTTTGGGTTGTAGGTAGGTACCTATACAACATATTTTTTTTACACTGTTGATAACAAACTATTTCCTCGTTGGACGAAATATGTCTTTATTTCCTTTTAATATTTGATGGGTGGTGGCAGAGTGGTTAGCGCGCTGGATTAGTAATCCAGTAGTCGCGAGTTCGAATCCTGCCACGACCGATTTCGTTCACATATAGCACAAGTATTTATGCTTAATTTAGGAAATGTATGAGAATGTATATGCACCTGATTCAAGGACATATAATTAAGAAAAAATATAATTAAGATTGGTGACCGCTAAGGTAAGGAGGGTAACTGCTGCCAACGTACTTTTTTTTTTCGATTTGAATTTGCATCATTAGGTACTGCAAAACGAATCATTATGAAAAAAATAACCTAGTTAGTTTGGATATTAATAAAGAAAAATATACCTTTACTTTATAATTAAGTTCTATATATATTCTTGTAGGAAAATAATAAGCATACCCAGATTTTTTTACATTTATCCTAAATTACTAAAAAAAATATAATGTATACAGCATTATATTTTTTATAAATTAAAGGAAATCAAAATATCGGGAAAAATACGATGTAATGTTGCATTAATGGATCAGGTTAAGTTAATAAACCAAAAAACTTCTATTTCGCAATGGCGCTGAATGGAAAATAAATATTTTTTAGGTTTATTTACTAAACTTGAAACATTTATGCAACGTTACATCATATTTTTCTAGATACTTTTGACTTCTTTAATTTAAAAAAAAATATGTTGAACTACGCCTTATATTTTAATAAAAATACAAGATCAACGTTGAAAATCGGGGTATGCCATTATTTTTCTACAAAAATTTATACAGAACATTATCAAAAAGTAAAGATATATTTTTATTTATTAATACCCAAACTATGTAAATTATTTTTTTCAAAACGATTTGATAAGAAATAATGATGGTATATCAAATTGAAAAATAGGTACGTTGGCAGCAGTCTCCCCCCTTAAAGCCCATCTCATTTAAGGAAATAGTTGAGTCAGTTTTAAACTTTGAGGTAACATCACGATTGTTTTGTTTGGTCGCATGTGAAGTCATTCATGTCACGGATTTCAGAACATCAAAACCTATCAAATAAAAAAAAAGATTAGTCATAAAAAACCAAAATGCCAGTGTGGTTTCGTCTACATGTTTAGAATCAATAACATCTCCAGTAAGATCCGATAAAATACCACACGTTACGTTGGTACCCAAAACGTGTACCAATCAACGATTTATTAAGTCAATTTTTACATAAAAATACGATTGCGCTGTAGAGAAATCTTGTAACGGATATGTCATGGTTGGCGTTATAGTTCAACTCATGACATATTGATGTACAATGTATATGTTTAAGGTAGGTACATTCCGTACATTTTCATTTCAAACATTTCAATAATAAATGTGTATCATTTGTGTCATTCAAATATGTTTTATTAGATTTGTATGGCTTCGTATCTAGTGGGCATTTTACCAAACTATTTTTTGATTGATTTTATAAAACAATTGATGCCCTATACTAATACTTTGTTGTACCATAAACTGATACCTTAGTCAACGGGAATTCATCAAAGTGTTTTATTTCTCATATTCTCTATTTTGGATTTTTGGTGTTTATATAGTTAATTTTGATTTTGCGCCTTTTTTCGATGTAGCAGCATCGACTGTTTGTCTGTTTGCTTAACCCGGGGTAGACCACGTGGAGGTCGACAAACTTCCTACCCCATGGTACATGGTTTCCATGGAATGTTGGAGTATAATAATAGTCTGACGACCGAAGCCGAGGTATGGCTGAGGAATTGGAAAGTAATCTTATAGCATCTGACATGCCATACGCATATAATATATCAAAATGTTTTCTTTTAACAAAAATTACGTTCGTCTATCATAACTTATAGATTTGTCAGTTCTTACAGTATCTGATTTTTAGGTGTTTATATTATGGTCATCATGTGTGTCATCCTCAGAGCACTGCTGCTTCCTACTATCTTTCAGAGTACTTTGATTTTAGGTGACGGGACCCCGTTCCCATTTGTCGTGTAATAGGTCCGACAAAATGTCGGGTGATTTAGCGGCAATATATTTTAAATGGAGCTGTTCACACTTGTCATATGTTAGGTCCGACAATATATCGTGTGATCTAGTGGCGATACATTTTAAATGGAGCTTTTCACACTTGTCATATGTTAGGTCCGACAATATATCGTGTGATCTAGTGGCGATACATTTTAAATGGAGCTTTTCACACTTGTCGTATGTTAGATCCGACAGTATATCGTGTGATCTAGTGTAAATACATTTTAAATGGAGCTGTTCACACTTGTCATATGTTAGGTCCGACAATATATCGTGTGATCTAGTGGCGATACATTTTAAATGGAGCTTTTCACACTTGTCGTATGTTAGATCCGACAGTATATCGTGTGATCTAGTGGCAATACATTTTAAATGGAGCTGTTCACACTTGTCATATGTTAGGTCCGACAATATATCGTGTGATCTAGTGGCGATACATTTTAAATGGAGCTTTTCACACTTGTCGTATGTTAGATCCGACAGTATATCGTGTGATCTAGTGGCAATACATTTTAAATGGAGCTGTTCACACTTGTCATATGTTAGGTCCGACAATATATCGTGTGATCTAGTGGCGATACATTTTAAATGGAGCTTTTCACACTTGTCGTATGTTAGATCCGACAGTATATCGTGTGATCTAGTGGCAATACATTTTAAATGGAGCTGTTCACACTTGTCATATGTTAGGTCCGACAATATATCGTGTGATCTAGTGGCGATACATTTTAAATGGAGCTTTTCACACTTACACGATAGCGACAAAGTCAACCATCAGTAGGTATATCTCACAGAATCGTAGACTGTTTAGATGATCCTTCTCTCAAATGCTGCAACGAATCCCTTCGATCCTTATTTATACGAATAATGTAAATATGTAGGTTATGTAAAAAAACTATGCTAAAGGGCAACATGTTTTTTTTTATTTGTCGGTATCTTTTTCTGTATTTTTTAATGTGTTTTTTTTAATATATGTAATATGTACCTAATGTTAATCAAATAAAAAAGTTTTATGATTCGGAATATTCTTCTACAATAATTCCATACCTACGTTACGTTGTGATTGAATGTAAAGAAACTGAATAAGGTAGGTACTTAATTTTGTGGTTTCTTATTTTATTTTCGATTTTCTCATTATTTTCATTTTTATTTTACTACACCTCTTTTTTGTTTATTTTTCTTTTATGATTGTATGACCTTAACATTGAATATTTAATTTGATATTTTCATCATAAGTATGATTAGTATTGTATTCTTTTATTTTTATTGTTGTTAATCAGTACTAAAATAAAATTTATTAATGTACCGAGTTAATCTATCAGTGGAGTACTTGGATTAAAACCAACACAGGTTAGACATATTTTTTTTTCGTTTATGAACAATCGACCATTAAATATAGAAAGATGCGTATCATTTTTATTGATTGAAATTATAGTGATTTAAATATCCGCTAAGTCGTATGTTTGTTTATGTATTTTCAATCCGAAAAGGCTATCAACAAGCATCAATATTGCGATACAGGTAATTTCGTTAAGTCTAATTGAATATATTGATATCACGTAGGCGGCCAAATTGGACATCGTGAATAGAAA
Organism: Molanna angustata; assembly: GCA_963576475.1. Lineage (NCBI taxonomy): Eukaryota > Metazoa > Arthropoda > Insecta > Trichoptera > Molannidae > Molanna > Molanna angustata. The sequence continues at coordinate 4,549,080 of OY754974.1, read as the reverse complement.
ATTGTTATTTATTGTGTGATAAGTGTTGAGTATCCGAGATATAAACGTTTCAGATATTTATGGAATCGAATTGAAATTCGGAACAATCTCGAACAATTGTGTTAAGAGTGGAAATATCACTTTGAGTCTCATGTTCCATATTTATATGTACCATCGAGTATTTATTGTATCGACTTAATAACTATACGGTGGCGTATATAGTGATTTGTTCATAGAATGAATGAATAAAGGAATGAACGAATGAATGGACGAATGAACGAACAAATTAATGAACGAACGAATGAATGATGACGTATTTAATTGAATAAAGAATAATTTATTTTCAGTAGTAAGACAAAGGCACAATGTTACAATTATAAAATCTATTTTATTTAAAAAAAAATTCACACATTTGCAAATTTTACCGCCTTCCCAGTCTGTTCTGAGACAGTACTAGTGTAAAATTTCTATGGCTACTGTACGATCATAAGATTGTTTTCTTTAAAGCTGATGATTTTCTTTTCTTGATAGCAGAAGACACTTCTTCTCCTTCTGCTATCATATTTCATATTTTTGGTGGTCTTGACTTACGGGTGTTTCATTTGCTAAAACAAACGAACATGACACGAGAAAGTAAAATAAACGTAGTTGTAATAGGATCACTGACAATAATGTCCAACAGTATGATGTATGACAGAGTTATCAATGAAAACATTTAGATAGAATGGAAGATAAAGAAAGATGTTATCAATTAAGATGGTCTTACCACGCAGGAAGAATGATTGAAGAATGCCAGACGAAAAAATATAAGAAGCTAATAGGAATGAAACGAAAGGTCGAAATCTTTATCATGTGTACGACATCCCGAAAGATGGAATCTTGAGAAGCTTGATCAATATTGTTTCAATTTCGTGATGAAATTTTTCCATTTTATTTCATATGATAATAAATTGGCACTTTAACCATTTTGTGAAACATTCGATATCTATTTCATATTATATTTGCTGTTCACTATTGATAGGTATATACACAGATGTACAATTTGACATTTGGCAGGATAGTAGGTAAATGTTTGTGGTGTGAGTAAGATAGATCTAAGTGAAATTAATAGTGTAATAAATCTAATTAGTTACACCGCAAGGGATGTTAAATTATGTTAGCTAAATGTTACTGATTGAATTATTGTGGGTGACTTGATGTCTCTACAATATTAACCACTACCTACCTGCTATGATCTGACAATCATAGGTGCTATGATACAAGGGTATAATAACTTCTACGAGATTAGCAGTAGGTATCTAGTGATGAGTAAATAATAGGTACAAGAAACAGTCCAGTTGGATAAATCTTGTGGACAACCTCATGATTTTTTTTTTACATTTGTGTCAAAACTAAAAGTCTAGAGCAGCGGTCGGGGATATTTTTTAATCATTACCCCAAAATATTTTTGCGTAAGTCGCTTTCCCCCATTTCCTCTCCACTGCTGGATGTAGGCCTCTTCTAAAAGCTTCCACTCGATTTTTTTTTTGGGCTTTTTGAACCCATCTGCTTCCAGCGATAGGTTGGGCAGCCTTTGGGAAACTTAAACATGTCCTAAAAAACAGAGATATTCCCACATGTCTGAAAAGAAAAGTGTTTGAAACATGTATCCTGGCTGTGCTTACGTATGGTCTGGAAACTATTACGCTAACTGCAAGGACCATACAAATATGTAATTGCCAAACAAAATAAAATTCTTAAATTGAATAAAAAAAAATTCAGATTTTCAGGTTTCCTTTTCAGTTTTTGGAGAAATGAAGTTGCTTCATGTTTGATAAAATTACTTCAAAATTGGGACTTTTTGATATAAGTAGCACCTGAATTGATTAAGTTTGTAAAAATACTAACACGTTTATGAAATAGCAAACAAGAAAAATTTCCTTATTACCCCAACAAAAACATTTTTACCCCATTTGGGGTAATTTACCCCGGTTCCCCGACCGGCTGGTCTAGAGGCTTACACTATAATATATAATTTCTGTTCTATTGTTTTCCAACTGTCGATTTGTTCAAGATAATTTTATTCTTTATTATATTCTCCCAAAACGCTCTATCCATTTTCACTCCACATGTGTCCAGCACATTTAATTTTTCATATAGGTAGGTACACTCTTTAACAACCTGTAGTGGGATGAAAATCTGATATGAGAATCAATAGCCAGACACTTATTATTTGATTTGTGAGATAAAGTAATATAAATAATAATAATATAACAGCATATAATAAAATATTTAAATGTGTATAATTTGAATTAGTGTAGGTAGGTACTTCTCATTACATTGCCGGGGAGTTTCATTCAATTTTTTATCAGCGATCGCTATCTCCTTACAGCTTTAAATATCGATGAACATATTATGAACCGAAGCACAACTTAATTGACCAATACGCAAGCATTTATAATATTATAGACGTCGCGTGGATATGATTATAAAAATTAATTATGCTTTTAACAAACCTAGTGTGCCTAATTAATAGGTACCGTACAATTCATACTGGGCGGTATAGCGTAGAATAATATTCTCATATTAAATGTTACTAAGTATTAAAATATTCAATAATCTTAGTTTACTTAACCGGTTTCAAGTTACGTTAGCAGTTATTATCATCTTTTGATGTCTAGATTCGTATAATCGTTTTTATTTTAAATCGATACATTTTATGAATGTTTTTGAAGAAAACTAAGCGGTTAGTACCTACATTTTCGTGTACATTTTTCATTTTGTTATTGTATATTAAAACTAGTGAATTGTGGCCAACGATAAACTCCTCACTAACAAGTCACTACATCATTAAGTATTCAAATTTTGTATGGAAAATATTTAGCATTTTCATGAAATGAGTTTGTTCAATTATTCAATTACTAGCTTTTATGTCCCGCCGTTGGCCAAGAATGTAAATTAGTGAAGGAATAAGCAATCGTTTATATAATATTGTCACAAAAAATATTTGCTAATTCGTAGTATGAAAAGTAGTTTGAAATTTAATTGAGTTTAAGCGATGTAAAATGTTCAAGTGATGGCCACAACCCATTTGTTTTTATATATAAGTAGGTACATACAATTTCTGCACGCATGGACTATGATAAATGGTTTTAAATATGACTGATTATAAAGAGACAACGTTGTAAAGAGTTTGCATTTGGCCACAACCCCTATTTTTATATATTGTCATCGAACGCAAATGTGTTTTAAATATTTAGTAATTTTGGATGATGGGAAATGGCTTAAAAATTAAATAAACAAAAGTACTGAAAAGATTCAAGTGTTGGTCACATCCCATTCGTTTTTATATTTTTCGTCAAGTGTGCATACCTATAGATTATTATATTTTTGCACAATAAAACTGATCTACATTACAGAAGAAGACTTAAATAGTTTTTAATTTGATAAAAACGTTGTGAAGAGTCCAGTAATGGCCACAACCCCGATTCAAATATGTAGTTATTGAAAATTAAGCAATATATGATGATATAATAAATTGTGTAAATTTCGATTGAAAAAAAGTATTGAGAAGATTCTAGTGATGGTCACATCCCATTCTTTTTTTGTATTTTCGTCAAGTGTGCATGTTGTTTATAATATTTCTATACAATAGACTATAAGACTCAAAACTAACCCAAAAGACTAAATGAAAAAAAAGAATAAGTACCTATAAGACTATAACAAATAGTTTGTAATAAAAACTGACCCAATGGTCTACATAAAAGATGCAATAGAAGAATTACACAATAGTAAATGTATTATATAAAAAACTGACCAAATGGTCTTCATAAAAGAAGAAGAAGATGAATTGAAATATAGGAAATATTTTATATAAAATTCACTCAACGTCTACATTAAATAAGAAAACGAAGAATTAGACTAAAGGAAATAGTTTGTATAAAAACTAACCAAAAGATCTACAAAAAATAAGAAAAAGAAGAATTAGACTATAGAAAGTAGTTAATATAAAAACTGACCCAAAGGTCTACATACTTCTACTTCTACTTTCCGTGTCCGGAACACCATCATATTGGTTGGTGCTCCGGTGGTGGAAGGATTGGCCGGCATTCTGCCGTTTCCAGGGACGCCCGATTGCTTTCCGAAGTTAACCGAAACTCAATCTACGTGGAGGCTCCTTCCATATAAGAATAAATTATTCTACATATAAGAAGAATAATTATACGCCAGGAAATAGATTGTATAAAAACTAACGCAAAGGTCAACATAAAAGAAGACGAAGAAGAATTAGACTAAAGGAAAAGTTTGCATGAAAACTCTCCCTTGGTCTACATAAAAGAGGAAAAATTAGACTATAGGAAGTTAGTTTATACAAAATTCAACAAAGGTCTGCATAAAATTAGAAAAAGAAGAAATACGTTAAAAGAAATAGTTGGTATCAAAACTGGCCCAGAGGTCTACATAAAATAAGAAGAAAAAGAATTAGATAAAAGGAATAAGTTTGTATAAAAACTCACCCAAAGGGCTACATAAAAGAAGAGGAAGAAGATGAATTAGACTATAGGAAATAGTTTGTATAAAAACTCACCCAAGGTCTACATAAATTAAGAAAAAGAAAAATTAGACTACAGGAAATAGTTTATTTATGAACTGTCCCAAATGACTTCACAAAAGAAGAGGAAGAAGAATTAAACTCCAAGAAATAGTTTGTATAAAAAATCACCCAAAGGTCTACTTAAATAAAAGAAGAATTTCACTATAGGAAATAGTTATAGTAACCATAGAACATGTAAAAAATATCAAATGGTTTGTAGACATTTTTTGAATAATATGTAGGTACCTACATTGGTTTGTTCGATGCCATAAAAATGAAAATTGTCCGAAATATCAAATATTATATACAAATTATGCAATTTTATTATGCCTATATCTTTACTAATAATTAACAGACTTTTACAATATACGTCTAAAAACTTGCTGTAATGTCTTGTGTTTCATTTTATTATTTCATAATTATATTTATTTCAAATTTTCAAGAACATATTCATTTGGTAGGAAAATGAAATATTGTATGAAAAGATATTAAAATGGCGGCATTTATGTACAAAACGCTTACTTTAAAAATAAGTTAAACATTATAATTATACAAAATATTCACCATGTTTTTCACTTAAACGCTAAGTTATACTTGAAAGTAAATTTTTTTCGTGTAAATACGTACTTCTAACTTTTAAACTAACAGATATTTGCGTGCAAAATGTACACTTTTTTGACAGATACGACTTGGAAAATTTTGTATGAAAAAAATAATTATTGAAATATTTTTAAAATTCAGCATTTTTATCGCATTATTTTTAGCGTGACACTGCATCAGGTATACAGGTACACGTTCGCACATAAATTAGACTTTTAGATGCTCTTGGTTTTTCAGAAGGCGTGAGACAAACACACACACACACACACACACACACACACACACACACACACACACACACACATACACACACACACACAGACATTAACATTTTGATTGCTTTATTACTTTAGATTTAATATTTAACTATGAAAACTTGATAATTCTTCAATGTCATTTTATGAAAATGGTGTGCTTTTTTACCAATTTGAAAATTAAATAACAAATTTAGTCATATACAAATTCCTGAGCTTGGGGTCTCTTTGAAATATTTGAGAGTAAAAAAATTGAGAAGCACTATTCAGATATCCTTCAAAATGTAATGGGGTCTAAGCGAGTATTAGATATAAAAATTTGCAAAATTTGAAAAGAATCGAATTAGTATTTTAGTCTATAATCGATAAAATAAAATGAACACGCCGCCGTACATACCACACAGTACCTACATAGTACATAGTACACAGCACACACATACAGATACATTGCCACTTGCGCATGGTGCAAAGAAATGCTAATTTTAATTTATTTTTATAAAGGACACAACAAAATATATAAAACCCTACATCACAAAAGGATATAGTATATAAATATATAAAGACATTGTACATGTACGTCGTATATTATGTCCTTGCCGCTGCATGGTCTTCAATGAAGCGGTGAGGCTTATTTTTGGTGCAGAAAAAAGGGGGCACATAACTCCAGTACTAAACGAATTACACTGCTTGAAGTGTCCAGAGCGAGTTAATTACAAAATTTGTTTGCCCGTGTTTGATGCTTTAAACAATCAAGCTCCACAATACATTCAAGAGCTGTGTCAGAGAAAAGAGCTCTCTGGGAGGCGTCTCACACTCGGGTCGTCTGGACCACAGAGTAACAACTCCACAAAGAAGTTGGACAGAGTCAACAAAGCGGCTTACTATAACCGATGCTTTGGTGCGAGCGGTCAAATAAGTGGAATGCACTGCCTCCAGATGTTCGCAGTGCTCAAAGCAAGAGCACATTCACTATAGGACTGAAAACATATTTTTTTCGTATAGCGGCACATATATTATGTAGTTTGAAATTAACTATTTTTTATTTTTTTTAATAAAATGAATATGTGTTTGCTAAACAAGTGCATATACATCTTCCTACATTCCCTAAATTAAATATAAATACATGTGCTATAGGTGAACGAAATCGGTCGAGGCAGGATTCGAACTCGCGATTACTGGATTACTAGCCCAGCGCACTAACCGCTCTGCCATCGACCCATCTAAATTGATATTGATATTATTATTACCATATGATTCCTGTTTAGAAGTTGATCCAACTGTCGATTTGTTCAAGAGAATTCATTTCTCTTAACATATCGACAAAGTATCAAGCCAGGATACGCGAGATTTGTATGCTGGGTCTATATTTTTCACGGTTTTTCCAACTTTTCCAACTAGGAAAAACACACTGACATCCATACTATCATAACCGACATAATAATATATACCTACATGTTTTATATATAAAACAAAATATCTTAAAATATGTATTAATATGTATTTAAGTGTTTATAGTTTGGTACGTATTCTTCAATTATTCATACTATAACCATCGATAGTTGGATCTCATGTGTTGCATGCAACTAGTGTAAAAAAACCTCTTTAAAATTGTGTTATCAATTCTCTACTATTTAATAGTAATAAAGAGTAGACACTCATTTAGTCTCGTGACTGATGCGTAATACTATTTGTATTGCGTTCAAAGACACGTTTGGCTAAAGCCACGTTTACCTAAACGGTAATGGGGTTGGCAGCATACATAGGCTGTTGCAATTTCCATGCAATAAATAATGAATATTTAGTTAATTCAGAGCGGCGTGTGATGGTGCGAATGTTTGCTGTGAGCAAATGAAATTACACACGTTTATGCACAAATTATTGTTATGATTGTTTTATTTTGCATCAAACACCTCCCCCTCTCTCTCTTCCCTATCCCTACACATCAGGGATGTACGTACTGACATGGCAGACATTAGACTCTTCGTTGTCCATTCAAAATGCTGACATATATGAAACCGTTATACTTAACTAGTTGCATGTAACACATGAGATCCAACTGTCGATAGCGATAGTATGTATAGTTGAAGAATATGTACCAAACTATAAACCCATAAATACAAATTATTTAATATTTTCAGATATTTTGTTTTCTATACAACATATATTATGTAGGTATGTATGTCAAGATAGGATAGTATGGAGGAAGATCCTTTTTTCCTACCCAGAATATGAAAATAGCATGATGGTATGTATGTATGTTTGGAGATGAAGTATCAAACTATTAAGTCTTCTTACATATTGTGTATAGGCGACTGCCATACAAAATGTATGAAGCGATGTCGTCACTAAATTCAATTTTTAAAAAAAAGGTTAAAAAAAAATTGAGATCTTCTACTACAATTTAAATATTTTTTATAGAAAATTAAATTTTCTAGTTGGGGTGTTTCGGCTTTTTTCAATAATTGTAAAAGTTTTGGAAATATAGGCAGTTAAACTCATAAATTTATAATAAAAAAAATATTTTTCTTAATAAAAAATGTTTGAGAAACCCTGGAATTTTTTTGAAAAAATTATTTTGAGATTTTGTATTTGTCTATGTTGGTACCAATTTTCAGCGTTCTAGCTTTTATGGTTTCTGAGATATATGGAAAAATAAAATAAAAATTCAAAAGTTGATAACCCCTGACTGAAACAAAAATTCAAAATTCCGAGTATAAAAGTTTTGTAGGCCTGTAACTGTTTATATATTTTGAAATTTTAGGCTCTGTAAATTGAGCGGATCAAAAGTTATAAGGGGGGGGGGGGACACACACACAGACACACGAAATGTTCTACTCCGAATTCTGAGTAAATCCGTGTATGGAACATATATGCTGCGAAGCCTCTAAGTTGGTGTTTTTTGACTTCAAAGTTGGAAAAGCCGTGAAAAAAGTAGACCTCTCCATACAATTCTCGCGTATTCTGGCTTGATACATTGTCGATATGTTAAGAGAACAAAGTTCTCCTGAACAAATCGACAGTTGGATAATTAATTTGGTATTTATGTGTTTTGTTTACATACTAGTTGCATGTAACACATGAGATCCAACTGTCGATAGCGATAGTATGTATAGTTGAAGAATATGTACCAAACTATAAACCCATAAATACAAATTATTGAATATTTTCAGATATTTTGTTTTCTATACAACATATGTAGGTATGTATGTCAAGATAGGATAATATGGAGGAAGTTCCTTTTTTCCTACCCAGAATATGAAAATATCATGATGGTATGTATGTTTGGAGATGAAGTATCAAACTATTAAGTCTTCTTACATATTGTGTATAGGCGACTGCCATACAAAATGTATGAAGCGATGTCGTCACTAAATGCAATTTTTAAAAAAATTGTTAAAAAAAATTGAGATCTTCTACTACAATGTTAATATTTTTTTATAGAAAATTAAATTATCCAGTTGGGGTGTTTCGGCTTTTTGCGATAATTGTATAAGTTTTGGAAATATAGGCAGTTAAACTCATAAATTTATCATAAAAAAAATATTTTTCTTAATAAAAAATGTTTGAGAAACCCTGGATTTTTTTTGAAAAAATTGATTTGAGATTTTTTATTTTTCTATGTTTGTACCAATTTTCAGCATTCTAGCTTTTATGGTTTCTGAGATATATGGAAAAATAAAATAAAAATTAAAAAGTTGATAACCCCTGAATGAAACAAAAATTCAAAATTCTGAGTATAAAAGTTTTGTAGGCCTGTAATTTTTTATATATTCTGAAATTTTGGGCTCTGTAAATTGAGCGGATCAAAAGTTATAAGGGACACACACACACACACACAGACACACAGACACACACACACACACACAGACACACGAAATGTTCTACTCCGAATTCTGAGTAAATCCGTGTATGGAACATATATGCTGCGAAGCCTCTAAGTTGGTGTTTTTTGACTTCAAAGTTGGAAAAGCCGTGAAAAAAGTAGACCTCTACATACAATTCTCGCGTATCCTGGCTTGATACATTGTCGATATGTTAAGAGAACAAAGTTCTCCTGAACAAATCGACAGTTGGATTATGTATCTCCTTTCGCTACATGAACGTCGTAAATAAGAGACCTTGTGTATCTGCACAATATTCTTAAGAATCGCGTTGACTCCCCATATTTATTAGGGAAAATAAGAAACATAGGCATACAACTGTACAGTAAACTTTTATTTGACAAACACCGATCGATCAACTTGATTGAGGTAGGGTATAGATTTTTAAACTATGTTACCTACTAAAAATTTGTTTGGAAATATTTATTTAATAATTAAGTATGTATGTATATTATATTTGACATCCCTGAAACAGGGTCGACACATGGGTAATATTTAATGTTACAGCACGGGTATTAATTGCAAACCTCTGATAATCGAGCACGGACGCGGCTTGCTAACACCATGAATGTACGGGAACAGAGCAAATAAGTATTGAATTTATAATAAGTTACAGGCAAATTTCGCAATCTTGTAACTGTGCAAAATATGTGAGCGGCAGGTATATTTAAAAAAAGAACAGTACTTTGAAAAAACGATGCGTTGAAAATTCTTCTTATTAGTCGTTGGGCTCAACGACATATTGTATCACATCATGCACTCTTTTCTCTATTCGTTTATATCTGCAGACATATGGATAGCCACTAGGAGTGCATGTGCTATCTGTTTTTTTATTATTACTAGTTGCATGTAACACATGAGATCCAACTGTCGATAGCGATAGTATGTATAGTTGAAGAATAAGTACCAAACTATAAACCCATAAATACAAATTATTTAATATTTTAAGATATTTGGTTTTCTATACAACACATGTACCTAGGTATGTATGTCAAGATAGGATAGGATGGAGGTCAGTCCTTTGATCCTACCCAGAATGTGAAAACAGCATGATGGTATGTATGTATGTTTGGAGATTAGTATCAAATTATTAAGTCTTCTTAGATATTGTGAGTAGGCTACTTCCATACAAATTGTATGAAACAATGTCGTCACATAATTCAATTTTTATAAAAATTGTTGAAAAAAATTTGCAATGTGCTAATACAATTTTAATATTTTTTTATAGAAAATTAAATTTTCTAGTTGGGGTGTTTCGGATTTTTTCGATATTTTAAAAAAAATTGGAAATATATGCAGTTAAACTCAAAAATTTATCATAAAAAAAATATTTTTCTTAATAAAAAATGTTTGAGAAACCCTGGAATTTTTTTAAATTAAGCGGATCAAAAGTTATAAGGGGGGACAGACAGACACACACACACACACAAAACTCACATAAAATGTTCTACTCCGAATTCTGAGAAAATCCATGTACGGGAACATATATGCTGCGAGGCCTCTAGTTGGTGCTATTAGCATGCAAAAAGTCCACTACACCATACAAAATTTTCCTTCGTACACGCATCTTGGCTTAACTAGTTGCATGTAACACATGAGATCCAACTGTCGATAGCGATAGTATGTTTAGTTGAAGAATAAGAATCAAACTATAAACCCATAAATCCAAATTATTGAAAATTTTAACATATGTTGGTATGTATGTCAAGTTTAGTTGAAGAATAAGAATCAAACTATAAACCCATAAATCCAAATTATTGAAAATTTAACATATGTTGGTATGTATGTCAAGATAGGACAGTATGGAGGTCAGTCCTTTTTTCCTACCCGGAATATGAAAACAGCATGATGGTTCTGTATGTATGTTTGGATATTAAGTAGGTATACATATATCAAACTATTAAGTCTTCTTACATATTGTGTATAAGCGACTGCCATACAAATTGTATGAAGCAATGTCGTCACTAAATTCAATTTTTATAAAAATTGTTAGAGAAAAATTGAGATTTGCTAATACAATATCAATATTTTTTATAGAAAATTAAATTATCTAGTTGGGGTGTTTCGGCTTTTTTCGAAATTTTTAAAAAAATTGGAAATATAGGCAGTTAAACTCATAAATTTATCATAAATTTTTTTTTTTAATAAAAAATGTTTGAGAAACCCTGGAATTTTTTTGAAAAGATTAATTTGAGATTTTGTATTTGTGTATGTTTATACCAATTTTCAGCGTTCTAGCTTTTATGGTTTCTGAGATATATGAAAAAATTAACCAAAAATACAAAAGTTGATAACCCCTGACTGAAACAAAAATTCACAATTCTGAGTATAAAAGTTTTGTAAGCCTATAACTGTTTAAATATTCTAAAATTTTGGGCTCTGTAAATTGAGCAGATCAAAAGTTATAAGGGGGGGACAGACAGACACACACACAGACACACAGACACAAACACAGACACACACACACACAAAACTCACATAAAATGTCATAATTACTAGTTGCATGTAACACATGAGATCCAACTGTCGATAGCGATAGAATGTATAGTTGAAGTACCAAACTATAATCCCATAAATACAAATTATTTAATATTTTAAGATATTTGATTTTCTATACAACACATGTACCTACATAATATGTATGTATGTCAAGATAGGATAGTATGGAGGTCAGTCCTTTGATCCTACCCAGAATATGAAAACAGAATGATGGTATGTATGTATGTTTGCAGATTAGTATCAAACAATTGAGTCTTCTTAGATATTGTGTGTAGGCGATTGCCATAAAAATTGTATGAAGCAATGTCGTCACTAAATTACATTTTTATAAAAATTATTAAAAAAAAATTGAGATGTGCTAATACAATGTTAATATTTTTTATAGAGAATTAAATTATCTAGTTGGGGTGTTTCGGTTTTTCTTGATATTTTTAAAAAATTTGGAAATATAGGCAGTTAAACTCATAAATTTATCATAAAAAAAATATTTTTCTTAATAAAAAATGTTTGAGAAACTCTGGATTTTTTTAAAAAAAAAATAATTTGAGATTTTGTATTTGTCTATGTTTATACCAAATTTCAGCGATCTAGCTTTTATGGTTTCTGAGATATATGGAAAAATATAGTAAAAATTCAAAAGTTGATAACCCCTGACTGAAACAAAAATTCAAAATTCTGAGTATAAAAGTTTTGTAGGCCTATAACTGTTTATATATTCTGAAATTTTGGGCTCTGTAAATTGAGCGGATCAAAAGTTATAAGGGGGGACGGACACACACACACACACAGACACACAGACACACACACACACACACACACAGACACACGAAATGTTCTACTCCGAATTCTGAGTAAATCCGTGTATGGAACATATATGCTGCGAAGCCTCTAAGTTGGTGTTTTTTGACTTCAAAGTTGGAAAAGCCGTGAAAAAAGTTGACCTCTCCATACAATTCTCGCGTATTCTGGCTTGATACATTGTCGATATGTTAAGAGAACAAAGTTCTCCTGAACAAATCGACAGTTGGATTATAAACCAAAAACTCAACGAAATTTTACATTTTAGGATTTGTTTTTTACTCCTCACTACCCCAGGAGGATATAGTGGAGAATTATGAATTCGCAATTTTTAAGGTTATGTTTTATTGCAGATTATCAACTAGTATCATGCTTAGATTGTATTTTGAAAGTTTCATCATATTGTATCTGTTTGTGTGAAGGGGAGAGTACGCATGAAAGGGACATTTTTGAGAAAAGTCTCAGAACTAATTTATTTTTGATCGCCCGTGAATGATAATTGTATATCCTCAAACAACGTAGTTTTAAGCCCTTATATGCGCTAGAGAAAATTTTAATAAAATGCTTTTATATGTTTATAAATGTAATTTTAAAAAATATAAAATCTGTACTTTTCATGGGATTTTTCCCACGAAGAGGACATAGGCTCCCATGAAGAGGACATAGTAATGATAATACATTTTTGTTTGAACAAAATATGTTTAATTAAAAATGTTTGATACAATAAAACATTTTAATAATATTACTTTTAACAAAGAAAATAGTAATTTGCAACACAAATTTCACACAAATTATATTAGAACAATCGAAATTACTCGTATGTCCTTTTCATGCGTACTCTCCCCTACTGTGTACTATGTACTATGTACGGCGTGTTTATTCTAATTTGTGGATTATAGAATTAAGTACTCATTTGATTATTTTCAAATTTTGAGAGTTTGTATAGGTATCTAATACTTGCTTAGATCCCCATTAGATTTTCAAGGGTATCTGATCAGTGTCTCTCAATTTATTTAACTGTCAAATATTTCGATAATTTCATTTTTATAATTAAATAATTTAATCAAAAATAATCAAACAAATCAGCATTTCATGAAAATACTGAAAATTTAAATAGTCTCGCGTGACTTGGTAATGAGGAGTTTAGCGTTGGCCACAACTGACTCGTTTTCGTAATGTATGCTAACTCTATTTTACTTTAACATTTACCTACATGTAGGAGACGCCAGCTATAAGGAATTCAGTCCATTCTACTCTTCCGAAAAAAGTCACTACGTAGCGTTGGTAAAGGTTTGGAATTTTCTAATGAAAATTTTTACATTTATTCAGATCCAAGATCCGGGTTCGAAGAAAGGGGAAACACAGATTTCGGAAAATCGTTCAGTAGTCTGCTGTGTTAATAAAGGATTTTGAGGATTTTGAGAAAGGATTTGTTGCATCCATATTATGTGAGTTGATGTATGAATGTGAATGAGGCGATTAATATATGTATGTAAATACAGAGGTGTGTTGCGCAGTTTTCTCTTCATAGTATTATATGTGTAAAACATGATTAATTAAGAGCTGAAAAAAAAACAGCGCACATTCTGTAAGGATAAGTACCTACATATAAATCTTACAAGCCGAACTCTTAATAGGGTTTGCAGAAAAAAAAACAAACACTAGACAAATTTTTCCTAAAGACATTCTTTAACATCGATCCACTTTTTTATTATTTCAAATTGAAAGATAGTATAAAATATTAAGCGTTGTATAAAATCACATGATTTCTGACTTTGCCTGTGACAAATGCTAACGATTTGGTACTAACAGCTATGAAGCAGTGAATATCGGATATGGCGTGGATTACCTGGTTTACACCAGGTTCGAACCAAATGCGCTTCATAAACGAGGCTTAATACATGCAACTGTGACATTGTAACAAATATATAGACAACATGTGATGTGATTATGCACTTTGTAGCTGTTTACTGTTTAACGTCTGTGAAAATATGGTTTGAGAGAAATATCTAATAATATTTCTATGTTTATTATATGATAATGGATTTATCACCAAAGTTCCGAAGTTCTTTCAGTCAAAAGAAATAAATCGTTTTGGGACAAATAAGAATTTTGATTTTATGAAAGACTTAATCACATACACGTTAGTAGGTTCCTATTTCTTTAATATTGACTGTGAGGACCTGCAAATTGACCTTGAGAGACTAGTTTCTTATTGTGTCTCCAATAAGCTCTTAAATTGTAAAAAGAGTACGCTACAATAAACTTACACAATCAATAGGGAGACAATAATTGATAAGAAATCAATCTGTAGAGAGACTTAGGTATATAACTGGACAGTAAACTCTTATTTGGATAGTAAACACATTGAGACACAATTACCCTCAAAGCTTATTAAATGTTGGTATCTCGTGCAGTCCTCTAGATTAGCAATCTCAGCACCAAGGTTTGCATCAAGTAGTCCATCTCAAGAGAAGGGGTGAAAATACATGGGAAGAAGATTGACATGATTAGATTTGCTGACGATATCGCACTGGTTGCTGCAAGTGAGGAGGAACTCACAGAAGCTTTGATAGTCACGGCGAATGTCTTTAACAAGAATTATAATATGAAAATTAACAAAAATAAGACTAAAGTGATGCTGTAGGCCGTGAGGAACATCAAATTAATGTGATAATGTTCGGAGAAACACTGAAAAACACAAAAGAGTTCGTGTACCTCGGAAGCAGGATCTCTTGGGATGGGAGAACAAGGAAAGAAGTTGACAGCCGAATACACCAGGCAAGGCTGGCTTTCAACCAGAAGGCGAAGATCCTTGAGTCAAACGACTTAGACTTGAAGCTCCGTAAGAGATTAACAAAAACATATATGTGGAGCATACTGATGTATGGCTGTGAGACATGATGTCTTACCGAAAGAGACAGAAATAGACTAGAGGCTTTCGAGATGTAGAGTTACAGAAGAATACTGAGAATTTCCTGGAGGGACCACATCACGAATGCCGAGGTTCTCAACAGAGTTGAAGAAGGCAGGCACCTACTCAAAATCATCTCCGACAGACGTGCTCGCTGGATTGGTCACATCTTGCGCCACGAGGGTCTCCTACATAGGAAGGAAAGTTTGAGGGGACAAACTACAGGGGGTGCTCCCGACGGGAGTATTTGGCCCAGGTGTGCGAGGACATGAACTGCGCCACATATGTTGAGGTGAAGAGGGCTGTAAAAGAAAGAGAGAAGGGGAAAGCGAGATGTAGACTTGTTCTGCAAACCAATCCGCAGGATTGAGACTTTTGATGATGAGTCCATCTCTCCACATATCTCTGTTGTTCGTCATCATCTTGATCTCCTGGTAGTCGCTACAGCGCACATCACTAATCACCTGGTCCTTATAACTGTCTCTAAGGCGACCTCTATAGATTCTGCTCTCCGTCATTCCTACGGCGATATAGTTAAAAACAAGGATGCCCTTTTGGCCCGACCCTTTTCTATTTCATTTATAGATTGATGTTTTATTCAAAGAAGACCATATCGTCGCATGTAAATATGTCATTATATATTTATGTGTAGGTACCTCATACTCGGGGAAATGTCAATACGACAACGCCAAGGCAAATCGAATACAAAAATAAACCCAGGTGTCTTTCGCACCTTTAGGATTCCCTTCTTATTTGAAATTCCTTATTCATTCCCAGTAATATTATACTGTCTGAATATCTTATGCACACCTTTACACTGACGACAAGGTATCGATTCACTCTATCGGTGATTTGTAAACTAGATGTCTTGCATTTTATTCATTTTTTTTATTAAGAACTTTTTATTTTGAAAATTTCACCAAACAGAATTTTTGATTGATTCACCTAGAGTTCGTTAACCCAATTCAATGTTACCTATTTATAAAAAAAAATCCTTGAATCGTGGTTGAATCACGGTTCAAGTCATATTTCAAGTCAAATGAAACCTCATTTACAAAAATATTTGAACCGCAGTTCATTTGAACTCGATTTTGAGCTCTATTTCATACGACAACACCAAATTTAGTTTTGTTAAGTTGGTTGTCATGACCACAGAACAGTATGCGCGGCACGGAACACTTACGTGCCACGTGGTGGTTCTATCAAAATCTAACTATTGCACTTTTTGGCATTCGATACTTTTGTTAAAATCGGTTTCAAGATGTTTTTATCATATTTTATGCTAAAAAATAAAAAGCATATCGAAAATATTTACTTTATTAAACTATCCCCCGTCGCGCGGCGGTTCAATTTGGTATTTGAGTTGAATCACGATTCAATTCTTGATCCATGTGTATAAATAAGAAAAGTGTTCAATTTGGGTTCGACCATAGTTCAATATTTGAACCACATGTTTATAAGTAACACTCAGAGTAGTAACACTGATAGAGTTAGCTATAGAGTTAACCCTTACTACAACATACATATAAATCGTAAAGAAAAAATCCAAATAAAGTTTGCCAAATCTCTTGATTTGGAATAGACTGAAGAAGAAGAACTTAGATTATCTATTCACCAACTAAGGTTATCACGTAGGGGTCACTGATTTTATGGGGGACGGTCTTTGGGTATGTTCAAAAAGATAAAAGCGGTTTTTACTTACGATTTTATTTTGACAATATCAGCTGGTGTACAATACTTTACTTTATATACTTATATTACCTACTCTTAAATAAATTTGAACTATTTATTATTTAAAACGATGCGATGGCGACGTGGAGAGCTTCGTTTTGATCACGTCTAACAGTTGGACAGACAGGTCGCGAATGAATCCGTGGTTTTTCGGAAGGCAGATCTCCGGCCGCAACTCGCTCGGCGGATGCGCGCGCAGATAACTGGGTTGCCACACATTTATTTATTTTATTTATTTATTGTTAATACAAAGACATTTTTACATATTTAGGTTAAGTAAGTAACGCCCCACTAGGCAAAACCTGTTCTGGGGCTTTTACTTTTACACAATAAGGTATACAAATTATTTACATATAGAGGATACAAAATATATAAGGTACACAAATGTTACATTAAAGTAGTTATAAGAAAATGATTACAAAAGAGTAAGAAGTAAAGTTTTAGATTAAATAAAAGAAATGATTAAGAAGAAAGGAAATATAGGAATAAAAGTAAATAAGTCAGATGTAAAGGATGGACAACCCCCTCAGCATAGAGCCTGCCAGAAGAATTCAGCCATTTTTTTATATGAATTTTAAAGGTATTGTGATGTGGTGTTTTCTTTATGTAAATCATATATCGAAATATATATCGAAAACATATATCGAACATATAATAACAATATATCGAAACATATATCGAAACACTACATATGATAGAGAAGAGAAAATTCATATTGAGTAGTTAAAACGAGACAGTATATTTATATAATCAAAGACAGAACACAAGATGCCAAAATGGTGCATTCAAACTGGCTAAGTTTCCTTCCGTCTCACTCGATTGATATAACCGACGTGATAGAGAGAGATAATCTTCGTGTGGGACGAAGTCTTCAGAGAGCCGTTCGGCCCTGGTTGTCATTCTCGAACTACTCCGAAGCCTTAAGTCAAGTGACAAGAAAATACAGTGAAATTTTCAATTGTTTTTGAGGAGACACAACCTACCCCCGTCGTCATCCTCTCTGTTATAATCATTTAGGATACCCATTATGTTCCCAATCCATTTGGCACGTTTTTCCAAGTGGTCTTTTCCAGGCGAAAATCTCGTTAGATTCTTATAAGAATTTATATTTCCGTCATGTGGTCTTCCTAGGTATTACCTAGCGCTGTTCCAAAGGAATACATGTCGAATGTTTCGTCTCAATATATCTCTTTCGAATAGGTACCATGTCTCACAATAAATGTAATATCTACATAATATGTCAAACAAATCAACTTACGGTATTCGAGAAACCACATATAAATGGTTTCAATCATATCTCACAGGACGGCACCAAACGATCAAATTCAATAATCTAAAATCATCTCCCGCTCTTATAAATTTCGGTGTTCCCCAGGGTTCTGTGCTAGGCCCGTTACTCTTTATTTTATACACAAAAGACATATTTTCAATCATTGACTCCCATGGACTATTAGCACACTGTTATGCGGACGATTGGCAACTTTACTTTTATTGCACACCAGAAAATGCACACCACCTTAAAACCGTAATTCGTAAATGTATCGAAGATATCGATATTTGGATGTCAGCAAACAAACTTAAGCTTAACCCAAATAAAACAGAACTACTTTGGACAGCAACGCGAAAACGTTATCACTTAATAGACACGTCCCCACTAACCTTCGAAGACTCAGATATTATTCCCAAATAATGTGTCAAACTTCTCGGAGTCAAAATAGATTCTAATATAAGCTTTACAAACCAAATAAACACAGTTTCATCCTCAGCTTTCTTTGAATTAAGACGTTTAAAGTCAATCCGAAGGAGTATCCCATCTGAAGCCATGAAATCTTTGGTAAGCGCCTTTGTTGTCTCCCGTTTGGATTACTGCAACGGTATATATGCGAATCTACCAAAAAAAGAAATTAATAAAATTCAGTCAGTTTTCAATGCTGCAGCCAGGCTCATCACTGGAGCCTCCAGGTTTTCTCACATCTCTCACCATCTCCGCAATCTCCATTGGCTTAAAGTTCCTGAAAGGATTGAATATATGTAAACTCTGTCTCACGATCATCAAAGCACTTCATGGTATGGCTCCTACTTACCTCTCCGAACTTTGCATTCCTCTTTCAATTAACGACAGACAATCATCACTTCGTTCTGCATCTTCATCCATGGTTGGAAAATTATTTGAAATAAACAGGGTGCATACTACTAATTTCGGCGATCGTGCGTTTGCTGTGGCAGGACCAAATGCATGGAATAAGCTCCCAAATACCCTCAGACAAACTGAAAATATATCTACCTTCAGAAAAAATCTCAAAACACACCTTTTTCGCAAATCTTACCAAAGCCATAATGATATATCTTAATCAATTTTCAGCGCCCTTGAGGTGAGATATTCACGAAAACGGCGCTATATAAATCATCCAAATTATATTATGTAATCATTCCTTCTGATGTTTTTGGCTTTGTCTAGCGAAAGCGCAACATCTTTTAGATACAACATTGTTTTAAACAAATTGTGTAAATGAAATTCTAAAAAAAATAATATCATAATGCAGCTAGTATCAACCACAAATACGCTATTAAACTGTATTATACTAATTTTAAGTGCATTGATTGGATTGATTTACTGCGAGGCCGAATAATACTTCCACTTTTTTTTATTTTCGTCATATTCGGGTGTCCCGTAAGAGCCGGGTAATCAAAATGAGACATTAAAATTAACATCTCACATAGTTCATCAATGAAGTTCACCACACATTACAAGTGTAGTGCCTTTTTAGGTAAACCGAGACTGTTATGTGGGGATACATAAGATAAGATACTTCGTTTATAAGATATTGCACATCCACAAACCTGGCGCTGGTTACCCCACACTTTGGAATATATTTATTTATTTAACTTTTTGTACAGAATATAAACAAATGTAATTCACACTGGCGGGCTTCCAACCAACCAACCAGATTACAGAGTGACAGAATTACATATATATGTACCTACCTACATCAACAAAAAAATAAAGCTAAAAAAGAACAAAGAAAATATTCAAAACACCAAGATAAATAATATAAAAAATACATCAAAGCAAAAAAAATTATTGAGAAAGAACAAGAAGAGGAAATCGAGATCAGGTGTTTAGGGATAAATATACCTTCTTTAGTACATATTGCGTAGCAAAGGGAAGGAAGGAAAAGGAGAGGGATCAGAGGGATAAACTGTGATTATATAAATTAAAGAGTACAGAATAGCTATAACCAAAACGTCCAAAAGTTAGTCATATATCGTCCCTCTGCTGACTAACAGTCGTTTCTGACATTTTTTGCAAAATCGAGTTAGGACCACCAATGTGTACTTATATGTTATACGCATGTTCTCACTAAAGGTCTCGACTGTATCACCTCCCGTGAACTTGGAATAGCTTAGTGATTTGTTGTCTACGAATTACTGAAAATAAAATATCACTAATAGACCTATGTGCAAATACGATTCTAATATATATAAGAATGATTCATATATTGTATAAGAATACAAATAAAATATTAAAATATATCTACACCGTGTCACTGTGTCGCCGTGCGCAAAACACTAAAAACGCTCTTCTGAACAATTCGCATTTTGCAGATACGACATTAGTCAGGAGAGGGACGATATGAAATGTTCCTATATTATAAAATATGTTGCTATTTATTGAAAAATCTCCATCAGCATTTCAATGATTTCATGGTTGCGATACCTGCCGTAGGTCCAACACAAGATAAAGTAGGATGAATACCTAAATATTGTATTACAATATCAATCTGGCAAATGTAAGTAATAAATATCCTGTGCCAACACTAACACCTCTCATAAAACAAAAATAATACCTACAATGATGAGGCCCGCCATATCTTCTGAGAATGTTTCTTCGGTTTCGAGGTTACGTTCGTCATTTATCCGTAGTGTAACCATTATACTTAGGGCCTGAAAAAATGTACTCATCCATACAAGTCATATCCTTTGAGATGTAGGAAATTATTAAGTATGTGAGTGATAAGTCCAGAATGCTATTCAAATTGACTTTATTACACATACAAAATTATAAATTACGATTTACAATATAAAATATACAGTACCTACTCGAAATATGCACGCAAAAATAATAATTACACAATGTAATTATTATGCTCTATGCGATGCGATGCTCATTCAATATAATATATGTATGCATCCGACTCCGCATTCGGGAATCTCCGTCGACACGAAGATATATCACAGAAATTAAAAAACTGCCTCACATTTTTAAAGATTGATAAATCTATCACCTGACTTAAATATTTTCACTTAAATATTTTGTACTTGGGAAAAAGGATTTATGATTTCGAGATATGGCGTTGGCGGAGAATGTAATAAATACTATGAAATACGATGAGAACAAACGTTTCCATTTTAAATGAACTTCGGATAAAGGATCGTCTATCGCATTATCATACATAAGAGCTTCTGATATCCTCGAAAAACTTTTAATGGGAAACACGAAGGATATAGTAGAAGCAGATGGAGAGACATTATCAAGCTTGCTACAGGATCTTCAGTGACAAAAGTTATTCAATCCTACTAACATCTTGTCTTCAAGAACCAATCAGGTCGCACATGGACGCGATGAATCAGCCTTGCCAGATCCGCTATAGGGTCTTCTATTACCGTAGTCCTTCAATTTGTTTGAGACCATCCTAAATATAGGCAAACCATTAATCGAGTGATTGAGATTCGCCGTCATCCTTAAACATGGCTAAAACAGAAGAATGTTAATTTACTATGTAATATTCACAAACCATGGTTCCACTATTTCAGGACAATTTGTCCACCATTATGGTATGTATGGACCGCCACTTCATCTTAATGCGATCGTTCAACGTCACTGGATTCACTATCGAGGATTTCACGAGACGCATGCAAAAATACCTCCTTACTTGCCGAGCATACAACATGTCGCTGGCACAAATGAGAATTTTCATTGTCCGAAAAAGTCTCACGTTCAAATTCCGCCGGACGTATTTCCATCGTTTGGGCATTGCACCTCGCTGATCCTGTGTTGGAATTTTAAATGTTTTTATTGAGCTTCAACGGAGCGCTTCCGAGGAAGGATAAAAATTGCGCAAATTTTTTTCCAGCGAAAAAATTTGAATGGAAGGAGGAGATATCAAATGAGACGGCAAAATGAAACGATAAAAGGTGCTCAATGGTATTGAGCGCCGCTGAATTTAATGTACCTACTTTCCCGTTAATCACAGTTGTAGCTTAGTAATGGCTGAATTATTAGATTACTTGGTACATGAAACTTTCAAATCACAGTTTTTTTTCTCAATTCAAACTACTCTTATCTACTCTTATCTCATATTTGAATCCTGATCTAGTAAATATCTATGGACAAGAATTTGAGAAGGTACGCTCATATCTAACTGATTGATAAATTGATTTCATAAATCCATTAAAAGTAAGTAGGTTATTTTTTAACAGATTTTTAATTATCTCAATAGAGACGAAGTTGGAATATTTATTGTAGGAGAACCGGGAAATCAAGGCACCTACAGGGCTTACGACCTGTCATCGGCTGGTTTACGTGATCACTTTAAAAACGTTGCGCAAGCGCATAAAGTGATCACGTAAACCAGCCGATGACAGGTCGTAAGCCCTGTAGGTGCCTTGATTTCCCGGTTCTCCTACAATAAATATTCCAACTTCGTCTCTATTGAGATAATTAAAAATCTGTTAAAAAATATCTTTGACTCCCGACAGGGAAAAAAATCCAATGTTTGCGCATATGCAATAATAAAAATATTCGATTAAGTAAGTTGGTATTGTTGGTATGTAATTTTCCATTCACATTAAACTTTAAAAAATGCCTATTATATAATTGAACCTATTTAAAATGATTTAAAATAATTTATTTTTAATAAATAATTTTATGTGTTCATTGTCACACCATTGTACAATTTAAATTTATATTGAAAATCTATAAATTAGTGGTTAAAATACATCAGCTGTTGCTGACGCCTTTACTACACCAAATAGTTATTTAATAGTCGAACGAGTTTATCAATAAAGGTTTTCTATGATTATTTGACGTAATTGTGAATTTTACGTTCGCACATTAAAAACCGCAAATCCATTTAAGGGCGCCAACATATAGGTATAAGTAAAATTGTAATTCATTTGCGGCTAAAATAGTAGGTATAATATCACAACAATACAAAATTTATTTATTTATTTATTAATTTATTTGGATTAGTAAACAGTCATGTTAACATTTACAATACACAAACGATTTACAGAAATGAGACCAATTCCAGAAAATCCCAGAAAGTACAGAAAAATGACAGTTACAAAAAATTGAATAAAAAAAAAGCATTTCATATATTGTAATAAGTATAAGAAGGATGTGCATGGTTATAGGATGGGTTGTAAGGAGTGAAGTAAACATATTTATTAATATTTATTCAACTATCGTTGTAGGCGAATGCAACCTTTTATATAGTTCAATTTTGTATCGCAGTTGGCTACTATCAAACATGTCCAGGCCTGCAAAGTTATTGTTGTAACTATTGCAAGCCCGCACAATGAATGCGTTCTGCCCTGTAGTGGTACGCACTCGGTCTGTGTAGAATAGGGTGTTACGTCTGCCACTTCGCATCGGGACATGAAATGGAATTAATTTTAATATGTCGGGTGAGTCAATTATGTAATTTAGAATTTTGTATAATGTCATTTGGTCAGTAACGGTACGTCTAAGTTCCAATGTCTCAATGTTGAAGGCTGTTAAAATATCTGATTTAGATGCAAATCTGTGATATGAACGAAAGTTGAGGTAATTTAAAAATTTATGCTGCACTCTTTCCAATCGGTGTGACTTAGTCACGTGGATAGGATTCCATATTTCGGAGGCAAATTCGAGGTGGGGTCTAACATATGTATAGTATAATAAGATTAATGTATTAAGATTGCGAAAAGATTTAGATAGTCTGAGGATGAAACCCAACATGCTAGACGCTTTCGAGATTATATTATCAAAATGTTCATTGTACATTAATTTAGTGTCAAGTGCAACACCAAGATCTCTTATAGACAATTTTCTTATCAAAAAAATATTATTGAAGTTATATTTGAAATGAATTATATTGCGATTTTTAGTGAATGAAATACAGAGACATTTGGATACATTTAAAATTAGGTTATTGTTGTTACAGTAAGTCTTGAGCCGATTTAAATCTTCTTGGAGTTTCAAACAATCGTCAATGCTACGGACCGCCATAAATATTTTCATATCGTCAGCGTAAAGTAAAACGCGCGCAAAAAGAAAACAGTTGATAATGTCATTGACAAAAATGTTAAACAGCAATGGACCTAATATAGATCCTTGCGGAACACCCGATGTGACATTGACCCAGTCTGACATAAATCCGCCGATCACCACCATTTGCGACCTATTTTTTAAGTATGAACAGAGCCATCTTAAAAGGTTTCCGTGTATACCTATAGATTGTAATTTTTTCATTAGCAGTTCGTGATCAACCTTATCAAACGCTAATAAATAATTAATTTCACAAAAATAATTTCACAAAAACACGTACCTACTAAATATAAATCAAAAAAATTATTACACGATAGTATAAATGTAGTTATTACGAAAAAAAACGTTGACAATAAAAAAAAAATAGAGAAAATAAATTCAAATAAAAAAAATCAAATTAAATATAGGTACCACTGGCAATAATATTACGAGTAGGTATAGGTACATAGAAAGTTTTTTCGTAGCATTGTTCTATGTTCTCTAATAATTTTAATACACCTTATGACAGCAAAACTACTACCAAAATTTGAATTAATAACAAATCAAATGTATTTAAATTTTCTTACTGACAAAATATCAATAAATTATTTAAACAAAATCATCATCATTTGCCCTACAGCCCGTTGTGGGCCTTGGCCTCCTTCAGAATTCGTCACCATTCCTCCCTGCACTCTGCGGCTCTCTTCCAATTGGTAAGGCCCAGCGCTCGTACATCAGCCTTCACATCGTCCAGCAATCTCATTTTTGGTCTGCCTCTGCTTCTTCTTCCGTCTGGTGTGGTGTTTAAAACCTTGTTGGGAGTACGTATAAACAAAATACCTATAGTTTATTTGATGAAAATCAAATAAGTTTTTTTTTTCTATAATTAATATATTTTTCATTTAACAAGACGTTAATTTTATAAGATTTAAATCAGTAATAACAATGTGAAATGATTGACTGGTAAAATCCCCGTAAAGAACTGAAGTCATTTCATGTCAACAAGCAGTGAGAAATGAAGATATGTTATGAGCTTCAAAAAATAGTTATCCACTGAACATAGATCTTATTACAGATAGAAGAATGGGTACATGCATGGAGGTAGTTTTATGAACAGAATATATTATACTGAGCAATCCTTCGGTACCTATCAGAAGCTGTTAGATTAGAACATAGATGAGTTCCATTGCAGTAATACCCGTGCAACGTGGAACAATGAAAGCTGGCCTTATCATTAGGAGAAACACCACGATATGAATATGGGTTCCAGCTCCGAACCAAGAGACAGGTAAGTTGCAATATTACATACCGTAATGCCCAGAACTGCGGTGGAGTCAGGCGTCTCCGGTGGACGATATCCTTGAGTTTATTATTAAGATTAAATTTATCAACTATCCCGAGTGCCGTTTTCTTGGTTCGCCATTCCTAAATGGATCCTCGACCATGCTCCTATGGCACTCCCACGGCAGAACTGTTCTCTGAACAATAATTAAGAAGTAAACTTAGTTCTTATACGGAATAATGGCGGTGAACACAATAACTCCATTAAAACAGTGTGGTTATTAGAGAATTTACGGCGTCGGATACAACATAAGTCCTTATGGTAACGGTACAGTAGGCACATAATATCTTAAATACAACAAACTTATTATGAAGTTTGAATTACGTGCTTGGAGTTAATTGAAATTTATTTGGTTTTTATTAGTTCGGACCAAACTGAATCGAGAGGGTGTATTATTATGATTTTGAACGATGCAGGGACATATGTCTCTCGGAATTTACCGCCAAAACTCTTAGCGTTGTGAGTGTTGTTAAAATTAGATGCTAGGTATATAAAAAAGACTGCAGTTTTATACATACTTTTAATGATAATTTTAGTAGATAATGAAGATTATTTTGATCTAAATGATTAATAAGTTATCTAGATTTTTGACATGGATAGTAGATAGTGAGTAGATACTAAAAATATCTTAAATACTGAGTATTTTAGTAGTAGATAATAATCTTATATTTTCATTTTTGAAAAGGATACAATACATTATTTATTATTACTTCACTTTGTACCAATTAATATATAATAGTTTTAATACTATAAAGGTAAAAATACAATATTATATATTTTCATGCTGGGGAGGGGGGGGGGGGTAAAACAGATGAATTTATTTCTAAATTATTTAGGTAATACTTCATTCATCGAAGTAAGTAACCAAATAAACTTATCGATTGTATACCGTAAATTCGTGGATGATTGTTTCTATAGCTTATTTATTTGTAGGTATACAGATATCTTTCTTATCGCAATTATGATATTATAATCGAACAAAATTTATACCAAACGAAGCGATTGTTTTGAAGCGGCAATATTCTCTATAAAATCTGGAGTAATTGATTGATCAGTCATTGTAAAGTTATTTCGAACAGTAGTGAAGGAAGTAAGTCAATATAATTTGCCAACGTGATAGCCAATATTCGACAATAATGGATACTGTCAGGCAGAGCATTTGTCTTCGGGAAGAATTGCTCCAGTAATATTGTTACTGGAAACAATTCCCGGTCAAATTCTGAAACGTAGCGAAGTAAGTTGGCGTTCGCCTTTCGCTCCATTGCTGTACGTACAATGTTCAGGTTGTTGGAAGCTAAAAAGTTGGGAAATTATTCTACTTAGTTGCTGCATTAAAGGTTTTCGATCGGAGATCGGATATCAGACTATATTTTAACCGTTTTATTGAGATTCATCACAAAACTTTTAATTGCCACCACAACACTGAGCTTAATTAAATGTAGTACATTTCTTCCTAATCTCAAATATTAATAAGCAAGCAGATGGATCATGTTGCTGATGAAATAAATAATAGCAGGGGCTGTCCAATAAAGGGATGTTATGACCATGTGAATGATAATATTGAAGAGATATACCTGACGCTAGATTTAGCGATTGAAAACATGTTAAGTATATTAAAACCGGCTAATAAACTACAAAGTTACGTTTTTTTTTAATATAAGGCAACCCACCCTATAAGGAGGGTGATTTGTGCCATGACAAAACGAATATGTGTATATTTATAAGGATTTCAATTTGTTGTATGAGAATATCTCTTAAAGATTTATTTCATTTAAATTAAAGAATTTTGATATGATTGAGTAAACTTTAGACGAATTTAGGGAGAGAAGATGCGACATATTGACGGGCAGATGGACACGCAGCTTGGAATAAAAGTCGAATTTATCATGTATTGGACACTCCATGAAAACGTGATCCAAAGTTTCCACCTCTCCACAATAACACAAAGGACTGTCCCTTATATGTATTTTGTGAAGGTGGTTTGCGATCATGCAGTGACCAATTCTCATTCTACATATGTATGTTTGAAACATCTCTTTTTGACATTTTTTTTCATGAAACCAGGGTTTGGATGGAACTGTTATTTGTATCAAAGTAACGTTTTAGTAAGGGCGTTAAAAAGGGTTTATATGAGATTTAAATTATCGGAAACCCAAAATTTTTGATGGTTTGCATTTAAAGAACAAACCTGACTTCAAATGAAGAAAACTGTCATGAACATTAAATTTGATTTTATGCATTTTTAAACATACAAAAGATTTATTTCACTACGACATAATATGATTGTGAAGTTATTTGAAAGAAATGCTGTAAAAAAGGATATTTTTGATATTTTTTTGGGGAAATTATGCCGAATTTTAATATTTTGCAAATACACTGTTTAATATATTTCAGGAATTTCGTATCAAATGCGAGCATCGAGCATGCATGAATGATTTCAAGGAAGATGTAAAGCGTTCGAATCTCTCAAACTACCACCCCCCCCCCCCCGAGGGACATGTATGAATGTAGTAATGTAGTATTAGCAAATATAAACCTGTTATTTATTCATATTTATTTATTTATTTATTTAATATTGCTTCTCGGGCAACTAACAGGTACTATGTCAAATATTAATTTAACACGCACCCAATAACAAGTTGCCACATTCTGGAGACTTATGATATTAATCGTCTCACAGATCCAGACTGAAAACACAATTAAAAACTGTGTCTCCACCGGGAATCGAACCCGGGACCTTTGGATCAGCAGTCAGTTACCTAACCAACTGAGCCATGAAGGCCGACCTATTGAACTATCAATTGTTTAAATTTTCTATGATATAAGATGATATCTATAAACCAAATAGAGAACATTCAAAAAACCTTCTTGAAACACTTAGAGAGACGTCTTTATATTGAACACAGTAATTACAATAGTTTTCAACCCATTGACCAAATATTACTATACAAAATTTGCAATAACTTGATCGATTCCCCTGATATACTCAAAACTGTATCACTCCATGTACCGAATAGACATACCCGCTCACAAAATTTATTCCACATACCAGTATGCCACACTAATTACAGATACTTTTCACCCATGTTTAGAATTCAGCGAGAATATAATACACATTTCAAACATACAGATATTTTTCATGACACTTTACAACATTACCAAAAACAGATAAAGATGTTCTTAAACTCTAATAAACAATCCAACAATCCCCTCCTCATTCACTAAAGATCCATCCTCCTCATCCTGAAACATATTCGTTTACTGTATTTGTGCATATCTTTGTTATTTTTTTATCAATATTTTTTTAATATTATTTTATTTTGTATTTTCTTATGAATTTTTCAACTGTGTAATAAAATACTGTATAGTCAATAATTTAAATTGAAGAAAGTACCTTTGGCTCAACTTCTATACAATAAATACTAGTTGCATGTAACACATGAGATCCAACTGTCGATAGCGATAGTATGTATAGTTGAAGAATATGTACCAAACTATAAACCCATAAATACAAATTATTGAATATTTTCAGATATTTTGTTTTCTATACAACATATGTAGGTATGTATGTCAAGATAGGATATTATGGAGGAAGTTCCTTTTTTCCTACCCAGAATATGAAAATAGCATGATGGTATGTTGTATGTTTGGAGATGAAGTATCAAACTATTAAGTCTTCTTACATATTGTGTATAGGCGACTACCATACAAAATGTATGAAGCGATGTCGTCACTAAATTCAATTTTTAAAAAAATTGTTAAAAAAAATTGAGATCTTCTACTACAATGTTAATATTTTTTATAGAAAATTAAATTATCTAGTTGGGGTGTTTCGGCTTTTTTCGATAATTGTATAAGTTTTGGAAATATAGGCAGTTAAACTCATAATTTTATCATAAAAAAAATATTTTTCTTAATAAAAAATGTTTGAGAAACCCTGGAATTTTTTTGAAAAAACTAATTTGAGATTTTGTATTTGTCTATGTTTATACCAATTTTCAGCGTTGTAGCTTTTATGGTTTCTGAGATAAAGGGAAAAATAAAATAAAAATTCAAAAGTTGATAACCCCTGACTGAAACAAAAATTCAAAATTCCGAGTATAAAAGTTTTGTAGGCCTGTAATTTTTTATATATTCTGAAATTTTAGGCTCTGTAAATTGGGCGGATCAAAAGTTATAAGGGGGGGACGGACACACACACAGACACACACACACACACACACACAAGACACACACACACACAGACACACAGACACACGAAATGTTCTACTCCGAATTCTGAGT
The DNA here is from genome assembly GCA_963576475.1 of Molanna angustata. Classification (NCBI taxonomy): domain Eukaryota; kingdom Metazoa; phylum Arthropoda; class Insecta; order Trichoptera; family Molannidae; genus Molanna; species Molanna angustata. Next base: position 4,518,934 of record OY754974.1, on the reverse strand, counting down.
AAATCCGTGTATGGAACATATCTGCTGCGAAGCCTCTAAGTTGGTGTTTTTTGACTTCAAAGTTGGAAATCCGTGAAAAAAGTAGACCTCTCCATACAATTCTCGCGTATTCTGGCTTGAAACATTGTCGATATGTTAAGAGAACAAAGTTCTCCTGAACAAATCGACAGTTGGATAATGTAAAATAAATAAATTATAGCTGTAGCTTTATAAGAGAAAAATAAATAAATAATCTGTATTTTAATAAGTAAATTTCTTTATTTTCAATGTCTATTCATCAGGTAATAATCCACTGATTGTTGTGCATGTTGATAAAGATTATGAAGTAAAACAAATTTGAAACCCTTTTTTACTCTCCACTACTGTGGAATAGTGGAGTCATGATTTCACATTTTTAAGAGTATTTTTTGTGCATCAATTTCTCAATGGATATCATGTAGAGAGTGCAAACTTTGAGTTTCGTTGTGATGTTTTTGTATGTATGCCGTATCCTTTATGCAGTATGCCGTACAAAAATATGAAATTTGTGTCCTCTGTACAGATAAAACTAAAAGGTCGATGAACTTAATATTGATACCATATGTGTGAAGTACATAAACTTTGAGCTGATTAGTTTTCCATAGACAACGGTTCATTTTTTCTCAATGTTTCTCTATGATTTCATCTGTTAAAACTGAAAAAAATGCTCTCACGACCTGGAAATTTGAGATATTTTAATTTTGTTTAAACTATTTATACAATACCAATAATCATGTTCAATTATGTTCATAATAATAGCCACTCAACACACGAACTATGCTCAACATGCAACAATGTACAGAATATGTAATACATAGGTATAATAGGCATTTCCAAGAGATTGACATATTCTTACTTAGCGCCCCCACATTTAAAAAATATATCAAACTTAAAATTTCATCCTCATAATCAAGTTTAACACTATACTGACACATTTATATATGCAATTTCACACATCATTCACACAATATCTCACCATAATATGTAACCATTCCTAATGTATCTTAATATACTACAATAACTTCAGCGACAACTTGTGATTGGCTTTATTATTAATCAAATTATATTTATGTTATATAATTTATTATATGCTGTATGTTTTCCTTTAAATAAATAAATAAATAAATATATAAATAGATTTTTGTATGAAAAATATATATAACCAGAGAATTTTTATGTTTTTATGTTATGGCAATGTTAAGTTATTTGGTGTCATATTGATATTAGAGTGTAATATTAGCAGGGAAGCTTCATTGTGTGATGGAGAGTTTAGCGTTGGCCACAACCCACTCGTTTCTTTCGTTTTACGATAGCCAAATCAGGCTATCTATACTAATTTATATCAAAACTAGTATTTTCTTATTGAGTGTTGTACAATTCTACCTGTAACATTTCTCTTGTTATCTTCGAGTAGATAATTTTATTCTGTTCCGTCGGATAGGAAAAGGTCTCATTTTTTATGTACATTGGGACATCTTCGAACCCCGGAGCACAACATGCGACCCAAATCAAGTTTTGTCACTTCTGAACATGGGACAAGACCGAAGTGTCATTAATGGTCAACTTGACACATTATTGTGGTGTTTTTGAGATTCTAGATAAGAATGAATTGTGTCAATTGTTTATTATTGATGTCTTAGCGACAAAGGCGATATAAACATATAAATCGAAATAAAAAAAATGTTTGACTGATGGGTTTTGAAGGATTAGAAATGATCGAGAGTGGAAATATTGTATATGAAAAATGTTTCATAACACAACAAATTCGTACTTTCAAACCGACTTCCAAAACGCAGGATATTCAAAAAATATTTTCTACGATAATTAAAATTTAGATCTAGAAATTTGAATCGAATATATTTTTTTTATTGCATATACATACGCAAACATTGGATTTAAACCAGCCGATGACAGGTCTTAAGCCCTGTAGCTGCCTGAGTTCCTGGTTCTTCTATAATATCCCAACTTCGTCTCTATTGAGATGTTATTGTCAATAAAAATATCATTTGACTCCCGACAGGTAATAAATCCAATGTTTGCGTACCTATATGCAATTAAAAAAATATATTCGATTTACATTACACATTGGTACAAATAGGTAAACAAGCCAAAAATGAAATAATATTTCTGGCGCAGTTCAGAGGTGACATCTGTGCGAGACACCGTCACGTCCGTCACCTTATTTACAAGGACTGTTGCTTTCATTGTATACAAATAAATCAACTTCTCAATAGATGGCGTTACAAAAAGGTTTCTTCGTTACCTCATAGATGGCAATAATATAATTTCATATTATTCAGGTGAAATGTTTACACTTATTCAAATATAAAGAACTTTCAAAAATTACATTGATAAGGTAACTCAATAAAGGCATAATTGGTGAACGTTCCGCAAGCGCATGAAGTGATCACGTGAACCAGCCGATGACAGGTCCTAAGCCCTGTAGGTGCCTGAATTCCTGATTCTTCTATAATATCCCAACTTCGTCTCTATTGAGATGTTATTGTCACTAGAAATTTGAGTTTATCAATAAAATATTTTTCAAGAAGTTCAATTATTAAAATAAAACTGAATTCAGGGATTCTTCTCTGAACCGTTGAGGACAAAAAAATAATAAACACGATGAAGCTACACACAATTATTCACATCCGTGTAGACTCACCTCACTTACTTACTAAATTATATTTTTACTGCTATTTCAGATCTCGGTTTTTGTTCTATGTCGACCGACGTTACACAAACTACTCACAAACCATTTATATTAGACGGAGTTACTATGATACATACTTTAAACATATCGGTAGTTCACATAAATCACAAGCAGATTTCAAAACATACATAATATAACTATTCGATAAATAGTACTTACTCCATTACATTCATCCATAATCTAGCTCGTATACCACACATATAAACTTACATAATATATGCAAAATAAAGTATTGTATTTTTGTGACTTTTATGCTTACAAATATAACAAATTGAATAAATAAAGTACACATGATATCTTATGTTAAAACATATTATTGGAATACAATAAACTAATCATACCTCTTTATGTTATCATATTATATTCTGTAATGTATGAATTTAGTGGTAGGTACCTAAAGCATAATTTACATAATTATAGTGTTATCTACATATATATGAATATTGTGTGTTCCAATTTTAGATTAATATGATTTTGAATATGGGTATTGGGTATTGTCTTTTGTTTTAAGAAAATTATGTAAGCTTCTGTCATAGAATATTGTAAGCTGTAAACCTTGATAATAAAAAGATTGTTTTATAAATATATTTATTGTGCAGAATAAAACTGTTTCTTTTATAAAAAGAATAAACTTTATATATTCTTTACCCATCCTGTTTGTTTTCTAAATAAATATATTAAAAAATATTTTTTCTGCGTCCTCCCAATCCTTATTGCTGTTCTCATTTTATTTTATTTATTTTATTTTATTTTATTTTATAGAATACAACAGCATTACAATAAAGATTTATACAGATATACAGAGATAATTTTTATGTTGCCAATTATAGTATTCTAAATATATTAAGTACATATGTACACATTTATTAACAATTATGAAGACAGGATGGGAAAGGAGAGAGGTAGGAAGGGGAGTGGGGGGAAGCATTGACCACTAGAAACTCATATTATGATTTGCCTCACGTGTCTCAATGTATGAAGAATAGTTATTAAAATTAAGTTAAAGTTAATGTTAAAGGGGCACAATTAAAAAGTTAAAGATGTGCACAATATAACAGAGCACAGATTAAACTATTATTTTGCATATTAGTCGTATTTTTTTTATTTGCCTTATACTTATTTTAGGTTTGACTTTACTTGGGTTGGTTGTAAGAGAGCGTCTTATGGCAATCAAACTTCGTTTGTGTATATTTTTGTACCTAAATAAATAATATTGGGGCATTTACTAACGATCTGTTCCCACAGTATAAAGGGAAACAATGCCTTGGACAATAATGTCTTAATTCATAAATTGATAAATTAACTTACAACAATAATTCATTGAAAACGTTTAATTTTAATTAAAGCATTACGTACTGCACTTGGATATATAATATTAGATACTAACCCTTCAGTCTCGTGTGAAAGATGATGTACTGAAAGAAAGAAGCTATCATCTCTTCATTCTAAAATATAAATTTAATAATAATAAATTACTTAATTGTGTAAAACGGTCTTCATCGGCACTTTAAAACTGTCAACAATGATTAACGACATACCACCACAAAATTATATATAAGTTTTATCAAAAACACAAACTCATCCAATTATCTGATAAATAAGGAATCATGAAACGACTCGAAGGAAATTTAAACTTCTATTAATACATCACACTTTCTTCTTCTTCCTCTTTAGCCTCATCTCTGAGAATGGTGGCTGGATTCAATCACTCGCCTAATTTAGGACCAATATATATGTCAGAATCTATGTAGGATGGTCTTAGGTAGATCGAAGTGATTCGTTGTTTAAAGATACCGTGAAGGACTTGAAACTAAAACAACACTTGAAACTAAAAGATTACAACTTATTCCGCCAACATCGTAACTTCGTGACCTTTTTATTTTCTTGCGTTAACGTCGGGGCACTTTCACGTCCCGTCTCTTTCTCGACATCTGAGCACTATTACGTTTACATCTTGGCACTATCACGTTTACATCCTTTACATCTGGGTTGCGTTCACAACGAACACCGAGAGCACATAGTTCATAATGACCGGAAACAGACACTCTGTGGCGTTCAGATTGAACGTCGTGTGTACACACCAAACGCTCGGTAAAGCTGTCGGGTAAAAAACGCTCTGACAGTTACATATAGTATCTGTTGACTTCTATTTTATCTGTGGAATGATGACTTCTATTTGTCACGTTTACATCTGGACACTGTCATGTTCACGCTCTCTCTCGACATCTGGGTAATGCTACGTTTACATCCTGGCACTGTCACGTTTACATCTGGACACTGTCATGTTCATGCACTTTCTCGATATCTGGGTAATGCTACGTTTACATCCTGGCACTGTCACGTTTACATCTGGACACTGTCATGTTCATGCACTTTCTCGACATCTGGGTAATGCTACGTTTACATCCTGGCACTGTCACGTTTACATCTGGACACTGTCATGTTCATGCACTTTCTCGACATCTGGGTAATGCTACGTTTACATCCTGGCACTGTCACGTTTACATCTGGACACTGTCATGTCCATGCACTTTCTCGACATCTGGGTAATGCTACGTTTACATCCTGGCACTGTCACGTTTACATCTGGACACTGTCATGTTCATGCACTTTCTCAACATCTGGGTAATGCTATGTTTACATCTTGGCACTTATCTTTAATTTATTATAATTCCGTGTATTCTGCATTTATTGCTTGGTTGGCTATTGCAGGTTTGACCCGTGCCGTGCGGTAGGATGCTTATTGCACCAAATTTTGTTTAGGTAGTTTGGTACTGATCGTATAAGGTTGCATAGGATAGGTTACCTATATTCTTTGGCATATTCCATCAGGGCAAGTGTGATATTGCTCTTGCTGTGCGTTTGCTGGTTGAACTGACTTTTGCATAACCTTTATCTGTATCTGTTTCTGTAATTCCTATCTTCTTTCAGTTGCTGAAATAAATATTTTTTTTTATTTTATTTTTAATTTTATTTTTATATAATATTTTATTATTATTTCTTTTATTGACTTTGCATAACATCTGTCTGTACCTAACAGTAATTTTGTCTCCTATTTCAATTCAGTTTCTGAAGAAAATAATATATAAGTACCTATGTTTATTTTATTTTATTTATATTAAATTTTTATTTTCTTTTTTTTCGTATACTTAAACCATTTGTTGTTTTTTCTTTTCTGTTCAAGTCTCAACGGTTGTTGGCATACACACATTTTTTTTTCCATCTGATATTACTTTAATTTTCCTCTTGTACAATCTTAATTTTTAATACGATTTTCTTTAACGTTCTGGTTCCGTGCCGCGTTTCTCTTTATTATTTATTTATTTTTATATTTTTGACTAGACATTTTAACTGTATTCTAACAAATTAACATGGTAAAAACTAAACGGACCAGGAAGAGAATTCGGAAGACGTTGGAGTCCCTTACTCCCGCTACCCCGTCACCGCCTATCTCAAGAACAAGATTCTCTAGCCATGGAACATCGTCTGTCTCCGCTGAGAACCACATCGTGGCGACTCGCGTTGAGACGGATCAGTGTAGTCCGCCAACACAGACCGCGCCCGTATCAAATCTCTCGTCACCATCATCTCGCGATGATAACGTTGAGAGCAAAGAAGATGACTGTGGCATCTTCTTTGCTCTCAAGATCACAATTTGGCACTTAATCTGTCCTCGTTATCATGATAAAAAGTTTTGATTCAATAACCAGATTTTCGTTTAATGGAAATTTAAAATCATTTTCAAAGGTTTTAAATTTCCATTAAAGTGATTTTCAAATGATTTTTTTTCTTGCACAAGGAGAACTGTAGATATTAGAGATAAGTTTTTTTTGCAATGTGAAATGATATATTATGTACCTACTTGAAAATATTTCTTTTCATATCGAATTTATAATTCAAAAGGACAAGTGCATGTCGTAATTGAATATGCAAATTCACCACCCGCTCAACATATCCATAACTGACACACACTAACGAACAATTATTTATTTTTAAAAAATCCCATGTGGTTAACACTTGTGATTTAGTTCACACACAAATCGAGGGTTAAAATATAAACAATTTTGCAAAGCGAAACCGATTAAGTTTAAAAAACCGTTTATTTATATTCACAGCGATATGACGGTTGGTTGGTTCTCTCCGTCAGCATTATATGACAATAAAGTAGGTATATAATTTATAATGAGTAGATGTGCAACCCTTTAAATGTGCGCTATTATAATTTATAATACGTACCAAACTGGTGTAACAATGTCATGTCCCAGTTACAATAATACGACGGGTTGCTGGTGTGTCAACCGAGGTTGCCATTTTACATTGCACTTTCCTTATATGTAGTGTACTGGGGTAGATATCGATGACAATCCCTTCATATTGTAACAATTAATACTTTTGTATTCGGGTTCATATTAACCAAATGTGGTTTTATTTTGATAGTGTTTACACAGGGTCGAAATCAGAATTTACACCTTAAGTTTATTTTTTAATTTATTTAAAAAATGGTGTATTCTTAACAATTGTTGTAATAATTGTTTTTTATTTTTATGGTTTTAAGTATGAAAATACACCAGTTATTTTTATTGTACTAATACTGTGGAAATTATGAATAAGTTTTATTTTTCTTTTACATAATACATCACTGTATAGGAAATTTTATTTCAATGTAAATTTCCCGATAACCAATTAAATAAAAATAAATAAATAAATTTGTTTGCAAACAAATAATAACTAACCATGATTTTATTGTGAGATCATATTTTTACTATGCCGGAATTTAATTTTTTACACCTTTTTCTTTAACTTCACTTATCTGTCTGTACTAGAATTTTGCTATTGATTATTATTCTTCCCGACCAGTTATAGCTCTAAACATTTGTGTATTCCCGAAGTCAATGTATGTTAAAACTAGTTGAACAATTTGATAAAATTGAACAATTTTTTATTTCATACAAAGTAAAAAAAAAGATATGGGTTTCCGGCAGAGCGTTAGTAAAATTCGAGTTTAATTCGATTAGATACAACAATAATATTATTGTTTTAAAAGTAAAAGAATAATAATACAAAACTGTGAACTAACATAAACTAAAGGAAACATTATTAATTGAGTAATTAATTAGTAGGCTAGTGAAAAATCGATTGCAAATTTAATATGTGAAGATCACTTTGAAAACAGTGGCGTATTTTTTTTTCTTGATTATTATAAAGAAATGTGAAGTAGGTAATTTGTATTTATTATAGAATAACATGTATTAAGACAGGTATGTTACAATTAGGCAATCCTTTCCAACCAACTTAAGCAACGAGAAGTCTTATGTAAGTGCAATAATGAATTGTATTTTCAAAACAACGGTTAAAAGCAAGAAATATTCAACCGAAAAATAGACATGGATAAAAATTTTTTTTTTGAATTGTTTATTTTGAATTGTCTCTCGGGCTACTAACAGGTAGGTGATTAGTAACTAGATCAAATATTTATTTTCACATGCCTTCAACTACAAATTGTCACTTTCTGGATACCTACTTATAATAATACCCGTCTCACAAGTTCAAACTGAAAAAATAAAGAAAAAAATTGTCTCCACCGGAAATCGAATCCACGCGTGACCCGAGACTTGTGATATAGTACCTACCTATATTTAATAATCGTTTTACATAATATATTATGTACTTATATTAATATATAGGTATAATATTTAACACAAAAAATGTTAAATACCAAAAATATTTGTTTTGTATTTTGTAAATGTTAGGAACCTATATTATTAATACCACAAAAAATATTTTTTGATAAAATATATTGTCATAATACTATTCATAAATATATTTTTTATTTATGGTAAAAAATCATACCTACCAATACGGTCCTGAACTGATCAGCCTATACTAATGCCAACATACAGTGTGTGGTTCAAGTATCCGCTTACACCGTATACTACAGCCATCTGTCGGCCACTTACGTAAAACTACATATTATCTATTTTGCATACCCGCAAGAAAATGGCTATAATTAAAATGCATGAAAATTAAAATAACTATGTTTTTTATTGTGTGTAATCAATCAAAATCTAATTAATAAAATTCTCAGGGGAATTATTTACATATAAATATATTTTTTTTATCATAAATAACCCTTTTTTATTCACCTTCCATATTGAATGAGGAGCCTTTTTTTATGAGATGAGGAGCCTTTTTGGTTACACCCATGTGTCGTGACCGCACACCTGCCGCTGGTGACCCCACACTATGGGATATGCCGTGACGATATATTTATGGACCAACTCTTTTTTACTCTTCACCTAATTCAAATAGTGGAGATTTAGAGTTTACAATTGTGATCTATAATTTTGTCTCTCAAAACTTTGAAAAAGCTCTCACGTTCTGGAAAATTAACTTTTTTAATAATGAATTTTATGAAAATGTATTTTTTTACGGCGCGGGTTCTTTAGTAATAAAGTATTACTATTATTATTATAGATGTATGCATTTTGTGTTTCAATGTTGAAATTACAATATAAGAACCGACAATTTTGTAATGTTTTTTACTCCTCACTAACCCAAGGGGATATAGTGGGGAGATATGAATTTGAAATTTTTAAGGTTATGCTGACATTGTATTCAGAAAGTTTCATCACAATATATATCTGTGTGTGTGCTGTGTAGGTACCAACTACTACTTTATTCTACTCTATCGACTATAGACTAAAAGTACTCATTCGATTATTTTCAACTTTGAAAATTTGTTTATCTAATACTCGCCTAGACCCCATTTAATTTTAATGGATATCTGAGCAGTGCCTCTCAATTATTTTAAACTCAAATATTTCCAAATTACCCCTAATTCAGGATTTTTTTATTTTCGGATTTGCAAAAAGGCACATCACTTTCATAAAACGGCATTGAAGAATTATCAAGTTTTCATAATAAAATAATTTAATAAACTCATTTGAATATTTTGTGGAGTGACTTGGTAGTGAAGAGTATTGCGTTGGCCACAACTCACTCGTTTTTTTGATAATTTAATTGTACCTACCTATAATTGAATAAATGCAGCTTTATATAAAAACAAAATTAATTCTTCGATAGTCAAGCTACCCGTGTGGGCTCTTTAGCAAATGAAATGTTAAGAGAGACCATTGATGTTAGAACCGTAAAGACAGGCCAACTAATTATATTGTCTAATTAAATAAGATTGCTTCAGGTTATTTTTAAAAGATAGTATCTTTAAATTTATTATAAAGCTATAATCATTGTATACAAAAAAATCTATTCAAGGATCAATATCATTGGGAACGGTGAAATAGTTGTTTGTTTAAATTTTCGTTGGCCGTCGTGGTTCAGTTGGTTAGATATCTGACTTCTGAGCGAAATGGTCTTGGTTCGAATACCGGTGGAGAAACAGTTTTTAATTGTATTTTCAGTCTAGATCTGTGAGTTGATAAATACATACATACATATGATAATTCTCCAGAATGGGGAAAATTGTTACAAATTAATATTTGGCATAGTAGGTATGCGTTAGAAGTCATTATAGGCAATACAAAATTAAATATTGTATGTAAAAATTTTAAACTGAATACTTTTTTCGAAATAATTACTGTGATGATACAAGGAAAGAATGTAAAATGAAGAAAGATATAATTAACAGAATGAAAGTTAACACATTGAGATGGTTTGGCCACATGGAGAGAATGAATATACAAAGCTGACAGGAAAGGAATAAGAGGTCGGGGGCGCCCAAGAAAAGGATGGCACGACCATGTAAACGATATTCTGAAAGATGGAAATGTAAGAAGCGTGAACAACAGACGAACATATATAAGACGATGTATGAATGTTGATGAGGCGATGAATGTGTATCAAGATAGAAAAATGTGGCGTTCGGTTCTCTCTGCCTACCCCGTGAGGGACATGACGTGATGGTATATATGTATGTAATAATTTGCTTAGTACCTTACTCAATGAATTAATAAAAAAACTACGAGCTTCAGGAGAAAGTTCTATGTATCATGTTAATCATGAAAATCTTTTCGTTTGAGGATAACCTCAAACACCGTCGCCATCATGAAACGACGAAGAAACTTTTTTGTAACACCATCTATTGAGAAATTGATTTTGTAAACAATGAAAATAACAATTCCTAATATATGAGGTGACAATGGCCCGAGTCAAATTGAAAATGCTGTTCGTTATCTAACTTCTAGACTTGGCGTCACCCACAACCAGTGTTTTGCAATATATTATTATTTTTTTCATTTTTCAATAAAAGTAAAAACTATTCATATAAACAAACCAGTATGTTTGCTTTGATTCTGTATTTTCATCTTCACTAGCCTTCCTTCGTCCAGTCATGGACGAAGCCTCCCCGTCTTATATCGTCTTCGTCCAGTCATGGACGAAGCCTCCCCGTCTTATATCGTTCTTTTGCCTGGTCTAGGTCATTCTATCACTCTGTTGTGAGCTATTATTTTTTAATTAACAACTATTTATGCAACCAATACTTAACACGACGGTTAACACAATCAATCAATCATTTGAAATGTCGATTTGTGCATTGAATAATATAGGGAGTGTCAATCAATATTATAACTAACATGACAATGTATTATGTAGTAGGGATAGTTATGTATGATATGATTACTATGCACGCTCCATTTAGACAGATATTGATTATTTATGCATGAGAAACTGATTCCTGTTATTGCTAATGACCATTCAAAGATCATACAATTTGCAAGAAAACTTGCTCTGACACTTGCTTAACCAAGAGTAATAAAGAGAACAATTATTGAATGTCAAGGTAAAGTCTCATATCTGGAACATACGGTCTTGGAACCATGTCACCTACTGCCAGAAGTCTCCACAAACTTAAATGTACTCAACGGGCAATGGAAAGACAAATGTTGGGCGTATCCTTGAGACACCGAATAATAAACTAGGAAATAAGACGCCGGCCAAAGGTCACAGACATTGCAGAAAGAGTGGGAAAGCTAAAATGGCAATGGGCAGGTCATGTGGCAAGACAGAGGGATAATAGATGGACCCCAGAATTCTGAATTGGAGACCCTATCATAATAGAAGTAGTGTAGGGAAACCACAGAGGAGATATGTAGACTGACGATATTGTCGAACTGGTGGGACATGGGTGGAAGCAGAGTGCCCAGGATAGAGAGAAATGGAAAACCCAGGAAGAGGCCTATATCCAGCAGTGGAGTGAAAGGGGCTAAAAATAAAAGAAGAAGAAGACCTGGATCATGTACTGTAAAAAATAATATCAAGTACCTACTTATGTTTTTAAGAAATACTGGCAAAGGATGATGGGTACAAATGTATGGAATCTATTACAAACACCAATCAAAATGAATGATACATCGTTGGAAAGGTCATTTTGTGTAGAATACGAATAACCGTAGCATTAGTCCTGTTTCACTGTCCGATTTGAGTAATCCTGCCTTGAAAGTCATTTTTTTGTAAAATCCTGTATCGTCTAAAGAGTATATTTCAAAACGGACAACTTATACGTGTTTGTCGTCATATTATATTGTTCCCTTAAAAAGAGCTATCCAACGATGTATGATCCATCTTGATTGGACATTGGACATGGTTATCAAAACACCATCATCTTTTAACAAAAACATGAATTGATATTATAGTTAGAGAGATAGCAACGTTTTCGATGACCCATTTTTAACGGCTGTTTTTCTTATACTTTCTTTCTTATTGAATATATGTAGGTATGAAAAAGGTTAGTCTGGCACCTGAGAGTGGTTGCGTTTACCAGTGCGCATCCTCTGTATGGGTGAAAATTGCACCCAGTAACAAGTAGCCACATTCAGGAGACTAAGATGTTAATAGCCTATGAATCCAGACTGAAAACACAAATAAAAACTGTGCCTCCACCGGGAATCGAACCCGGGACCTTTGGATCAGCGGCATGTGTCGAAGGCCAACACATGCGGCCTTGATCTTGGTCTTGCAAGACCAATATAGCGATGCTTTTGCTCATCACTATTTTATGTAGGTATGTAGGTAAATACAATGTACATTATACACAATAAGGGCTTGAGTTGTTAACCTCAATTAGGCAAAAATTATATACCTACATTATCTCAGGCAATTTCCATACCAACTCTCGATCAATTATGGTACTGTGAATGCTTCTTTGCTATGCATAACATAAATTCTTCAATTAGACGTTATTCATTGAAGTGCATCATGTATTAAGTGATGTTGAACACTGAACAGATTCATGTCTATTATTTTTTTTACTTTTGGTAGATTATTTTTATTTTTATTTATTTTTTTTATTTATTTTATTATTTATTGTCATGAGAAATCTGCATGATTGGACTTCACGTGGTTATTTCAATCAGGATGTGTTCAACTGTTAATAATTTTTATATACAATCAAGAGTTCAATAGAGGGGTTATTGCCTTAAGGCAATTTATTCCAATCAAATCGCTAAACATTTTTTAAATTGTTAAATTTCAACAAGTAAAGTGTTAATAAGTATAAACGAGTGGTTTGTGGTCAACGCTAAACTCTTCACTTCCAAGTCACTCTTTATACCTAATTAAACTTTATTATAAAAAAATGATACTTTATTGTTCAATTCTAATTTACGAAAGCGATGAGCCATTTTAGGAATTTGAAAATAAAAATATCAAATTTTTAATTTTACTGAGCTTGGCGTCACTTATAAATATTTGACAGTTAAAAAAGCACTGAGTCGGAGAGAGTATGTATTTGATTTACAATTTTACAATTTTTTAAAATAATGTAATTTATTCTATAACAGATTTTTAATTATCTCAATAGAGACGAAGTTGGAATATTTATTGTAGGAGAACCGGGAAATCAAGGCACCTACAGGGCTTACGACCTGTCATCGGCTGGTTTACGTGATCACTTTATGCGCTTGCGCAACGTTCACCAATTATGCCTTTTTAATGAGATCCCTATCAATTCAATTTTGAAAGTTCTATATATTGTACCTAATACTGAAATTCTTTTCGCTTGAAAATAAGGAATTTTTACTACAGCCATCTATGGGTGAAATTATGAACAACAATCTTATTATTTTTTATTTATTTTGTTGTAACGCCATCTATTGAGAGAATTGTTTTTTTTTGTAAATAATGAAAGCTACAATTCTTATATCTGAGGTGACAATGCATTTTTCGCATAGAAGTCACCCCTGAAATGCGCCAGACTTATAAGGTCATTTTTGTCTTATTTACCTACTTGTACCAATGTGTAAGTAATCGAATATTTTTATTATTGCATATGCGCAAACATTGGATTTTTTTCCCTGTCGGGAGTCAAAGATATTTTTTAACAGATTTTTAATTAAATTATAATTAAATATAAATAATATTTAATTATGATTTAATTAAATATTATTAAAAATCTGTTAAAAAATATCTTTGACTCCCGACAGGGAAAAAAATCCAATGTTTGCGCATATGCAATAATAAAAATATTCGTAATTTATTCTATAATCGATAGAGAAGAATAAACACGCCGTACATAGTACACAGCATAGGTACACAGATTGTGATGAAACTTTCAGAATATAATCTCAGCATGATACTAGTTAAAGATCTGCAATAAAAGAATAACATTATAAATTATTATTGCAAATCCATAAGTCCTCCCTATATCCCCTTGGGGTTGTGAGGAGAAAAAAGAATCAAATCAAATTTTTTTGACTATGTACCTAAATTGAAGTAAAAAATCTTTGATATTTTGATAATGACCATGTTTGATTTACATATAATTTGATATTCGTTATTATAGAAATATATTAAGGTCGTCGATCTAAAAAAATCACAGTTCCTTTGTGTTTGGAGTATGTAGACAAAATCATTGGAATATTTCCATCTTTAAAGAACATTTACCCAAAGAGTTGGGAATGGATCAAAACATTTATGATAAAAAGATTTTTTCGCTACATGTTGTCTGGATGGAAGGCAGCGGTTCTAAACCTTTGATTGGCTTCTTTGAAAACGATTTTATATATATTAATCTTTTTGACATACATGTAGCCAAAAGAGCCAGGTGATCATGTTACGAAGCACATTTTTTTTAAGATAAACAGGTTTTGTATCTAGAATGTAATTTTGGCGCAGAAACTATCAAAGTCGTACAATTTTCATCTGATTGAAAACGTTCTGCAGTACCTGGTCTAGTCTTTGTTTCACAATATGAAATTGCACTTGAATGTACCTACTTATCAAATTTTACTGAATATTTTGAATAAGGATATTATTATTTTTATTTTACAAATGAAACATATACAATTACTATGCTCCTCCCTCCAACACGAAATCCGATCTAAACTGAGGGATGAACAGATCTCTTTGTGTAGTCATTTTAAGATACTTATTATGATAATTTTATTTTATTTTATTGATGTATGTAATTGATTTTCATTGAATATGTGAATAAATAGATATTTCTCACAAAAACAGGACACTGAGGCGATTATAGGCAAATTTGATGTAGGAGGATTGAATTTATAAATTTTAGCATTACCTATGACATCGATATGGGTTAATGTTGTATATATGACGTGTAGTTTAGTTTGTAAGAAAATAAAATAACAATAAATACTCCTGTAAAAAGTTGATTAACTTCTGCGCCAACGTTCAGGGATCGATTCCCAGCAGAGGAGGTTCTAAGAATATAGTTGTTTCTCATGTAAATTCAGTTTTTATGGATAATTTTTCTGGCCAAATAAAATGTTATTTGGCAATAACGTGCTACTGAGCACTTGATTGTACATACATACATACACTCAGGTCGTCTGAATCACAATCACAACTCTTTAATGGAATTGGCTCTGAGACTACTCGGCATATTGTATCTCTATTATTATTTTTATTTGTAGCAACATTGTTGGCTTATTTATAATTTCAAAAAACAAAAAAATTGAATATTTTTATAGTTGCATGTACAGAAATGTTATAACTGTTATAAGTGTGAGCAAAAGACGAATACGTATGAGAAGATGCATGAATGTGGACGAGGCGAGGGATGCGTGCCAGGATAGAAAAATGTTGCGTTCGGTTCTCTCTGCCTACCCCGCTAGGGACATGGCGTGATGGTATGTATGTATGTATGCATATACGCAAACATTGGATTTTTTCCTTGTCGGGAATAAATGATATTTTTTGACAAATTTTTAACATTTCAAAAGAGACGAAGTTGGAAAACTATAGAAAAACTACAGAACAGACCAAAAATAAACTTATAATTCTGACGCAGTTCAGGGATGACATCTGTGCGAAAGCATCGTCACCTCATTTATAAGGACTGCTGCTTTCATTGTTTACAAACCTATTTCTCAATAGATGGCGTTACAAAAAATTTTCTTCCTCACTTCATAGATGGCGATGCTGTTTCAGTTTTTTTTCAAATGAAACGATTTTCATGATTAAAATACATACATAGAACTTAAAAAAAATTTATTGATAGGGAACTCAATAAGAAGGCATTAACCAGCCGATGACAGATCGTAAACCCTGAAAAAATGTCTTTGTGACACAGGTTACTTAAAAGGTTGAGCACCGATGCCGTTGAGTTTTGTTCAAATATAACCCAAGATTTGCCCTTTGTATTCAGTTTTATTGGACCAATTGGGTATTCTGAGGCAATCAATATGATTGCTCGGACCGTCAGTTTCTATACCCCCCCACTCCCCTTCAATACTCATCTCATCTCAGCCCGAAACACCAATACTTTGATGCACAATACGCGCAAGAATAATCTTCAAATATTATGTATCTACTTCTTATTGACATCGTGAACAGGATCATTATACCATGGCGATGGACGACCATATTATGTACGATAAAGAAAAAAATGAATTCATTAAATTTATCATTTTATGCTGAAATAACCGGACAACAATGCATCATTATCCCGATCCTTTAGGAGTTAGATCTATAACAGAACTATAACTGTGGTCACATGATTATGGTTTGTTGATTAATGCTAAGAAAACCAAATTGATGCACATCCGATCTCCAAGTATGGCAACGACGAATTTGTTACCAAGAATTGTCTCACATGATCACCAATGTATTCATAGAAATGTCGAGCTTCCCATCTCTTGTGATTGTCCGTGTATAGATGTTGTAAATAGTTTTGTATATTTAGGTTTAACTATAGATTATAGGTTGAAGTGGGATCTACATGTAAATAAAATTTGTAAATGTTTGCGATCCATAGCTGGTAAGATATTTAGGATAAAATACTTTGTACCCATGACCACACTCAAACTAATATACAAGTCTTTGGCGGAATCTGTACATAATCAGATATGGTATAAGTAGTTGGGGTAATTGCACCAATACCAATTTGAAAAAAGTCATGCTCGCACAAAAATCAATTCTGAGATTACTTGTTAAAAAAAATGTTTGTACCGCGGCGCGTAATAATATCTCACTCTATTTTAAAAAATTGAATGTTTTATCCGCTAAAGGCTTGTTTTGGGAAAGAACAATCCTTGACCAGTTTTTAAAGGACGAATATAAAGACAGACCGCAACACACGCATTACACTAGATTTAAATTTAACGACGGATATGTAGTTCCAAAATATAATAATAAATACGGTAAGAGAACGTTAGAATATAATGTACCTAAATTGCTTAATATGATGCCGGCATCTATTAAGAAATGCCGAAGCAAAAATAATGTAAAAAGGCTTGTCAAGGAATGGTTATTGAGGTGTGGATTTATATATAATTAAGATCACAAACGATTTTATTTTTTTTTCATCACACGAATCAAATGGAATTTGTATCACATGAATCAAATGGAATTTGTATCACATAAATCAAATGGAATTTATATCACATGAATCAAATGGAATTTATATCACATGAATCAAATGGAATTTGTATCACATAAATCAAATGGAATTTATATCACATGAATCAAATGGAATTTGTATCTCATAAATCAAATGGAATTTATATCACACGAATCAAATGGAATTTATATCACATGAATCAAATGGAATTTGTATCACATGAATCAAATGGAATTTGTATCACATGAATCAAATGGAATTTTTATCACATGAATCAAATGGAATTTGTATCATGTAAATCAAATGGAATTTATATCACATGAATTTATATAAAAATAATCATTAAAATCGGATAATGTGGTAAAGTACTACTATCGCTGAAGTAACTAGAATGAAGAGTTTGATGATTTTTTCATGGATCCCATGATCAGACAAAGAAACCTCCTTCCTAATGAAAAAAGAATCATCGAAATTGGACACGGTGGTCAATTGTTATCGCTGAACATACATAAAAAATTCACGTCGAATTGATGACCTCCTACGTTTCGGAAGTCGGTTAAAAATATTATTTTTGAGCATTGAGATACTCCGTGGGAAAGAACATATTTCACTTACCAACAATATATGTACATATTATGGCCACGTATTCCGCAATAATATTTTGTTAATTTAATATTATTACTCTATTGATCAAGACGATTATGCGGTGAGATCAAATTTCAATTTGAGATCTATGTATAGGTATTATTTCTTAATAGCCCTACTACTCATTCGTATTTATCTGCAAAAAAACTGAAAGACTTCGGACAAGAAACCATCCAAAGACGAGCGACGTTATGTTCCCGATTGAAGAAACTCATTGAACATAATATAACTAGTATCTCTCATAATACATTAAAACCACAGACTCCAAATGGTCTAAAATATTGCTAGAAGAGCGGCCTAGAACGGTCAGAAGAAACATTGGATGACCTCACACAGGGTAGTCTGTCGATATAAAACAGATGGCTGGAGGCGGTTGCATGCAATCTGCTTAAGAAAGAAAGCTGTGTAGGTCTCAGGGGGAGGCCTATGTCGATTACTGGCCGAAGAAGAAAAACATTAGCCATGCAATATCGATAAGTTTCGGGTAACAATTCCTTAGATTATGTTGGCGCAGATGACAGATACTTCCCATTTATACCTACCAATCCTCATCTTCCTGACATACCTAAACCTCTTCATACCTACATCCAAACCCGAATGTGGTAACAATAATCTCGCCTCTGTCCGCGCGCGAGTAAGCCACCTTTGTCAGTCTCGCAAATACGCGTCTCCATACACCACTCGTGTCGTGCAAGCGCCGTGCGCAAATTAATATAAAACCTTAAAATACGTTCGCGGCATTCGCACGTATATTACAGAGAATATTAGTGAATAATTTTATTCAATCGGTGACGAGAAGGAAGAACTACGCGACAGAGAAAAGAAAGAAGTAAGCTGGCACAGTAAGTCCACTCCCTTCCATATTTCCATCTTGTCCGATCTGTTCTTTTGCCGATATCGCACAGATGATGTCCATTATATTATAACTTAAATCTTGTCTTCATTATCAGCCCCCATAACCCATGATGATTCCTGAGATATTTCTTAATTTTCTCGCATTCAAGACGTCTCTTTTCCAGTTTTTTTCACACATATTCTAATCCTGTAGAACTTGTAGGTGTTGCAGCGTTTTCTATGAATTTACTCCAATTATGATGCATTCTATCTGTAACTGTCTACATATATTATTTTAAGATGTTAAATAGACTTCTTTGTTTTAATTGAGAGTCTACTGACATTGCATTCCAATTCATTCATTGGTAATTCTTGAAATAGACGTAACGAATTGAGAGCTATCTGTGTCTATTGTGTGTTACGTCATGCGAGATCATAAGATGCTGTATCTGGTCGGTTTATTTGGTCAGATTCAACATTGATTGGGTTAATTAAAGTCACTTGCGATGAGACGGGAATCCACTAGACTTATTAAGGTCAACCAATTCACCATTAAATACCCATCACCATTAAATTATGTTTACTTTCGTTTAAAAGAAAATACGTTGCTAACTTATTGAATGCATAATGTCATATTATTATGTGCCTTTACATATTTCCTACTGCAAATCGCTGTAGAGTCAGCAGTTTATACTACGAATAAAAATCAATATTATAAATTTGTATGTTTGTATCTACATATGTATGTATATTTGTGTTGAATGCGCTCCTAAACCGTTCAACCGATTGCAATGAAACTTTGGTGAATTGTCGATAGTATGCCCGGGATGGTTTCTGGATTAAAATTTTTTTCTTCTTCTTTTCATCATCGGGTATTAGGTCATTTTACCTATGAAGGTGGACTATCCTAGGAACCGTTCATCCGATTGCAATGAAACTTTGGTGAATTGTCGAGCGTATGATCGGGATGGTTTCTGGATTAAAAATTTTTTCTTCTTCTTCTTTTTTATCGGGTATTAGGTCATTTTACCAATGAAGGTGGACTATCCTGGGAACCGTTCATTTGCTTGCAATGAAACTTTGGTGAATTGTCAAGCGTATGACCGGGATGGTTTCTGGATTAAAAAAATTTCTTCTTCTTCTTCTTTATCGGGTATTAGATCATTTTACCTATGAAGGTGGACTATCCTGGGAACTGTTCATTCGATTGCAATTAAACTTTGGTGAATTGTCGAGCGTATGACCGGGATGGTTTCTGGATTAAAAAAAATTTCTTCTTCTTCTTCTTCATCGGGTATTAGGTGATTTTAAATATGAAGGTAAAATGACCTAATACTCTGGGAGAAGAAGCTCCAGCTGACCTTTCATCTCTTCGCAGGTCTTCCAAGACAATTTCTAGATTTAAACTTTTTTCTTCTTCTTCTTCTTATCATGTATTTGTTCATTTACCTATGAAGTTGGAGGATCCTGGAAAAAGAAGTTCCAACTATCCATTCATCTCTTCGCAAGTCTTCCCAGTATTGTTTCGGGAATTAAAATTTTTCTTAACCTACCGATTTGACGGGAAGTAATTTATTTATTTATTTATGTAGCTTCTCGGGCAACTAACAGGTACTATGTCAAATAATTATTTAACACGCACCCAATAACAAGTTGCCACATTCTGGAGACTTACGATATTTATCGTCTCACAGATCCAGACTGAAAACACAATTTTAAAAACTGTGTCTCCACCGGGAATCGAACCCGGGACCCTTGGATCAGCAGTCAGATATCCAACCAACTGAGCCACGAAGGCCGACTAATGAGGGGAAGGGAGGTACTGAAGGGCCTGAAGGGACGGGTGGTACTTAAGAGCCTGAAGGGACAGGAAATACTGAAGGACCTGAAGGGATAGAAGGTACTGAAGGGCCTGAAGGGACGGAAGGTACTGAAGGGACGGAAGAGACGGAAGGTACAGAAGGGCCTACAGGTACGGGGGGTACTGAAGGGCCTGAAGGGACAGGAAGTGCTGTAGGTCCTGAAGGGACGGGAGATACTGAAGGGCCTGAAGGGACGGGAAGTACTGAAGGGCCTAAAGGGATGGGTGGTACTGAAGGGACGGGAGGCACTGAAGGGACGGGAGGTACTGAAGGGACGGGAGGTACTGAAGGGACGGGAAGTACTGAAGGGACGGGAGGTACTGAAGGGTCTTAAGCGACGGGTGGTAATGAAGGACCAGTTTTAATTATACTGGCAATACGAAGTTTGCCGGGGGTTCACTAGTATATTATATTTTAGATTAGGTATATACCGCCATATTGGACTCTTTTCGTAAGCATTTTTGTTCACTTGAATACATAATATTCGGTTCAAATAATTATTAAGACTATGTATTTATCTATTATGTATTATTTTTGAGGTGTGGGAAAGCCAAAACTACGATGAATGAATGGAGTCGAGAAGGACCTTCAGATAGCCGGTGTGCGGAATCGGAGAGAAAAGGCCATGGATAGGGTGCTATGGAGACAATTCCTTGAGGAAGCCAAGGCCCATCCTGGGCTGTGGAGCCACTGATGATGATTGGGATAATGTCTTTACTATTGCGCAAAGAGAGGTTTTTAAAGTAAAAACTTGGCTAGAGTATAACCTTTTGACCCTTAACGCGACAAAGACCAAATATCTTACCTTTGGCATAAAAAATAGACCTCTACTATCGGCCAATCATACACTAACTATTCATGACTCTCATAATGGTGTACCTTGTCACTGTTTACCTCTGGAGAGAGCAGACTCTATCAAATGTTTGGGAGTAACTATAGACTCATCACTTAGATGGGATAAACATATAGAACATGTCACTAAAAGAACACGTCAGTTGGTATATATCTTCAGGAGTATAAGAAATATTGTCGACCATCGAACTATCAAAACTATTTACTACGCACTATGTCAATCCATCATTACTTATGGCATTCTTATTTGGGGCAACTGCGCAAATTCAATATTAAATTCCCTTTACAAGAGTCAAAAACTTGTAATCAAAATTATTTTGTCCCGCCCTATAAGATTCCCTACTCGAAACCTTTTTGAAAACTTCAAAGTCCTAACTCTACATCAACTCTACACTAAATGCCTTATTTGCTACTTTACATTTAAAGACACCGATAAAACACGATCACAACAAACAAGATCTACACATACGTCATCTCACTTAAACTACCATATACCTCATCCAAACACTAGCCTTGCTCAGCGACACTATTCATATCAAGCTCCCACTATTTACAATACCATCCCAGATTCTATTAAAAATATCAATAACTACCAAAGGTTCAAAAGGGAAATAACCCTATGGATCATCGAATCAAACCCACCACAGTAACTTCTTTCTCATTTCTTTTAACTTGTTTACTGTATGTGTGTGTGTGTGTGTGTGAGTGTTTGTGTGTGTGTGTGTGCTGTGTGTGTATTTTATATGGTTCAGTATATTACGCGTGTATGGAGAGTGCCTGTGCATGTATGTTAGGAAGTGTATGATCAATTGTGCTAAATCCACACTTTAAAATAATGTTGTTTAACTTACAAAACCAAAGACTGCATCCAATATAACACAGGGATTATCCCTAGCATATTGGAGAGCAAAACCTCTCATTGACAACAAAGCGCAAGAGAGTGTCAATGGTCTGGATGTGTATGTGTACCCTTCCATTGTCTCTGTCTCAAATATATACATAATATGTTTTTATTTATTTATTTATTTATTTTATTTATTTTTATTTATTTCTATCCAAAAACATAGAGTAGATATAAGATACAAAATAATTAAAGGTATTATAAGCTTATTCATACATAGTAGACATACAAAGTAAATATAAGTTATTTCATTTCAATAAATATGATTTCATTATTTCACCATTGCTTACATAGTTAAAGCTATCCTTTTTGTTTGTATCTTTGTTACTAGCCCCCTCACTAGGCATAGCCTGTGCTAAGGTGAGCTAGTTTTATATTATTGTCTATTGCGTTGTTTATTTATAGATACGTTTACATATAATATAAGTAAATGTACATACATACGCTACGCATTCAAGCGTATTCATCCTTCTTTCTCTCTTTCCAAACACAATATTTCATTATGAGTCATTAACACACAGCAAAAATTGTAAAAATAAAATAATTGTTGAAAAAATTGATTGATTTAGAGACAAAAAAAAAACAACAAAAGTACTTATTTTTCACTTTTTTCAATTGTCTATTCTGTTGTTTGTAATAGTGCATTTACATTTTATTAGGTAGAATTATTTCCTTCAGGATTTTATGTCAATATTTATGTCAAACCTCTTAATGTACAATGTCATGTTTATTATAAATAAATAAATAAAATAAATAAGATGTATTAATTAAAATGATGTTATATTTACATATTTGATATAAAACTAGAGCAATTGTTTTTCAAATAATTTTTAATGGTTTTTTCTGCGTCCGTCTCATTTTGTCATACTTTTCCTAAGTGCTGTGGTCAGGTTGTTTCCTATGGTTTAATTTATCCATTGGACATGCGGACCTTGTAGCCTTGGACCTTGTGGTGCAATCTTATCTTTAATTTCAGTGAAAGGCGAGCCTGCTGTTTTCTTACATATAATCAGCTCTCTTTGGCATCTCATGTGTAGTGTCTGTAAGGTTTTAGAGTTCTCCGGACTTTGCTTCTTTCAGAGTTTTGCAAAGGGCCGTTATTAGTCCCCATGAACAGAACGGGTGGTGGAAGAGCAGTCGAATCTATCCTTTATTTTTCCGTCGTTTTGGAAAGACCAACCTTAATTTCATATCAAACCGAATTTTCTTATTACTTCATGTTGCTCTGGTCGATTGGGAGAGATTTCCATAGATCTGTATAAATATACTTGTTTGTACACAAATCGAAAAAATAAATTAATTTCTTGAAATCACTTAGAACGGACCTACCTATGTCTATAATAAAACTATTGGGTTGTGGCCAACCATAAACTCATCACTAACAAGCCATTCTATAAAGAATTCAAATTATGTAGGGAAAATATTCAGCATTTTCATGAAATGATTTTGTTAAATTATTTTTTATTTAAATATTTTATTATGAAAACTTGATAATAATTCAGTGCCATTTTATGATAGTGATGTGCCTTTTTACCTATTTGAAAACAAAAATTTCAAATTTTAAGTTTCCCTAACTTGGGGTCAATTTGAAACATTTGACAGTTAAAAGAATTGACAAGCACTATTCAGATATTCTTCAAAATCTAGTGGGGTCTAAGTGAGTATTAGATATACAAATTTGCAAAATTTGAAAGGAATCAAATGAGTACTACAGTCTATAATCGATAAAGTAAATTAAACAAGCCATGCATAGCACACAGCACATAGCACACAGCACATAGCACACAGCACATAGCACACAGCACATAGCACACAGCACATAGCACACGCACACAGATAGTACAGATACATTGTGATAAAACTTTCAGAATACGATCTCAGCATGATACTAGTTGATAATCTGCAATAAAAATATTGCCTTAAAATTGCAAAAAAATCATTTTTTTTTCGAAAAAGTGAATGTCTAATAATACATCTTCCTACGTTCCCTAAAACAAGCAAATAAATGCTTGTGCTATAGGTGAACGAAATCGGTCGAGGCAGGATACGAACTCGCGACCACTGGATTACTAGCCCAGCGCGCTAACCGCTCTGCCATCGACCCATCTATCATAATACCCCACAATGTCTCCTTGGGTTAGTGAGGAAAAATATGTATCAATTGTCAACTCTGTAATTATGATCGAACTTGGAGTGCATCTTTTGTCGTATTTTTCTTCTTTTTCCTTAGCCCCATGGCTGAGTATAACGCCTACGCTCAATCACTCCACATAATATCATCTCTAGTACCTTTGTAGACGATACCTACATAAGACTCAATGAGAGAACTTCACATTTGTATGTGAGTAACATGAAAGTAATGATGTATGTAATATTAATGTCGATTAAGATATGGAACTACTATGTAATGTTCAATAATCAATATGGTTAGGTTAGTGCTTAGATATTATGAAATTGTTTCCCCGCAATTTCAATTAAACAGTTCAAAGCAAGAATTTTGTACAGCAATATTGGCATTAAATTATGTCGCATGTACAATGTAATTACCAACCGTTTAGGAAATGATTAGTGTACAATATACCTACTTGTAATAATATAACAACCACAGACTATGTAATGTAGGTATTATATATGGACAAGTTTAAGAACACCAAGGGTAGTGATAAGCATATTAATAGTCAAAAAGATCATGACCAAGCGTTGGTTACTCATTATTTTGGTCTAAATGGCAGTTTCTTTCAACTTACAGTATTACTAGTCCAGAGAAGCAATTTTTGCGTGAGGAATAAATCATTTTTTTTAATTTTTGAAATCGAACCCGGGATGCCAGCATCATAGGTAATCGGTTAACCTACAGCTCATGTCACGGCGGTTGACTATAGAATATCGACACAATGGCTAAAAAACAAACTATGATACGAGAATATTTTAGAAGAAAAAACTTTTTTTTTTCGAGAAAGCTTTCCAATTTCAGAGCAATGAATAACACAAAATCTCGGAGAAATAACATATGCGCATAATTTTAAACCAAGATACGTGAGATTCGTATGGCCTGGGAGGCAAGTACGGTCAAAAGGTGATATCAAAACTTCATATAATAGTAATCATAAGGGTTTTGATTTCACCATTTGACCGGACTTGCCCCCCTCAGGTCTATATTTTCATGTTTTTTTTCAACTTTGAAGTCAAAAAACACGAGGCTTCGCAGCATATAATATGTTATGCATATGGATCAAATCAGAATTCGGAGTAGGTACCTAGAACATTTAGTATGTCTGTGTGTGTATTCGTCCCCCCTTATAACTTTTGATTCGCCTGATTCACAGGACTTTGAATTTCAAAAAGCATAGAATAATAATTTTGGCCTACAAATCTTTTATGCTTAGAATTTTGAATTTCCGCTCCTTGGGAGTTATTATAATTTTTATTTTTATTTTATATTTCCACAAAAATCATATATATACTAGCATCAATTAAAACATATACATACTATCGCCATTAATATTTGGATCTCATGTGTTAAATGCACGTGTTTTACATTTGTTATTAGGCTTGCCAAGCGAATGAATGCGGGTAAGGTCACCTGTGTACAAACAAATTTTAGCAAAGGAATATACATAATGTAGGTACTCTTGATTTGAATCAACCAATAAAACGTTCGATGTTGTGTAGCGTATTGCGTGTCGCTTTTGCCCTGACTTTTTCAATCATACATTTGCAACAAATAAAAATAAATAAATAAATAAATCTTTGTTTTGTTTTATTATATTATATAAATATATATTTTTTCTTTATTGTTTGATATATTCTTGCTAACTTCTATATAAATCTTTGTTTTGTTTTGCTTGATTGTTTGATTACTATTCTTGTTTACCTATATGTACATATATAAATCATGTTATATATAATGTATACTGTCACGAAAACTGAATGAAATACGAAAATATTGTATAAATATGTATTAATGTGATTGTGAAATATTCCACCTCGGTACAGGCAAAGCCTAGTGAGGTGGATATATAATAATATGTAAATATTGTATATAAATGTATTGATGTGATTGTGAAATATTCCACCTCGGTACAGGCAAAGCCTAGTGAGGTGGATATATAATAATATGTAAATATTGTATATAAATGTATTGATGTGATTGTGAAATATTCCACCTCGGTACAGGTAAAGCCTAGTGAGGTGGATATATAATAATATGTAAATATTGTATATAAATGTATTGATGTGATTGTGAAATATTCCACCTCGGTACAGGCAAAGCCTAGTGAGGTGGATATATAATTATATGTAAATATTGTATATAAATGTATTGATGTGATTGTGAAATATTCCACCTCGGTACAGGCAAAGCCTAGTGAGGTGGATATATAATAATATGTAAATATTGTATATAAATGTATTGATGTGATTGTGAAATATTCCACCTCGGTACAGGCAAAGCCTAGTGAGGTGGATATATAATAATATGTAAATATTGTATATAAATGTATTGATGTGATTGTGAAATATTCCACCTCGGTACAGGTAAAGCCTAGTGAGGTGGATATATAATAATATGTAAATATTGTATATAAATGTATTGATGTGATTGTGAAATATTCCACCTCGGTACAGGCAAAGCCTAGTGAGGTGGATATATAATTATATGTAAATATTGTATATAAATGTATTGATGTGATTGTGAAATATTCCACCTCGGTACAGGCAAAGCCTAGTGAGGTGGATATATAATAATATGTAAATATTGTATATAAATGTATTGATGTGATTGTGAAATATTCCACCTCGGTACAGGCAAAGCCTAGTGAGGTGGATATATAATAATATGTAAATATTGTAAATAAATGTATTGATGTGATTGTGAAATATTCCACCTCGGTACAGGCAAAGCCTAGTGAGGTGGATATATAATAATATGTAAATATTGTATATAAATGTATTGATGTGATTGTGAAATATTCCACCTCGGTACAGGCAAAGCCTAGTGAGGTGGATATATAATAATATGTAAATATTGTATTTAAATGTATTGATGTGATTGTGAAATATTCCACCTCGGTACAGGCAAAGCCTAGTGAGGTGGATATATAATAATATGTAAATATTGTATATAAATGTATTGATGTGATTGTGAAATATTCCACCTCGGTACAGGCAAAGCCTAGTGAGGTGGATATATAATAATATGTAAATATTGTAAATAAATGTATTGATGTGATTGTGAAATATTCCACCTCGGTACAGGCAAAGCCTAGTGAGGTGGATATATAATAATATGTAAATATTGTATATAAATGTATTGATGTGATTGTGAAATATTCCACCTCGGTACAGGCAAAGCCTAGTGAGGTGGATATATAATAATATGTAAATATTGTATATAAATGTATTGATGTGATTGTGAAATATTCCACCTCGGTACAGGCAAAGCCTAGTGAGGTGGATATATAATAATATGTAAATATTGTATATAAATGTATTGATGTGATTGTGAAATATTCCACCTCGGTACAGGCAAAGCCTAGTGAGGTGGATATATAATAATATGTAAATATTGTATATAAATGTATTGATGTGATTGTGAAATATTCCACCTCAGTACAGGCAAAGCCTAGTGAGGTGGATATATAATAATATGTAAATATTGTATATAAATGTATTGATGTGATTGTGAAATATTCCACCTCGGTACAGGCAAAGCCTAGTGAGGTGGATATATAATAATATGTAAATATTGTATATAAATGTATTGATGTGATTGTGAAATATTCCACCTCGGTACAGGCAAAGCCTAGTGAGGTGGATATATAATAATATGTAAATATTGTATTTAAATGTATTGATGTGATTGTGAAATATTCCACCTCGGTACAGGCAAAGCCTAGTGAGGTGGATATATAATAATATGTAAATATTGTATATAAATGTATTGATGTGATTGTGAAATATTCCACCTCGGTACAGGCAAAGCCTAGTGAGGTGGATATATAATAATATGTAAATATTGTATATAAATGTATTGATGTGATTGTGAAATATTCCACCTCGGTACAGGCAAAGCCTAGTGAGGTGGATATATAATAATATGTTAATATTGTATATAAATGTATTGATGTGATTGTGAAATATTCCACCTCGGTACAGGCTAAGCCTAGTGAGGTCGATATATATAATATGTAAAAAAATGATTTTGTAAATTATAAATAAATAAATAAATAAACTATGCTGTATAAAACTGTCCCGCCCGAATTCTCTTACTTGTCGAGCTATAGTCATAGCGTTGGGAATGCTCGATGTACAAAATTGATTTGTTTTACCAGTTTCTGTTACATTAAAATGAAATCATACAAAACTCTCCCCTAATTGATTATTTTAATTGAAATTTTCACCAAAAACTATTTGAAATTAATATTTTTTGTAAGAAAGGGAAATATAATGTCCAACTATCTATTTAACACGTATGTATCCAATAACAAGTTACCAATTTTCAGTGGCTAATGACAATAATCGTCTCACGAATCCAGACTGAAAAACTGTGTCTCCACCGGTAATCGATCCCGAATCCGGCTTAAGAATCAGATATCCTACTGACTGATCCACGAAAGCCGACAAATACATAGATAATCCATTAACATTGTGTAAGGATATATCAGAAATAATATGAGATTTATAAATAGATAGGACATCACCTCTTCAATATGTCGATCTTTCAAGAAAAGATACCTCGAGACGGACCCTGGTAATATTTCAAATCGGATTATTTATCGCAACCTATTTGTTAACTTATCAAATTTCAGCATGAATAATACCATTATCAGACTATTTGCTTCCCTCACGTTTCCCAGAATGTTGGCAATCAGGGTTCACGCATATGTCAGTGTCACTCAAATATGTATGACATACGCTTTTCCCAGAAATGATCTAACTATTGACCGTGGTCCGCCGTCAGTCATTCATTCATTCATTCATACATACCTACATACATCCAATATGGTGTGAAGGAATTCAATCATTTCCGGACACTTACAATCCCACATATACAATTCTGCTAGTACGATAAAAATGAGCGAGGTCGTGGCCAACGTTAAACTCTCAATAGCATTAAATAAAATAGAGAGATAAATAAATTGTCGCATATTTTATCGGTTTCCGAATTTATTTTATTTTATTTATAATAAGTATAATATGTATACAACCTCCTCTATAAGACTCTAATTCGGCCAGTACTCTCATATGGATCAGAATGTTGGGCAATCGCTAAATCTGATGAAAGAGCCCTGGAAATTTTTGAGAGGAAGGTGCTGAGGAGGATCTACGGCCCGATTTGTGACAATGGAGAGTGGCGTACCAGACACAACTACGAATTATATGATCTGTACAAGGAGGCAACCATAGTGACAGAAATAAGAATAGGAAGACTCAGATGGGCTGGACACGTCCAAAAAATGAGCGAGGAGGACGTCCCAAGACGGATCATGAATGGTGCACCGGGGGGACGAAGAAAAGTTGGAAGGCCGAAGCTCCGATGGCTGGACGGAGTGGTGAAGGATGCGAACAACATCGGCGTCCATAAATGGCGCAATGCGTCGCAGGAACGACAGTCATGGAGGCGGGCTCTGCAGGAGGCTAAGACCCGACCTGGGTTGTGGAGACACAGATGATAATGATAATATGTATACAACACATTTTCAAAAAACAATTACAAAATACAGAAAAAGCTACACAATAATAAAACATATTGCCTTTTACCAGAGTGCAAGTACTTGTGTGTAAAGGAGACAAAAAGAAACGAAAATCTATATCTACAGAATTATTGCTATACAAAATGCGTTGTATATACATAAGTAATTACTATTTATTTTATGTTTTTAATTTTCTTTTGAAATTATTAAATTCAGTGGCCAGTCTCAAATCTGTTTAGAATTTGTTGAACCACACCACCCCATTATCTCCGACCTCATCAACTTCGCAATAAAGCATCATTTTATGCAACAAACTCAAACTTCAAGCCACTTGCATTCAATGTTGTTTATCCAATATTTCAGTGTCAATATATAAGTATTTCTTCGTCTTGAAGAAAATATCTTGAGTCTTGAAGTGAAACTGAGTATGATCAAAATATGTTTAAATTCTAAAAAAACGCTTCCTTGCACCACTTCTTGCACTTGTACTAGATTTTTTTTGTGTTAGACAATTCACCCTGCAAAGAGTGCTTTGTGCCAATTTAGTGTTTACTGTTTATAAGGAAAGTTATTTGTGATCATAGTTATATTTAGATTACTTGCTAATATAAATTTTGAACGAGAATTTCGGAGGGACAAAATATGTTGGATATTAAGTGGAGATTGGTGAGTAATCTTTTTTTTATAACATGTCTACGTAGGGGACACCAGCTATTAGGATTTGAGTCCGTTTTGCTCTTCCAAAGAAGCGCACTACGTAGCGTTGGGAGGGGTTTGCAATCTAGAAAAGAGTTTATTAATTCGGATTTTAAAAAGACCCGGGTAGTAGGAAGGTGGAAACACAGAATTCGGAAGATCGTTCCACAGTGTAGGTATATACTTTTGAAATTGTAATTGTTTTAACAGTTTAAAAAAACGGATTAATTCTTTCATCCTCCTCACCACCTGACAAAGAGGACTACTTAAAACTCTAATTCTATACGGATGGGAGGCAATTGAACAGTGGCCAATTCGCATTTTGGAAATAAATGATATAAACCTTTTTGAAAATTTCCTATAATGAAACCAAGTTCTTGAAGAGATCGCTCTAGCACTAGAGTTGTAAACCTAGTTGTTAGTATTGATTACAACCCATTTTTTAATAAACTTCATCACCATTTCATCTTGATTTAATCCTACATAGTGGGTAACCAGCAACAGGTGTGCGGGTGTGCATTACATTATAAAAATAAACACAACACATACCTTTATGCCCACACACCTAAAAAGGCAACATTCAAAATGGGTGAACCTCGTTGCTGAACTATATTGAGGTGGTATTCTGTCATCTCTTTTCTGTCTTCTATTACCCGGATCTTACGGGTCACCCAAAAACGATGATAATATAAAATAGTGGAAGTACTATTCTAAGCCGGTATTATTTGTCAATTTTCAACTATAGGTAGTAAGTTGACCGTCAAAAGAGATCACAAATCAATCGCACGAATGTCATACAAATTCAAATTATCAAACAGGATATCATGAAACGGAGACGGTCTAATTCTAATTCATATACTCGCAAACTAGGTACATAATACATTTGGTAATTGGTTGTTTGGGACCGATTAGTGGAATGTTTCGCAGCACGAATTAGCATCCTGACATTTCTGGGCTCCTGACACTCTGCTTGCGGTCTAGTGACATGCAAATTGAATAGGAAACGTGTCAAACTTCTCTCCTACTCGTTGCGGTTTTTGAATTTACGCCTCGACCCTTTTAAAGCAGTCAAGCTGTCCCAGTATTTTTGAACGATCGATAAATTTACACGATAAAAACATTTTTTTCGTGGAATTCTTTGACCATTATGACTTTTTGCTAATCTGAAACTGCGTCAATTTTCACAAGCCACTCGATAATTTATATTAAAATATTTTTAACACAGAATATAAAATACAAACATTTATTGTAAAATGGTCATTTATTTCTATTATATATGTTTTTGAATTACTCTTTTTTATTTACACATAAAATATCCAAATAAATTTGATTCTAAAATTTCGTTAACATTTGAACGAAAAATTGCATAATATTATGTTTCCTATGTTTATAAAGAAATAATCTTTTTTTATTTTATTTTCATTTGTTGGTAATTCCCTGAATCGGTGATAGCCCAGCGGTAAGGTAGTTGCCTCACATGCGTGAGGTCGACGGTTCGAATCCGGGCGGGGCACGCACCTCTGGTTTTTCAAAAAAAATCTATGTGCGAATTTATATCACTATCTATGTGTGGCCATGATCCAATTTGTCTGGTTCCCCTTTCTAAGGGTTACGAAGGTCAGATGGCAGTCGCTTCAATGTAATAACCAGACTCGCCAATTCCAGGATCATGGTCAAAACGTAACCCGATAGAAACGGGACAAAAGCGCTAAGGAGAAAGAAGAAGAGTTAATTCACTGAATATTTTACACAGCATTGTTTTTATAATGTTTTAAATATAATAATATGCATTCCAATTACGACTTTACACGTAAAATATTAATATTTTTTGTTTATTTTCCGCTTGGTACAAAAATTATTAACAAACATTATAAACAAAACTAAAGTGATAGAGGAAATAACAACAAATTAAAAAAAAATACACAACCTTCCACAATATCCCTCTTGTGTAGTGAGGAGTAAAAACTGTGTCTCTAATGTGAATCGATCTGGGACCTTTAGAATTAAATATATATGTAACTTACTGAGCCACGAAGGCCGACATTGTTTTATAATTCAGATAATTTCGCAATCGATTAAGAATATATTCATCTATATGATTGTGACTAATGCGTTTAATCTATGACACAAGATCCTTTATATCAATATTGTATTTAAATGTTCTGTAATTTATTGATGTGGTTTACGTGAATCATGATTAGCCAGTACATTCGCTATAATTTGTCTGATTTAAATCGAGTTTTTTCCTGGTACTCTTCTTAATGGACGCATAAAAGGTAGGTACATAGAATTGCTAGAATGGAAAGACAACATACCTTAATAAATCATGAATGTCTTTTGAATAGTAAAAATGGGTCTTTTGAAATTTGAGAAACAGCGGCTATATCTTTCATCATTTTAGATTATTATTATAATAGGTATAATAGGTATAATTTAATAAACCTATTAAACAATACAACAAGACGTAGAAAGAATTTGAATAGGATAATTACTAGCTGCGTATAACACACCAGATCCAACTGTTGATGGCGATAGTACATGTGTGTATAGTGTAAGAATACGTATAAATCCATGTATTTGATAAATAATTATAAAAAACGTACCAAATTATTGAGTACCTATATTTAAATATTTTATTTTCCTATACATAACATGTATATCAGGATAGGATAGATAGGAGTTCAGATTGATAAACAGATTGATGTTATTTTATTTTATTTTATTTTACAAAAGACAGCACACAGTACATGCATACAATTATTAAAATTAAATAAATAAAAATACAAAAATAACATGTACCTCTTACGTACTATACCTAATATCAAAATAATACATCAAAAAAGTGTGAATTAGTGTGGGTGCGCGCATGAGAGAAGAGTAATACATACATGTGTGTGTGAAAGAGATATCTAGAAAGAGTGTGAGTGTGTGGGTGCGTATGTGTGTGTGAGAGAGAGAGGGTGTGCATGTGTGTGTAGACGAACATATATTGACAGATTCATGAGTTGAGAAGAAAAAGAAAATATATTGCTGAGGGTGGTTGGGAAAATTAAAATAAATCTTTAAATAATTGTTATAATGTCACGACGTTAGATATAAGTTTATTTTTGAAGGTTATATGTGAATCAAAAAATATGTCTAAGTCGGCATTTTTTTCATAAGAGTTAAATAAGTTTATCATTCTGTTAATCGGAGCGTTTTTGGAAGCATTTGTTTTACAGATATTCTTATGCATGTATTAAGATTAAATATCAAACTATAGAAGTCCCCGTAAATTTTGTGTATACTGTCGTACATATTGTTACAAAACGACTGTTAAAGTTAATACTTTTTAATGTAGATTAAATTGCCTAGTTGGGAAGATGCAGCGTTTTATGATATTTAAAAAAAATGAAAATATAGACAGTTAAACACATAAATTTGTCATGAAATAAAATATTTTCATAATAAAAGAGTTTGAGTTTGTGGCGCAAAAGGACATCATGTCTTGAAAATCTCAGGCAGTGGTTTGGGATTCTGGATGCAGCGTCACTTATAAAGATAGATGAGTTTGACGCAAGATTGTGATGAGTTTGACGCAAGATTTTGATGAGTTTGACGCAAGAATGAGATAAGTTTGACGCAAGATTTTGATGAGTTTGACGCAAGATTGAGATAAGTTTGACGCAAGATTGTGATGAGTTTGACGCAAGATTTTGATGAGTTTGACGCAAGATTTTGATGTATTAAATAGACCTCAATTTATGTATTGTTCTGTCATAGACCGCCCTTTATATATATCGCATTTTATCTAGACCTTTTTTTATGTATCTTACAATTTTTTTTCGTTCTATAGATGCGTAATACAATGTCAAAAGATTTGTTCACATCTTAAAAATGAAGTACGACCATTTTACCTATAGAATTTTCTTTAGTACTCGATCCTTATAGCGCCACCTATCGGATGCAAAACTATCATATCTTTCAATCCGAAACCAATCATACATATTTAGAAAATTTCATTGAAATCGGTTGGGCAGTTTCGGAGTTAAGCTTGTACGAACATCGAGACACGAGATTTTTATAGTTGTATTTAGATGACAACTCAATGTGTGTGTTAATTGATTTCTATTCAAAACTAGTCAGGCACTATCAAATGCTTAACACACTATAATTGGGTGTGGTTATTCTTGTAATATGAAGTCGTTTATAAGCTGTGAGGCACCGGCTTAGAATAGTGCTTCCATTCTTTTAAATCATTGTTTTCGAGTGTCCCGTAAGAGCCGGGTAATCGAAAATACAACAGGCAACAATAACATCTCACATAGTTGAGCAATGAGGTTCACCGTCACACATTCTGAATGTAGTGCCTTTTTTGGTGAAACGAGACTGGTGTGTGGGTATACATAGATGTGTTGTTCTCCCTTTTATAAGGCAATGCACACCCGCACACCTTTCGCTGGTTACCCCACATTGTGGGATATGCCGTGATGGTATGAATGAATATATTATACATAAAAACTAACAATAATTCTATGTGTTATATTATGTTGTA
Organism: Molanna angustata; assembly: GCA_963576475.1. Classification (NCBI taxonomy): domain Eukaryota; kingdom Metazoa; phylum Arthropoda; class Insecta; order Trichoptera; family Molannidae; genus Molanna; species Molanna angustata. The sequence goes on along the minus strand of OY754974.1, from coordinate 4,483,370 downwards.
TTGTAAAATGTAATAACTTTACAAACTTTATTGATAGTTGCTTCGGAACTGACTCTGTCTAGTGAAGCAGTTATCTTTAGTATATTTTCTTTATATTGTACTAAATAAATAATTAAATAAATATTCTTTTTAAAAGATTATGTAAACAATGTTATGTAAAATATTCAGTTAATTACCAACAAATAAAAATAAAATAATATGTATACTTTCTTTATACACATAGAAACATAATATGCTATTTTTAATTTTTAATACGAAATTTTAGAATCAAATTAATTTTGGAAATATAATGTGTAAGTTTATATGAAAATTCGCCACCGTGAGCCATTTAAATATCATTTATAAAAATTACCAAAGAAAATGTAACTTTCAAATGCGTAAAGAGAAAAGAAGGAATATTTATTAAGCCATTTCCTTATATTTCGTCTTCCCTTAATCGCGTTTTAATTTTCCAAAAAATAGTGGGAAGACAATGCAATATTAAAATAAATTGATATTATAGCTGGAAAAAATCGTTTAATTTAACAAACCTACTGTCGTTTCCTTGACCCAGTTTTGAATGAAATAAATGTTATTTTTACTCCAAGGAGATATAGTTAGGAGTTATGAATTCGCAATTCTTAAGGTTTTTCTTCTTTATTGCAGATTATCATCTAGCATCTTTCTGAGATTGTATTCTGAAAGTTTCATCACAGTGTGTAAGTGCTGTGTACTATGTGCTTTGTACTATCTATGGCATGTTTATTCTACTTTATCGATTAAAGACGAATGTACTAATTTGATTATTTTAAAATCTGTAAATCAAATACTCACTTAGACCCCATAAGATATATCTAATCAGTGCTTCTCAATTTGTTAAATGTCAATCACTTCAAAGTGACCCCAAGCTCAGGAAACTTAAAAATTGGTATTTCTATTTTAAAATTGCTAAAAAGGCACACCACTTTCAGAAATAAAATATCTAATATTTTCAAATTTTTATATACTAAGTATTTTCGTTTTAATTATTTATTTATTTCTAACACCATCATTATCGGATGTGCCGTAAGAGCCGGATAATCGAAAATACAAGAGACAAAATAACATCCCAATTATATAGTTCAGCAATGAGGTTCACCACCCATCCTGAATGTAGTACCTTTTTATGTGAGCCGAGACTGGTGTGTGGGGGTACACGATTGAATCGTGCTTCCTTCTCACATTCGCAACCTGTCGTTGGTTACCTAACATTCTGGGATATGACGTGATGGTATGAATGAATTTAATTTTAATTTGTGTTTGTCATATATTTCGATATTTTTTAATGTTTCTTTATTTAGTATCTAAGTCGGTCATAAATATATTTTTCTTGGAATCTTAGCAATTCACCCTAGAGAAAGAGGCTCATATTCGAATTGGATAAAATATTTATTCAAGTATTTAGGGACATAATATATCCCTCACCTTTTTAAAAAATTCGAATAATATATCAAAATTGCACTAAAAATTAATAAAATTATCAAATCATTTAAAATCATACTAAATATTATTTTCATACTAAATAAATAAATGAACGGAACTCAATCAATACAAAATAGGTACTACAAAAAAATTGTATTCTTGTCTTACTAGATTGAGTATAATATAATTAGTAACTTTCAGTAAAACATATTTTCGATTGACAAACACTAATATACTAATTAGATTTAACTTTTTGATCGTCAGTTCTTGATGGAATTCCATTTAAATTAATTTATATAAAAACACTTGTAAAAATAAAAACACTTTATTTTTATTTATTAAAAATATAAATTAACTAATATACTAAATGAGAAATTATCTTCAAACGATTTAATGTTTAAGGGGGGGGACTGCTGCCAACGTACCTATTTTTCAATTTGATATACCATCATTATTTCTTATCAAATCGTTTTGAAAACAATAATTTAGATAGTTTGGATATTAATAAATAAAAATATACTTTTAAATTTTGATAATGTTCTGTATAAATTCTTGTAGGAAAATAATGGCATACCCCGATTTTCAACGTTTATCATATATTTTTAATAAACTATAAGGCGTAGAGTAATATATTTTTTTTTAAATTAAAGAAGACAAAAATATCTAGAAAAATATGATGTGATGTTGCATTAATGCTTCAGGTTTAGTAAATAAACCAAAAAAACATTTATTTTCCATACAGCGCCATTACGTAATAAAAGTTTTTATGGTTTATTTATTTAACCTGATGTGTTAATGCAACGTCATACCATATTTTTCCAGGTATTTTATTCTTCTTTAATTTATAAAAAAAAATTGCTCTATACCTTATATTTTTTTAGAAATTTAAGAAAATGTCTAAAATCGGGGTATGCTTATTATTTTCCTACAAGAATATATACAGAACATAATCAAAAAGTTAAGGTATATTTCTCTTTATTAATATCCAAACTAACTTGTTTATTTTTTTCAAAATGATTCGTTTAGTAATAATGATGGTATATCAAATTGAAAAAATAGGTACGTTGGCAGCAGTCACCATCTTAATTTAAAATATTTTAAATGGTTGCTAAGGAAAACAATAAATTACATCAAATTATCTTGTTGTCTGTATCCTTTGCCAACTAGGTAATAATAATTATCTTAACAATAAATTCTGGTTGAAAAATGTATTATTTTTTTAAATTTGCCAAGGGCCTGGTATTGCGATGAACATCCAACTCGTACATTTACCAATTCTTAGTTTAGTTTCGGAGACGTAACCGCTCCTTCGTCAGGACAAACTTATACTAAACATAGATACTACCTATGTACATAATGTGACCCGTGTGCCTAAATTATGAATCGGAAAGTTAATGGGCGGGAGATTACATTATTGAAAGCAGAGGTTGTCAAAGGGAAAATATTAAAATTAAAAATATTATCTTTAAAGAGGGTTTAAGATTAGATAACTTGAAGGCATTAGTGATAAAAAAGCTTTAAATGAAAAATAAAAAATAATTAATTATCAAGTACACATTTAAACAATACTCAATTATTTTATATTTTTCCTTTGACAACCTCTGATTTAAATAATGTATGTAAGCTCCACCCATCAACTTTTCGATATATAATTTAGGCACAAGGTTCACATTATGTACATAGTATCCATGTTTAGTACAAGTTTGCCCGGACGAAGGAGCGGTTACGTCTCCGAAACTAGTTGGCATAAAAATACTCAACGTGGTTAGAAACAAAGATATTTTATTTTATTTAATTATATTATTATTTAAAATGTGCCACAAAGAATTAGCAGCAAAGTATGAAGACAAAAATAAAGTACTTATTCTTAAACTAAATCAGAAGAAAAACATTGTAAATAAAATTTAAAAAAAAAGCAAAGAAAATACAGTAAGTAAAATTTAAAATTATCCAACTGTCGATTCGTTCATGAGAATTCAATTTTCTTAATGAATCGACATTATTAAGCCAAGATGCGTGTACGAAGGAAAATTTTGTATGGTGTAGTGGACTTTTTGCATGCTAATAACACCAACTAGAGGCCTCGCAGCATATATGTTCCCATACATGGATTTACTCAAAATTAGGAGTAGAACATTTTATGTGAGTTTTGTGTGTCTGTGTGTGTGTGTGTGTGCGTGTGTGTGTGTGTGTGTGTGTGTGTGTGTGTGTGTGTGTGTGTGTGTGTGTGTGTGTGTGTGTGTGTGTGTGTGTGTGTGTGTGTGTGTGTGTGTGTGTGTGTGTGTGTGTGTGTGTGTGTGTGTGTGTGTGTGTGTGTGTGTGTGTGTGTGTGTGTGTGTGTGTGTGGTGTGTGTGTGTGTGTCCCCTTATAACTTTTGATCCGCTCAATTTACAGAGCCCAAATATTCAGAATATATAAACAGTTATAGGCCTACAAAACTTTTATACTCAGAAGTGTGAATTTTTGTTTTAGTCAGAGGTTATCGACTTTTGAAATTTTGGTTTATTTTTCCATATATCTCAGAAACCATAAAAGCTAGAACGCTGAAATTTGTTATAAACATAGACAAATACAAAATCTCAAATTGGTTTTTTTAAAAAAAATCCAAGATTTCTCAAACATTTTTTATTAAGACAAATATTTTTTTTATGATAGATTTATGAGTTTAACTGCCTATATTTCCAGATTTTTTAAAAATATCAAAAAAAGCCGAAACACCTCAACTAGACAATTTAATTTTATATAAAAAATATTAACATTGTATTAGCACATCTCAATTTTTTTTTAATAAATTTTATAAAAATTGAATTTAGTGACGACATTGCTTCATACAATTTGTATGGCAATCGCCTGCACACAATATCTAAGAAGACTTAATTGTTTGATACTAATCTCCAAACATACATACATACCATCATTCTGTTTTCATATTCTGGGTAGGATCAAAGGACTGACCTGCATTCTATCCTATCTTCACATACATACATATGTAGGTACATGTGTTGTATAGAAAATCAAATATCTAAAAATATTAAATAATTTGTATTTATGGGATTATAGTTTGGTACTTATTCTTCAACTATACATACTATCGCTATCGACAGTTGGATCTCATGTGTTACATGCAACTAGTTTAAAATATAGGTACCAAAAGAGCCGTTCTCAGTACCTATGTATTTTATAAAATCGCATAGTGAACTATGTGATGTTGCATATATTCGGAGATATGTAGTTTGCCGGTCTTCAAAACAAAAATTATGGATCTTTCATATCGATATAGCTGTCAACTTACATATAAATGTAGCGGCAGATTTATTGTCACATTCGATTTTTTTCCCTGTTATCATTATTATTATTTTTTTTTTCTAATTCTCTGATTCTTTTTTGTCTATTTTTATCTTAATCTGTGTTTTTATCTAAATCTATATATTTATATTTTATCTGAATCTATATTTTATGTTTTTATATATCATCAATGTCTGTATTTTTATTTATATCTATATTTCATCTTTGTGTGTAATTAATTATTTCAAGTGTATATTGTATCAACTAAATGGTTTATGACGTATATTTTGTAAATAAATAAATAAATAAATAAATAAATAAATAAATAAATAAATAAATAAATAAATAAATAAATAAATAAATAAATAAATAAATAAATAAATAAATAAATAAATAAATAAATAAATAAATAAATAAATAAATAAATAAATAAATAAATAAATAAATAAATAAATAAATAAATAAATAAATAAATAAATAAATATTAAATAACTAACTTGATCCAAAGTTAGTATTTATGTACATAGCTTGAATGGAAATTTAATTATTTATCGGTTTCTTTGATGTCCTCGTGACAAAACTGAAAAATTCAGATGAAAGCCACTAGTGAATTATTTGTCTACCTACCTATGCCAAGTAAATTTTCTCTCCTTCGTGAAAATTCATCACTTTTTACATATACCTTCTTTTCCACAGACAAAGGAAAATAAATTTGTTTTTTTTTTCTCGTTTCATTTGAAAAGACAAAGAAATCGCGAGCGTCACTTTGTTTGTAATAAATCATTTCCATTCTGTTTGTAGTAAAATTTTATTAAGCTAGGTACTGATTAATGTTGATTATAATATCCACGTTGTATGTTGTATCTTATACGAAGAGTTACTTTTAATGAAAATAATTATTACTGAAGGGAATTTAGTATTGTTTCATCGAAAATTCCATATGAATGTACATACAATAAAGTATTAATTCATTGGGAAAATTGGTGTCTTCATATGTGAAAGTAAACACTGGAGTCTACAAAACGGGTAACTATGATCGTGGTCCATTAAATTGGGATAAATTACCCTCAAATACCTACTTAGACGTGGAATTCGAGTATTCGATCATGAGTAGATCATCATAATTTTACTCAAACTTGCTTATTAAAATGTTTCAAAATAACCCTTGCAATAATCTTTTATCATAAAAGGACAAATATATGATGTACATAATGTATATAAAGAAAAAAATATTGATCTATAATTGATATGTTTTCCAAAGTTATGTTCTCAGGTTCTGGATAATAGAGTTTTGAATTTTCCTTTAAAGAATATATCTATATAAATATCATTATATACGGGTATATTACACTACTTATAACTCAAAGAACGGCTGGACTAATTGGAATGATCTCTTATTTGTTGGATTCGTCTCCACCCCGAATAGCAGAATAAATATTAAAATATCAAAAAATTAACAGACAAAAAATATAGCAAAAACTAAACGCAAAAGAATTACACAGAAATTAAAATTTTAAATTAATTAAACACACCGCAATGCGAGCGTGAAAGTGTAATTGAATTTTTATATTTTTTATATATATATATATTATTATTATATTCTAATAAACTGTTGAACTTATTTTTTTTTCTTATTTGTATTAATTTTAATAGAATTCTAAATTTAGTTTAGCTAATAAAAGAAAACACGACATTCACGACACGACCGTTAGGCGGTACTAAGTTCACCGGGTCAGCTAGTTATACAATAGAAATAAGTCTATTAAAAATCAAGGGTTGGATGGCTAGTAAATTGAAAAAAAGGCAAGTAAAAATGTTTTTATAGATTGTCAACTGTAAAATGACTGCTTGTCAAAGTAATTCTCCGTGGTCATAAGTTCTGCATCTGCAATTAGTCCAATGGAATTTTCTCAAACGTCGTAGTAAAGATCTTGTCTTTCGAGCATATTATTATACAGAAGATTATTTTGATTCCTATTTAAAACAAACCCTGAAATTCCATGACACGTGTCCAGTTGGTTAAGACATTCAGATAAAGGTAGGCATGTTGGTATATATATTTATTTTTTCTTTGAATGTTTTATACAGAAACAAAATCCCCTTTTCTTTTAGCATGTAACATCCGTTTGATATATATTCAGACATGTGATGTTCCTCTACTGACATGAGAAATGTATGGAGAGCCAACCGCTGAATTCAGCCAGCATTATTTATATTGTAATTTGTTGGAAGATTCTTTAAAAGCAGACAGATATCTTCTTTACGGTAATGCTCGCATCTTTTTGGTTCCTTTTTCCTCCTTTCAAGATTAATCTCTTAGAATTTTTTGTGGCACATTAAGTTAATTTTATTGTCCTCTAGTTGGATTAACACGCCAAGATCTTTATTTTTATGTGAAGCTGGGGATCAACGTCTTGAATATATTGTATATGACAAATAGCCACAATGTTTATTAAGTTGGGGGATTCGAAAGACTCTCTAAATAAAATAATTTACATACATTGCATCTATTCAAAAAGAAATTTAGCTTTGAATTTGTTGATTTACTGTTCATAATAAAAATATTCCACCTAAAGAGTCCGGTAGTTATGTTAATCAACATGAAATTATTGTTTTCTACACATGTAGTAAAACAGGTAGAGTGCAATCAGTTAGATAAGCAATCAACATAGCTGATCCGGGTTCAAATCCTACTTTGATGTTAGCAGAGGCATTAGGTATTCCCTAAAATATTAGGGAATGTGATATTTATTTGGAAAATACGAATTTTTATTAATTTTTTTTATTTAACTATCAAAGCGCGGCTGAGAGGTCTCCTAAAAATTGAACAACATTTAATCCCTTTTGCAAATCAACGATTGGCGCGCGAAACATTAGAACAATACGTAAGGGAGGGGGAGGGGGAGGCGGATTTGGACAAAAAATACATTTGGATTTTTATAAAATTTTCCCATTTGATTTACAAAAACTTTTTAGTTGACATTGAAGGTCTCATTATTACTTTAACATAAATAATTATTAACCGAATGTGTCAATTATTTGCTATAGGAGCATGGTTAGCATTTTAGATTAAACATTCATTTCCACAAAGGGGTGCATTTGGACGCCTAAGAGGCAGATTTGGACAGACTAAGGGGCACAATTGAACAATAAAACATATTTACAGATTAAATTAATTTAAATGTTTATTTCAACTACAAATAAAAGAAATAATAGTCAGTATCGGTTCAAATTGGTAGAAATACATTATTACTTACACAAAAAAAAAATATTAGGCAACGTACACATAGGTTTAAATATTTTTTTGTTTAACGGATATTAAACTTACTGGATACTGTCCCAATGTGCCTCATCGTCCTTTGTCCAATTCTGCCTCACATATACTTTAAATAAAAAAAAAATACCACATGGAATGAGGTTATGTAATGAGTTACTTTTAAATTATCAAAGAATTGTTGAATTACATAGTATTTGAAAAAAAAATACACATGTTTACTCACCAGTATAATAAAATAATTAGAGGCTTAGAAATATCCGAAAAAAATTAGCAATAATGCGTTTTTTTTAATTAAGTACGTTAAAAATACACACGTCAGACTCACAAACCAAACGTTAAATAATAACAAAGGACTCCTAGCGCGATCTATAAATAATAGAGAGAATCAACTAATTTAATATTTAGGCGGTCAAATTCAAGCTGTCCAAATCTGCCTCTGTCCAAAAGTGCCTCCTTCTCTCTTACTAATGCACTTAAAATGAAATATTTATTATGACTTCTGTATTTTACGTTTAAAACGACCATAAATAATTATTTTTAAATTATTAAACTTAAGACAGAAAAATAAAAAAAAATACTATTTTGAAAAACTTGACCTCTGGTAAAGGGCCAAAACAAGTATGCAATCGTATTTTTTTATTATTTTTTAGATTAACAGTATCCAAAAAAGCAACTTTTAAGACCCGTTTCATATGTGAATTGGAAATAAAGTACGGTCCAGCCTAACCTATAAGGGGTGATGAACCTCATTCCTGAACTATGTCAGATGATATTTTGCCTCTTATATTACCCGGCTCTTACTGCACACCAAAAAATGATGATAATAGATCAGGGGGGCAAGTCTGGTCCGACCGGCGAAATCATAACCCTAGTAATTGCCCATATCACGGATATAATTATCATATGGAGTTATACAATATCTTTAGATGCCATAGAACTCGAAAAACGAAAAACCAAAACCAAAACTATTTTTTACTGTTATTTGATGTAAATAACAGTAAAACAGCAATATATGTAGGTATTCTGTACATTAAATTTAGATTCGGCATTTCAATGTTGGAAGCCATCAAATTAACGCTCCGCAAATATTTGCGATTGGACTGCCGCAAAAATAAACTACTAACCAGTCGCAAGAACTAATTGGCACGATGCGATATATACATAAATAAACCGATGCCATCACATACATATCGTGATGCGTTTCTATAAACTGTCGACAGGAATTGTTTATCGCAGAATCGCCACATTAATCTCAAGTGATGGATATTTCGTCGCAGAGTCGATTGACTGCACCTTTCAGACGGACCATAATAATGTATTGCTATGTAACTAGCTTAGTATGTACCAAACGTTTGCCGAAGATTCTTTGTCATTGACGTTTGCTTCTTTCTCGGTCCAGTGTAGGTACCAAATGATCATACCTTAATTAAATTTGTAAATTTACTGCAGCAAGTAGGTACATTTTATTTAAGAAACATCATGCTTAGAATAGTACCTACTTCCATTAATTTCTGTAATAATCGTTTTCGGATGTCCCATAATATGAGCCGGGTTACTGAAAATATAACAGGCAAAATTGAGATGGGTCGATGGCAGAGCGGTTAGCGCGCTGGGCTAGTAATCCAGTGGTCGCGAGTTCGAATCCTACCTCGACCGATTTCGTTCACCTATAGAACAAGCATTCATGCTTATTTTAGGGAACGTAGAAAGATGTAGGTACATGTACTTGTTTAACCAGGACATATTCATTTAAATAAAATATCTTACATAGTTCACCATCCAGCAATGAGGTTCACCACCCATTCTGGATGTTGCTTTTTTTAGTTGAAACGATTTTGGTGTGTGGATATACAAGCATGTGTTGTACTTCTTTTTTAAGGTAATACACGTCCACGCACCTGTCGCTGGTTACCTCACATTGTGGGATATGCCGTGATGGTATGTATGTATAAAAGATATATTCATAACGATAGTTTATTGTTTTTTGTTATGTATCGTCCATACCTATACAACCTACCCTATCTTGGGTACTTGCGTCACCAGTGTCGTCATCCTCATTGCTAAGGGTCATTACCATTCTCTCTCTGCATCATTATGATGTTGTGTATTGTAGTCCTTCATTTCTCCCGGCACACCGCCATCCTCATTTCTCCATCCACCAGTGTACCAGTTGCTGCCCTAATCTGGTCCATCTGTCTTGTGGGGCATCTCCCTTTTCTCCTTCTATCTTTAACCCCATCAACGACAGCCAGCTTTTCAAGGCTATTCACATCGCGTCTGGCGATGTGTCTTGAGGTACATTGGCGGATAATCTTTCCTCTATCTTCAGCACCTTTATGATAGATGTATTTGTCTACCTCGCGTCCAGGGAATTTTAAGCATACGTCTCCAGCACCACATTTCTTTGGTGTCATTGATTATGATTCTCCAGCGCAGAGAAAAATGGGAAAATAAGTGCCATTATTGAGCGAAACTTTGTGGATTTGGAAATACTACAATGCGAATTGTTAGATATGTAATAGTGTGAGTGCGAGCGAGACAGCATGAGTGATTTATGTTATACATACATATATTGAAGGTGTGTTGTGTGCCCGGTGTACATTTTAATTGTATATATCCGTCGTATCATTGTGTGTTTATATTGTATTATACTAGGTACATAATATTGTCAATATAATATGTAAACTGTATTATTCACTATCTCCATTCCACCCCAAACGAAGTATTTCAGCATAATATCAATGGGAAGTAGAGTGTTAAAAAGTAGCAGTTCGTCTAGAACATATTGAATTACAATTTGATTTGAATATATAATAAAGAAGAAATTAAATGGACTACAGTTAAAAGGTCGCCCATTAATAATCTTCCTACAGCGCATCCTTCAATATTTAGCCAGGAGAACCCCCGATAAATCGTGGACGGTAGAATATCCAGATGTCACTCGCCGATTCAAAGAATTGACTTTCTCAAGTCCACTACAGGATCTTCAATCGCTGAAGCCCTTCGATCTTCCCAAGTCCTACATAAAGGCCAACCATTTGGCGAGTCACTGAGTGTAACCGCCATCCTTGGGGGATTCGAAAGACTCTCTAAATAAAATAATTTACATTGCATCTATTCAAAAAGAAATTTAGCTTTGAATTTGTTGATTTACTGTTCATAATAAAAATATTCCACCTAAAGAGTCCGGTAGTTATGTTAATCAACATGAAATTATTGTTTTCTACACATGTAGTAAAACAGGTAGAGTGCAATCAGTTAGATAAGCAATCAACATAGCTGATCCGGGTTCAAATCCTAATTCAAATTCGGATCTTCAATCGCTGAAGCCCTTCGATCTTCCCAAGTCCTACATAAAGGCCAACCATTTGGCGAGTCACTGAGTGTAACCGCCATCCTTAGTCATGAAGTCTAGGAGGAAGAAGAAAGTAAATATATTCCTTCGGGAATCGAAACAGGAATATTAATCAAAAGATCACAATGCCACGTAGACCAGCTTTGTAGCTATTATACATACCTAATATATAGATATACAAAAGATCACAATGCCACGTAGACCAGCTTTGTAGCTATTATACATAATATATAGATATACAAAAGATCACAATGCCACGTAGACCAGCTTTGTAGCTATTATACATACCTAATATATAGATATACAAAAGATCACAATGCCACGTAGACCAGCTTTGTAGCTATTATACATAATATATAGATATACAAAAGATCACAATGCCACGTAGACCAGCTTTGTAGCTATTATACATAATATATAGATATACAAAAGATCACAATGCCACGTAGACCAGCTTTGTAGCTATTATACATACCTAATATATAGATATACAAAAGATCACAATGCCACGTAGACCAGCTTTGTAGCTATTATACATAATATATAGATATACAAAAGATCACAATGCCACGTAGACCAGCTTTGTAGCTATTATACATAATATATAGATATACAAAAGATCACAATGCCACGTAGACCAGCTTTGTAGCTATTATACATAATATATAGATATACAAAAGATCACAATGCCACGTAGACCAGCTTTGTAGCTATTATACATAATATATAGATATACAAAAGAAAAGGATTTTTATAATTAAATTTTTCATTCTACTCTCTCTGACACGTTGACATATTGTTTTGACAAAAATATGCGTTTAATTTTAAGTATATACATTTTTTTTAAAACAAAAGAGCTTCCTTCACGCTTTGGAAATTAAAAACTTTCCAAATATTTACTTTAATGAACGGTTTCACTGAAAATAAATTGAAATTTTTCACATTCTTCACTGTTTAAATGAAACAAACAAAAAATGTATAAAATAATAATATGAATAAGGTCACGACATTTTTCACGACAAATTGACATTGAAACCGTCTTATAAAGTAACTAGGAATTTATCTTATTAAAAATAAAATAACGACAAAATAAAATAAACTTTCAAAATTTCGGAAAACTCTCCACTACAATATATAAGACAATAAAGACTTCATTTTTACTCCTCACTAACCCAAGGGGATATAGTGGGCAGTTATGATTACACAATGTTTAAGGCTATTTTTATGCAGATTATCAACTATTATCATGCTGAGATTGTATTCTAAGTTTCATCATAATGTATCTGTGTACATATGTGCTATGTGCTATGTGCTGAGTGCAGTGTGCTATGTACAGCGTGTTCATTTTACTTTATCAATTATAGACTAAAGTACTCATTCGATTCTTTTCAAATTTTGCAAATATGTGTGTCTAATACTCGTTTAGACAACATTAGATTTTGAAGGATATCTGAATAGTGCTTCTCATTTTTTTTTACTATCAAATATTTCAAAGTGACCCCAAGCTCAGGAAACTAATAATGGAAATTTTTATTTTCAAATTGGTAAAAAGACTCATTACATCCATAAAATGGCATTGAAGAATTATCAAGTTTTCATAATAAAATATTTAAATAAAAAAATAATTGAACAAACTCATTTAATGAAAATGCTGAAAATATTCCATACAAAATTTGAATACTTTATGGAGTGACTTGTTAGTGAGGAGTTTAGCGTTAGCCACAACCCACTCGTTTTTTCATAGATTATGAAAATCCTCGAATGCATTTTTTTTATTTTTTTTTATTAGGCAATTCACACAAAATTGTATGATTTGTGCCATAATTGTATTCACAGAACACTCAAACTTAAATATAAACAAGACATACACTATGAACAGTCTCAAATAAAAGAAAGTCAATTAACACTAAAAATAAACATAAAATGTCAAAAAGTACATTACAGGAGGATATTATTTTTAACAATAAATTTTATTAGCTTACGATACACATTATTGTTTTTGAGAGCTAGGAGGTGAGCAACATTAAAAGGTCTAGAGATTTCACTAAATTCGTTGTAAAGATTACCAGAAAAGAACAGATGATCCAACGTTTCTATGTCGGTATTACATTCGATATCGACTATTTTAATTTTATTTAAATGACTTGCAATTAGACAGTGACCAATTTTCATGCGACAAATGATTGAAATTTCTTTTTTTGAAAATTTAACATCGTTATACCAAGGTCTTCTTGGAATGATATTGTTTTGAATAGATTTGTAAAATGATCCTTTGGTTTCAGACAGCCAATCAGAGTTCCATTGATTCCATATTGAGTTTGTTAAAGAGCGAATCAGATCAGAATTAGGTAAAGAAAATGATTTTGCTACAACGCCTGAAGAAACTGCAGACTTAGCATCAGTATCAGCAATTTCGTTACCAATAATACCTACATGAGCAGGGATCCAAGCAATCGAAATATTTTTGTCATTTTTCAAGGATGATAATAAAGACTTAATTGAGCATATTAAATCGTTATCTGGAACTTTGGAGACATTATTTTTAATGAGTTTAATAGCACTGAGTGAATCTGTTAGTATTAAAATATCAGGAGAATATAAGTTTTGCGAGATAACAAGGGCTTCTTTTATAGCAAAGCATTCTGCGGTAAAGACGGACGTTTCTGGTGGCAATTTAAATTTATAAGATTTATTGAGTGAAGGAATAGAAATGGCAGCTCCAGAATATCCATTTGATTCGAGTTTGGAACCGTCTGTGTATAAGCAAATAGCTGATGGCCAATGTGAGGAAATTATGTTTTTAAACATTTTATTAATATTATTTGAATCACAATGTGACGATTTGTCTAAACCTATGTTTTCAAATGAATTAATAGGCACAGTTATGGCCTTATTTGATAATTGATAATATGGCAGGATTGGTGAAAAGGTAGACGGAGGAATTTTAGAAGAAAGTGAAAAATAACTTTTACATAAAAGAGGGGGGGATTTATTTTTCCAAAAGTTATTCGATTGAGTAATTGAATGGAGTGTAGCCAATTTATTAGGGAGAGGGTGGGTACTCAAACGAAGTCTTTTAGAAATGAATTTATCTGATAACAGTTGTCTTCTGAGGGAAAGGGGCATATCAGAATTTTCAATTTGAAGAGAGTTAATGGGCGAGGAGGACATAGCACCAATTATTAATCGTAAACATTTTGACTGTAATTTTTCAAGATTTAATTTGAGATATATTGGTAGAGGATCCCATAAAAAACTGCCGTAGTCCATGTGACTACGGATGAGAGTATCGTAAAGAAGTTTTATTCTAGAGGGATGAGCACCCCACCACACCTTTGTAACTGCACGAAGAACATTTATGTTTCGTTCACATTTAGAAATAATAAAATCAATGTGAGGTTTCCATGATAATTTACGATGGAGGATTATACCAAGAAATTTAACAGTCTCAAAAATTGGAATCGGTATACGGTCAATTTGGATAGATATATTAGGTATTTTATGTTTTTTGGAAAAGACCACAACTTGACTTTTATGCGGAGCAAGTTCAAGACCATTTGTATTAAGCCATTTATTAAGACACTTAAGAGCAATGTTAAAATTCTTTACAGCTGTATCAATTTTTTTCATAGAAAGATATAAAACAACATCATCAGCATACATTAGAATAGAACAGAGGCCTTCAACACGTATGTCATGACAATATATGTTAAAGAGGATGGGACTCAAAACTGACCCTTGAGGTAAACCTTTCCAAATAGTACGGAGTTTGTCTTCGTTGGAGTTTAGAATTTTAATTATTCTTTCTGAAAAAATATTGTGTATGAGTTGGGATATTTTTCTAGGAATTCCAATTTTAAACAATTTTTCTTGGAGTAAAAAAAGATTGACATTATCATATGCACTAGTTATATCCAAAAATGCAGCTAAAGTATATGCAATTTGGATGTCAGTAGTCAAAATACTGATATTATCCAAACAGGATTTAGATTTTCGGAAGCCAAACTGAATTGGAGAAAGCAACATTTTACTTTCCACAAACCAGTCTATTCTGTTTTTAATCAAATGTTCTAGTAATTTTAGAAAACATGATGAAAAAGCAATAGGGCGATAGGAAGACCCTATTGTTGGGTCTTTACCAGGCTTAAGAATGGGCAGAATTAAGTGAGTTTTCCAGGATTTAGGTATATAGCCAGATTGAAATATGAAATTATAAATATCTAAAAGGAAAGATTTGAATTTGAGGGGAGAGTGTTGAATAAAAGAATAAGGGATGTTATCGATTCCAGGGGTATTATTATTAAGAGGAATTAACAATTCTTCCATAGTAAAAGGGGCGCAAAACCAGGAGGTAGAAGGCTCTATGCTCGCATAATATTTAATTTCGTTTAAATTAGGGGCATAAGGAGGGGCCAGTCTATCTAAGAATGACTCAATCCAGGTGTTCGTACAAGCATGTTGAATTTTAGAAGAATAAGCCGATCTAAATCTGCGAATTTTTTCCCAGACATATGAAATGGGAGAATCTGGTGAGAGGGAATTGCAAAAGTCAATCCACCCTTTTCGTTTTTTCTTACGAAGAAATAACTTTACTTTCGCTTGGATCATCTTAACCGCCAAATAATTATCTAGGGACATGTTTTTCCTATATTTATGCATAGCCTCTTTTCTTAATTTTATAATATTGGAGCATTCTTCATCCCACCATGGAGCTTGTGGGGTATGCCTGGAGAATTTTTTGCATAAAGGAATGGCTGAGTCGGCCGCAATTTCTAAAGTATGTATCAGATTGGACAATGCAATGGGAATCTGAGAGATATCAGAAAGTGAGTTAAGAGGAATAATCGAATCTAATTTTGATTCTATTAACTGAGAAAATTTTGACCAATTTGCTTTGTTCAGATCATGTTTTTTACGGGTATACGAAGGTTCGCGTGGATTTGAAAGAGATGAATTTAAAATAATGGGGTAATGATCGCTAGATAATGAGTCATAAATGATAGTCCATGCAGTGGAAGATGCTAAGTTAGTAGTACAAATTGAAAGATCAACTGCACTGAGATTTTGATTAGGGTTGCTCAATCTTGTGTGAGACCCGTCGTTCATGATACATAAATTATTGTCATCAATAAAATTTAATATTGATATTCCATTAGAGTCTGAAATAGAACATCCCCATGAGGTGGAATGGGCATTGAAATCACCAAGTATATAAAAATCTGATGAGAGAGATGATATAACTGCATTCCAATAATTTACATCAAAATGAGTTTTAGGTGGAATATAGGCGGATAAGAAAGATATATTATTATGAGTAATACCAACAACTTGATAAGAAGGGTGGGGATTTAAATTAATCTTATTAAAAGAAAGAGAAGATTTGATAAGAACGGCAGATCCTCCATAAGAATCGGATCGATCATCGCGGATGCAAGAGAATCCAGGGAATTTATAATGAATACCTGGAGTGAACCAAGTCTCCGAGATTGCTGCAATAGAAATATTATATTTCGTTAATAAATATAAAATATCTGATTTATTACTCACTGCGCTTCTACAGTTCCACTGTAAAATGTTAAAAGGATTATGGGTTTTGTGATTTTGAACCATTTTTTAAAAAATAATTTAAAAGCGGGATAAGATTGGCAACGTTGGACGGTAAATTAAAATTTGAGTTGGAAATTAAACTAATAAGAATTTGCGTAATTAAATATACAACAGAATGGGCATCATCTTGGAAAATATTTTCTTGGACTTCATTAGATGCAGAAGTAGTTGACTGGCTTAAAACAGCGCATCCATTTGTAGGATGGCTAGCTTCACCATTTGAATACGACATGCACTTGTTTATTTCTTTAATATTAATATGAGGAATTGTCTGTTTTTGAGTTTCCGATGACATTTTAGTGTATATTGTTTTTTTAAAACTTTGTTTATTGTTCAATTGGTTATTAGTCACTTCAGAATAGCTTTTCACAGAAGTTGGGAAGAGTTGAGAAGCTTGCAGATATGATATATTTTTTGTAGCCATTGAATGTTTAATATTTTTTTACCAAGTGAATTCCGGGCACATTGGGCTTGTAGCTGAATGAGATCCTGAACAGTTTATACACTTTAAAAAGTCCACCACTTGGCAAACTTCACCAAGGTGACTATCTCCACATTTGAAGCAGCGAGTTATAGAATGACACTGAATCTTCGTGTGACCAAAGCGACAACAGCGATAACATTGGATTGTTGGAAATACATAAGTTTCAACTTTCAGAGAGTTATAAAAAAGGTAAACATACTCTGGGAGATTTTGTCCTTCAAACGTTAAGACAACGGATTGAGATGGTTTCCACATTGTTTCTCCTGATGATTTATCTTTAAAATTGAGGCGTCTTGCTTTTAAAATCTTCCCAATATGGTTTGGTACTGCACAATTTTCTATAATATCGTCAATCGAAAAGTCTGTTGAAATACCACGAATCAAACCCATTTTTGTCACTTTAAATCTAGGTATATATGCCTTTAAATTATTTATTTTTAAAAAAATGGCTGTCGTGAATTGATTCGCACTCTTAGCATCTTTGAAAGTAATTGATATTTTATTTCTCCCTTCTGATTTTACTCCACCCGGAGAAATATTTTTAATGTTATGTTTAATAAGGATATTACCAATTTTCATTGGGTGAATATTCTTGCTAGAGTCAATATCTTGAACGAAAACAATGTAAGGCCCAGGCGAATTTTCCAGGTATTGGATTTCAATTTCAATATGAGTATTGTACAATTTTTCCGGAGAACTATTTAAATTTGGAGCTTTAGACGGATGGATAATGTCAGAATTATTTGTGTTAGGTCTCTTGTTGTTTAGTTTAGGTGGCGTTGACATGTCAGATTTTTTAACACTTGGACTTGGTCCCGGATCAGGTGGAATATCCAAATCCATATTCATGGATAATGAACGGATACAAAATAAAACTCACAATAATGAAATTAGTGCACAATAAATATAAAATACACTTATATTTTAGTAAAAAACAATATTTTTTTCAGAGCGAATATAAACACAAACTTGTTGACAACCCGGTTGCTAAGCGACCTCAAGCATTTTTATTATTCAAACGAAACTCCAGAACTCATGTCATTTTTTGAAATTTAAATAGTTACATGAAATTAGTAATTAATAGAGATGAATTTAACCGCCGTCTTTGGGAAAAATGTCAGCTATTAAAAAACACATTTTCAAAATAAAGTGAATTAGGAATTTCAAGTCGAACATAATGGAGCTTGTAAGAGAGTAAGTTATTCCGTCATCCACACAAAAAATATCAGGGCGAAACTCAAAGCATCACATAGAGTGTTTGTTCTCTATGTGATTCTCTATGTAATAAACGTTAAAAATTAAGAACCACTGTTTATTTAGACTACAACCAATAACCGGTTTCGTGCTAAGCACATTTTCAAGTAGATGTAAAAAAATACTCGTAAATAGTGTAAAAGTAAAATTATCTACTATCCCATAATAAATATAATTTGTATAAATTATTACTACAGAAATATCTGCATAGGTATATACCTAATTGAAATAGGATAAATTTTCTAAATATACGAAAATACATGATATTATAATGTGACTGTACCTCAAATCCAAATTCCTTGAAACAACGCCATCTATGAATTTATCTTTGAAGCTGACACAACATGAATGATCTATAGATCTATCTATTTATAGCGAGGTAAAGAGAGAAAGAATAATAAAGAATGGATCATATTATAATATAAAATAAAAAGTCCATTCTCGAATGCGGTAACAAACCACAAACGTCCGCCCGGGCGCGCGCACCTTAATCACGAACGACAGTTCAACATTGTACTAGTGGACATTTGGAACTTAATACTTAAGAATGAGCAAAAAGATTAGATAATATACTATCAAAAAAATGTTAATGGGGGACACTAATAAATGTTAATGTGTTATATATGTAACCTAAATGTTAATGAATGAATGAATAAATAAATAAATAAAACCTGAACACTATTTAAAATCTTTGATCTTGAAAATTTTTAAAATATCTTTTTTTTTTTTAATTCATAATCATCATTGGCTCTACAGCGCAGATCGGGTCTTGGCCTCCTGTAAAGTTCTCGTCCATGACTGTCGGTTTTATGCAGCACCACGCCAGTTCTGGACACCTATGCTATAAGAATCCTTCGCAACTCCGTCAAACTCCTTTTTTTATTCCAGCCTCCTTTTTTCCCCCGGTGTCCTATTAGAAATCGCTTTTGAAATGTCTCTATCGCCTATTTTTTTGTACATGTCCGGCCCACCTTACTGCCCGTTCCCACTTGAGGTGTGTCGGGCACTATAAAATATCGGGTGATCTAGTGGTAATATAATCTATTACCACTAGATCACACGACTTTTTATCGTGCCCAACACACGACAAGTGGAAACGGGCAGAAAGTCTCCCAATTATTAGCTCTCTGGAAATTTCTGTGTTTAAATTATCATAAAAGGAGGTGTAGGTTCCTTAATTTATTCGATATATTATATTCTTTTAAATAATGATCAATATGTACGTACTTCAAACAATAATTTTTAAGTTAAGTATGTAATTCTCATACATTCCTGTGAAAGTCTAGAACTAATTTTTCGCTACTGCCACCACCACCCGCTCTACGTATGGGGATTGTAAACGGCCCCTTCACAGAAAGCTAAGAGATCGACACGAAAACTAGCTCACGGTGCCCTCTAGATTAGCAATCTCGGTACCGTCGTGCAAAAATGTCAATCGACGAATGTGAATGCCATTGACTTCAGATCTTTTAAAATGAGAAACATCAGGGGTATGACCAAGATCTCTGTTAAAAAGTATCTCATAGCAGTAAGACACCATAACTATGACAGAACTTCTAAAAGGCTTTAAAATTGTTCTTTGAGATCACGAAATCCGCATGACCCAATGGGACTTTGGAGAGGCCCACGGATAGGAACGAGGAGCTCCGATATATGAGGACACAATTGGGTGGCAACAATCCTACAGGATATGTTCAAAAGTTTGGTCTGGGTTTTAACAGAACTGACATGAGGCAGTGGAGGCAATTTTAAATCGGTGAAGATAACTTTTAAAATTCCTGTGTCCTGTGAGAAATTGAAAAGTACAAAAGTCGGGGACAACCCATAAAGATTTATGTCGATTATTTAAGTGGAGATCTAATATAGAAAAGTTTACATTATACCTTAATAAAATAAAAATAAACATTTAAATACAAAAATCAACTGGTATTTGAAATATTTAAACGAGCCAAGCAGTACCAAACTCATTTCAATATTAAAGACGGATTTTTTTTTTCATATCGAAGTGCATAAAACCATAAAATAACCATAAAGCCAATGATATCTACTTATATACACTGTTGGTATAAGTACTTATATCTAGTTATATACTTATCCATGTACTTGGCATCGATCTGACTATCATACCAATAATCTGGTGATTGAAAAAAAATGTAAGTAATCTCCTTCGCAACCGGTGTCTGACCACAGTTTCCTGACTAATTTGATTGCAACGATACTACTGTTATGTCATTATGTACTACAAATTATGGTGACATTTTGATCAATTATAAATTCTTTTTTGTCACATGGAGGTGCCTACTTAACGAGTTTAGTTGAAAATTAAAGATTACGAAATAATTTCAATTTAATCACCATATGATATTATGGCCCAGTCTTGGTACTAGTAAAAGTATCATTTATTTAGATGTAAAAATATAGGTACCTATATAAAAAATAAAATATCTAGTTTAAACAAAAAATATAAAATAATTATAGTAAGAGTATGGCATTTGAATTATATTAACATAAACATATGTAGCATTAATCGTTTTTAATTATGTATTCAGCACCTAGCCTACGAAAGATGACAAGACTTGTGGTTTCTTTTATGTTTGGTGGTAATCACATATTATGCATGGAAATATGTATGTAAATGTTGCACGAGATATTTATTATATTTTATTATATTCGATAACTAATATATTGTATGGATTTTTCGGAATTTTTATTACTTTGAGTAAACGAGAGAGTAGGTAGTCAAGTTATATTCGCTTGAATCTTTGCAGAGGGATTCTCTTAAGAGTATTAGCTTTTTTACACAGCTATATCATCATCATCATTGGAGCTACAGCCCACTGTGAGCCTTGGCATCCTCCAGAATTTTTCGCCATTTAGACCGGTCCATCGCCTGCACTCTCCAGTTTGCCACGCCAATCCTCTTTAGATCCTCCTGTATGCCGTCCATCCACCGCAGCTTGGGTCTCCCCACACCACGTCTGCCCTCCGGTCGTGTGTCGAGAATCTTCTTTGGGATTCGGCCTTCCTCCATTCGCTGAACGTGCCCTAAACATTGAAGCCGATGTATTTTAATATATTTTACTATGTTAGGATCACTGTAAAGGTTCTCCAGCTCATGGTTGTACCTTATCCTCCATATTCCACTCTCAAAAAGAGGCCCAAAGATTTTTCTCAAAACCTTCCGTTCAAAAACCAACAGCGCTTTTTCATCCTTCCTATTAAGAACCCAGCATTCAGCACCATATACAAGTACTGGTCGCAGCAATGTTTTATACAATAACAACTTAGTATTTCGTGTCAACAATCGGGATTTGAGATGTCGGTGAATACCGAAATAGTATTTATTTGCCACAGCTATTCGCCTTTTAATCTCGACACTAACATCATTGTTACTGGTTATTATTGAACCTAGGTACTGGAACGACCACACAGTTTCAATGGTATGATTAGCAGCACTAATCAGAGTTTCTTGGGCATTTCTATGATTGGACATTTTAGCTGCAATCACTTATTTTGTCTTAGAAGAGTTCACTTGAAGTCCCATTCTGGCAGAAGCATTTTCCAGTTGTATAAACGCTTGTTTTACATCATTTGGTGTTCTTACAATTATGTCAACATCATCTGCATATACCTACAAGTATCTGGCTTGATTTGCGGAAAATTGTACCTGCTGTCTCAATTCTGGCATCTCTGATGGCTTTCTCTAGTACTATATTAAATTTTACACAGCTATAACTTAATATAAGTTCGTCTTTTTAGCAGTACCTATGTCATTATTTGGTGTGAGAGATAATTATAATGTGATTGCACTGGAGTAAAAGAGAATATATGTCTGCAGTGCGTGTCTATTATGATATGATCTCTTTCTAACTTAATGTATTCTGTCGTGTGTGCTCTCTCTTAGTGATATTGTAAGAATTCGTTATAATGTACCATTTTTGTAGAGCGTTTTGCTCTCATATAACGTGTCTATACATAAAATGTCATTGCCTCTCGTACTGGGACATATGACAGCCCTATCCTATATCCGTGTTGTTTTGTTTTAATCCTGTGATTGTGGTGTCTCGTGTTAAAGCTACTTTGATTATTTAATACGATTGTAAAGTTTAATTTGACGGCAGTAACGACTGTTTACGAACGAAAAGTATATCTATTAAAATAAACATAAGCACTATTATGTATATAACCATCAACCAACGTGTAAAACAGGTTACTCGATTAAAACTTTAATGAATACTTAAGTGTCTATTTAAATATTTATTCAAACTAGGTATCAAAACTTACTATTCTTGCCGAGTTCACAGAGATTTTTGATTACGCTACTTAAACGGATACTTGACTTTATAAACTTTAATGGATTTGGATACGACAAAAGTAAAAGTAGAGTTTAATAATACATAGTTAAATTTTCAAAAAATATTATCAAAGGAATATTTTATCTGAAAACCCGTGATCTTAATAATTTCTTCTCCTTGTTCTTTTCCAATCTTTTTTTGCCATGAATTGTTTATTTTTAATTTTTATCTCGGTGTGCCTAATGTATTTTTTCTATTTATTTTTTATTGTTTTTTTTTCGTAGGTATTCAATGTTCATGCTGTTCTACACATAAAATGTTGTCATACTATGCAATCTGGATGGTTGGAAGGAATCGCCTAATGGCGAGATTATTATTGATTGCACGCGAGTGTGCAGTGTGCAATATATTTGTTTATGTATACCTATTATGTTCCTTAAGATATAAACTTAACAAATAAATTTAATACAAAAACCTATATCGGGATGACTTATATAGCGCCGTTTTTGTGATAATGTCACCTCAAGGGCGCTTGAATATTATTTTTGATAATAATAAATTACTGTTAGGTGGGACACATGAAAATAAATACCTAGAGTTGGTTTGGTCACATAGAACGAATGAGTGATAAATGTCTGACAGAGCATACAAGGGTGATGATAGATGGTTGAGAAGTAGAGGCCAACCAAGAATAAGTTAGCAACCTCAAATACGGTCTTAATGGATGGAAAAGAAAGAAGGCATGTATGAGACGATGCATGAACGTGAATGAATCCACAACATTATTAAAATCTTATTTTTTGGTGGTTATCAATATTTACCAATAAATGGCGTTTCAAATATGTTTCATAGGTATTTCGATAGATGGCGAAAGTGTACTTAGATTATTTTCAAACCATGTAAAACTACTTTGTAGCATTCATAGAATTTTCAAAATTTACATTGAAACACAATAAAAAACGTAATTGGTGAACTTTGCGCAAGCGTTTTAAGTGATCACGTATACCAGCCCGATGACGGGTCGTAAGCCCTGTAGGTGCCTGATATCTCATTTTCACTATCTATGTTTCGTCTCTGTTGAAAATATATTAAAAAATTGACAGAAAAATATATTATTAATATTTTTTTCATTTCATCGCCATAACTATCTACCTATGAGATGTAATTAATGTGTTTTCTATGAAATATCTTTTAATAAAGTCGTATTTTTTAATTATTTAAAAATACTAAAAAAAAACTATCTGAAACATAAATAACACATTTTAAATTTATTAATATGGCAATACATAGATTATGTGACTTATAATATTCTCATTAATAATCGATAAAAATAACTAATAGACCAAATAATCAACTTTTTTTAATTCAGCGATGTCAAGTCTTTATTATGTATAAAATACTCCATAGCAGTGTCGTTCACCAAGACATTATGGTCATTGTTCTTAAAGACGTGCCGAAACGATTAGCATATTTATTTACCAAAAACAGTTATTGTCAATCTTTTATACATAAGAGACCTTTGATATGACATCATTTCTTCTCCCCTTTTCAATCATTGAGTTAAGTATGGAAAAAAAAATTAAAAATCTTGTCAATGTCAAAGACATTTAACAACATTTCGTGACGTTCTATTCTCTCGTCCTAACCCACGAGGGACATGGCGTGATTGTTTGTATATACAATACTGTCGAACTCCATCTTAGGGATTTTTATTTCGAATTAATCGATTTTTGATTTACATATAAATTTCCTTATTACAGGACGATAATTTCAGCTGTCCAAGCCGGGATTAATATATGTAATTTTGTTGGTACCTATGAAGCTTTTCAATACACTACAATATTTCATTATTTTGAAATTCTTTCAATCTTTTTGCGACAAATTTTCATTAAATCTATGCGTTTAGAATAGCTGTTTTGATATATTTATTTAATACATAGATCATTAAAATACATAGTAATATGCTATCGTCATCTAATTAGTAATTCCTGTACCTACTAAGATGACCTACATATATTAATTTATAAAGGTACATACAAATTTTTATATACATATATATATACAATACAGTAGTATTTTTACAATAATAAAACGTATTTTGAAGGGAACAAATGATAATAATACTTAATAAATACACAAAACAAAGAATTACGAGTGGGTTGTGGCCAACGCTATACTCTTCACTACCAAGTCACTCAAGTATTCCAATTTTGTATGAAAAATTTACGGCGTTTTCATAAAATGAGTTTGTTAAATTGTTTTTGATATAAATATTTTATAATGAAAACTCAATAATTCTAAAGGCACTTTATGAAAGTGATGTGCTTTTTAACCAATTTGAAAATGAAAATATATAATATTTAAGTTTTCTGAGCTTGGAGTCACTCTGCAATATTTGACAGTTACAAAATTGAGAAGCACTGATTAGATATCCTTCAAAATCTAATGGGGTCTAAGCAAGTATTAGATATTCCATATTGCTAAAATTTAAAAGAATCGAGTTAGTACTTTAGTCTATGATCGATAAAATAGAATAAACACGCCCTACATACCACAAAGTAGGTACACAGCACATAAACACAAATACATGAAACTTTCGGAATACAATCTCAGCATGATACTAGTTGATAATTTGAAATAAAAAAATTACCTTCTTCTTCTGGATCACAATCCTAAGATTGGTCTGCACTCGATCTTTTCACTTAACTCTATCGTCCGCCAGTCTCTTCATCTCTTTGTAACTGCTACAGCGCACGTCACCGATTATCTGGTCTATATAGTTGTTTCTGGGGCGACCTCTACAGTTACCCCCCATCAATCATTCCTTCGACGATGGTAAAAAGCAGGCCTGGGTGCCGGATGTTGTGGCCTATCCAAGTTGTTCTCTGTTGGGCAATTATTTTCATAATTTGCCTTGTCTTGAAAATTGCGATTTCATAACTCCCCACTATATCCGCATGGGGTAGTGAGGAGGAAAAAAACAATACTAAATTCTCCATTATCACATAGAATTATGAAAAAAATATAGATATATATATAATTATTATTTATTCTATTTTATTTTTTTGCAAATGTGACATCCTTTTTTTCATAATTCTACATATATACAGTAATTATTGATGCACAATAATAAGAACAGTGATGTTACTGACATAAAAATAAATTTAAAAATTACAAGCATTATTTATGTCAAGTTTAGAATCTAATTTAATTTGTGTAAAAATGAATTATTTAACGAAGTATCTGTTTTCGCTATAAAAGCGATCGAAAGTTTTTTGACTGACCGTTCGCCATATTTTTGATGGCAAGTATTGAAGTTTTTGGTTCGTGGTCTTATGGTCAACATTTCCAATGAGTAAAAAAATTTCCTCTATTTTTTTATATACCTACCAACATATTATATTATTATCTACATAAATTATCTATGTAATACGTTGATTGATACAAAAGGAATAATAGGCAGGTACCTACTTATCATGTATACTATCAAATTATCAACAACACCACAAATGTATGTGATCAAATTTGATGTTAATATATTTTCGATAATTTGTAATGTGACCACATAGACAGATAAATGAAAGTAAAGTAGGTACCTACCTACCTATGTATGTACTTACCCATGAGAAAATAAATTTGAGACAAAAACATAACCAGCGTAGTTTTATTAAGAGAAAAGTGAGAAAAAAAAATACAAAAATACAGGTGTGCGTGTATCCCCACACACCAGTCTCGTCTCACTTAAAAAGGGGCCACATTCAGAATGGATTGTTTTCGATCACGCGGATCTTACCCGTAAACCTTTATAATACATTGTATTTTTTTATTGTTTTAACAAAATTTCATATTAAATGTAACCAAATTTATTTATTTGAAATAAAATATAACAATAAATCAATTTACAAATACTTATATATAGCATACATAAAAATATTTCATTTATATTACCCCCCAAAAAGAGTTTGTACTCGTGCTTTGGGGGGATTCTTATATATACCAAAAATTAATCTTCATTATTATTAAAGTGAATAGCTTAACTTTACATAGTTACTAATGATATAATTTGATAAGGTTATGCACATCTGCATACTAGGTCGCTGGTTACCCCATAGTTATTTACTTATTATTTTATTTTATTTGGGAATTCCAAGAGCTTCATATTACAATAAAATATACATTTACACAGCGTAAGAACATTAAATAGAAGCCACTATGTAAGTATGTAGATTCCACGAAATTGAATATCTGTAGTGTCATAGAAAAATAAATAAAGAAATAAATAAAACTAAATGTTAAAACAGTACTATGTAAAAATAAAAGTAAAAAAAAATATCAAAACAATTTAGTAATCCTATTTTTTCATTATAATTCTCAATATTAAATACGGAATTATGGTATTTGAATCATTTTTTTTTTCATTTTATATCTTAATGCACAGATGCAAATAACTATCTCATTAGATCCAGCCTTTTCGTTGGCAGGAAAATTTAGATCATAGTTCATTTTGGCTCGCGTCTTTCCAGCTCCTCTAGACAATTTGGCAAATAAGGCTTCACAATGGAAAGCTCCATATTACCATTGTACCTACCCACTCCATCTTCACCTGGCAAGTGTTGTGCGGTTTCCTTGGCAAATAATCAAATGGCCTGGCCACGAACGAGGGAAGGTTTTGGACACAGACCACAACCGCAGGTTTCCTGAAACAAACATAAAAGGACACAGCCCGATGTATTATTATCCTACTGAAACACGTGTGGAGAAACTGAGGGAATTTAGAGGTATTTAATTAGCCATGGGGTTTTCTAAACATTTCTTTATTTAATTTAATGAAGAAATACTACTACACATTTTTCTATACTAGTTGCATGTAACACATCAGATCCAACTATCGATAGCGAAAGTATAGTTGAAGAATATATTACCAAACTATAAACCCATCCATAAATCCAATCCATCCATAAAGACATTTTGTTTTCTATGTAGGTATGTATGTCAAGATAGGATATTAGGAGATCAGTCCATTTTTCATACCCAGAATATGAATACTGCATGATGGTATGCATGTATGTTTGGAGATTAAGTATCAAACTATTCAGTCTCCTAAGATATTGTGTACCTATAGGCCCACTGCCATAAAAATTGTATGAAGGGATGTCGTCACTAAATTCAATGTTTATAAAAATTGTTCCAAAAGTTTGAGATATTAATGGGGTCTAAATAAGTATTAGATATACATATTTGCTTAATTTGAAAAGAATCGAATGCGTACTTTAGTCTATAATTGATAAAGTAAAATAAACACGCCATACATAGCACACAGCACATAACACACACGCACCCACAGATACACTGTGATGAAACTTTCAGAATGCAATCTCAGCATGATACTAGTTGTTAATCTACAATAAAAAATAGCCTTAAAAATTGCGAAATCTTAACCCCCCAATACATATATCCCCTTGGGTTAGCGAGGAGTGAAAAGCAAAATTTAATATCGGGGTAGAGTGTCATGTATTTCTATGTTCATTACATTCATACATCGTTTCATTAGCGCCCATCTGTTATTAAAACTTCTTTCGTTTACTTTATTCTAAACTTAATAATTTCATAATATTTTGTAGTAGGTTCTTGATAAATGTTTATTTTTGAGACACGGCTAACATTATGTATGTCTATGTCTTGGCTTATGTTAATTACCTCGGGAGATGTTATAAAAAGTTATAGAAGTTGTTGACAACTTGTTTGAAATTCGTTTTGCCTTTTAATTACCAAACGCCTGAGGCCATCAACGTAACATAATACATACGCGGTTATCAGAAAAGCTTTTAACTTCTTATGTGTTGTGAGATTCATTATGTATATAAGGGTACATACATATATATAAAGATTTTTTATATGCCTCTTTGAAGATTAAAATCTCCGGCTATAATTTGTCAAATGCTCTGTAAACAAGAAATAGTTTTATTAGTTTTTTCACATTTGGACGATGTAGCTAAAATATATCTTGAGGAAGTGCATTAAAAATACATGTATAAAGTTTTTTTTTTCATAATTATTTATTATTCACAAAAACACGTAATATTGATTTGTTTTTTTTTTGTCATATGCAAAAATACAAAATTACGTGTTATAAAATAAAGTAACATTTCCAAAAATATACGTAAAAATATATTAGAACAACTCAAGCAAAATATTTCAAAATTAATCAAATATCAGGCATTATAACACTTACATATTTAATTTTTTTTAGTCACTTATTGATTTACATATATTAATTATTTTATAATTTATTTTTTTAATTATTTATTTCTTTAATTAATTAATTAATCAGTTATTTCCATATTAATTCATTTATAATTAATTAGTTCATTAATTAAATTATTTATGTGTGTATTATTTATATATTTATTTTAATTTGTTTGTTTATTTATCTTTATTTATTAATTAATTTATTTATTTAATTATTTATTTATTTATTTATTTATATATTTATTTATTTATTTAATTATTTATTTATTTTTTTATTTATTTTTTTTTATTTTTTTTTTATTTATTTTTTTCTTATTTATTTATTTATTGTTTTTTTATGGCACATTTTGATATTATACATAATACAGCGTTAAATATGTAGGTACCTATAACAAAAACAAAATAAATTTATAAATTACACTCATTTAATAACATTCTATACTGTTTCGCTTCTGCACAAATCATCAAAATATTAAAAATTGTTTTGTACCTGGCGACCAAAGAAAAGAAACAAATTTAAAGACCTGCAGATGTGCCTAAAATAAATGTTTAAAATCAACCTTGTTGGCACGACTATGAAGTTACATCAAAAATAGGAAGGCAAGATATTTGAAAAAAAGTAGGTAAGTATATCAGAAGATTTGTAGGTCTGTACATATATTAAATAAGTAACAATTGAATTTATATCGATTGATGATAGTGTGGTGATAGGTTCAATATTCTTACCCCGAAACGCCATATTGATACTAAAACCAATCATTTGGTAATTTATTTATGAAGTTGAATATGTTTGTGAATTTTTCACGTGTATTAAAATTGTTTAGAGATTCTTCCTATGGGATGACATTATGGACCAAACAAAAGTTTTATGGACCGAAACTGGAGATAGAATTAAAATCGTATATTACTTTTATATCGACGTTAGAGTCAGTTTTATTCACTGGTTGCCATATCCCCTAATATAAATAGAGAAACACGTGGTCTTTATTGCGTTTTGTCATTTGTAATATTCTGGTCATTCTGAAATACAAACCCCCAACATATGAAATGTATTAATAGGATCGAATGAACTGTAAAATTTAATTTAATTTTTATGTTCTACGGTGAATCAATAATCAATATTATCTACATAGGTTGATTTATTATTAAATTAAGGTCTAAAATAAATTATGTCATATATGAAACTTAAAAATTAAAAAAAAAATGTAGTTTGATTTTCTATGCTGAATCAATATTACCTAGATAGTAAATTAATTGTCAATTACGTAAACCTTAAAAATCTATTATTAAATTTTGACTTTATTTTCATTTGTACGAATTTTCATTCCCAGTATTATTTATTATCTACCAACATTATATTTAAGTTTTTTCTTTTTTTTATTGAAAATTCCCTAGCAACATGAAACGATCGTTCTTTAAAAAAAATAACTTGCGTAGAATTTTTAATCTAGTTAGATTTTTCCTACCTGTATATAAATATATGATTATGGAGTTCTATAGTCTAAACCAGGGATGTTACAAACAATCGCTTTCATTTTACTTATCGTATTCTTCTTTATCTTGCATTCTCTCCTTTTTTCCTCATTTTTCACTCTATCATAAGATATCGTTCATTACATACTCTTCTTAGTGATCTCATTTCTACAGCATATATTCTACTTTCATGCTTCTTTTGCCACGTCCATGTTTCACTGTCATACGTCAAAGTAGACACTACAATTGCATTATGTACGGCAATTTTGGCTTCCTTCGAGATCAGACATTACTGGTCTGAGTGCTCCGTTTATTCTATTACCTGCCATAAATTTCTTTCAACATCTTCATCAGGTCTTCCATGAATGATTTTTATTAGTTTTTTTTTATAATAAAACGACCAACCTGAGTGTATTTTGTTGACTGAGCCATGTAAAGATGTTCATAATATAAAATTTAAAGGAACAAAAGTAGGTATGGTACGTAAAAAGATTTGAAGTATGTAATATAAAGCCTCTAGATATATTGGAGCCTACTTCACATAAGTGTCTGTGAATAACACTTCAAATGTTACATTCGACGCCTCTCTCCCTTCTTCTTATATGTCAAAGGCTTTAAGTATATTTTGTTTTCTGTTGAAATGTGATTTTTCTGTTTTTTATAATATTAAGAAAATGTTGTTAAAATCTCGTTCTGTTGAAAAAATAATCTATGTAATCTATTATGAAAATTGCTTTGAAACACTCGGATATCAAACAAATACAAGCAGTGTTTATTTATTTGTTTATTTATTTATTTATTTATTTATTTATGTATTTATTTATTTATTTATTTATTTATTTATTTATTTATTTATTTATTTATTTATTTATTTATTTATTTATTTATTTATTTATTTATTTATTTATTTATTTATTTATTTATTTATTTATTTATTTATTTATTTATTTATTTATTTATTTATTTATTTATTTATTTATTTATTTATTTATTTATTTATTTATTTATTTATTTATTTATTTATTTATTTATTTATTTATTTATTTATTTATTTATTTATTTATTTATTTATTTATTTATTTATTTATTTATTTATTTATTTATTTATTTATTAAGAAAAAAAAACAATTA
Source organism: Molanna angustata (assembly GCA_963576475.1). NCBI lineage: Eukaryota > Metazoa > Arthropoda > Insecta > Trichoptera > Molannidae > Molanna > Molanna angustata. The sequence goes on along the minus strand of OY754974.1, from coordinate 4,451,519 downwards.
CACATCACAGATACACATTTTTGTTTTATCAATAATAAAGTTGATTTATATGTGCAATCACAATATTTACCATAGAGACGTTACATACAATGTAAACATAGACGTGCTTAGAGATTAAGATAGAGATAAAAGTAATAAAATATAAAAAATCAATACTTATTGAAAAAACATATTATGAAGTATAGTTTGGAATACACAAGAATGACATCACTCATATAACATTACTTCCTCAACAGTGCATTCCAGCCACATACAGGTCCTAAGAGGTTGTATCAGTGATCTTTTTTAAAATTTTCCTTTTGAATATAGATTCATATGCAGTAAAAATGTCAATATGGTCATTGAATGTCAATATGTTATGTACCTATATAAAAAATACTTGAAACATGGTTCAATTTGAACTTGGTTCAAAGTCTTATTCCACTTTCAACTGAAATATTACTAACAAAAATATTTGAATCCTAGATCAATTTCCGATTTTGAGCTCTATTTAATACGACAACACCGTATTTAGTTTTACTAAGTTGGTCGTATTGACCACAGATCATTATGCACATATGTACTGTCGAACTCTAGCTATTGCATTTTTTGACATTCGACATTTTTGTTTGAATTCAACATCAATCGATAAATCTAATTGATTGAATCGCTTTTTTATGTTTTTATTTAATATCTTGTGTTGAAAAAACCTATCGATATTATTTATTTTAAGGGATCATAGCTTCTTTGAAATTGTGAAATGTCTAATTGAACCAGTGTCGAATTACCCCTGTCGCCGTACGCCGCGCGCCGGTGCAATTTGACATTTGATTGAATCACGGTTCAATTCTCGATCCATGTTTATAAATAGGAAAAATGATCAAATAGTATTTCAACCATGGTTCACTATTTGAGTCAAGTTTATAAAAAAAACACTGTTAGTATTCATTCATTTAAATATAATCCTTAACTTGATAAATTAAAACTTCAACTGTTGTTTTTTCTGTTCACTTTTTTTACAACATAATATATTATGTATTAATACAATACCCCGTATTCAGTAACGATTGTAATAATTTCAGTAATAATTTTTTAACTTATTATTTTTTGTTGTCTGTTTAGATTATGTGTACCTATTTCACTTTTAAATCTGTATTTTTAATTTAAAATATGTAATTATTCCTAATGTTTATTTATATAGATTTCTTATTCTTTTGTTTTTTACTGTAATGTAATAATTTCACAAATGTACAGGTGGCTGCTTCAGAACAGATTTATTCTAGTGAGGCGGCTATCTTATATTAAAATAATGTATATGTTTAAATGATCATAAATAAATAAATAAATAAATTGTAACTAAATGTTAATAACAACATAAAAAGTGCATGGAAACAGAGATGGATAAGTGCGGAATGCCACAACAAGTCCCTGATTGCGGATCCCACAATGCAAGTCCCTGGCTTCAACCTGCCTAGAATACTTTGGGTTCAACTCAACAGAATCCGTACAGGCCAGGGGTGCTGTAACTACCTTCTCTGGAAGTGGGGGAAAAGAACCTCTCCCAATTGCGAATGCGGACCGGAGACTCAGACGGTGGCACATTTGGTGGGGGAGTGCACCTTACACGGATTCGAGGGAGAGATGGAGGACATCCACAGACTCGTCCCAACGGCGGTCGACTGGCTATTGACAGCAGAGTTTCGACTTTGAGCCAAGCAGATGCCGATGCCATACGCAAAGTAAAGTAAAGTAAGTATTGTAACTAAAATAGGAACATACTAAAATTATAGATTTTAGATTTACGGTCTTACGTGTATTTCAGCGTTAAAAAATATCAACTTGGATTAAATGGAATAGGAACGTACCTATATTGGCCGGAATGTTCTTAAAAAGTTAATGAATTAGACTTATTTTGAATAAATGATAATGATGACAATTTCGTAAGATTCATAATACGTCTGATTCAGTAACTTTTTAAGAACGTTCCGGCCAGTATAGGTACGTTCCTATTGCATTTAGTCCAAGTTGATATTTTATAACGCTGAAATAAGACCGTAAATCTAAAATCTACAATTTTAGAACGTTCCTAATTTAGTTCAAATAGTTCCTGAATACGGGGTAATATTCACGATACTTCAGTAAACAAATGTATGACTCCTTCCTGCGTCGCTCGCACATATACATACATAGGAACTACACACTTTCTGTCTCGCTCTCACGCATCATTTGCGTATATTACATATATTTAAGTCCTGCCTACCCCAAGAGCATACAGTATGTCCAATTCTGATTCGTCTAAATTTATTCGTCTGAATTTTAGTACATGAGAAATGTAAAAAAGGTGCTTGCATTTATACGGGACTCATTACGTCACACCGCGCGAACAAAATCCTTTTATCCATGGTCGCCCGTTGGTTACAGACGTTTTCGTACTCTGAAACGAATCAGAATAGGACATAGGGATAAAAGGATTTTGTTCGCGTCGAGGCCATACGTATGGCCTCGGTTCGCGCGGTGTGATGTAATGAGTCCCGTATAAATGCAAGCACCTTTTTTACATTTCTCATGTACTAAAATTCAGACGGATAAATTTAGACGAATGAGAATTGGACATATTGGGGAGTTATAAATTCGCTATTTTTAAACTATTTCTTTTATTGCAGATTATCAACTAGCATCATGCTGACATTGTATTCTGAAAGTTTCATTACAATGTATATGTATGTGTACTGTATACTTCGTGTTTATTCTAATCTGTCGATTATAGACTAAAGTACGTATTCGATTCTGTTTAAATTTCGCAAATTCGTAGGTATATCATTCTAATACTCGCTTAGACTCCATTATATTTTGAAGGATATCTGATCAGTGTTTCTCAATTTTGTAACTGTCAAATATTTCAAAGTTATCCTAAGCTCAGGAAACTATAAATTTGATATTTTTCTCTTCAAATTGCTAAAAAAGCACATTACTTGCATAAAATGGCAGTGAAGAATTATCATATTTTCGTAATAAAATATTTAAAATAAAAATAATTTAGCAAACTCAGTTCATGAAAATGCTGACAAATTTCCATACAAAATTTGAATACATCGTGGAGTGACGTAGTAAAAGAAGAGTATAATTTTTGAGTCATATTTAGTTTTAACATATGGTCGTTATGTATATAGGCAGTATGTAGGTATATATTAATTAAAGTAAAAGTTAATATGAATCAGGATAAAGGTAATGAATGTATAAGATTAACAACCGTAATTATTCCTGTCACTTAGGCACGCCACTATTTTCATTGAACACTCACTAAACCTACTGAGTATTTATGCAGGCACCGATGTATGTTTCATATTATGAAAAAAGTATAATTTATTTTACCACTTCATAGCACATAAGCTTCATAACGCAACGCTGCACACAAAACTGTCGGTATGAATTTATCTCATATTAGTCTATTTTTTAAGAATCAAACAAACTTACCTACACGAGGTTATCTAAATACCAACTACCAGCTTGTATGTCAAAAATAATAGAGTTAAGGGGCCACAGACGTTTAACGATTATTTATTTTACACTTTTTTGTACAAAAATATACAAGTGCATTGTACAAATGGCGGGCTAATTTCCGGGAGGCAATTTCTTCCAGTCAACCATCTGAGAAAATAAGTGAACAAATTAATTGTCGGCATTTATTTTTATTTTTTTATTTTATTAATAATGCTTATAAAAATGTACATTTTTTTTTAACCAGTGCCTGTCTTACTAGGATTCCAAAATCATTTTACAAAATTAGGGCACATTACAAAAAATAATAATACTAAAAAAAAAAAAAAAACAATAAATATAACAAATATAATAAAATAATAATGCAATATAACTTATTCATCACTGGCTGCATTATACATCAATAATATAAAAACAATAATAATATAAAATATGAATAATGTAAATAATTTAATAATTTAAATAGGCCAGCGCTGCGCGCCGTATGAAATAATACAATAACAATACAATACATATGTATTACTATACTACGGCCGTTGTAAGATGGCGTTTGACGTTTGTATTTGACGTTTGGTCTCACATGAAGTTTCGTAATTAATGACAGCTAGACATTGGAGGACAAATGCTATACTTTATTGTGCGAGCGCCAGAGTAGTGATGTCCCGCAACATTGAAATATTATTAACCTAACGTTAAATCGTAAAAACAATTCAAGTTTTTAAAATAATATATAATCAATTAAATTAATTTTCTTTATATTTTTAAGTATTTCGAAATTTACTAATAGTTAACATGTAATGCTTGTTTATTATATTTGAAAATAAAACGATTGTTGCTCAGAATGTCGAGAAACGACATATAATGTTTATTTTTCCACAAGTCTTTTTTTCTCTCTTAACAACAGTATTTAATGTCAAAACATAAAAAATACCAAAACAAAAAATATTTCAATATGGAATGAATGAAACGATTTAAAATATGTAGGTAAGTACTAGATGACAATTATTATTTACGCTTCGTAACCTACTCGCGGTTGGTAACGTAGGACACTTCCATAGTTGTTACCGACTGTTTGTTATTTTCGCGCCGCGCCGCGCCGCTTCGTATGACGTCGCGAAAGTAGTTTTGACAGTTTTGTTTTAACGTTGTTAAGGAAAGAACGACTTTGTGCACGCTGTGATTACGATATTTGTCTGGCTTTGGATTTCGGACATTGATACTGTTATAAATTTTGACCCCTACTCGTTAATTTGGACTATGCTAATGATTTTTGTTTGATTCTCGTCATTATGCCGAAGCACTCGAAGAAAACTGTTTTAAACAGTCAAGCACGTGGGTTACTATAGCGTTTTTTATTTTATTGTCATAATAATACAATAACAAGGTTTCATATTATAGTGGAAACGTTAATATTTTTTTTTACGTTAATAATTTAAACAACTGTTTTTTTTTCGTTAATGATTTTAAGTGTGTCACAACACTATTACAATCTGTCAGAAACGCCATCTTACGATGGCCGTAGTATAAGCATCCACAATCCACATTGTTATTATTATTTTTTTATTTTCATTACTTTATTTATTTTTATTTTATGTAGCTTCTCGGGCAACTAACAGCTACTATTTTTTTATTTATTTAAGGATACATACAGCTTTTTGTAATTAAAATTAACATAAAGTCTCAAAATGAATTAACAAATACAAAACCAAGATTGTAACACCAATTACTAACATACTGTCTTACAATAAACAATTATAAGTACAAAATGAAAAAAGAGAAAATGTCAAATAATTATTTAACACGCACCCAATAACAAGTTGCCACATTCTGCAGACTTGCGATATTAATCATCTCACAGATCCAGACTGAAAACACAATCAAAAACTGTGTTTCCACCAGGAATCGAACCTGGGATCCTTGAATCAGCATTAAGATATCTAACTGAGTCACGAACGCCGACTAATTATATACGACATAGCAGTTAAAACTACATTTTATCAATTGGCAATTTTCTTGGCAGTTTTCTTGTAGTGGATGCGTCCTGGTCAACGCAGTAAAGTGGTAAACCTGGTACTCCCAGGTGCCAGACTTACCTTTTTCATACCTTTATTCAATAAGAAAGAAAATATCAAAAAACCAGCCATTAATAAAATATTTATAATATAAACTTAACGTAGTTTACACCACTTAACTATGAGTACTAACTTCTACCGGTTTCAAAAACTTTAAATGTTTTCTTCTTCAGGAAGACTTACGTGATGTCGCCACAAAGTTATTTTCCTAACATTAACGATATTAATAAAATATTTATGGAATGGACCGGCATCAGAGACGGCGGCGTCAAAATATGTCTTCTCACCTGATATGCCACGAAGAACAGGAAGTATGCTATTTTGAAGATAATATTTTGCAATTTAAGTCATTATTTCTGTTTCAGACGAAGAGAAATTATTGGAAGCAGATATCCGCAACGGGAGAGAAGAAAGTCGAGGAAGATGACGAAGCCCTACTATTAAAAAGTAATGGAGAGTAAAAAAAGTAAATCATGCTTTTTTGTTTTATTAAAAAATAGGTTGAAACAGCCCATTTTAAAGTGACCTATCTTGGAAGTTTGCTCCTTAACTGTGTGTATAATACCTATGCAGAAGGTAGCTATATAAGTAGTTATGTAGGTACTGTCTGCTGTCACCTATCAAGTTAAGCTTTTGATAGAATCTCCTTCCCCATACAGAGACACGCAGTCTGGAATTTTTATATTTCCGTATTCATTTTAGGTACATATTATTAACATACCGTATCATGCTACAAATACTACATAATCCTTTGGTATATTAACTTCATACACACCATCATGCCATGAACCTAACGGATTAGGCAGAGAGAAGCGAACACCAAAATTACGATCTAACAACGATCGTCGATTCCAAAACACAAGAGCTTCTACTCATCGTGGAAGCTCTTATGTTATTGTCGTGGTCATTCCAATTCAACTTACATAGTGACACACAAAAAATAAAGTGTGCATTCATTCTTTGCCTCACTCACATTCATAGATCGTCTCAATATCGGTCACATGGTCATGCCAGTATTTTTTTTATTCATGACATTTCTTTATTTAAATTCAATGAGGTATCTAAATTTTCTATGCACAAAAAAACTAAATATTACAAGATTAAATATGTAAATTTATAAAAAAACTAGCGGACCCGACAGACGTTGTCCTCTCTCTCTCTCTCTCTCTCTCTCTCTCTCTCTCTCTCTCTCTCTCTCTCTCTCTCTCTCTCTCTCTCTCTCTCTCTCTCTCTCTCTCTCTCTATCTCTCTCTCTCTCTCTCTCTCTCTCTCTCTCTCTCTCTCTCTCTCTCTCCCCCTCTCTCTCTCTCTCCCCCTCTCTCTCTCTCTCCCCCTCTCTCTCTCTCTCCCTCTCTCTCTCTCTCTCTCTCTCTCTCTCTCTCTTCACTGACATACAGACGTACGGAAGAATTTTATGTAATTATATATAAAGATAGCCATTATGAATGCTTTTTTTATATATTATTTATAGCCTTATGTACAATTTTTTACTGCTTCTAGGGTAACTAATAGGTAGGTATGTACCTACTTCATTATGTAAAATATTAATTTCAAACGCACCCAATAACAAGTTGCCACATTTTGGACACCCTCACAAATCCAGACTAATAGCACGGATAAAACAGATACCTCTGCTGGGAATTCAACCCGGGCATATTTCTGGATAAAGACTCTTCAATTTTTTTTGTACCTACTTTAAAAAGGAATTTCTAGCCGTAGAAAAGTAGGTACATTATTAAATTGTGAAATAATCAAATTACAGCCTTCGTGGTTCATATGGCTAGATGTCTAACTTTCGATTCGATTCGATTCCCGGTGGAGACACAGTTTTTAATTGTGTTTTCAGACGATTAATATTATAAGTCTCCAGAATGTGGCAACTTGTCATTGGGTGCCTGTTAGTTACGTGAGAAGCCATACAAAATAAATACCATATGAAAAAAAATCGTAGAAAAAGAATATCAAAATAAAAATAAAAACACGAAAAAATGATTCGCAATCACCAGACGAGACTGTAAGTTATAACGGTCTAAAAAACATAATAATTGTCAAAAAGGCCGACCGACCTACCGACCGACTGGCCATCGTTGTATGAAATAATAATGTAGCGTCGGTAAAGTATAAAAAGGGCGAAACTCAACGATTAGTTACGCCCCTATTGCCTCACAATTCAGACAGACTGGTCTGATGTATATTATGGAAGATGTCACACGTATGAACGAAGGGTGCGGTACAGGGGTTACCAATATTTAAGTCTGTCGGGTTTAAATAAATATGAGTCAACTGATAAAATTGCTATAATTTCATAATTGTACACTTAAAAACTTTATTGCTAATCGCCCATTAAAACAATAAGTCCTGAGTACAATAAACTAGAAATAAAAATATGTTCTATAACAAAACGAGTGGGTTGTGGCCAACGCTATACTATTCACTACCAAGTCACCCCACAAACAATTCAAATTTTGTATGGAAAATTATCAGCATTTTCATGAAATGAGTTTAATTAATTTTTATTTAAATATTTTATTATGAAATCTTGATGATTCTTCAATGCCATTTTATTTAAAGTGATGTGCATTTTTAGCAATCTGAAAAAAAAATTCAGTATCTATTATGGTAAAAAAAATAAGAAGCACCGATTATAATTTATTTATTTATTAACTTTCTGTACATAATATTAACAAATATAATTGTACACTGGCGGGCTTATTGCCATTAGGCAAATTCTTCCAACGAACCAGACTACAAAGTATGACAAAATTGTGTATGTACAACAACAAAAGAATAAGAGTAAAAGAAAACAAAGAAAATATATTATATAAGATACAATTAAAACAAAAAAATAATAATAATTCATAGAAAAAAAGGATAGGGTAAGGACAAGGAGAGGAAATCGGGATTAGGTGTTCAGGGATAAATATTCCTTCTTTAGTTTTTTCTTGAAAATACAAAGTGAGTTAGACGACGCAATATCCGGACTAAGGCTATTTCATAATTTTGCTGTTGTACTTCGAACGAAGAGCTGAGGAATTCTGTATAATCGGGATGGATAGTGTTGTACGTTCAGCAGATCGGAGTGGAAGTCCATGATTGGATAAATAAGTGAATTTTCTCTAAATAAGTGATTTTGTAAAATCTAATGGGGTCTAAGCGAGTATTAGATATACAAATATCTTCTTCTTGGGCGCCCCCGACTTCTTATTCCGTTCCTGTCAGCTTTGTATATATGTATTCTTTGTTAGGTGTTCCTTAATCATTCTTCCAAACTCAATTTGTTAACTCTCATTTTGTTCATAACATCTTTCTTCTACTTAGATTTCTGCCTTCATTTCATGCTCTGTCATACATCGTTCTGTTTCAAATTCTTCTATGTCAACTAAGCAAATGGACACAAATTTGCGCTCTGCGTGACGCACCCAAGAAGTCTGCCGCTTACCATACAAAGTTAACACCCAAACTGTTAATAGGTAATATTTTGGTGCCATGAGAACGCCTGTATTCGATAATACTGTCGCTTCATACATAATAACACGCTGTCGGTTGTTTGGAACGAGGTCAAAATAAATAACGCGTATAATATATTTCATTTGGTGATAAATAATACATGAGGTTGAGGAGTCCTGGATTTATGATTATGACCAGTAGATAGATACCTACCCGAGTAGCAAAGTCTCTTGATGCGTGAAACATTCTCATCATGGTAGAATGACGACCAATGGCAGAAGTCCTTCTCTTTATCAGAGTCTTCGTGTTCTCATATGTGACGGTTGACAGGCCCCGGATACAGCACTAACATACTACTCCCAATCCTGACTTAACGTGATCCTTGTAACTTCTTCACATCACATCAAAAAATATGTAAACTCAACTTACAAATATTTTGGTTGATGAGAGATAATAATATGAGCTCACATTTTTAGAGTCCATTTTAAATCAATCGAATATAATTATTTTATGATAGCATATCATATTCATATTACCTATGTAAATTATGAAGACCTGTGAAGAGATGGAAAGGCAGTTGGACCTCCGACTGCCAGGATAGTCCACCCTCACAATATTCCTATTATCTTAGAACTTGTAAAATGAAAGCATCTACAGGGCTTACGACCTATTATCGGCTGCTTTACATGATCACTTTATGCGGTTGCGCAAAGTTCACCAATTATGCATATTTATTATGCATTTGAAAGTTCTATAGGTACTTATTCTTATTCATCAATATAATGATGTTTAAGTAAACGCAACAATAAAAATATTCGATGCTGAAATTCAACTAATTATTCTGGTGAGGTTCATGGGAGACATCTATGTGACAGCATTGTCACCTCAGGTATAAGGATCGTGGCTTTCATTTTTGACGTACCAATTTCTTAATAGATGGATTTAAAATAAGATTCATAGTTATTCCATATGTAGTAGGTACTTCGTGCAAAAAGTGAGTCATGGAATATCGCGCGTTTGACGTTTTAGTTGGCAACATATTTCAGTTTTCCTTACATTTCAACACATCCTAGATAACTGTTCCCTAAACCTTAATAAACAAAGTGTTTTTTTCGACAAATAAATCCGAAAACAATTCACATTAGTCGTTATTATCTATAGAAAAACGATGTGGTCTGCCCACCAAAAGTCAAAAATCCCCCGGAAAAATGACTCACTTCGATTTATACAAAATTTGCTAACTACGACATCTAGTATATTAAAATTAAAATCTATGGTAGGAATGTGGTAACACTACCGCACAAGAGAATTTTCGATATTTGGATTGATGAAAGAACTCAAGCTAAAGGTTTCTCTGTTTCGCATAAAAGTTTCGGTATTTAATTGTATTGTTATTAATTTCCCTTCTATTGTATCTAGATATAAAAGAAAACATCATTCTCCAACAAATATTTCAGTACAATTCGATAAACATTCGTTTCATTAAAGTTTATTCAACTCACGTCGTCAATTTACCTGATGATGAGCGAACGGATGGTTCCGAAACCGGTCGCTTAGTTTTACATCCAATATTTTGAATGCTACGAAAAAGTTTTGTCAGAAAAAGTGTTTGTGTGTATAGCGTAGATACACAATAGGTATTATTATTTTATAGGCTGTTCATCCCAGCTAAAAGTTAGATTAGTGTTAAATGCATTAACTTAGAGCTGATTATTTTTTCATAGAGAATATTTTTTTCAGAACATGAAAGGACCTACAATTAGTTTTAATGTATCACGTAAGAAATTAACAGTTTTAAATTACTTGATGAATGATTGGTATAATGTTTTTATTCTATTATTATTATAAACTAGCTTTTATGTCCCGCCGTTGGCCAAGAATGTAAATTAGTGAAGGAATAAGCAATCGTTTATATACCTACATAATATTGTCACACATAATTTTTTTTAACCGTAGTATGAAAAGTAGTTTGAAATTTAATTGAGTTTTAGCGGTGTAAAATCTTAAAGTGATGGCCACAATCCATTTGCTTTTATATATAAGCACATACAATTTCTGCACGCATGGACTATGGGAAATGATTTTAAATATGACTTATTATAAAAAGACAACGTCGTAAAGAGTTTGGATTTGGCCACAACCCCTATTTTTATATATTGTCATCGAACGCAAATAATGTGTTTTAAATATTTAGTAATTTTGGATGATGGGAAATGGTTTAAAAATTGATTAAACAAAAGTACTGAAAATATTCTAGTGTTGGTCCCATCCCATTCGTTTTTATATTTTTCGTCAAGTGTGCATATAGTTTATTATAGTTTTACACAATAAAACTGATATAAGTCTACATTACAGAAGAAGAAGACTTAAGCTATGTTAAATAGTTTTTAATATGAATATAAACGTTGTGAAGATCCAGCAATGGCCACAACCCCGATTTTTTATATATTGTCATCAAAATGAAATGTGTAGTTATTGAAAATTAAGCAATATATGATGATATAATAAATGGTGTAAATTTGATTGAACAAAAGTAATGAGAAGATTCTAGTGTTGGTCACATCCCATTCGTTTTTATGTATTTTCATCAAGTATGCATGTTGTTTATAATATTTCGTTATAATAGACTATTAGACATAAAACTAATCCAAAAGACTAAATAAAAAAAGAAGTAGAAGTATAAAACTATAACAAATAGTTTGTAATAAAAACTGACCCAATGGTCTACATAGAAGATGAAATAGATGAATTACACATTAGGAAATGTATTATATAAAAAACTGACCAAAATGTCTTCATAAAAGAAGAAGAAGATGAATTGAACTATAGGAAATATTTTATATAAAATTCACACAACATCTACATAAAATAAGAAAATGAAGAATTAGACTAAAGGATAGTTTGTTTAAAAACTAACCAAAAGGTCTACATAAAGGAAGAAGAAGACGAATTAGACTATAGGAAATAGTTTGTATAAAAACTCACCCAAGGTCTACATAAATTAAGAAAAAGAAAAATTAGACTATAGGAAATAGTTTATTCATGAACTGTCCCAAATGACTTCACAAAAGAAGAGGAAGAAGATTTAAACCCCAAGAAATAGTTTGTAGAAAAAATCACCCAAAGGTCTACATTGAAAAAAGTATGTGTATTGTAGTTAACCTAAAATAGTTTAATAATTTTCCTATACAAAATCAGTCTATTCTTGGTTTTTAAGTAGTAAGTATTAGGTATGTAGGTACCTACCTACAATGATGTTCTAAATTAATTCGAATTCGATTTATAACAAATTTTATTTGAATATCAGAATGTGTCCGTTACCATAGTAACCATGTTCCAACATTTGAAAAATATCAAATGTTATGGAGACATTTTTTGAATATGTAGGTACCTACATTGGTTTGTTCGATGCCATAAAAATGAAAATTGTCAGAAAAATCAAATATTTTTAACAAATAATGCAATTTATTACGCCTATATCTTTACTAATAATTAACAGACTTTTACAATATATGTCTTAAAACTTGCTGTAATGTCTTGTGTTTCATTTTATTATTTCATAATCACATTTATTTCAAAGGTTTTTAAAGAACAAAAGTATTTTAAAGAACATATTCATTCGGTAGGAAAATTAAATATAGTATGAAAAGATATTAAAATGGCGGGGTTATATGTACATTTGTACAAAACGCTTACTTTAAAAATAAGTTAAACATTATAATTAGACAAAATATTCACCATGTTTTTCACTTAAAAGCTAAGTTATACTTGAAAATATATTTTTTTCGTGTAAATACGTACTTCTAACTTTTAAACTAACAGATATTTGCGTGCAAAATGTACACTTTTTTGACAGATATGACTTGGAAAATTTTGTATGAAAAAAATAATTATTGAAATATCTTTAAAATTCAGCATTTTAATCGCATTATTTTTAGCGTGACACTGCATCAGGTATACTGGTACACGTTCGCACATAAATTAGATTTTTAGATGCTCTTGGTTTTTCAAAAGGCGTGAGACAAACACACACACACACACACACACACACACACACTAACATATTGATTGCTTTATTACTTTAGATTTGAAAGAAAAATGTTTTTATTTGATTGGTATTTTGCTTTTATTCCATTTTTATTATTTTAAATTTAAAAAAAAATGTTGTAAGTATATTTGATTGGTATAGTATTTTTATTCTATTATTATTATAAATTTGTAAAAACAATGTTTTTATTTGATTGATAAAATGTTTTTATTCTATTACTATTATTTTAAATTTGTAAAAAAAATGTTTTATATGATTGGAATTTTGTCTTATTTTGATTTAATTGTAAATTGCTATTCATTCTGTTTTATAAATGTCGTTTAATTTAATTATTTATTGCCATTAATTTCGTTTATAAATTGGTGTATAGGTATTTTATTTTGTTTTTTACTTTTTATTTCGATACTAGCTTTTATGTCCCGCCGTTGGCCAAGAATGTAAATTAGTGAAGGAATAAGCAATCGTTTATATACCTACATAATATTGTCACACATAATTTTTTTTAACCGTAGTATGAAAAGTAGTTTGAAATTTATGTAATTGAGTTTAAGCGGTGTAAAATCTTAAAGTGATGGCCACAATCCATTTGCTTTTATATATAAGCACATACAATTTCTGCACGCATGGACTATGGGAAATGATTTTAAATATGACTTATTATAAAAAGAAAACGTCGTAAAGAGTTTGGATTTGGCCACAACCCCTATTTTTATATATTGTCATCGAACGCAAATAATGTGTTTTAAATATTTAGTAATATTGGATGATGGGAAATGGTTTAAAAATTGATTAAACAAAAGTACTGAAAATATTCAAGTGTTGGTCCCATCCCATTCGTTTTTATATTTTTCGTCAAGTGTGCATATAGTTTATTATAGTTTTGCACAATAAAACTGATAGACTTAAAACTGACACATAAGTCTACATTACAGAAGAAGAAGACTTAAGCTATGTTAAATAGTTTTTAATATGAATATAAACGTTGTGAAGATCCAGCAATGGCCACAACCCCGATTTTTTATATATTGTCATTAAAATGAAATGTGTAGTTATTGAAAATTAAGCAATATATGATGATATAATAAATGGTGTAAATTTGATTGAACAAAAGTAATGAGATTCTAGTGTTGGTCACATATCATTCGTTTTTATGTATTTTCATCAAGTATGCATGTTGTTTATAATATTTCGTTACAATAGACTATTAGACATAAAACTAATCCAAAAGACTAAATAAAAAAAGAAGTAGAAGTATAAAACTATAACAAATAGTTTGTAATAAAAACTGATTCAATGGTCTACATAGAAGATGAAATAGAATAATTACACATTAGGAAATGTATTATATAAAAAACTGACCAAAATGTCTTCATAAAAGAAGATGAATTGAACTATAGGAAATATTTTATATAAAATTCACCCAACATCTACATAAAATAAGAAAACGAAGAATTAGACTAAAGGATAGTTTGTTTAAAAATAGTTTGTTTAAAAACTAACCAAAAGGTCTACATAAAGGAAGAAGAAGACGAATTAGACTATAGGAAATAGTTTGTATAAAAACTCACCCAAGGTCTACATAAATTAAGAAAAAGAAAAATTAGACTATAGGAAATAGTTTATTTATGAACTGTCCCAAATGACTTCACAAAAGAAGAGGAAGAAGATTTAAACCCCAAGAAATAGTTTGTAGAAAAAATCACCCAAAGGTCTACATAGAAAAAAGAAGAATTTCACTATAGGAAATAGTTTGTAGGTATATTGAATGTGTATTGTAATTAACCTAAAATAGTTTAATAATTTTCCTATACAAAATCAGTATATTCGTGGTTTTTAAGTAGTAAGTATTAGGTATGTAGGTACCTACCTACAATGATGTTCTAAATTAATTCGAATTCGATTTATAACAAATTTTATTTGAATATCAGAATGTGTCCGTTACCATAGTAACCATGTTCCAACATGTGAAAAATATCAAATGTTATGGAGACATTTTTTGAATATGTAGGTACCTACATTGGTTTGTTCGATGCCATAAAAATGAAAATTGTCAGAAAAATCAAATATTTTTAACAAATTATGCAATTTTATTACGCCTATATCTTTACTAATAATTAACAGACTTTTACAATATATGTCTTAAAACTTGCTGTAATGTCTTGTGTTTCATTTTATTATTTCATAATCACATTTATTTCAAAGGTATATTATTTTTAAGAACATATTCATTCGGTAGGAAAATTAAATATCGTATGAAAAGATATTAAAATGGCGGGGTTATATGTACATTTGTACAAAACGCTTACTTTAAAAATAAGTTAAACATTATAATTAGACAAAATATTCATCATGTTTTTCACTTAAAAGCTAAGTTATACTTGAAAATATATTTTTTTCGTGTAAATACGTACTTCTAACTTTTAAACTAACAGATATTTGCGTGCAAAATGTACACTTTTTTGACAGATATGACTTGGAAAATTTTGTATGAAAAAAATAATTATTTAAATATTTTTAAAATTCAGCATTTTTATCGCATTATTTTTAGCGTGACACTGCATCAGGTATACTGGTACATGTTCGCACTTAAATTAGATTTTTAGATGCTCTTGGTTTTTCAGAAGGCGTGAGACAAACACACACACACACACACACATACACTAACATTTTGATTGCTTTATTACTTTAGATAAATTGCTAATTGAATTGTTTAGTGTTCACTATTTGTTGTGATTGTGAATTCATATAATGATTATTTTATTATTTTAAATTTGTAAAAGGAAAAAATGTTTTAATTTGATATCGACCTGGCAATTTGCAATAATTGTTACGGCGGTATTGTGGAAGTTGGTCTCTCTCGCACTGTGTCTGTAGTGCTGTGTGAGCGGGACATCAACTCTGTTGGTACCTGTAGTAGTGTCAGGCATAGATTACACTAACTAGTGTCAGGTCGATGCGGATATTATGTTATGAATATTGTGTATTCCAACTGTCGATTTGTTCAGGAGAACTTTGTTCTCTTAACATATCGACAATGTTTCAAGCCAGAATACGCGAGAATTGTATGCAGAGGTCTACTTTTTTCACGGCATTTCCAACTTTGAAGTCAAAAAACACCAACTTAGAGGCTTCGCAGCATATATGTTCCGTACACGGATTTACTCAGAATTCGGAGTAGAACATTTCGTGTGTCTGTGTGTGTGTCTGTGTGTGTGTATGTCTGTGTGTGTGTGTGTGTGTGTGTGTGTCTTATAACTTTTGATCCGCTAAATTTACAGAGCCCAAAATTTCAGAATATATAAACAGTTATAGGCCTACAAAACTTTTATACTCAGAATTTTGAATTTTTGTTTCAGTCAGGGGTTATCAACTTTTGAATTTTTACTTTATTTTTCCGTATATCTCAAAAACCATAAAAGCTAGAACGCTGAAAATTGGTACAAATATAGACAAATACAAAATCTCAAACACGTTTTTTCAAAAAAATTCCAGGATTTCTCAAACATTTTTTATTAAGAAAAATATTTTTTTTATTATAAATTTATGAGTTTAACTGCCTATATTTCCAAAACTTTTACAATTATTGAAAAAAGCCGAAACACCCCAACTAGATAATTTAATTTTCTAAAAAAAATATTTAAATTATAGTAGAAGATCTCAATTTTTTTTTAACCTTTTTTTTAAAAATTGAATTTAGTGACGACATCGCTTCATACATTTTGTATGGCAGTCGCCTATACACAATGTGTAAGAAGACAATAGTTTGATACTTCATCTCCAAACATACATACATACCATCATGCTATTTTCATATTCTGGGTAGGAAAAAAGGATCTTCCTCCATACTATCCTATCTTGACATACATACCTACATATGTTGTATAGAAAACAAAATATCTGAAAATATTCAATAATTGGTATTTATGGGTTTATAGTTTGGTACATATTCTTCAACTATACATACTATCGCTATCGACAGTTGGATCTCATGTGTTACATGCAACTAGTAATTAATTATTGTATTGTTTTTCTTTTTAATTGTTGTTTAATACGAGTTTTATGTTTTATTTTTAACTTTTATTTTATAATGGCCCAGAGGCCGTATATGTAGGTACTTAAATAAATAAATAAAATAAATAAATAAATGAATCTTTTATATGTAGGTATGTATGAATATATTGTTAATCTACTAACAGTGGACACAATATTGTCAATCTACATACAGTGAAGACAATATTGTTAATCTATTTGCAGTGGACACAATATTGCTGTCAATCACAAAAGATAATATTATATTTAACAAAGCTGGTAGGTACGCACTTTTGTACGATACTCAACTATTTTTCTTATGCAAAATTTTAAATATTCAACAACTTTTGGATGGATGAACTGCAAATTTGTAAGCAGTTTTCTGCTGTGCAAACTTCACTCGCGCTAAGCTGAATATGCTTTATTTCTTAAGAAATTACTCATATAGAAATATATAAAGCTGCAGAAAGTATTAAAATAGGAAGTTTTATGGAAAAAAAATATAGAAGTTAATAAAACTTCTTAAAATAAAAATTCTTTATAGATAAAGTTACGCAAGTTACCGAAGTAGAAAAAAAAACTCTAGAAAGATGGTGCAAAGTACTTTATATGTTTGAAAAATTATTCAAACAAATATGAATTCATGTTAATTATCGATGAAGTTTTTATTTGGTAGAATTCCATTATATGTTATATCTATAATAAAAAGTAAAGACTTTTTGATTCTACATTAATTTAATTGAGCGCGAGAGGCCTATTTCGCCTTGTTAGGGCATTAACTAGCTTATTATTTATAAGCTAGTTAATGCCCTAACAAGGCGAAATAAGCCTATCGCGCTCAATTAAATTAATGTAGAATCAAAAAGTCTTTACTTTTTATTATAGATATAACATGAATTCATGTTTTTTATTTGGAAAAACTTTTCAAAAACATCTTATTAAATTTTAATCACACAATTATTTATTTACTTCACACATAAATTTACAGTCTTGCCAGCTTCATTCTTTCTAAAAAAAGATATTTTAAAAAATAAAAAGCTCAAAAAAATAGAAGCATAAGCATAGTATTTTGTAAATTAGAAAAGTAACTATTTTTCTGAGTGTGCCATATCAGGGTTCCCCGACGTTGACAATCACTCGATCAAAGACATCCCGGTCTTGGGCTATCCGGAACAATTCCTCCAAACTCTTTCACTCCAGTCCATTCTCGGTTGTTACGCAGCTAAGACGTCTGGCTTCTGCCAT
The DNA here is from genome assembly GCA_963576475.1 of Molanna angustata. Classification (NCBI taxonomy): domain Eukaryota; kingdom Metazoa; phylum Arthropoda; class Insecta; order Trichoptera; family Molannidae; genus Molanna; species Molanna angustata. Next base: position 4,433,201 of record OY754974.1, on the reverse strand, counting down.
GTCCACTGATGATGTTGGCTAAGAGAACTCTTAAAAGGTAAATAATATGATACAATCAACAAATGTCTTTGAACCTTAAAAATACCTTATTTCAAAATTCAAACAATATTGTCGAGTGAGTTTCCATTAAAAATTTACATTGTTTAAAAATCCGAAAATTTCGTCATGGGTCTACATACAAGATGAAATATGTCCGTCTATGAATTCTGGGGATGTATGGTTGTCATATAATGTAACTTCTAACCCTTTGAAAGTATAATAGACAATATTATGTTTCTTTTGACATTTATGAGACGGAATGCGTATAAAATTTACTATTGTAATATTTAACAGATCCTTACTTTAAATATATATCATATTTTGTAATACATATAAATATCAATAAAAAAATGTTATGTATTAAATTATGTACATACGTATGTTTTGTACTCAAAGCTTCGATTTTTGTAAAGGCGCTTATTCACCGTGGTATGATAAAAATATTAGTTATGTACTTAAATGGAAATTTTGCGATGTTGAAGACAAATCTTTGCGTCGTTAATCTCGATCTATACTCTGATAAAGTATTTACATAATACGTACATATTTTAAAGAGAAAACATTTTTATTGTATCGCCACACTAACAAAATTAAAAAAAAAAATACATATATTTTAGCGTGCGACCGATCATGATGTATGTTGTGGAAACGTGGACTGTACGAATCAATGCGTCTCCTAAGAACAACGTAAATTAAGTTTCTAAGGTCAATCACTCGAAAAAACTATCCGAGATCGTATTCGCAATGTTGAAATAAGAAAAACATGTGAAATAGAGGAAATCGTTCGAGAAATCTCTCTGATCCCCGTCTACCCGGGAGGCCACCCAAAGATGGAAGGTTTGACTTCTTTATCTCAGGAGGCATATTTTTTGAATTACAGACCATCAGGTCTACTAAACGGAGAAGAAGGTATATTTTAGCGATTGATATTGTGTAGAATAATATTGCTAAAATCAAATTAAATCAGTACCTATCTCATTCTGAATGTTTCCTTTTAGGTGAGACGAGACTGGTGTGAAAGAATACACACATGTATAACCGTGCTTCATTATACAAGGCGGTGCGCAACCGCATACCTGTGGCTGGTTACCCCACATTGTGATATATACCGTGATGATAATATTAATGAATGAATTCAAACAAGACGATAATTTTTATTTATTTTTGAACCCGCGAGAAAGCACGCAATGATTATTTTGCTTACACAAAAAATAATTGCGATTTTTTTTATGTTAGCGACACCGAATCGTCGCAATCTTCTCAGTACCTTCCCAAGTATTCATGCTCTTACCACTGATCCATCGCATATGCTTCTAAGTGCCGCTGGGACAGCGCAGCCACGTGTTTGTGAAATTGTATAGTATTTTTTACAATTTCCATTTTTTCTTTATTTTTAAAAAGTTACAGCGATGTTTAAGTCAGACGATTCAAATCAACGTCGTTATAAAAAAAATCAGCGCATAATAGACAGATAATGTTTGTTACGGTCAATGTTCGCTTACGAACGTTCGTGCACAGTGTATCTATACCTTTATGTTAAGAAGAGTAGGTGCATTGTTATTTCATGAGTTTCTTATCCGGATGTGCTAAGAGGAATGTTTAGTAGATCTTTTGTTCCACAATATATCTTTGTGATGCTGAATTGATGAAATGTGGACATGACTTTAAGAATCCTCAAAGGATTCCTTATTTCATTTAATCCATATTTATGAGGCGGCTTCTTGTGTGAGTAATTTATTTGTGTGCATTTACCTACTTGTTTTTCAATTATAGTATTTCATCATTATTTGTAGGTTTGTATATAGATACTTATTTATCTACCTAGTCATGTCGAATGCCATAAGAAGAGTGTGGCGTCATATAATCTTTGCTGACCCCAAAAAAGAAAATATCGATACTATTTGTAATTGATGGTCAGTGACAGATTAAATTATGAATTAAAAAAGTGTATAATTTCATACTGTAAATATTAGATGTCATTATATTACATATAACCTAACCTAATGAGTATAATATACTCAATTTTGTTAGATAACATCAGTTAACCTATTTTTATAACCTATAATTGAGTATGTTTTGTTAGAATACATATAACCTAACATAATGAGTATGTTTAGTTAGATTACATATAACCTAACATATTGAGTGTACTTTGTTACGATTACATCAGGTAACCTAACATAATGGGTATGTTTTGTTAGATTACATATAACCTAACCCAATGATTTTTTTTTGTTAGATTACATATAATGCTTTATGCCTTGGCAAAAATATCATAATTTGGTTAAATTTGTTGAAATTAAATGAATTTCAGTTGGATGTCATTGTGTAAAAACACCAGTGGTAGGCACCCCCTTTGTGCATTGAACTACATAATAATAAATATTGTGTTCCATATTTGAATTTGAGTAATACTTTTGTTTTGTTTTAATTTTTATATCAACTTGTCAAAATTGTGAAAAAGTGTGTGTATAAGAGAAAATAAAACGAGATAATAAAAAAAACGAGATCTTTTAACATTTAATAACAGTCATTGATGTTTGAATAGGTTACTTTTAACTAACTTCTCCGTGTTAACATTTCGACGAGAACTCCACAACGATATCTGAGGGAATTTATTTAGGCCCATTGGTCATTAGGGACGTTGTAGTCTCAAAGACCGTGTACTCTTTTTTATTTTTCCTTTCGGTGAGCCGGGTGTTTCCTTATAATTTCCTCTATTTGGCACTTCTGTAAGTGCGATGTCTGTAAGGTTTTAGAGTTCTCCTGATTCTTCTTATGTTCTTTATGTGTTCTTTCAGAGTTTTGCAAGGGACCGTTATTAGTACCCATAAGCAGAACGGATTTATTTCCAACTGTCGATTTGTTCAGGAGAACTTTGTTCTCTTAACATATCGACAATGTATCAAGCCAGAATACGCGAGAATTGTATGGAGAGGTCTACTTTTTTCACGGCTTTTCCAACTTTGAAGTCAAAAAACACCAACTTAGAGGCTTCGCAGCATATATGTATGTTCCATACACGGATTTACTCAGAATTCGGAGTAGAACATTTCGTGTGTCTGTGTGTGTGTGTGTGTGTCTGTGTGTGTGTGTGTGTATGTCTGTGTGTGTGTGTGTGTCCGTCCCCCCCTTATAACTTTTGATCCGCTCAATTCACAGAGCCTAAAATTTCAGAATATATAAACAGTTACAGGCCTACAAAACTTTTATACTCGGAATTTTGAATTTTTGTTTCAGTCAGGGGTTATCAACTTTTGAATTTTTATTTTATTTTTCCCTATATCTCAGAAACCATAAAAGCTAGAAAGCTGAAAATTGGTATAAACATAGACAAATATAAAATCTCAAATTAGTTTTTTCAAAAAAATTCCAGGGTTTCTCAAACATTTTTTATTAAGAAAAGTATTTTTTTTATGATAAATTTATGAGTTTAACTGCCTATATTTCCATTTTTTTTTAAATATCGAAAAAAGCCGAAACACCCCAACTAGATAATTTAATTTTATATAAAAAATATTAACATTGTAGCAGTACATCTCAAATTTTTTTTAACAATTTTTATAAAAATTGAATTTAGTGACGACATCACTTCATACAATTTGTATGGTAGTCACCTATACACAATATCAAAGAAGACTTAATAGTTTGATACTTCATCTCTAAACATACAATATACATATACCATCATGCTGTTTTCATATTCCGGGTAGGAAAAAAAGACTGACCTCCATACTATCCTATCTTGACTACCTAGGTACATGTGTTGTATAGAAAACTAAATATCATAAAATAATAAATAATTTGTATTTATGGGTTTGGTACTTATTCTTCAACTATACATACTATCGCTGTCGACAGTTGGATCTCATGTGTTACATGCAACTAGTAATAATTAAAAACTTTATTTAATGTATAAACCGCAATCTCGTTAAGTCCTCACGCTCTCAGCCGGTAAAAAGTACATTCCTAATGTAAGCCCTGAAAAATTTATTTCAACTTTTTATCTTAAAGAGTGCATATTATATAGATCGTTTGAACACTGAAATAATTAATGACGAACGTCTAATAAGAAAAGTATATAAGTCAAAAAAGAGCGAAACAAAATGTAAAGGATGATGATGGCTCTCGGTCCTCTATTACCACCCTGAATAGGGACACAACATAATAAATTGTACCTATGCATTATTCAAATCTGATATAAAAACAATTTATTTATTATTTGTAAGATGATACAGAAATCAATATAGTGAAGTCTTGAAAAAGTTCAGTAGGTAGGTAGGCATACATATAATACGAATTAAATCAAAACTTACATTTTTCCAGTAAACTGGATATCAAGTGTCACAGTAGAATATTCGTCACAGTATTAAATACAGTGTGATTGGAATATTATTTAAAACAAATATTTATATATTTATTTTATTTTGTGTTGATTTCTCGAGCAACTAAGATGTAGAAGTAGATAATATATAATAATAATATGAACACTTCCTTGCACCCTGCGCAAGTTGCGAGTTTATTGCCGTATGGCAATTTCTTCCAACTAACCAGTGTTTCCAGCCCAGAAAAGCAATATTTGCGTGGGAAATGAATTTAAATAAATTTCTCCTCCGCTGGGAATCGAACCCAGGACGCCTGCACAGAAACCGAACGGAACCGAACTGAACCTAGATACTATGTATGTACCTCAAATATTAATTTAACATGAACCCAATAACATGTTGCCACATTATAGAGACTTATGACATTTACTGTCTCAAAGATTCAGACTGAAAACACAATTAATAACTGTGTCTCCACCTGGAATCGAACCCGGGATCTTTCGTTCAGGATTATCATTTTTAATTAGTCAATTTCATCATTTTTGAGAACCATCGTCAAATTTCATAAAAAATACAATACTCATAAAAAAGGAACGAGAAGTAGAGGTCTCAAAAGAAAATGTTGACACGATCAAGAAAATGGAAAAGTACAGATAACATTAAGCTATCAGCGCCCCTGGGGTAACTCTGAACCATTGAACAATCATGCTAGCCTAAATATCGATCTGTCCAACACCATTATACATGGTGGCGAACCGTTCGGTGAGTGCGTGAGTTAAAGTATTAAGAGTGGAAAGCTGCCATTCTCTGTCACGAGAATGAAGAAGTATGACTGTTAATTTATTTGCCTTTAATAAAATAAGATAAAAAATAATCTTCATAATATGTCCGTATTATTTTATGATCACCCTGTACCTACAATGCAGTCGACTACCGTATGAGAAGGGTATAACAGTAGAGATTAATACATGGGGGAATCTACCCCATACATGAAGAGTTTTGTTACATTCAGCGGGGAGTGGCGCGCGCCCGTTCTCAGCTTACAGCAGTAATAGGTAGGTACCTACGTACGGACCCCATCAGCCAGCAGCATAGGGACAGTCATCGGCAGACCCGCCAAGACAAAGGAATTTCACATAAAGTGTTAAGTATGCGATGTTAGAAGTTTAGGACCAGATTGTGATCCCTGGGTAACACCAGATTTTTGAACTTCCCGGTTTATTGCGGGACACGGTAGCTTTAATGGCCTTCTAAGCCGTTTCAACATTCCCACTGCGCCATGGCGTAAGTTTTGTCAATTTTACCAACCCACTACATAAACCTTCTCATTTTTAACAAATATGTAGGTGAGTCTTTGTAGGTACATCATTGTATTATTCTATATCCAAAAGTATATAAGTCATCATGACTTTCCCCGTGCAGAGAAAACAGAAATATCCAAATATACTCTCCTCTATTGACATTCTCTATATTTCAAGATTTACCTTGTTTACAAGATTCACTGTATTTAAAAAGCACTTACTTTTTCAGAATAAGGTTGTGTTACATATCCAAAAACAAATTTAATCTGAATTGTCTTCTTTTTCTTCTTCTCTCTTTTTATGTCCCAAAACATTGTGCCGACTGTTGGAGTCAGCTCTTCTCGTCTTTAAATTGTAGGTCCATCTGTCTTGTATTATGTCACTTAGGCCATGGCTCTGCATTTGGTTTATTATTTGCAAGATTCAGGAATTCTTTGGTCTTCCTGTGGATGTAAGCCGAGGATGATCCATGGAGATTGCTTGGTTTACCATGTACATAATCAGGCGGTCTGCGTTCAACATGCCATATCATTTTATCTATCTTTCTATGTAGGTATATCAGTAACGCTTAGGCCATTCGACCATCCGACCATTCGGTGGACAATGTATAGCCATATGGGAGTGCCAGTCAGACTATTGCCTGGTACACTTTTCCTGTCAACTTAGCTGGTATTTTTGGATCGCATAGGACTCCTGACGTTGATCTAAATCTCATTCATCCCAGACTAATTCTGTGGTTTACATCTGCTGCCCATCCTCCATTTAATGGATGAGTGACCCAAGATATTTAATGGATGAGGAACCAAATGTCTCTTGAGAAATTAAAAAAACGTCCCGTATAAAGTTGAATGTTTTCTATTTATTTATCATAACTCACCAGAAAGTAAAATACTATCCCGGAATTAATACGAAATTATAAAACGTTTCCCTAAATATGCTTATATTTATTTATGTATTTATTTATCCATACATACATATAATTGACATATAATATTGGTAACTGTATAAAGAGATCGAAAGAAGAGTTATGGCAGGAAACAGAGTGAATGGAGCACTAAGACCAATTATGAATGATCGCAACATATCAAAGGATGCCAAAGTTGCCATTCATAATGCCATCGTAGTGCCAACCTTGACGTATGCAAGTGAAACCTGGACATGGCAGAAGACGCATGAAAGTAGAATAAATGCAGTTGAAATGAGATCGTTAAGAAGGATTTGTAATAGAACGATGTATGACCGGGTAAGAAACAAGGATATAAGGAAAGAATGTAAGATGAAGAAAGATGTCATTACTAGAATGAAAGTGAACACATTGAGATGGTTTGGTCACATGGGGAGAATGAATGAGGAGCGCCTGACGAAGAAAATATACAGAGCGGAAAGGAATGGAATGGGAGGTCGGGAACGCCCAAAAAAGGGATGGCACGACCATGTGAACGAAATTTTGATAGACGGAAATGTTAGAAGTGTGAGCAATAGACGAACATGTATGAGACGATGCATGAATGTGGATGAGGCGAGGGATGCGTGCCAGGATAGAAAGATGTGGCGTTCGGTTCTCTCTGCCTACCCCGCAAGGGACATGGCGTGATGGTATGTATGTATGTATTGCCCCACTAGGTAAAAAAACCTGTGCCGGGGCTAAAGCATTTTGAAATAATGAATCATTTAACAGTGAATGCAAACTAACAAAACACACACAAAAATAGCATTACAAATTAGAGATAAAAAATACAAAATTAGAAAACATTAGAAATAAACACACACAAAAATGCATCACAAATTAGAAATAGTAAAATAAAAATTGGAAATAAAACAAAATACTGCATAAACAAACCCAATTTTATCTTTTAGAAGTACAATAGGTATTTTTGTAAATATTAACGGGTGGAGCATCCACTTTTCAAATTTCTATCAGTTGATTTCATAAAAAAGAGTTATTTATTAAGCTCAACAAAAGTACCTAACACCCTATGTATTTGACTAATCCTGTTAAAAAAAAACTTTGTATACGACTAATCCTGTTATCAAAACACTATGACGTTGAACAAAATATGTTGGTATTTATACACAACAAAAGGATATGCGGTGTTTATGGGCATAGAAAAAATGGAATGCAGGACATTTGCATATAAAATTATGATCACGGGATTGCTACGGCGTAAATCCCCAAAGACAATGGAGACGATATTATATCGTCGCTAACTGGGAGGCCATAGTTTTTAACTTTAACGCCTCTCACGGTCACACGCCGAGACAAAATGTCGGCAATACTTTATAATATATCGTTTTGTCACACCCATTCCTGTTCCTTCGATTCCTTGCCCTTCGTATTAATGGCCGATTATGGACTTTTTTTGAAACAGAAAAAAAGGTACCACTATATGTTGTAATGTGTCGCATTCTCAAAGCGCAGCGCTCCGTGAAACAAAAAAATATAACGCATTTTTTAGTTGCCAGTTAACATTTTTTCATGCATATTTTCGATTTTATTTAGATAATGAGATTATAAATTAGGTTTCGTCATGTCGGTTCCTGTGTCTATCCAATTCCAATGTGAGAAAAGGTCAATATGATTCCTAGAATTGATAGATTATTAAGGTAGGTACGTATGTACGTATATCATTAGAGGCAAAGTAAATAACACAGTTTTACTTTGATGAATTTGCCTAAAAATACAAGACAGTATTTCGTGATCATTTTACGCGCTTGTAAAACATTCATTGAGTCTTTATTAAACATATTATTTCTTTTTTCGTGAAAATCACAATTATCAAATAAAATAAATAAATAAATAAAAAAAAAAAAAATAAAAAAAAAAATAAATAAATAAAATGATAAATCACAAGCGTCAACTATTAAAAGTTTTTCATTACTTTAGACTACCACATCTTGCCCCATATGAACAACCAGAGGGAAGAAAGATGTCTGGTAGCCCCCAAAAGATGGAAAGATAGCTGTGAGTCCACATCACAGGAGACTGTAAACTCTGGACAAACAGACCCTTGTGACCTTCAGCCAGTATAAGAAGAAGAATAAGACTATCTATATCAGCTAAATCATCCCACGACAGTCTGTACAACACCACCTTTAAAAAGCTCCACACTCTAACAAATAAGAATTCAAAACATTCATTGTAAGGTAAATTGTCTTTAAATAAAGAAAATTTTAAAAAAACTTATTAGAAATGGGAATTTTGCTGTTTACATGATTCTAAGTTTAACCGTTTCAGTGCTAATCTCGAGACGTTATCGTGATGAATCATACGCTACACCAGTGCGGATCTCGATAGGTAATCGTGATGGACAATGCTCCACTTTAACTCGCTGTAGAAATCTTATTTATCGACATATCCAAAAAATAATAATTACATCGTGTAACCGAATAATTTATCTAAGTAAATACGTTTTTAAAAAAATTTAATAAAAATTCGGTAGATGGCAGTAGAGTGTTTACTTTTTATCTATTTCATCTCGATACGTAATCGAGACCCGCACTGAGATACCGCTTTGTATGGATATTAATGTTGCTTATAACCCATATCCGAGTTCGTAGAGATTGTGCGCCGGTTTAGAAAAATAATTATGTTCGGTTTTTATTTAGTTTATAAAAGTAAAGTATTTTGTTGTAAATTTATATGTTTTTATTTGTGTCTTAAACGTTGATTCATATTTCAAAATAACTTTTAAGTTCATGAGTTTTTTAGAGTAACTTCGATTTTTTGTGTTACCGACTTTGAAAATTTTACTAGGTGATAGACAAAATACATTTAACATTTATTGCTATTATGAATGAATTTTGCTTTTATAAATGTTCCGAAAAAGTAAGTACTCAGAGCCTGTTGAGTTATTTCAGTATTATATATAACAACCAATGATTTTATGACTATTTTCTACTATATAAGTTGATAAAGTCGCGGTGCAGCGGCGCATAGGTCATAGCGCTTACAGATAAACTTCATACAAACGTATAAGGTACTAAGCAATTGTTGAAAACTGTGTTTGTTTTCGAAGAAATACTTAAAAATTCATAAATTTTAAGCTGATTTTTATTCACTATATACATTCCTATATCTTTTTTTACCTATGTGATATTTTTTTGCTAATAAGTCATGGTTTTGTGAGCTGGAATGTTGAAAAAATCAGTTAAATAGTATGCAGAAAAACAAAATAAACAAAAAAATGTACTCAACATTTAAAACAGCTAAAAACGAATATTCTCGTCGAAGATTTCAAGTATCTCAGGTGAGTAGTTATTGAGATATGACGATTTTAATTTTGTCCGAAAATTGCGCCGCACTGAGGTGTTACATTGTTTCGCATACGCTTATCACGGAAAAGGGATGGGTCGGTAGCAGAGCGGGCATCGCGCTGAATAAGTAATCTAGTGGTTTCTAATTCGAATCCCATTATGTCTCCACCGATTTCGTTTATTTTAAATTATAGCCACATCAAGGACACAGCTTATGTATGTATATTGAATATATGTGAACAATCTTTTAGCATGTAGGTATTCAAATAGTGCTGTTAAGTAAAAAAGTTACGTATTGATTCAGGCTTCATTTCAACATTCCTGGTGATTCATTTGATGGTTAATTGTAAAAAGAAAATTTCCAGTAGATAGATACCTACCAAAATACATTCGAAACGTGACAAAGGTAACATAACGAGATCAATCTTGGTAGGAAATGTTATTGCTTACCGGAGTCGTGAGTCGGAACCATCTTCCATTTCAAATAATTATGTTATCTCTGCCTTCTAGAATGTTACATACGTCGTAGGGCCAAATCATGCAGGGATGAGTATAATTTATTAAAATTTACCAAATTCAAAATAGTGAAGATTATTTCAAATAAAATTTCCAATTTCCTCTATGTTGCTTCTACGTACCTACTGATTAAAATATACAAACTTCTTAAATTTGAGAATAAATATAGTTGTAGCTAATACTAATCTCACCACTACATATTAAGTGAACACTTTTTATGCTACCCTGAATGTATTTTTATGTTTTTACACCCTTTGATTTTACTTCACTTGCCCTTACTTCACGTGTAATTTTGCATTGGATTATTACTAATTTCCCGAATAGTTAGAGCTCTGAAAATTTCAAAATTTGTGTATATCTCCTATGACAATGCATTTCAAAGCTTGATTTATTTCATATTTTGATGAAATCGAACAATTTTGTATTTCTGAACTTGAATTGTGACTGCTATAAGTGTTGCATAATATTCAGGCGTTTTTAGATCGTCACTGAAACTTCAAAAAGGGTGACCTCATTTTTTTATATACCTACCTACTTGTTATCCAGTGGTTACTAATTCGATCCTGCAACTACCAATTTATTTCACAAGTATTTATGCATAGTTTAGGTAATGTATGAGAATTTACCTATATGTGCTTGTTAATAGAAGAACATTTCGTTCTTCTTAAAGAAGAATAATAAATTAATTAGACTTTCATTTACCACCTATGTATATTCTTTGGAAAAAAATTAAAAACTAAATTTTTTTGAACGCAAGATCATTTTAAAAGTTTTGACATATGAAATCACAGAGAAAAAATAGCGGTTATCTATGAACAACAACAACTAATCAGGTCTTATTCAACACACTTAAAAATTAATTCTATCGAACTTATAGTCAAGGCTATACAGAGGACATACAATTTGATCTTTGTATGCTATACGTAATACTTCATACACACTAACACATCAAGATACAATATCTGTTTTTCGATGCAAAAAAATTGCTTTAATATTGTGAAATCACCTACATATGTATCTACATATTCCATAATAGTGGCGAATATGGGTAATCGAATATGTGTAAATCCATAAAAAAATAATTAAAAAAAAATGAATATGACCTTGTAACAAGTATAAGTACATATACATTCTCATACATTCCCAAAACTTTGTCCACTGCTGGACAAAGGTCTCTTCTAAACTTTTCCATTTACTTCTATCTTGAGGTGTTTGCTGCCATCCACGACCTGCATGCAGACATTATGTCATCTGTCCACCCTCCTACGCCTCTTTTGTTGGTCCAGGACCTCCACGTCAGAATTCATCAAGGAGACCCATCTGACGCTGGGGAGTTATCATTATTTATCAAATGTCATCAACCCGAGACTTTTTATTTATTTATTTAAGTCAAATATTAGCAGACACCATCAGTTGTCATCCCTGTATAAAGTTAGTTATGCACTAAAAGTAACGAATTATTGATATTTACCAATGTATGTGTTATGTAGATAGCGCCCGCTTTCATGTCAACTTAAATCTTAATATATTGTATTTAATGGCATGTAATGTTATTAAATTACTGTCGATAGATATAAAACTAGTTGCATGTAACACATGAGATCCAACTGTCGATAGCGATAGTACGTATAGTTGAAGAATAAGTACCAAACTGTAAACCCATAAATATAAATTATTTAATATTTTAAGACATTTGATTTTCTATACAACCATGTACCTAGGTATGTATGTCAAGATAGGATAGTATGGAGGTCAGTCCTTTGATCCTACCCAGAATTTGAAAACTTCATGATGGTATGTATGTATGTTTGGAGATTAGTATCAAACAATTTAGTCTTCATAGATATTGTGACAAACTTAAAATTGTAGATAACCTTGAGGCCAGTGTAAATCAATTGAAAAAAGATATGGATGAAATAAAATTCAACGAAAACATCAGAGAACAATGGGCCAGATCTCTTAATATCGAAATAATTGGTTTTCCTGAAAAAAAAGAGGAAAATCTATCGGAAGAATTCTCTAGCATCTGCAACTTTATCAACATCCCCATAACTAGTTCAAATATTGACTTTATAACCAGGATCGCCCCAATGGACAGAACTACAAGCAGACCCAGAAACATTATCGTTAAACTCTCCAACAAACTTCTTAAGGATACAATTATCACCGCAATAAAAAAACGCAAGGGATTAAGAACGACAGATCTAAAGTTACCAGGCAACGCTTCTCAAATCTACATTAATGAACATTTAACAAGAACAAACAAAGCTCTACTAAAAGATACCCGTGAACGTGCTAAAAAAAACTGTTTTCGTTTCGTTTGGGTTAAGAATGGTAAAATATTTGCCCGTAAGTCTGAAACTACGCCCTCGTTTCGCATTGAATGTGAAAAAGATCTCTCAAAAATACAATGATGTGCTCATTTCACATACACTCATATCCATAACACTTTTCTTACATGCCAATTTTACACAACTTTTACACAACACATACTCAATCCACAGTCGTAATCCACATAGCAGCCGGAGCCCAATAAATAGTTTCTCTTCTAAATGTTTTAATCTACTCAGTGTTTTCATGAAAACATACAAAACTTCATCTTTTCGTGGTAAATTATTATGCTTTAAACAAATCTCCAATGACAATAACAATATATTATCAGAATGTCCGCGGTTTAAGAACTAAAACTAACTTATTCTTCAATAATGTTTTACATAGCAATTACGATATAATTGTCCTAACTGAAACATGGCTCATCGATGGAATATTTAACGCAGAAATTTTTGACGATCGGTATGATATTTTCCGTCGAGATCGTGACTATTTGTCTACCGGCCAGTCCTTGGGTGGTGGGGTTGTCATAGCCGCAAAAAAATCACTTAATGCCTTACTTTGCGAACAATGGTCCTCAAAAGCAGAAGATATATGGATTAACTTAAAAACCTCTGAATTAAGAAATTCCTTTACTCGTACACACATTTGTGTCATATATCTCCCTAGAAATCAAAATTATAACACACATTTAAATAACTTTTTAGAGAGTTTATCTAACATTACAGCGACAAATAACTTAGATAATTTCTTATTAATAGGCGATTTTAACCTCCCTAATATCACATGGAGTTCTCAGTTGGATGATAACAATACAATGAAACCTTGCAATATAACGGACAACGTAGCTAAGATATTTATTGACTATATGGAATTCTGTAATTTACGTCAATTCAACCACCTATATAATTCTAACTGCAGAATTTTAGATCTAGTTCTTTCTAATACTGTGGTAACCGTCTCCAATTCAAATGACCCACTAGTTCCCGAAGACATCCACCACCCATCGTTAGAAATTACAGTCGACCTTAATAAAATTGAATCAATGGCCTATTCCAACTACCGGAAATTTTCATTCCATAGAGCTGATTATTCTAGAATCAATGACCAACTCATAAAAATCCCCTGGCTAACTATCCTACAATCTACCGACACAAATGCACTTGTCGATGCTTTCTACAATCAAATAAATAAAATTATAAACTTAAACGTTCCACAGACATCTGCTAATCGGAAAAAATACCCTATTTGGTTTAGCCCAGCTCTTATTCACATAATCAAAGAAAAAAGTAAATATCTAAAAAAATGGAAAAAATTTAAAATGCCATCCGATTATCACTCTTTTAGCTTACTCAGATCTCGGCAAAAGCACTTATCAAGAACATGCTACAACAGATATTTAGAATCTGTCGAATCCTCGATCAAATATGACCCTAAAAAAATATGGGCATACATTAAATCCAAAAAAGACTCCTCCGATTTACCAAATACGATGACTCTCAAAGAAACCACATCCAACTCAGCTCCCGAAATCTGCGAATTATTCTCGACTTATTTCAGTTCAACATTTATCGACGACGACGAATTAAAAAATTTATCTATAGACGAAACAACCGCTTTACTAAACAACGATAACGGTATAAACATTGACCATGATACCTTACATAGTATAGACATTAACGAAAACATCGTAAAAACTCACTTGAATAAACTAGACATTAACAAAGGACCAGGCAGTGACAATATCCCCGGAATTTTCATCAGTAAATGTGCAGATAATCTTTTTGTTCCCCTAACTATAATCTATCAAAATTCTGTATGTAACGGTTGCTTTCCTTCCTTATGGAAACAAAGTTACATAACACCAATCTTTAAAAATGGGGCAAAAAATAACATTGAAAATTATCGTCCAATTTCAAAATTACCTCTATTCGGGAAAATCCTTGAAAAAATTGTATACCAACAACTATTAACATCTTTCAAAAACAGAATTATCCCTGAGCAACATGGTTTCCTTCCAAATAAATCCGTTTCTACAAATCTCACACTGTTCACTGAATTTATTCTCAAGAAAATGGACAACAGAACCCAAGTTGACGCAATTTATACCGATTTCTCAAAGGCTTTCGACCGTGTTAACCATTATATTCTTCTGAAAAAAATAAAAAAATTTGGTATCCACGGCAGTTTACTGAGATGGATCATATCATATATTCGGTTCCGAACTCAAACGGTCGTTCTAAATGGTTTCAAATCGAAAACCAAATATATTTCCTCCGGGGTCGTTCAAGGTTCTCATCTGGGACCACTCCTTTTCAACATTTTTATTAATGACATCAAATTTTCCATTTATTTTGCTCTATTTATAATTTACGCCGATGACATGAAACTTTTCTGCACAATAGAATCCTGGGAAGACTGTAATAATCTTCAAAAAGACCTCTTATCAATAATCGAGTATTGCAAACACAATAAATTATCCCTTAATGCTTCCAAATGTTACTCCATTACTTTCTCAAGAAATAAAACCCAACTAAATTACGAATATTCAATAGATAGTATAGCCGTTGAAAAAAAAACGGTTATAAAAGACTTGGGGGTCTATGTTGACAGTAAACTTTCCTTCGAGAGACATTTTGACCATATAACCGGTAAAGCTTACCGTATGCTAGGCTTTCTATTCAGAAATACCAAACAATTCCGAGATTATAAAACGTACATTATATTATACTATGCTCTTGTTCGGAGTCATCTCGAATCCTCGTCAATTATCTGGAACCCTTCTTACCAAATATATAAAAACCAAATTGAAAGAATTCAAAAATTATTCATCAGACAATTAAACTATAGATTCAGTTTCTCAAATGTTGACGATTATCTCACTCTTCTTCAAACCTATAATTTAATGAGTCTCGAAAACAGAAGAACTCTAACCGATGCTCTGTTCCTTTATAATATCATTAATAACTTGATTGATTGCCCCGAACTTACAAGCCTAATAAATTATAGAGTCCCTACTAGACCCACCAGACAGAACGAACTTTTCAAAATCACCACGTGTAAAACCAACTCTTACAAAAATTCATTTATCAACCGAAGTTGCTATTCTTATAATCAACTTTTTAACTCAATTGACCCTTTTCATTTAAATATTGATACTTTTTAAAAACAAATCCTTTCCGTATTATATTACCCCTTAACGGCTCCCTAACTTACTATAACACATAAATCCTCTCACACTCACATACACACACACTCACTCACACAAACACACAATCACACGCCATATTATACTAATTTTTAAAATATCTTTTATACTGGATAAATATCTTTATACTACTAAATTTATATTGGATTTTATTTTTTATTTTGTAAACTACCCATTGCTGGAGATAGGTCACCCGCACATTAATGTTGAAATTTAATGAATCATCGCACGGTCGTAAATGCAGTGCCGTTGTAGGTACCCACTTACAATACATTGATTTTTATGTGACCCCTTCAGTGACGATGTGGCTATATTTTCATTATTTTGTATTCATGCAGTTATATATACGTATATATTTTTTTTTTCTCTTATGTTACTTTATATTTTCATATTTACATGTTTTCTATGAATGCGTGTACGTGTTCTATGTGAAGTACTAATATATAATAGTCTGTAATTGGCTCAATTTATATGTAATTGTTTTATATAAAAAAAATTATACAGCTGTTGACTATTTATAAAAATAAATAAATAAATAAATAAAAAATTGTGCGTAAGCTACTACCATACAAATTGTATGAAGCAATGTCGTCACTAAATTCAATTTTTATAAAAATTGTTAGAAAAAAATTGAGATGGTCTAATACAATGTTAATATTTTTTATATAAAATTAAATTATCTAGTTGGGGTGTAAATATATGGAAATATACGCAGTTAAACTCATAAATTTATCATAAAAAAAATATTTTTTTTAATAAAAAATGTTTGAGAAACCCTGGAATTTAAGAAAAAAAATTAATTTAAGATTTTGTACTTGTCTATCTTTGTACCAATTTTCAGCATTCTAGCTTTTATGGTTTCTGAGATATATGGAAAAATTAACCGAAATTTCAAAAGTTGATAACCCCTGACTGAAACAAAAATTCACAATTCTGAGTATAAAAGTTTTGTAGGCCTATAACTTATTATATATTCTGAAAATTTGAGATCTGTTAATTGAGCGGATCAAAAGTTATAAGGGGGGACAGACTGACACACAGACACACACACACACAAAACTCACATAAAATGTTCTACTCCGAATTCTGAGTAAATCCATGTATGGGAACATATATGCTGCGAGGCCTCTAGTTGGTGTTATTAGCATGCAAAAAGTACACTACACCATGCAAAATTTTCTTTCGTACACGCATCTTGGCTTAATAATGTCGATTCATTAAGAGAATTGAATTCTCATGAACGAATCGACAGTTGGAATAATGTAATCGAATATTTTTATTATTGCATATGCTCAAACATTGGATTTTTTACCTGTCGGGAGTCAAAGATATTCCCGTACAGTAAATATTCCAACTTCGTCTCTATTGAGATAATGTCAAATATATAAGTATCACCCTTATAACTACATAATATTTAACTACCTGTCTTTAAATACATATCTACTTTAAAAATAATAACTATGTAGTTACATTATTGATCGTTCAAGCATCATATGTTTCATACCCTAGGTTTGAAGTCTAATGTCATAAAAATAACAACTTAGTTATATTTTTAAACTATGAATTTAGTTATATTTTTATACTTTTAATCAAATCATTCATATAAAATCTAATATTATAAGTTCTTTCTATACAGCTCACATAATTTCTTAACTGGCCTCTTTTTAATGCCAAATGACCTCTTTTGTTTATGCCTTATCTGCCAGCTGTGTAAGATACAAAAGAGAAAGGCAATCGTGGTTTCACTGGATTCATGAATCCAGGCCCACGAGCACAGGCGACCAGAGTACCAGTCAGAACAGGTGAGCCACATGGGCTTGCGACCATGTATGCGGGATTAAAGGGCCCCTTTGTGACTCAAGTCACGCTTTCCACTCACCCACCAATCTCCGACTGATACTCCACTCCCCTGCGCAACCAAATCCAATAGGATGCGGATAATGCTGCTTTTACCACCCTATCCAAAATTTCTTTTATTTTATCTCTTGGGAGACCCAGGTCTTTAAAGTAGGAATAGAAAGATTTTGCGGGCAGGCCTCTCGCCCCCACCTCTACAGCATATATAATTGTGCTAAAGCCATTTTTAACTGTTCTATCTACCAGTTCCTTGTACTTGTTTAGTTTGTATTGGTGGTCTTTTGGAATATTTGTGTCCCATGGAACAGTCAATTCCACATAAATAACTCTTTTCAATGAAAGAGAGTAAATTGTCAAGTCAGGCCTAAGAGACGAGATGCAGATCTCCTTTGGAAGGTTATATCTCTCTGTTCTCGTATCCATTAGATATTCCAGTCATCGGACTTCCCAATTATTGATATTAATTTCTTTGTTGTAGGTCTAACTTTTTGTCCCGGTTTCACAAATGCTACAATCGACTGTTTCCATGTGGTTAAACCTTTGATTGCTCTTGCCACCGCAAGGTTGTAAGCCTCTCTCACAATTTCAAGCACCTTATCGTGTCTGTATGAGAACCTTCCCTCCTGTAGTGCTACCCTGCAGCCGGCCAAGATATGCCTAGCCGTGCATGCAGATGTCCCACAGAGGCGGCAACTGTCATTTCTGTCTATATTCCATCTTTTCAAGTTACTCGGGTCTGGGAGCGTACCCTGTATAGAGTTTAGATAGAACTTCAGCATCTCAGATGACCATCCATGTATCATCTGTTTCCATCCAAGTGCTGGAGGAATACAAAATTCCCCCATGGACAACCAATCGTTTTGAACTTGCAAGTTCAACGCATGAAGTTCGTATTCATTGTTTGCATCTTGTGCAATAAAGTCTTTCATTTGCTCTTTTTCTGTCTTGTTTCTCCCCACCCCCAGACCCGATTGGTTTTTACTACAACCCGCGATGAATTTATTATGGAAATCAACCCTACTTTTCAGATTACCTATTTCTTTTTCTTCTCGAGTAATCTCTACTATGGTTTTTCAGGATAGTGTGTCTAGTGATTCTTAGTTTTTCATACATAACTGAGGGTTTTTTAAAATCCATGCCAAAGTTATTTTTCGTTCTGAATAGGGTGCTAGTGTCACAGGGCCTAGCCAGAGACAACCAGGTTTTAAGTTTTCCTGTTACTCTGGCATCCATCGTTGACAAAATTCCTTTATGGAATTCATAGATCATAAATGGCCATGTCAGCTTTATTTTGTATCTTTAGTTGTAACAATGACTATTTTTTTATCTTATTTATTTTGCTATAAATAAATATTGTAAAATATAACACTCTAATATAGTGTAGGTATATATATCACAAAATTGTATTCAGAATACTTAATAGGGTAGATAAAATAAATAAAAATAGAGCGAAGCGCAAACCGTTGGCAAGGAAACACAATACATTTGAAAGACAATTATGACTTTGAAACTGTTGAAGACTTTAAATACCTGGGTTCCACAATCAACAAAAATAATGAGGACACAACAGAAATAAAAAACAGAATAACAACAGGTAACGGAGCATTCTTCTCTCTTCCACCGGTGTTCAAATCAAGAAGTGTCCATAGAAAAACGAAAATCACGCTGTATAAAACCATTATTAGAACAGCTGTAACATATGGATGTGAAGCATGGACACTTACAGCCAAATCTGCTGAAATACTGGACACGTTTGAGAGACGAGTGCTTAGTAGAATCCTAGGACCTGTGCCTGATGGTGACGCCTGGAGGATTAGATACAATAATGAGCTGTATGCTATCTACAAAACTTCCAGGCTCTCTGTGCATGTCAGATTGAGCAGATTGAGATGGGCCGGACATGTACAGAGAATGCCACCACAGCGAATACCAAAGAAAGTTCTGTGTGGACATCCAGGTGGAAGACGAAAGGTTGGAAGACCGCGGCTGCGATGGGAGGACGAAGTTGGAAGGGATGCTTCCCAACTACTGCAAGTGCCGGGCAGTTGGAAAGTTGCTGCAGAAGATAGGAGAAGCTGGAGGCGAAGACTGGCGGAGGCCAAGGCTCGATATGGGCTGTAGCGCCATTGAAGAAAAAATATAGTGTAGGTATATATATCACAAAATTGTATTCAGAATACTTAATAGGGTAGATAAAATAAATAAAAATAGAGCTTTATTGAAACCATTTAAAAATTCCTTTTTGAAAACCAATTAGTATCTACTAAATCATGCTGAAATGGAATCCATGTTGAATTCTAAAGGTAGACATTGAATAAAAATGGATTGGAATATTATAGAAAATAATATTTGTGAATGTAATTTTTCACTTTGATCCTAGCAAATTAATACAAACAATACAATAATTGTCGGCCCTCATGGCTCAGTTGGTTGGATATCTGACTGCTGATCCAAGGGTCCCGGGTTCGATTCCCGGTGGAGACACAGTTTTTAAAATTGTGTTTTCAGTCTGGATCTGTGAGACGATTAATATCGTAAGTCTCCAGAATGTGGCAACTTGTTATTGGGTGCGTGTTAAATAATTATTTGACATAGTACCTGTTAGTTGCCCGAGAAGCTATATAAAAATACAAACATCATAGGTTTTGCACAAATACTATCATAGGAAAATTAAGAATAAAATGCCCAAAAATGAAGGTCCCTCTATATAAAATAAATTCCTTTTTACATATTTATAATTTTTTTTTTGGCGTTCAACCCAAAGGCTATAAAATCTGGTAATATTAAAGTTTGATACTTAATCTCCAAACATACATACAAACCATCATTCTGTTTCATATCCTGGGTATGAAAAAAGGACTGACCTTCATACTACATATCGTATCTTGATATATCTATATGTGTTCTAAAAATAAATTATCTTAAAATATTCAATTATTTGGATTTATGGGTTTATAGTTTGGTACGTATCTATTCTTCAACTATGATACATACTATCGCTATCGACAGTTGGAACTCATGTGTTACATACAACTAGTTCTAGCTTGAACGCTTTGAATTAACCAAGTAGAAACTTTGCAACTTGCAACTCTAAGGATAAAGCATTTTTTCTATTCAAAACGTCCATGACCTCGAAATTGATGAAATAAACAAACCGGAGTGTCTGTATTTATAGCCATAAATATAGGTAAAGTCAATTTACGCAAACAATGTATATAGTAAAGCAAATAAAATGTTGCGATTTTTATCAGATAAAAAACTCAATAAATTTATTAACGTTTTTATTGTGTTCAACACTAAACATGTTTTATGTATTTTTATTGATGGGAATAAAATGTTTCTATTGCTAACGTATTACATACATAATGCTAATTCAAAGTCATTTGTCTTAACAAATTTATAGCAACGTACATTGATTTGAATAGAGTCAATTCTCAAAAAAATTCAGTATGATTTAACATCTATCTGAAAAATTTGTCAAAACCAAACAAATATTTAATGGAACTTACTCGACGGATCACAGACAGTATGTGTGTATATGGCGCCAGCTTCAAAAAATGATTTAATGCAAATATATACATATTTAGCAACTTATTTATGTATTTTTTAGCCATATGCGTTGTGTTTTATGTAAAATTAACGTGCTTTTTTTTAATTAAACTAGAATTTTTTTTATTCTTTATAATTTCTTTTTATCATTTTTATTGTTTTATGTGTGTGTTATTTAGAACCGTTATCAATTCTTATAAGATTCCAAATTAGAATGAATTGTATAACACCTGTTTATCTATGTACATGGTTTTCAAATTGAGCACCGCAATATTTCATGATTTCTATTGTACCTGCTTAAGTACATTTTTTCCTTCTTTTTGATTTTTTATTTCTTTTTAATACCTCTTTTTATTGTTATAAGTTAATAGGTATTGAAACATTATATTCGTATTAATGCATTGGGACATATTTTTCCCTCCTTTTTTTACGTTTATTTGTTATTCCCTCATTTTAATGTATTTATTATTCCCTCCTTTTGT
Source organism: Molanna angustata (assembly GCA_963576475.1). NCBI lineage: Eukaryota > Metazoa > Arthropoda > Insecta > Trichoptera > Molannidae > Molanna > Molanna angustata. Next base: position 4,411,339 of record OY754974.1, on the reverse strand, counting down.
TGTTTTTTTTATTAACTATTTGTTATTCCCTCCTTTTGTTTTTGTTCCCTCTTTTTGTTTATGTATATTTGTTATTCCCTCCTTTAAATGTATTTGTTATTCCCTCCTTTTGTTTTTGTTCCCTCTTTTTGTTTATGTATATTTGTTATTCCCTCCTTTAAATGTATTTGTTATTCCCTCCTTTTGTTTTTGTTCCCTCTTTTTGTTTATGTATATTTGTTATTCCCTCCTTTAAATGTATTTGTTATTCCCTCCTTTTGTTTTTGTTCCCTCTTTTTGTTTATGTATATTTGTTATTCCCTCCTTTTGTTTTTGTTCCCTCTTTTTGTTTATGTATATTTGTTATTCCCTCCTTTAAATGTATTTGTTATTCCCTCCTTTTGTTTTTGTTCCCTCTTTTTGTTTATGTATATTTGTTATTCCCTCCTTTAAATGTATTTGTTATTCCCTCCTTTTGTTTTTGTTCCCTCTTTTTGTTTATGTATATTTGTTATTCCCTCCTTTAAATGTATTTGTTATTCCCTCCTTTTGTTTTTGTTCCCTCTTTTTGTTTATGTATATTTGTTATTCCCTCCTTTAAATGTATTTGTTATTCCCTCCTTTTGTTTTTGTTCCCTCTTTTTGTTTATGTATATTTGTTATTCCCTCCTTTAAATGTATTTGTTATTCCCTCCTTTTGTTTTTGTTCCCTCTTTTTGTTTATGTATATTTGTTATTCCCTCCTTTAAATGTATTTGTTATTCCCTCCTTTTGTTTTTGTTCCCTCTTTTTGTTTATGTATATTTGTTATTCCCTCCTTTAAATGTATTTGTTATTCCCTCCTTTTGTTTTTGTTCCCTCTTTTTGTTTATGTATATTTGTTATTCCCTCCTTTAAATGTATTTGTTATTCCCTCCTTTTGTTTTTGTTCCCTCTTTTTGTTTATGTATATTTGTTATTCCCTCCTTTAAATGTATTTGTTATTCCCTCCTTTTGTTTTTGTTCCCTCTTTTTGTTTATGTATATTTGTTATTCCCTCCTTTAAATGTATTTGTTATTCCCTCCTTTTGTTTTTGTTCCCTCTTTTTGTTTATGTATATTTGTTATTCCCTCCTTTTGTTTTTGTTCCCTCCTTTTGTTTACCTATGTTTATTTGTTATCCCCTCCTTTTGTTTATGTTTTTTGTTAATGTATGTATTTATCATGTCACTTTGTTTTTATGTTAAGTAAATATATAAAAGGCATTCAAGCCGTATACTGTAATAAATAAGTGAATTAAAAATAAATAGTTACCAATAATATACTTAGTATTAGGTACTTTGTGTTTTTATAAAAAATAATGCTCAACTTAAGGATAGGTATTCTGTTGTAGTTATAGATATATTATTTTAGCTGGAATCATTCCGTTATGTTTATGAAAACATATCTAGTAAGACTCAACATCTACCTACCTAAAAGAATTTTGAGTCTAATTGGTTTCAAACAAGATTTATTTATTCAAAAAAAAAATAGCTATCACAGATGTTTTACTATAATGTCTAGCGGTAAATTCACAAACTTAATATCTGTTTAGACTTTCATTTGACGAGAAATTATAGTGAATGTTCATTACATAAAATACACAATTCATAATATCCATAGGTAGGTACATTTGTCTACGCAGCTATCTTGACCGGAGAAAGGTGAAATTCAGATTTATGTATACTCAATTAGTTTCAATTTCTCATAAAGTAACAAAAAACACTAAAAAATATCGAATCAAATTCTTACTTTTTTTACCTAAAATCATATTGGAGTGGTGTCAGTTACTTTTAAAACTTAATTAATCTCTTTCTATGAAATTTCTCGCAGTTACAAATTTATTAGTAATTTAATAGTATTGTATCTTTTATCTTTAGAGCAGGAACAATATTAAAACGAGTGGGTCGTGGCCAACGCTAAAATCCTCACTACCAAGTCCCTCCACAAAGTATTCAAATTTTGCTCGGAAATAATTCAGCTTTTTCGTGAAATGAGTTTGTTTAATTATTTTTGATTTAAATATTTTACTATGAAAACTTAAAAATAATTCAATGCCATTTTATAAAAGTGAAGTGCCTTTTAATGAAAATCAAAATATCTAATCTTGGGGTCACTTTGAAATATTTGACAGTTAAAATATTGAGAAGCACTGATCAGATATCCTTCAAAATATTATGGAGTCTAAGAGAGTATTAGATATACACAGTTGCAAACATTGAAAATAATCGAATAAGTAGGTACTTTAGTCTTTAATCGATTGAGTAGAATAAACATGTCGTTCATAGCACATAGATACATTGTAATGAAACTTTCAGAATACAATCTCAGCATGATACTAGTTGATAATCTGCAATAAAAAAATAGCTTCAAAATTGCGAATTCATAAACTCCCCACTATATCCCCTTGGGATAGCGAGGAGTAAAAATCTGACTTGTGACGAAACACTATAACGTCATTAAGTACAATTTTCTAATACACGGCAATAAATTGCGTTTCCACTTTCCAACAAATTGCTTTCTCGCCCAGATTTTCGATTCCCAGAATTAACGTAAAAATTACATTTTTTATCGGAATCGTCACAGTACGATTAGATGGTACGAATTGGAATATAATAATAGTACTTAATGATACGCTTAACACCTGGATTAAATCAATTATTCACATTTGATTATAGTTTAACGTTTTTATACGTTTATTTTTCTTCTATCACTGAGATGGCTCACATTTCCCGTTTCGCGGTTATTGCTGTTTAAAACGGTTTTAATAAATTTAAACATTAAAATCTGTCATTTTTGGGTCACTGTCAAAATCACTTAAGATTGAGTTGCTTTCAAAACATTAAGCGTAATTTGATATATATTTTTTTTCACTTAATTTAATGACACAATTATTATTAAATTTGTCAGCAAAATGTTAGATGGTTGGTGGCAGAGCGATTACCGAGCTGGGTTAGTAATACAGTTGTTACAAGTTCGAATTCTGCCCTCACCGATTTCATTCACCCATAATAGCATAAGCATTTGTTTTATTTGTTACAAGGACATAATATTCGTTGATTAAAAAATATACTTATTAAAATTTGATTCGTTTGGGATCGCTCTATATTCATGAAAATGGCGCTATTTAAATCATCAAAAAAATATTGAAAAACGTGTGGATTTTTTTTATTACATAATATTAGTATAGGTACCAAAAATTACATTTATATATATAAGCAACATAAAAAATAAATTGGGTTGGTTTGGACCACCTCACTAGGTCAGTATATTAAGTGTACCTCCATTTTTTCTTCTTGAAAGCTTGATGATCTCTAAACGCATTTTTATGGAGTAAGTATATTTTTATTAGATTTCTATACAAATTAATATTAGTTTTTATAATATACACACAAAACTCATATTATGCACTCTTTTCATGATACCGGTTGAGAAATTGATGTAAAAATTTGCTTTGACAATAGACGATAATGTACGAGACATCAACATGAAGTTCATCTACCTTTTAGTTTGGGCTGTACAGAGGACACAAATTTTCATATTACGTTCCAAACTTGAGCCACCTTACGGCACACGGATTTCGGCATACACACAAAAACATCACGACGAGACTCAAAGTAAGCACTCTCTAAATCATACCCATTGAGAAATTGCTATAAAATAATATTTTTAAAAATTGCGAAATCATGACTCCACTATTCAGCAAAAGTTTAAAAAATATTAACTGTTTTAACAAAAAGTCAAACGGCTATTATGCGTAGATAGGTACGTACATGTGCTTTGTTGAAAAATATAGATTGTGGCTGAGCGATGAGTGTACTGAACTACTATATGAGTGTATTCGGGTTCAAATCTAGTGGTGAATATACTTGTATTAGTAATATTGTTAGGTATTTATGATGAATCGACTCCCCAATATCGCATCACGCATGGACCACCTGTGTAAGAGATGGTATCGGGTTCGATTGAACGCGTGGGCGTTCATATAAAGACAACATACTTCGGGTGGCCATCATTACTGACTATCGTGATTATTATTATTATTATTAGTCGAAAAAACAAATAATATGATAACATAAAATAACCAGTTCTATGGGAAACTACCATGAGAAGAATGGACCATTTAGGATACGGTAAAAATATGATACTAATCAAACTTAGTTAAAACATATTGCATTCTTATTATTAGTTTAATACTATATCTGAATTAGTGATGAGCAAAATCAGACTTGGCCTTGCAGTATCATCAGTCTCCAAGAACAATGTTTCTAGGAATTTGTATGTACCTACATTAGGTAGGTACTTGGTCGTGTTTTTGAAAGTATTTTTTTTTCATTTTTTCTTATCCGATTTGTCCTCACGTCAGCTTTGTTATAACCCTGATCAGACTTCTGAGCAAGTCCTATGGGAATCCACTATGAAACTTCTCAGTGTCAACATTCCTTCGAGAACTCTTCAACGATGTTCGAAGAAATTTGTTTGGACCCATTGGACATGCGGTCCTTGTACCCACTAAGAGCAACATAAGGTCTTTCAAAACTTTTGTCAAAACTGGTCACTCTTTTACCTATTCATTTTCAGTCAACGGTGAGCTAGCTGCAGATACCTTATAATTAGCTCTCTTTGGCACTTTGATTGCAATGTCTGCGAGGTTTTAGAGTTCTTCGGATTTTTTTTATGTTCTCTCAGAATTTTAAAAGGGGGCGTTATTCGTCCTTATGAGCAGAACTGGTGGTGGTGAGAGAAGAACATGTACCTATTGGAACATGTACCTTTCTCACTGATCCTACACACGTAAGCCTTCAATTGAATATTTACTCGTAGGTATATAAAATACACCATAAAGTCGACATTCCAAATGAAAGTTTAAGTAATAAAACAAATACTATTCATTCATTCATTCATACCATCACGACATATCCCACAATGTAGGGTAACCAGCGAAAGGTGTCCGGGTGTGCATTGCCTTATAAAAGGGAGAACAACACATCTATGAATACCCACACACCTGTCTCGTTTCACCAAAAAAGGCACTACATTCAGAATGGGTGGTGAACCTCATTGCTGAACTATATGAGATGTTATTGTTGCCTGTTGTATTTTCGATTACCCGGCTCTTACGGGACACTCGAAAATAATGATTTAAAAGGAAGGAAGCACTATTCTATGCCGGTACATTAATACTAAAAACATTCAAAATGAATTCTCAAATCGTTCAACGAAAATAGTCAAAACATTCATCATAAAAACCTACTCAAAACATTCAACATACATACTGAAAATATATTTCTTTTCTTTCTGTTCGGACTCGGACTACACTGACTCCACGGACTACACTGACTCCACGGACTACACTGACTCCACGGACTACACTGACTCCACGGACTACACTGACTCCACGGACTACACTGACTCCACGGACTCCACAGCTTTGTGTACTAACAAGCCTCACCGACATACTGCAATTGTCAACGGGCTAAACGGGAACACTGTTTCCAAAGCAACCACATCTTGATCCGTCGCAATCATCATCAGTAACTAGGCAACTGTCCAATTAACATCAGTCTAACCATTTGTCCAAAAATGTAACAACTACAACAATCTTCAGCAACGACTGCCTCAGCTCAGCCACAACATGACATTCTACCAAGGTATCGTGCCATCTTCGATACCACTTGGAGGGGAGGAATGTGGCAGACCACATCTCGAAATTTCTTTCGAGCGCGCGCCTAGCGACGACAAGTACATTTGTTTATCGCTAGGCCGAGTTCATCGCCCGCAACGTCAAACAAGTGACAATACTCTTCAACTGGGTATGACACTTCAAATAAATAAGTCTAGAAAGTTCGAGGACATTGAACTTGCTACCCCCAGCGCAGCACTATTTAAGGGAGTCTACACCTCTACACGTCGTCACTTCATTTCCGTATTTCCGTCACTTCGATTCGTCACTTCACGCCGCCTTTCTCGACCACGCCGTCTCGCCGACACTTCATCTCTCGACCACCGGTCATCTCTCGACCCCACGAGCACGATGGTACTTCACCATGCGAAGATTCGGACACTTCGAACACACCCGCTAACTCGCTCGTTATACCTAATCATCGTGAGAAAGTTCCTTTGTAAGTTATTTCATCAATTGTAAATTTACCCTTAAGCAAACTATTAATTGTGATCAATATACTCATTGTTACTTTTGACCATTCTTTCTTCTTCTCTATAAACCACTGTCCTTGTGTTCTTATTTCAAATAATATCCACTTGGGATATAGTAAACTCTCTTTACTGGTAACCCCTCTGGTTACCACTTATATTTATTAGTAACCCCTCTGGTTACTAACTACGCCTGATTGGTAACCCATCTGGTTACTAATCAGATAAACTTAATAACTACTGTTGATTGGTAACCCCTCTGGTTACCAATCAGCTTTAAATCTTAATCTTGCTATTGAAACTGTAAAGGCAAGACTAATCCTGCTCATCACTATTTTTTTTTGAATTCCTTAATAATAAATTCTAGCTCTGTCATACTATATGTATTATATATTTTATTACATTCTACTTAGCGATCTAATATTGTTCATAGATTAATATATTTGATTCAAAACGTCACACTAATTAATATATTTTTGATGAATGACTTTTCACACATTGATTTTGTATGAATTTCGACACTTATTCATTTCCAGTGCATGAAACACGATTGGTCACAGTAAAATAATGTTCACAGTTCGCGCTATCGAAAGCTCATTGGACGATGATAAATCACTTTAGGAATCCTTACTTCACCGTTCACACACCGACGCTATGTGATTCACATGTTCACTTGACAATTCTCACTAACCTAGCGTGAAGGAATTGGGATTGGAAAAATTAATTCTGCTCTGCACTTGTCGCTAAAAATACTTCACATAGGCAGTGGATAAAACATAATCCTTTTATTTGAAATATACTGAACTTAAATTAAAAATGACCCAATACATAAAAGAAGAAGAGAGTGCAAATTATTTTCCAATACTATTTGGGGTAGGCAAAAGAATCAAACGCCACTTTTTCGTCTCTTGGCGTACAGCTGTTTCTCGTGCCGAGATGCGAAAGCAAACATTTTTAAAAAACGAATATGCCCTCGTAACAACAATGGCTAACTTAGCAAATGCTTGTGCCTAAGTTATTCCCTAAACAATGCATGAATTCGGCCGAGGCAGGATTCGAAACCGCATTAATTGGATCAATAAACCGGCGCACTATCCACTCTACCACAAAGCCGTTTATATATAATTTATGTACAATCAATAAAAAAAAATTGATGGTTGGTAAATTTTATTCAAGTTATGCAGAGAAGCTGGATTATTGTGATGTTCTGAAATATTTTTTTGTTTGTTAATGTTCCTAATGAATGAAATATAATGCTACAGAAATGTACTTTTTAAAAGTGTATTCAGGGATTGACAACCTTTCAAATAAATGTGTATCTACACATAAAAATATATATATTTTTTTAATAAAAAATGAATATGTCCTTGTTAAACAAGTACATATACATATTCCTACGTTCCCTAAAATAAGCATAAATGCTTGTGCTATAGGTGAACGAAATCGGTCGAGGCAGGATTCGAACACGCGACTACTGGATCACTAACCATCGAACCATCTGAATACATGTACGTAGTATTTTAATATATCTGTCAAAATTAGACAAATATAATTAAGATATACTGGATAAGCTAGCATGGGGAATCAGATACGACCACGAACTAGAGAGCATATTCAAGGAACCAAATATCATCCAAACAATACGCTGCTCCGCTGGTTAGGACACGTGGACGATGACCAGACGCCGAAAACAATTCTCACAACACGTCCAGAGGTAAGGAGAAGTGTTGGAAGGCCTAGACTACGATGGATGGATGGAGTCGAGAGGGAACTTTCAGATAGCAGGTGTGCAGAAATGGAGAGAAAAGGCCATGGACAGGGTGTGATGGAGACAATTCCTCGAGGAGGCCAAGGCCCATCCTGGGCTGTAGAGCCACAACTGATGATGTATAAGTCAATGTTGGGGAAGTTAAGTGTAATCGTTAAAGTAAACCATATTTACTGTCATTGCTTTATAAGATTATTCACCACAATACTTATATAAAAAAAAATAACGAGGTTTTCCTGCTGAATCAAGTTCTATATACTTCGATCTGCTGAACGTACCACATTAGCTATCCCCGTTCGCACTGCAGAAGTTTTAAGCTCTTCTTTTCAAGTAAAATCAGCTGGACTACGGAATGGCCTAAGTGATGGAGTAACGTCATCTCAATTCATTCAAATATTTAAAAGTAAACTAAAAAAACTTATTTGTCAAATAGTTCCTGAACATTCCTTCTATATCCTTCCGTTCACTCATTTTTATGATCAGTTTTTTTTCACAGTTCTCTTTCATATTTGTATTTTTTTCCTAATTAGCATAAAAAACTTCACGTTGCTCGGGTTGGTGGGATTAAATTTCCTTATGACAATAAACATACCTTTGTGCACATGATGTACGTACACGAAGAAGGTACCTAGATAAATAAAATATTTTTCGAATATTTTTATTATTGCATATGCGCAAACATTGGATTTTTTCCCTGTCGGGAGTCAAAGATATTTTTTAACAGATTTTTAATTATCTCAATAGAGACGATTCGATTACTTACACATTGGTACAAGTAGGTAAATACGACAAAAATGACCTTATAAGTCTGACGCAATTCAGGGGTGACTTCTGTGTGAAAAATGCATTGTCACCTCAGGTATAAGAATTGTCGCTTACATTATTTACAAAAAAACAATTCTCTCAATAGATGGCGTTACAACAAAAATAAATAAAAATAATAAGAATGTTGTTCATAATTTCACACATAGATGGCTGTAGTTAAAATCCTTATTTTCAAGCGAACAGAATTTCAATATTGCAATATATAGAACTTTCAAAAATTAAATTGATAGGGATCTCATTAAAAAGGCATAATTGGTGAACGTTGTGCAAGCGCATAAAGTGATCACGTAAACCAGCCGATGACAGGTCGTAAGCCCTGTAGGTGCATTGATTTCCCGGTTCTCCTACAGTAAATATTCCAACTTCGTCTCTATTGAGATAATTAAAAATCTGTTAAAAAAAAAAATTATCACTTCAAAATAGACATACATGATATTTAATTTTGTCTTGGTTATTTCAGTGAATTTTAATGTAGATATATAAACATTATATTTATTTGTTAAATGTTCCTATTCTGATGACGTTTCGTTATATTTTATTTAACCTTATATATAATTGAAAAAAATCACGATGTCGATACTCCGCTTGTAAATCATCATTATGTAAAGATTTGACATTACATCTTTGCCCACATCGTGAGGTTCATTATGTAAATATGTCGTCGGTAATAAAATACAATCATGAAAAATTTAAAGGCAATAACGACCACTTAAAAAATATCAAATTATAAAGTGGCCGTAACATGTGAACACGAGGAATCGAACCCAAAACTTTATGACGGCTGCGTAGAGAATTTGATTAAATTTTGATTGAAATTTATACCTCACTAGCAAAGGTCGTTCTTTCGTAACTAGACAAATAGAAGATTTTATATTCCTATGCATTTATTATTTTTTTCATTTTATCCGGTTTTTTAATCCCCTTTCATCTGTCAAATTTAAGTCCTGTTTCAAAGGAAGATTTAGTTTGACTAAAGATATGGATATGATGTAGATCAAAGCCAGTAGAGAACTGCTGTCAAATAATGATACTACCTACGTACAATTATGTATCTTTTTGAACTAAAATAGGAACGTTCTAAAATTTTAGAATTAAGGTGATTTGAATTTAATTTCAGGTTTTGTAACTGACGCTGTTCCTAAAACTAAAATCTACAAAATTAGTGCATCGTTGAATTCAAATTGTCTATGGCGCAGACTACGCATGCGCACTGTTCGGCCATGTTTATTTATGTCATGTCGCCGTGATGTCGCCTAACCTAACATTTCAACCGATCGGCATTGATATTCTTTGGTTTTTATTTTCAACATATCGCAACACGTGTAAATTATCCATTTTTATTTTTACCGTACACATTGCCATATGGCAATTTCTTCCAACTAACCAGTGTTTACAGCCCAGAGAAGTAATATTAGCGTGAGAAGTTAATTTAAATACCGCACACTCCATCTCTCCACATATCTCTGTTGTCCGCCAGCCTCTTCGTCTCTTGGTAGCTGCTACAGCGTACATCACTGATCACCTGGTCCATATAACTGTCTCTAGGGCGACCTCAATATAGGTATAGTATATTCTTCATGGTTACAATCCTAGGATTGGTTTGCACCGCACACTCCATCTCTCCACATATCTCTGTTGTCCACCAGCCTCTTCATCTCTTGGTTGCTGGTACAGCGCACATCACTAATCACCTGGTTCATGTAACTGTCTCAATGGCCACCTCAATATAGGTATAGTATATTCTTCATGTTTACAATACTAGGATTGGTTTGCACCGCACACTCCATCTCTCCACATATCTCTGTTGTCCGCCAGCCTCTTCATCTCTTGGTAGCTGCAACAGCGCACATCACTAATCACCTGGTTCATATAACTGTCTCAATGGCGACCTCTATGGTTTCCACTCTCCGTCATTCCTTCGGCGATAGAAACAAGTAGACCTGGATGCCTGATGTTACGGCCTATCCATTTGGATCGTTGTTAGGAAATGCTCTTTAGGAGTTGTCTCGTTCCCCCGACTTTGCTCAGTACCACATCGTTTGGAATGTGGTCTGACCAATGGATCCAAGCCATGCTCCTGTAGCACCACATTTCGAAGGCAGCCAGACACAATTATTATTTTTTTTATTTAAGTTTTTAAATATTCTTATAGAAAACGTATTGGTTTTAAATTGAAAAACTGGACCAATGAAAACTAAACAAAAACGCAATAATGATAATAAATAGATTGAAATTGTGAACGGATTTCGAACAAAAAGCAACAATTTAGTAAATTTCGGGTAATTGTTCGCAGGACGAATGCATATCCGGTGCCCTTTAGATTTCACAGTCACACTGTGACAGACATATCGGACGGAATACTATAACACATTTCAATAATTGGTCAGTAAAATATGACCACTTAACAAAAAGGAACCTCCAAAATGCACCGTTATTTTATTGCAATAGTCACAGGAATGATTCCTTTTTTATTTGTTTATAAAAAAAATACAAATAAATTTAGGTAGGTACTTATTTTGATACTTGGTATTTATAGATCGGGTAGTTATTAAAGCTTTTAGTATGAAATCAGAACACTTTTCAAAAAGATACATATTAGATGTATTTCAATCGATATATTCAGCATTTCTAATCGTACCCCATTGACACTGATTGAATATTATAATATGAAATATGGATGTGATTTTGTGCCAGTAAAACTTGGCCACATGACAAAAAGTTATACAACAAATATATATGAAATGAACAAACTCTGTGATCTTCAATGTTCTCCTTTGAAAGTATGTACATACATTGAAACATGTAACTATTATTATATTGAATGGGTTGCAATTTTACGAGAGGGCGTTACGAATGTTAGAGATTATTATAGGATGAATGGGGTTAAATCTGGCTCATTCAAAATAGTTACATGTAAGAGATATCTGATCTTCAGTCCATTACAGAATAGGCTGAATTTCAATGCTGTATATACCATAGAATTTGAATACCAACAATAAAAATGAGTACTTTCACATGATAGTAGATATATAATAGATTTAATTCGGATATGCATTATATGAGAAACGGGAGTAAATTTGATATATTTAAAATGAAAAATCATTTATTAATTCAAAAGGATTGAATTTGTTTTTGAGAAAAAGTAAATATTATACTTTTTTGCCGTTCACCAGAGATTGGTGTTCTTCGGCATAAACAAAGCATATTTTTATTATAGTGCAATTCAAAGACTGTAACGACCGTACAGTCCTAAATCTTTAAACTGTTGACATTGATAAAATTACAAATCATTCGTAATGTATGAGGACTAAGGCATAACAGGAGCGTCTCAATACTGGTGGGGAGTGGGTTCATTTGAAAGTATAGTTCACGGGTTGGGAATTTTCGACAGTGAAAAAATACATGATTCAAATCTTCCTCCTCATTACGTCCACAATCACATTAATTTTATACAGATGACTTTTTAAATATTATACTTAATCGAGTACCTATACTTATGTATAAAATTCAGTAATTATGCCGAAGCAATTATATTTTATTTTATAAAATGTACAAGGTAGGTACATTTTTTACAAAGAAAAATATTTTTTTATTATGAAAAATTTATGTGTTAAATCTAAACTGCCTTTAAATCCAAAGTTTTTAAATATATCGTAAAAAGCCAAAACATCCTATCTAGATAATTTAATTTTCTATAAAAAATATGAACTAGATTTAACTTTTTGATAGTCAGTTCTTGATGGAATTCCATTTAAATTAATTTATTTATTAAAAATATAAATTAATTTAAAAATATGAACATTGTACTAGTAGATACATCTCAAATTTATTGTAACAAGTTTTATAAAAATTGAATTGGGTCTTATTACTTTTAATCTCCAAACATACATACATTCCATCATCATTTTTTCATATTCTGCGTAGGAAAGAAGACTGACCTCCATACTATCCTATCCTGACATACATACCTTCATGTTTTATATAGAAAAAAAAATATCTTAAAATCATTTTTGAATTATTAACAAACAAGTGGTTTATAGCTAATTAATAATTCAAAAATGGTTTATATTAACTACCACAAAATATCCGCCGAATCATTAAATGATATATCTTAAAATGTTTATAAATTTGTGTTTAACTGCGTTAATATTTTGGTACGTATTCTTCAATTATACATACTATTGCCATCGACAGTTGGATCTCATGTGTTACATGCTACTAGTTATAAAACAAATTTAATATATTTTTTTTATTGCATAGGTATACGTATATATTGGATTTTTTCCCTTTCGGGAATCAAATGATATTTTTATTGACAAACACTTTTTTAAAATCTCAATAGAGACGAAGTTGGGATATTGTAGAAGAACCAGGAACTCGAGGCACCTACAGGGCTTAAGACCTGTCATCGGCTGGTTTACGTGATCACTTTATGAGCTTGCGCAACGTTCACCAATTATGCCTTCTTATTGAGTTCCCTTATCAATGTAATTTTTTTGAAAGTTCTACATATTTGAATAGTGTGTAACAATTCACCTGAAAATAAGGAACATCATTTATTGCCATCTATGAAGTAACGGAAAAAGCATTTTTTTGTAACGCCATCTATTGAGAAATTAGTTTATTTATAAACAATGAAAGCAACAGTCCTTATAAATGAGATGACGGTGTATCGCACAGATGTCACCCCTGAACTGCGCCAGAAATACTATTTGATTTTCGGCTTGTTTACCTTCTTGTACCAATGTGTATGTAAATCGAGTATTTTTTCAATTGCATATACGCAAACATTGGAAATAAAAAAAATTTAATATAACCACATATGTAAGTAGGTTCCATCAGGCATTAATCAGAAAATTATTGACGATTCAAATCCAAAAATATATAACATTATTTATTATTTACAGAGACGGTAATCTCTAACAAAATGTTTGTTTGGCCTATTCGGTCCGACATAATAATATTATTGAATTATGTCAAGGAGTTTTGGTCGGTGTAGCACATGGGGTGATCTTTATCGGAATTCCATTAGATAAAAACGGGGAGGGTAGTGAGAGAGATTGAAATTAAATTTTTCTCCGAATTCAATAGCCGCCGACAGAATAGTTATTTTCTGATGTCCTATGGAGTCAATGCATGACTGCAATCCAATTTACTCCCAGAACTGTTCATTACTTCATAGAAAACTATTAGATTAATACTCTAACTCATGTAGACTTGTTTGTAAAATAAGAGGGGTAAAATGTACCTATATATAACTGAAATATCCGCACTGCCTAAATTCTTATAATTTGCAATCTTATGGGGTTTTTAAAATCAAACAATTTGATTGTAGTTCCACACATTTATTATACTTTAAAAAAGACTACCATTTCGGCTGACTGGGCACATATAAACTGATTTTGAATTTGAAATTTTACTTTTAACTCTTCACTACCTAATACATTACTTCGATAACACGCACCCAATAACAAGTTGCCACATTCTGGAAACTTACGATATTGATCGTCTTGCAGATCCATACTGAAAACACAATTAAAAACTGTGTCTCCAAAGGGAATCGAACCCGGGACATACGGAATAACAGTCAGATACCTAACAAACTGAGCCACGAAAACTGTCAAAAATTGTATTTTTCGTATCTACGAAAAATATACATGGGCGTAAGAGATGGAGTGAGTAGCAGGGGCCGCCCCAGAAAGACCATCTGAATAATAAGACCATGGCATGACCATCTGAATAATATTTTGAAAGAAGGAAACATAAGAAGCATTAACGTGTACGTGACGATGCATGGATGTTAAGGAACCCAGGAATTTGTGCAAAAATAGAGGAGTATGGCGCTTGGTTTTCTATACCTACCCGCTAAGGGACATGGCGTGATGGTATGTATGTATGTTTTTATGTATATTCTTCGTCTCTGTAAATATGTATTGATTGGCTACGGTTCGGTGTTAGAAAGTATTTCTGTCAGTAGCTTATCTATTATCAATTTGTTTATTAAGTAGGTATTCAAACTGTCCAATAATTTATTTTAATTTTCTACAGAATTTAAATATCAATGTTGGTATAAATATATTATTATTATTATTCCCTAATTAATTTTCTTTTTGGGTAAATTTAAATCAGTCACAAATTTATTAACATTTTAGCACAAAAAATCTTAAATATTCCGTAATTTAGGTGTTTTTACTCTCCATAGAACACCACATAATAGAGGAGAGTTATGATTTCATATATTTTTTTTTTATTTTATGTAGAAAGTGAATAGATACTGTTCTTCTGCCACCACCACCCGGTCTACTCATGGGGACTAATAACGGCCCCTTGTGAAACTCTGAAAGAACTTATAAGAAGAGTCCGGGGAACTCTAAAACCTTGCAGACACTAAGTTAGAGCTTATTATGAGGAAATAGGTGGCTTACCGTCCACTGAAAGTGAAGATAAAAGCAAACCTTATTTTTTACAGAAAGTCATGAAAGACCTGAAGTGGCTACAAGGTTCGCATAAATGAATGAATGAATGAATGAGTAATATATTTTCAGTAGTATAAATATTACAAAGGAACTAAATACAATTTAATTCATACCTAATTATAATTTTACAATATATTATATATTATTTTTTTTTCCACGCTAGACATAGTCTGTTCTGAGGCAGTACTAGTTTAAAATTGCTATGGCAACTCTGCGATCGTATTATTTGTTTTCTTTTTTTCTCCACATACTCCGTTCACTTAGAACCAGTATGAAAAACTCTAAAACCTCTATCTCAAAAAATCTAAGAGTACCAGTAAAAATGTTTTCCCATCATGCGATATGTTTTGTTCAATATCCATCATTATTTTAACGGCTTTGCACCAAAAAACTATATTGACGCTGCGCATGTGTCGTTCTTGTTTGTGGTGGTCTTAGCTGTTGTCTGTTTCTAGTGCCATGTAGGTATAGGTAGTCCGGTTTGAACTTAGCAGTGTTTTTATGCAAATTGCAAATGACCAATGGATCCAAAGAATATTCTTTCGTTGGAGAGTTATCGTCGGATTGTTGACACGGAGAAGATATGCAGTGCATTCCCATAGGAGATGCTCAGAAATCTGATAAGGGCTATCACAAAGTTGACATGAGGACGAATATGATAAGTAGGTACCTATTTTAAAATAAATATTGTATGCTGTGTTTTATATATATATACCTACCTATAGTCTAAAATATAAGCTCAATAGTAGTCATATTCAAAGTATTCATTCACACCATCACGGTATATTCCACAATGCAGCGTAACCAGCGACAGGTGTACCTTACAAACGGAATCATGATACCTATTATGTATGTTCAAAAAATTGATGCCTTTGAGATGTGGTGTTGGCGTCGCATGCTCCGGATCCCCTGGACACCACATCGAACAAATATCTCCATTCTACAGGAACTTGAGATTTAGGATAGATTGTCGGCTGTCTGTCTTGGCCATATCCTCCGTTTCTTTGGACACATCGCAAGACGTGGTCAAGACTGCTTGGAAAAGCTGGTCGTGACCGGGAGTGTGGAGGGGAGTAGAGGTAGAGGAAGATCTCCGACTAGATGGACTGACCAGATCAAAGCGGTTACTGGCCTAACAGTAGTAGGTGCATTGCGAACTGCGGGAGAGTGTCGGGAGAGATGGAGGAGTGCTGTCCACCAGGTGATGATGGCAAAGAGAAGAGAGGATCACGACCCTCAGTCATGAGGAAATCGACTCAGAAGAAAATTATGTATGCGTGAATATCCACACGCCATTGTTGTCACACCCAAGAAGGCAACATTCAGAATGGATGGTGAACCTCATTGCTAAATGTGAGAAGTTATTGTTGACTGTTGTATTTTCGATTAACCGGATAATAGAAAAGGGTGGAAGCACTATTCTAAGCCGGTACTTCAAACAAAATAAAATAAAATTTTAGCTGTTTTGTTTTTTATAGACAACTAACTGTCCATTTTTAGTATACAATTTATTTATTTAATATTGCTTCTCGGGCACGGGCAACTAACAGGTAGGTACTATGTCAAATATTAATTGAACACGCACCCAACAACAAGTTGCCACATTTTGGAGACATGATATTAATCGTCTCACACAGATCCAGACTGAAAACACAATTAAAACTGTTTCCACCGGGAATCGAATCTAAACTTTCATCTAGGTATCATTTAAAATCTGTCAAAACGCTCTCACGTTCTGGATATTGTTTTATTTATATCATCCCATGTCTCTAATTGGGTAGACAGAGAAAACCGAGTACCATCAATATCTATACCTATGTTTTCTTCAAATGTATGCGTCGTCTCATTCTTGCCACTTGTACAAGATTTTTGTGTTTACCTACTTCTTTCAAAATACCTTTTAAGACGAAAAAATGTACATATGAACGCTTACTATGTAGCGAATAAAGAGTCGAATAATAGGCAAAACCCATTCGTTTTTCATTTACTTTGCTTTCTGCCGTTAAGCCTTGTATTTATGACACCTAGTTCACAAACAAGAATCGAAGTATGTACAATATTTTAATTTTAGCATCTTTACGTATTCATCAATAATGGATCTCTAAAAATAATAATATATACGTAAGCTTTGGTTATTTTATTTGAATAATAAGATACTTTTCTTTTATGTGCGAAGCTCCATCGCTATTATTTGAAAAATCTACCAATTTTACATTTTATATAACCGATAAATAATATTATTAAATTACTCTAGTGACGTTAGAGCCGATCTTAAGTATCGCTTAAAGTCAAAATATTATATGAAATTGTTAAATGTATGTTATAGACAAGAAGTTCTTCCTTCATAAAATATTTTGTCGGTTGCTATTTGGGGATGTTCAAGTAAATTTTATTCAATAATTAATTTAAATATATTATTTCCTTAATGACGACGCAGAGGACTTGAAGATGATTAATGACAATGCCGTTGCGGTTGTTGTATTCTGGAGTGGGATGGACTAGTGGTGAAGTACTCGGACTCGTGAAGTAAGTCTCTCTTCTCTTCTCTTCTTCTTCGTTTCCTCAATAATGAGGGTCGTGATCTATGGGGCTGCTAATGGACAGAACTAGTCGCCTCCAGTCCTCTCTGCCCTCCGCAGCTCGCACCGCCGAATAAAGGTCGTTCCCAGTCATCTCCTTAATTTGGTCACACCATCGCGCAGGAGATCTGCCTCTTCTTCTTTTGCCTGGTACACTTCCTGTGATAATACTTTTTTCTAGGTTACCTGGCTCTCTCCTAGCGATGTGACCAAAGAAGCTCAATACCCGGTGGCTGCATACTGTAGGCAATCTTTCTTTTATTTTGAGCTCTTTAAAGACCGCTCATTCGTTCTTATTGCAGTCCAGGGAATCCTCAGCATGCGACGCCAACACCACATTTCAAATGCGTCAATCCTGTAACGATCACGATACAAAATGTAAAGTAATATGTTTATTTGCTGATTTTTTGGCACAAATCATCCAATAGGATGCAATGCCTTGAAAATAAAAGAAAAAACTTCATATTGATATTGTATGCGTCTCTGTAGACAAGTGTATTTTTTCCTCTCCACTTCTATCTTTCTCAAGGGGTAGGCAGTGAGAACCGAACACCGCATTCTTCCATCTTGACACATATACATCGCCTTATCAACATTTATACACTGTCTCATAGATGCTTATCTTGCTATAATGCAATTTTACTGAAAATTTCTCAACAGGTATTATGTGGAAATTGCATACTATGAGTTTCGTGACAATGTTTTTGTGTGTATGGTGTATTGTGGAAACCATTGTCCTCTGGGAATCTTATATTTATTTAAGAATCTATTAAAAATGTACTTCTTAAAATTGCATTTAGAGATTGTCAACCTTTCATGAAGAAAAAATGAACACTTACTATGGTGTGGAGATATTTGTGTTGGCTACAACCCACTCGTTTTGTTATACCTACGTATATTGTGTTGTCATACTTTGATACATAGTTGATTTAAAGAAATTACATAATGGCTTTTTTAAAAGAAAGACTATTATTTTTTAAGTCGATCAGTACATTCAGCGCTCTTAAAATGCGATATGTACGAAAACCGCGCTGTAAAAATCATTCAATTTTTTTATTATTAAAATCTCATAAGTCTTTATTCTGTATTATAGTTCAACAATTGTGAGATAAAGAGAAGAAAAAAAAATACGATAAATAGACTAATGAAAAAAGTAGGGAATCGAAGGACGTACCTACAGAAAAATGTTTGAATTAAAAAGCAGAATTCCGAAAAAAAAATATTTTTACTTGAATTTTAAACGGAATTATGGTTTAGGGCACAACCGTCAATAGATTGCTACGTTTTGTTGAACAGTTTTATACAAAGATATGCTTACTGCTTACGCCATCTGTTGAGTTGTAGCGTTATAATTTAAAAACAAAATGTTGGCACGAAAAAATAATGTTCGCATTTGAAACTCCCTCAAAAAGAATAATCCGGCTGAAGTCCGTCACAGTTTTGGAGAGTTCCATTGTAATCCGCTCTTTGTATCATTTTTTAAATTGAAATTTTGACATTTAATAGCGTCATTTACAAAAATGGCTGCCGTCAGGTACCTACCTGAGTACCTATATCATAATACCAACCTGTCTTTATCCCGTGATTTATGTTTCAAAACTATGCACACAGTTTTTTTGACCTTCTTTCATAGTGTAATTTTGATAGAATTTTGTTGGATACTATCAAGAAAATAAATTATGAATGAGTAATTCGCGGCCTATCCAATCCTACGCTGGAATCCAAATAGTTCGATAGATTTTTTTGTAGCAATACAAATATATAAACACTTTATACATTTATAGCAGTGTTTACTTCCAGAACATACACAAACTAGGCAAAAATAAATAATGAAACGGAAAATAGGTACCTATCTGGAATTTTTTCCCTAGTGAAGCATTACAGATACAATTCTTATGATGTCTATCAATTAGTAACATTTATATGAGTGGTGTGTTTTATTATTATTGTAAGACCAAGGCAGAGATTGATGGACAATGTTACCCGAGATCTGAACGTTCTGATTGCTTGTGATGACTGGGAGTCCACTGCAGCTGACAGGAAGGCTTGGAAAGCTATTGTTCAGGAGGCTAAAGCTCTACCGGAGTTGTATGGCCATCGGAAGTACGTAAGTAAGTAAGTTAAGTGTGTATTATTAATAAGGTTTTGTTTTAATTCATTTTTTAGCGTTCCACCCAATTATTAAGGTTTTGAATCCCGTATAATATACACATTAAATTATGTAGGTCGGAACCCAATAGAATCCTCATATATTATTGACACTCACAGATGTCAACCTATTTAAAAAGACCATACCATCAAGCCCTTTCTCTATTTGGGATAGGCAGAGAGAACCGAACGCCAGACTCCTCTCTCTTGACATTAATTTCTCGCTTCGTTCACGTCCATGCATCTTCTCATACACGTTCTTCTGTTATTCTTACTTCTATGGTCTCCATCTTTCAAAATTCCATTTATGTGATCGTGCCAAATTTTCCTTGGCCGACCTCTACTTTTCGTTCCTCTTTTATCGGACTTATGTATATACTTTTTTGTCAGACGGTCATCATTTATTCTTTCTACGTGGCCAAACTACCTTAGGTCATTTATTTTCATATTACTTACAATATCCCTTTCATTCATACATTCTCGTCTAATATCCTCATTTCTTATTCTATCATACACCGTTTTGCCACACATTCGTCTTCGTGACATCATTTCAACCGCGTTAATTCTACTTTCATGCGTCTTCTGCCATGTCCATGTCTCACTAGCATACATTGGAGTCGGTAAGACGATAACATTGTGTACGAAATAAATTAAATTCATTCTGTTATTGAATTCATCAAGTTATATTCAGAACTTAAATTAATGAGAAGTATCAGGTGGGTTGAATTATAGAGAATAGAGAAATAAAAGATTAATCATCATATTAAAAACTAGTTTTTTGTTACAACTTCTCGAACATACAATTTAAATTCAATAAATAATAAAAATACGAAATTAACAAGAAAGAGGAGACATTGGCAATGGAGTGCGTTGCTTGTGCGTTCAGTTAAATACAGGGGGTAGCGCCAAATTCCAGAAAAAATAATGCTCGCTGATTGGACGCTAGGAGAAGTATAGATCCATTTGGCAGGGCAGTCGCTAGACGCTGTGCCGCCACAAATGCATGTATGTAAATATAAATATAAAGATAGAATTAAGAAACTTCTTTATACTTGTAAGCGTTTGTAGCTCTGTTTCATTAATTGTCACATCTAACCTTTTTGCGTGTGATGAGTTGTACCATAATATTAGTGTTAAGTAGTGTTTCAATTTTCGTTCCGAATCGTTCAGAAAATATTCGAATGCGTCATATATATTGATTACCACCAAATTTTGCTGGCGGTGTCTATATTCCATAAAAAATGCTTTCGTCGTGTCTATAGATCATTGGTCTGTGGTAGGTACCTGCATATATTTCCACATGTTAAAAATCAAGTTTGATATTATGTAATTTATTCATTAGAAGACATATAATAATTTGATATTTACATTTATGCGTTTTGCGTGACAAATTCTTCGAATGATTTCAAATGACACCTTTTAATTTTTGTAGTCATTTTATTACAGATATTTCACTGCGGCTAACAAAGGCTATTTTATTACATAGAAATGTTATTTTGACACATTATTGGCTAATAGCTATTGATAAAGACGAACAGTTAAAAACACCATAAAACATAAACGTCACATATTTGTAAAGTGACCGTCATCTCTTAGTCATTTTGGAACATAAATAAATTAATTATAATGAATAATATAGTGTTTTTCCGATATTAAGTTCATATTTTTTCGGTTTGATCAAGTGCATTTATTATGGTCACGACTGAAGACCCAATATATATTTGAATCTTAATTACTTTTAAACATTAATAATTAGTGCTGATTTAAAAATGTACATCGTGTTAAAAATACGTAAATTATATAAAATTATGTTAAGGCCGTTTAGGCCGTTTAAAATGAAAATAAATAAATAAATAAATAAATAAATAAATAAATAAATAAATAAATAAATAAATAAATAAATAAATAAATAAATAAATAAATAAATAAATAAATAAATAAATAAATAAATAAATAAATAAATAAATAAATAAATAAATAAATAAATAAATAAATAAATAAATAAATAAATAAATAAATAAATAAATAAATAAATAAATAAATAAATAAATAAATAAATAAATAAATAAATAAATAAATAAATAAATTAATAAATAAATAAATAAATAAATAAATAAAAATAAATCAACGAATAAAAAAAAATAAAAAAAAAATAAATAAATATATAAATAAATAAATTAATTAATTAATTAATTAATATATAAATAAATAAATAAATATACAAATAAATATTCAAATAAATAAATACATAAATAAATAAGTAAATAAAAAATTAATCAATAAATAAATAGATAGTTATTTAGATAGATAAATAAATACTTAAATGAATGAATGAATAAATACATTTATAAATAAACAAATAAATTTAATAATAAATAAATAAATAAATAAAAAAATTAAACTCGTATGTGAAAAAACGAAGAAGAATTTAAAATCGTATAGTCACACTATTCTCATAGATACGGAAAAATTACCTGTATTAATATATTTTGTAGGAATAACATTCCTCATTAACAATTTAGTTACCCCGTCATTCATGGCGTCGGTCATGTAATTTGTTAATTATATTGCCTTTTCTTACGGCACTCAACGATTTGAACTTTGTATATCCCAATATCTCTAATAATATGCAAATCATGGACTTATCAATTTATATTAATATGTACTAATTTACGACTCTGTTCTTTAAGAGGTCTCACCTTGTCTTCTATATATTTCCTACATGTGTATTCATAAAAACTCGTTTGGGGATTAATCCGTTTATAACGCTGTTTTGTTAAACCGGGATGTCAAACTTTTATATCGCCTGTGATAGTATACTTATTTCTTTTATATTTACGTGTTTTAATCTGTACCTATGTATGTTCATTCTGATACTAAAACACGAATTAATGTTAAGTGTCAATTTAAATTGATGTGTTTTGTAGTTATTTGCGACATTCATGGCTTTGCGAGCTACATATGTCTAAAGTGCTTTTCTAGTGCAATGTTAAGAATTTAGAACTTATTTCGAAATAGATAAAGCATACCTACATACCACAGATCGTAAGATTCGCCTTTAGCCCATTGGATTAGTACATTAAATTAGGTGAAACGGGGGTCATCAAAATACATTCAATTTTTAAATATATATCAGATTTAGCAGTAAAGTATTTGCTTTTCGATAATTGAATCTCTTAACAGCACGTAGGTACATTTTGATATTAGGGTTTGAAACTGTTTCAATTTTCATTCTGAAAGCAAATATTAATATCAACTACAAAGTATTGTATTGATTGCAACCAAATATTGATAGCACATCAGTTAGGCGGTGTGTGTATCAAGAAATTATGTCATTTATATAGATTATTGGTCTGTGATACATACCTACGTACATACCATACGCTTTTGGACTTTCCAATTTTTCACAGGACACGGTAATTTTAAAAGTTACCTTTATCGATTTAAAATATCCTCCTCTGCCTCATGTCAGTTCTGTCAATACCCGGACCAAACTACGGAAAATATCCTGTGGGATTGTTGCCACCCATGCATTTTCTTTTGTCGTTCATTTAGCGATCTGTGAAGGAGATTTTTACAGTCCCCTTATGCAGAACGGGTGGTGGTGGAAGTAGCATACCATACGCCATCTCTCTCACGGGGCGGGCAGGGAGAACAGAACACCTTATTCTTAACACGAATCTATCGCTTAATGATACATGTTCGTCTGTTATTCAGGTTTCTTACCTGCCCTCATTCAGAATGTCGTTGCATTATTTCTTACTTTGTCATCAATCATCTAAATACAAATCCTTCTCAGCAATAACATTTAACTGGTGTTTTTCTATTTTCATACGACATCTTTCATGTACCTAGATATGTATAAGTCTAACATAATTGCATTTATCAAGGGGAAAAGCAAATAGGTATCTTCTATAACTAATATTAAAATGCTCATATTTAAAGGTTTGCAATTGTAGGGCCAAAAAGTTTCACGAGGATAAATTGCTTTTTCTGTATACACAGCACATAATTTATTTAGTTGGCACCAAAAGGCAATGCTCACAAGTCTGGTTATATTTGTAAGTGGTGGAGGATAACATGGTGGATGTTTGGGGTCCATTGCCAAGATGCTGATACAAGATATAATTGAAATCTCTTTCAATTTAATACGAGACAATCTGTATTCCCCCAACGAAGCATTAAACCAGAGCATTTTCATTTATTCGTACGAAGAAGAGTAGGTTCATGCAATAGTATCTACATCAAGATTTTTATATATATTTTTTTTTATTTTATTTATTTGGGGCAATAACAGCTAAATATTATAATAAAACATAAACAATGAATTATTTGATAATTTGCTAAAAATATGTTATGTATATTTGCCACAATATAAGCATATAAATGAGGTACATGAACAAAATACAAGTTGCTAGAAAACTACTTAAATACAAATAGTTTTTAACATAGGTATTGTGTGTATGAAAATATGAAAAACTGAAAAAAAACTTATGGCAACATTAACAAAGACAAAGATGGAGACAGAGGAGGAAGTGTAGGAATGGAAATATAGAAGAGGAGGAAAGTTAAAGATACCTATACCTAACAACTAATGCCACAACACCTTTCGACACTCTCCGCACTCGCACTTCTCGGATAAGAAAGATTAAGATGTATCTCCGCTATCTCGGAATTTATCACAAGAAATGAAACTAAATCCAAACTAAAACTTCGTGGGATAGTTTATTAAATTATGATAATAAACAATTTAATTGTTTTTCGAAATATTAATTTTAGTTCGCAAACACGACTCTCATTACTATACCGCTCTACTACGAGTGGCGTATGAATGGTGAACAGTAATGGTAAAGACAATACTAGAGATGGGGAAGATAATTCTAAGAAAAACAGAAGCCTCAAATACATTAGCACGTGTCAGAACTTACACATTTATTTATTTATTTATTTACTACCTAACGACACATAGTGACATAATACATAATACAACGTTAAATACCTTTACCAAAACAAATTTGTTTCAAAATTATAGTGATTATTATAATGTTATATCAATTAAAAGCTGTTTTTTTTTATTCTATGCTGAATTATGTAGTTTTATATTATCTCATTGGATGTTCAACTAGGTGAACCTGTTTTAGGACGTCCGCTAAGACTATTATTATGTAGGTATCAATTTATTTATCCATATTAGAATTTATTTATCCTTAAAAACTTAAATAATAAACTATACAAAGCTGAATATACTAGAAAAAACTTAATTTATCGTTAGATTCGTCTATTCTGATGGATATAAGCCGACTATATATGTTTTTTAACATATTATATTTAGAAGTAGGTTATATATAAAATTGTAAACGAATCATCATTGGCTCCACATCCCAGGATAGGCCTTGGCCTCCTCAAGGAATCATCTCCCTATCCATGACCTTTTCTCTAAAATATATACATAATTATTGTAATGAATGGATGGTAATTATTAGGTAAGATTACGAGGGTAATTTTTATGTAAATACGTAGGTAGGTACTGTGAATAATGGTCAAAAGAAAAATATCCAAAATCAATTATAGTAAAGATAATAATGGTGGAGATGTATTAAAATCATTTCAAAGGAATGTTATTACATAAACTATCAAAAAGTGACAGCTTCATACATCGAAAAAATCAACTAATAATAATAGTTTTGCAAAATTGCGAAACATGTACCTAAACTAACCTTACCTCACCTAACCGAAACACAAAAAATAAATTAAATCTTTCCATCAGTGTTGTGTCTTAGTTGCTTCTATAAGAAACGCCTCCAAAATGTGTCTAGCACCTTTCGATTCTGCTGCCTAGAAAGCTCAACAAACCTCAATGACAATCATTTCATTATCATTCGCAGTTTTGGTCTTCCGATGTTATTTTGTTCAGCTGTATAATAGTTGAAAAATACTCTCAAAGAAGTATTGTGCGGAGTGCCTAATGTAAGTTATTGTTATAAATAGCAATTATAAATCTAATATAACACATGAATGAATTCAAATATTATTTGGTACCCAATAAATTACTTTCCGAAGCTGCTTCGATGTTCACATTTGAAGTCATTTCAATAGTTGGATTATCAAGCTATTATTCGAAGATATATATTTATTCAGAATATGCAAATAAACTCTTATAACCCGCTTTATTAATATTTATATTAAACATTCATTTGTTACGAACACACACACGTCCCATATATTTCATTGAGAAAACGTGCTCGCCTATTACTTTGTACAAACTGCCTGTAATTTATTTCGCAATTCTTGTCGAGTTTTCATGTATGAAGTTAGAGGTAAGGGTGTTGGTTTCGAACAATTTCCATAAAATTGCTAAAATAGTATACAATAAGGAAGATATGTTGGGGTTCTATTTTATATAATACGGGATATTAATTATGAAAAGGGACTCGAAATTCAATCGGAAATGGTACAGGGGAACAGTGTATAATTCAACAAAGAAGTATCTAAAGATTCATCATAAACAGATGTTACAATATTTGCATTTAAGCTATTACATTTGGATATCTAATAAAACATACATACCTACCTATCAACCTTAGGCAGGGAGAACCGAACGCCACATTTTTCTATCCTGGAACGCATCCTTCCCCTCGTCCACATTCATGCATCGTCTCATACATGCTCGTCAGTTTTTTACACTTCTGACATTTCCGTCTTTTAGAATATCATTCACATGGTCATACCATCCCTTTCTTATGTTAAAGAAAATTTTGACGTATGAAATCAAAGTGAATTAATGAAACATTTTTTAATGAAACTAAACATAAGTACTAAAAATTGCGAAATATTGCCTTTGCGTCTACTGTTATTAATATTTAGTGGATCAAAATAACAAGACATTATTTTAATAAATCTGTGTTTTCGACGTAGGAGAACAGTAACTGATACTTTTGATTTGTCAATGTTGACGCCATGGATGTTGTTTACTGTAGAAATACATTTTTTCGAATATTTTTATTATTGCATATGCGCAAACATTGGATTTTCCAATGTTTGCGCATATGCAATAATAAAAATATTCGATTACTTACACATTGGTACAAGTAAGTAAATAAGACAAAAATGACCTTATAAGTCTGGCGCAATTCAGGGGTGACTTCTATGCGAAAAATGCATTGTCACCTCAGATATAAGAATTGTAGCTTTCATTATTTACAAAAAACCAATTCTCTCAATAGATGGCGTTCCAACAAAATAAATAAAAATAATAAGATTGTTGTTCATAATTTCACCCATAGATGGCTGTAGTAAAAATTCCTTATTTTCAAACGAAAAGAATTTCAGTATTACAATATATAGAACTTTCAAAATTGAATTGATAGGGATCTCATTAAAAGGCATAATTGGTGAACGTTGCGCAAGCGCATAAAGTGATCACGTAAACCAGCCGATGACAGGTCGTAAGCCCTGTAGGTGCCTTGATTTCCCGGTTCTCCTACAATAAATTTTCCAACTTCGTCTCTATTGAGATAATTAAAAATCTGTTAAAAAAAAAATCCATTTTTTGTTTTATCAGCAGTTTGTTGACAGGAGCCTAGTCAACCAAAACGATTTTCCTGTTATAAATACAATTAATACATTATGTTGTCGGTCTTCGTGGCTCAGTTGGTTGGGTACCAAAGATCCCGGATTAGATTCCCGGTGGAGACACAGTTTTTAATTGAGTTTTCAGTCTGGATCTGTGAGACGAATAAGATAGTCAGTCTCGATAATATGGAAACTTGATATTGGGTGCGTGTTTAATATTAATATTTGACATAGTACCTACCTCTTAGTTGCCCGAGAAGCTAGACAAAATAAAAATAAAATTAAATAATAAAAAAAATACATAATGTTCTGTTTTCAGGTTTTAAATATGCGCGAGACATATTTATAACCTGATTTTTTTCTCGTTTGTTTTTATATGTCATACTATGCATTTTTTCAACTTTTTTATATTCTTTTTTTATACTAGATGTTAGAAACTGTACTCGTTTTTTACTTCTAAATAGAAAATAACTACATACATACATAAGTCACTAAATTTGATTTTATTAAACTATCTGTAATAGGACGATGTGTGTATTGTGTGTATGACAGGGTCAGAAATGAGGACATAAGGAAAGAATGTAAGATAAAGAAAGATGTCATTAATAGAATGAAAGTAAACACATTGAGATGACTTGGGCACACGGGGAGAATGAATGAGAAACGCCTGACGAAGAAAATATACATTGCGGACTGGAATGGAATGAGAGGTCGGGGCCGCCAAAGGAAGGGATGGCACGTCCATGTGAACGGTATTTGAAAGACGGAAATGTTAGAAGCATGAATAACAGACGGACATGTATAAGACGATGTATGAATGTCGACGAGGCGATGAATGTGTGTCAAGATAGAAATTAGTGGCGTTCGGTTCTCTCTGCCTACCCCGCGAGGGACATGGCGTGACGGTATTTATGTATTTTTTATATTATATAGGTATCTAGCAGTCATAGATGATCATGATTCAGCTACAAACTACCATATCTGCATTATTTAAATGAAAAAACAAAAATATTTCGGTCGACAACAATCTACCTACAAAATGAGCAGTTGGTTTAAAATTATGCAACGGTGAACCAGGTTAAAAGTAAATCATTGTGTTATCTAATACCAACACTCCACATGGTTTATTAACTTAGCAAACATGGCTAATTGATAGCTGCAGAACACGACCTCCCCAAAGACACGGTGAATATGAATGTACCTACCTACTTTAAAATAAGTCACCTCACTCTTTTAAACAGATTACCTGTAGGTAGTCGTACTCGGAACAGATCAAATCAGATGATGAATGCCAGGAAAGGAAATTGTGGCGTAAAATTATCTCTGTTTCGCGATAACTGTTGATAAATCGACATTATGTCAGAATATTATGTTATTATTCCCTATAGTTAAATTGTGTCCGCCCCAGTCGTAACCCTCCGCTATCATTTCCCCCATCTGACATTATTCCGCAGCAGATTGATATAGATAAGTAATAAGTTATCGTATGTCCTGACGAAGAAGCGGTCGCTTCGAGAACGGTCATATAAAATTAGGTACGAACCTCTCCGAGGGAATAAATACTCATAGAAATTCTAAAAATTTGACAACAAATAAAACAACAAACATGACTCAGGATACACAGCCCAAGTGACCTGGAGGGCAAGTCTAGTCCGACCGGCGAAATCAAAACTAGTGATTACCCATATCATGGATATAATTATCGTATGGAGTTCTATGAAATGTAAAGATATTGTAGAACTCCATATAATAATTATATCCATGATATGGGTAATCACGAAGGTTTTGATTTCGCCGATTGAACCAGACTTGCCCCCCGTAACTACGAAAATAGGTACCTACTCACTCGTCGTTAAAACAAAATGAGTTTTAATAAATTAATACAACAAAATGAGTTTTAATTATGAGTTTTATAAAACAAAATGAGTTTTAATACGTTGAAAGAATATCTAGGTAAACTTAAAAATACTCATAAAATTTTACGAACTATTTGATGTACCTACCTACCTACATATGAAGAGGGAACTAATGAAAAACTATTGATTCTTAAAGATAAGCTTGGCTTGGCTTGGCTTTAGATCTAATATTTTAAATTTATTTTTTACAACCATACTACGAGATTAAAAATTGAACCGTATGTAGATATGATGCTTTACAGGGCCAGTAAATATAATTTTGAAATGTGATTTTAAAAATATTTTTATGGCTACTGAAATGAACAGCAATGCAAAAAAACAACCAATTTTCTTTAAGGGTTTACCTATTCCGAAGGTTTTTGACTCGCCCCTGATCATTAGGGTTTCGATTTCACCGGTTGATGGGCCTTGCCCACCTGAATATTTGAGTTCTTTATTTAAATTCTGCAGGAGTGAAAACTGTAAAAAAGAGCGACATTCTTCCCGCACTTCCTCATTCCTACTCGGCAGTCAATAATATTTCTATTTACTCGTTGTCGTCTTTCACCAATCATAGTATAAACTATTCTAGTAATATAATTATGTGATATTTATAAATATCCATTTATATGGCAAAAATAAATAGTGATACGGTAGGTCAGTGCACTAACGATAGATCCATTTTATCAGTTATGTCAGTTATATTGTAACAGCATGGACTGACAACTGTTGCCGGTTGCATGACAACATTCCTGTGTGAAACTTGCTCGAACCTCATTGGCCGAGACCGGTCCCGTTACCTGCGCAGTGCCGGCGTGCGCAGCTTGACCCGACGGCGTGGGTCGATTCGCCCGTTCAGTTCAGTTAGGCGCGAGACCTTGGTGCGGCGTTTTGCATGTCAGTTTTACTCGTGTTATTTTAAATATACGCCTATCGAAATGGCGAAAGAATCAATCGGGGAATTCTTGGATATCTACAGGCGCGAAGAGTGTTTGTGGAACACCAAAAAGCCCTCGTACCGAGACAGAAAGGCCAAGCATTTCGCTTACGAAAAACTGGCGTTAAAACTGAAAGAGGTCGACCGCGGCGCTACGAGAGAGACTGTCGTCAAGAAAATCAACAGTTTGAGGAGTAGTTATAGGAAGGAAGTGAAGAAAGTGATGGAATCTAAAAAGACTGCAAAACATCCCAGTGAAATATACAAACCGGCCTTGTGGTACTTTGATAAGTTGAGTTTTTTAAGAGGACGCGAAGAACAGTCGATTCTTTCCAATTTGGATGCAATGGATACAACGAACGATATCAGTAACTGCTACGAATCGGATTCAAATCACGAGGTAACTGTACAGTTCTTTTTCTTTGACTGTTGACAATCTTTATTTTCATATTTATTTTTGGCGGTGTATATTGTACATGAACACTGCAAAATCATACAAACATTGCAAAATCATACAAACTACTTGGATTCATATTTAGAATAGGCAAATCCTTTAAAAATCCGCAAACCCTAAAAATATTATATTTCTCACTAGTCAGAAGAACACTGGAGCTTGCATCATTCATTTGGAACCAGCTGTACAAAATCCATATAAAAAATATTGAAAATATCCAACGCAAATTTTTGAAACTACTCAACTATAAATACAACAATAACTACTCCTCAACGGTTAATAATATTCAAAGTTTAGCGAACCGGCGAACAATGACTGATTTATCTTTTCTTTACAATGTTTTAAACAACCATATAGGCTCCGCCGATATACTCACACTTATCGACTTTAATATACCTATAAGACGTACAAGACATACACCATTATTTAAATGCAAATATTATAAAACAAATGCTGCAATAAATTCACCAATCAATAGGGCCATGGATGCTTACACAAGGTATGTGGATATTTTAAACTTGGACATTTTTTACGACTCCCCAAACGAATATCGACGGAAAATATCACAAATAGATAATTTAGGAAACGATAGCTAACCATGGGCCATCACTCTTAAGTCCACATACTCTCTTTTACACACACACACACACACACACCCTCACTCACACTCACGCACACATACACCCTCACACACAGACACACACAAACACCCCTCACACACACACATACATATACACACCCTCTCTCTTACATAAGTGGAATAATAATTAAATAAATAAATAATTAACTACTTACACTACACACACAAACAAAAATGTATTTGACACATGTAATTGACATTAAATTTAGATAATTTATGTATCATAACATATTATTAATCCATGTAATCAAACTATCTAATGTTGTTTGTGTTAATTAAAAATAAAATAAAAAAAACACAGTACAATTTATTTCAATATCTAAGAAAATTATTTTTGTTTATATTTTACATCAAACACTCAACGGGTATCATGTCGATAGTATATACAGCGTGTTCGTTTTGATGTTTTTACATGTACGAACAATGATAAAAATAATAGGTACGTTCTAGTCTTTCAATTCGATAAACGAAAAATAAGGCGCATGCCTCACTAAATTCTTACCGCACTTTAGTAACATGCAAGATGTTACTAAAGTGCGGTAAGTGTTCGGACGTTTTGTTGTAGTCAAAATGTCCGTTTTGTCATGTAAAAATTACACTAGAACTGTGAAGGAACGACCAGATATTATTTCATGCTGCATATTCCTTTGATAACTAATATATTTATATGGGTTTGTCGATAGTTATTTTTTATTTCGAGTAAACGAGTGAGTAGTATCTGGGAAGGTCCGATGCTATAATAGTACTCGCTGGTGACCTGTGAGTTTAATCGTCACACCCGCTTGATTCTCGAGCAATATGCAAAAAGGTCAAGTAAAAACAATACAAAAAACCCAATTCATAAACGAGTGAGTAGTCAAGTTATTCACTTGAAGGTGTCCAGAGGAATTCTGTTGTATTCGCTTTTTCACGCAGCTATTAAATATTATGTTTGTCTCGTTCACAGTCATTATTTGGTTTTAGAGATAATTTGAATGTGATTGCACTGGAGTATTAGAGAAAATATGTGTGCAGTGTGCAGTGATATGCATATCACTGGCAGTGTGTGACTATTATCTTTTTCACTTAATGTTTTCTGTCGTGTGTACTCTTTCTTGGTGATGTAATGAATTTTGATTTTTTGTGAAAAATAAAATCATTGTTTTACTAGTATCATGCTGACATTTATTATATTTAAATTTTATAATATGAAATGATAGGTATTAGTGTTGTTAAATACAGCGCCAATTAACACATTTTGCTGATATATTTAACCTAGACGTAATACGTACCTACTATTAATTACAAATAATAATTGTAATTAATAATATTTACAATTTATCTAATTTCTCGCAGTTCTCATCACAATAAAATAAATATATATCAGCAATATTTTTTATCGATGAATTAGGTATGCTTACTTTACATATTTCATATTTTATGATTTAAGTATGTTTTATCTCAACTGAACGAAGCCGGAATCAATCTAGCACCCACAGAGCATATGAAATGTTAATCCATAGTCATGGTCTGATTCTTTTGTTCCAGATGCCATCATCCCCCCCAGACAGCAAAGAGCATCTTCGACCTCCTTCACCTGACGACGACGCATATCCCAATCATTTCGCGTCAATCGATATCGTAGATAATCCAATGTTATATCGGTCTGCCAACGAGGTCCTCAAAGGTAAAAACAACGACACCATGGATCACACAATAGAAAACAATAATTCTTTCGCGTCAAACAGGGAAGATCGTTTTGATGTATTTGGTAAAAATGTCGCGATGAAACTTCGAGATCTGCCGACGACACAGCGAATAATGGCCGAGAAATTAATCAACGACTGCCTTTTCGAAGCTGAGATGGAAAATTTAGACAGAAGCTGGAGATTAGTTAATAACAATACTGACAGTACTACGTGATTCTACGGACTCAGTGATACGGTATTAAAGTGCTACATTAGCTTGTTCTAGTTACGAAATCCATTCTAAAAGTTCAAAGGGGCTTCAGTTTGGTTTGTGTGTTAATGTTCAGAATGTGATGTCAATTTTACGAAGTCTATGATGGTAAAATTATCAAAAAAAAAAACAATTTCGTTAAAATTGATACAATTTCTAATGACGTCTAATTATCAACTGCAGCAACTGTAGATACCTATAATAATTTATTAAAATTAGGTAGTTATATAAAATTAACTTCTTGATCTTACAAAATTTTGAGAACTGCAAGAAAAATATGTTACCGTTATTTTGTGTAGGTACATTTAGTACACATGTGCACAATTTCGGGCCTATTGCCATATGGCAAAATCTTCTAACCTACCATATTCATTTGGTGAGGTAATTTGTGTTTATGACACGTACCGATTAACCGTTAAAAAACCGTGAGGAGAGGACAAGGATCCAATAAGGAGACAAATTTAAGTTTTATGTGTAAGGAAATGATTCCTCAGTTGTGACACGATATGATTCCAAAGTTGGGCTGCTTGTACGGAGAAAGATAGAAAAGGAAGTATTGTATACCTACTGGGATACTGAGCCTTCTTTTGAGTATTTGCACGAAGAGTCAACCCGTGTTCTGAGAGGAAATGAAATTGATTTCTTAGATAAACTTGAGCGTTGGGGTTGCTTAAGATCTATTATTTCAAGTAATGTGTAAATTAATAAAAGCAATTAAAAATTCACATACATATTATGACGTATAATTATATAATTTTAATGTCATATTTTTCTAAATCATCTGAATTTGATTGCACCCTCTGAACTGTATAAATTAAAATAAAAGAACTAAGTTGTATTTGAAAAAAAAAGACAAGTATATAATTCAAGTTTTGGTTATGACTAAACTTAATTTGATCCACCAGAAATGTCAATAAATACGAATGTTGGGAGAATAATACTAATCATGGAAACTAAAGAACACATATTTCTGTTAAACTTGGAATTTTCTCAACTCATGTCTTGCTGTGAGGTCGACTTTTAGTGATATTCAAAAGGAAATAAAGAAATATGGCTAGGGGCTATAAAACAAAATGTTCTATTTTTTTCTGAAAAATCTTTGTTATTCTTCTTTCAAAATTCATAATTGAGTAAATGATTGATCACATTCAATGTAGGATTTTCTTTGTATCTGTACGTTATTCTTTACCTATTGTCATTGTATAATATATTTATTTCAATTATAACAAGTTGTTTGAAAATTTTATAAACCATTTGTTTTTGTTATAAAATAGACTACCTAATGATTTGTAACATAATTGAAGAAGTGTCGTTTATAATAAAGTGATATTTTTTTATTTCTAAGTGCGATGTAATGAATCTTCAGATTTATTTTTTTTTAATTAGAGGTACGAAGGTACCTCTAATAAAAAAAAACTAATTTAACTTATAGCCCCTCAATACCTATCCGACATGTACAATCCGCTCACCTCAAACAACAGACAAAAATCCCTCCGCTCAGCTCAAAGTTCTGCAATCGGTAAGATAAAGGAGGTTAATCGAGTGCACAAATCAAACTTCGGTGATCGTGCTTTCGCTGTAGCGGGTCCATCCTCATGGAATAAACTCCCATACCGACTGAGACAAATAGACAATATAACGACATTTGAAAAACAACTAAAGACATATCTGTTCAACATTTCACATAACAACACCTCGCAACACTTGACTCAATCAATCAAATAAGAAACGACTTAATAACGTTGTCCCCAACTGCTCCACGACATCAACTCTTTAATTACTTACTTCTAAACGTTACATGGCAATTACCTAAAATAGAATGAAACTGAGTCCAAAAACACAGATTTTAAGATTTTTAGGATTTTAAGCCTTAAACGTCTAGTTTTTTAGTTAAGATTTTTAGGATTTCAAGCCTTAAACGTCTAGTTTAATTTAATTGTCTGTCAATTTAACATTTAATTTAATGTTTAGTTTAATTTTAACTTATTGTTTAATTTAATTAATTTAATGTAAAGCGCCCTTGAGGTGATTTTCCACGAAAACGGCGCTATACAAGTTATCCAACTATAATAACTTAAAGGACATGGGATTACCTGTAGGGGCTTGATTAAGATCCTTACCTATCATTCTTTCAGTAGGAATGAGGCATTTTTAAAATTTTACCTCTTTTTGACATTAATATCTATGTGATGTACCTATACATTATTATATTTTGTGAATATAACGTTACACTGAAGCAAATATATTTGTCTAACAAGTCCCGTCAAACGGTGGAATCATACCTATAGTTTCAAATTTGGAGAAATGAACCACGTGTTTAGTTGATGTTAAAAAAATGCCAAAATGTTGAACGTTTTAGACACGCAAATTCAATTCGATAATTGCTTTATAGAAATTTATCATGCTCAAGGCCGAGTCTGTCTGTCTGATAATACCAAAGTAAATCCAATCAACTTGACGGTTCAAACTCTTTATAATACCCAATATCTCAACACTGGCTAAACCAGTCTCGTAATTTTTCAAATGACACTTCTGGTCCGTGGCAGACACACCAATAAAATACAATACAGCATTCAGATCTAGCGTAAAAACGCCACAAATTAGTTCTTTGCTAACGATAATCCAATGATGGATTTTCATTTGTGAAACAGATTCCAAAAATACTAAAAGATTTTTTATCGACCACAGTGGTAAGACGTTCGACTTAATTAATTACAATAGCAATACCAAAATATTATATGTATTTTATTTAAGACCTAACAATGTTTTAATTTATGCTATATTCAACAAATCTTTTTAAACTTATCTAATTATTAAGAGGGGGACTGCTGCCAACGGATCTATTTTTTTAATTTGATATACCATCATTATTTACATATTATCATTTTGAAATCGTTTGAAAAAACTAATTTAGATAGTTTGGGTATTAATAAAGAAATATATATCTTTACTTTTTGTAAATGTTCTGTATAGAAAAATAATGGCGTACCCCGATTTTTAACGTTTATCTTATATTTTTAATAAAATATAAGGCGTAATTCAACATATTTTTTTTTAAATTGAAGAAGACTAAAATATCTAGGAAAATATGATGTGACGTTGCATTAATGCTTCAGGTTTAGTAAATAAACCTAAAAAACAAGAATATATACAGAACATAATTAAAAAGTTAAGGTATATTTTTCTTTATTAATATCCAAACTAACTAGGTTATTTTTTTTTAAAATGATTCGTTTTGTAGTAATGATACATATCCAAATTGAAAAAATAGGTAGGTACGTTTGCAGCGGTGACCCTCTAAATTGAATAGGTATATAATAAAAATATCCAAAATTTATTTATTTTTATTTATTTATTTATTCAAAAACATAATATACATAATATGTATACTATAATACATGGTTTATATACATTAATTAATTTACATACAATATCACCTCCCTCTTAAAGCTATAGCTTGTGTAGAGGGAGGATGTGTGTATCTATCTACATACATACCATCACGCCATGTCCCTCGCGGGGTAGGCAGAGAGAACAGAACGCCACACTATTCTATCTTGACATACATTCACCGCCTCGTCAACATTCATGGTACGTCTCATGCATGTTCTTCTAATGTTCAGACTTCTAACATTTCCTTCTTTCAGAATATCGTTCACATGGTCGTGCCATCCTTTTCTTGGGCGCCCCCGACCTCTTTTTCCATTCCTGTCAGCCTTATATATTTTTTTCGTCAAGCGTTCTTCATTCATTCTTTCCACGTGACCAAACCATCTAAGTGTGTTAACTTTCATTCTAGTTACTACATCTTTCTTCATCTTACATTCTTTCCTAGTGACCTCATTTCTAACTCTATCATACATCGTTCTATTACAAATTCTTCTTAACGATCTCATTTCCACTGCATTTATTCTACTTTCATGCGACTTCTGCCATGTCCAGGTTTCACTTGCATACATCAAGGTTGGCACTACAATTGCGTTATGAATGGCAACTTTAGCTTCCTTTGATACGTTACGATCATTCATAACTGGTTTAAGTGCTCCATTCACTCTGTTTCCTGCCATAACTCTTCTTTCAATATCCTCATCAGGCCGTCCATTCCGTTGGAACATGCTTCCCAGATAAACATATTCGTCGACTTGTTCAAGCCATTCATTCTCTACTTTTATTTGACACGATGTTCTGCTTTCACACTTTTCAAAGACCATTACCTTTGATTTGCTAGCATTCATCATCAGTCCGTACTCTATGCATCCTTCATATACCATGCTTACTAGATACTGTAACTCTTCCACGCTTTCTGCTAACAGGACTTTATCGTCTGCATACATCAAATCACGCACTGTTACAGTACTCAGTTTCAGACCCTTATTTTCATCCCTAAGGGCTCTTATGCAGAAATCAATGTACAGATTAAAGAGCCATGGTGACAACACGCACCCCTGTCTTACGCCACTATTAATAGAGAACCACGACGTTACTGTGTCGTTGACACGAACACATGCCTCGCTATCCTCATACAATGACGCGATTGCGCGTATCAGCTTGCTCTTCACTCCGTACACTGACAATATATCCCATAGTTTTTCTCTGTTGACTTTATCATAGGCCTTTTCAAGGTCTATAAAAGCACAAAAAAGCTTCTGGTTTTTATCCAGGACCTTTTCTGTAACCATACGCAGAGAAAAAATTTGGTCTATACATCCTCTGCCGCCCACAAACGCTCCTTGGACATCCCATATCTTGCTTTCTGTAACCTTTCGTACTCTTTGATCCGAAATTCTTGCATACATCTTACCAACTGAGCTTAGCAAACTTATGGCTCTATAGTTTTTGCAGTCAAGCTTCGATCCTTTACCTTTGTACAAGGGGACCACGACTGCATTTCTCCAGTCTGAAGGAGTGCGTCCTGCTTCCCAACATTTGTTGAAAAGAGAGTGACACCACTCCAACATCTGATCGCCGCCATACTTTATAAGTTCAGCTGATACACTGTCATACCCAGCAGCTTTTCCCGCTTTCGCGTGTTTAACTGCTTCAAACACTTCGTCTTTCGTAATTTCATCTTTTTCATCTTCGTATACTTGCCATGCTCTCTGATTCATGTCAGCACTCAAACCGCAATCATACAGCTCCTTGAAGTATTCTTTCCATCGTTCTTTTACGCCATCTTCATCCATAATTAATTTTCCATCTTTATCATTTATACCTTGCGATACTTTGACACTTCCATTTTTTCTTTTCGCCACGCCTTTCCAGAACATTTTCATGTTACCAGGAAAGTCATTGGCTATTTTCAGGCTTTCTTTCTCTTTCAGAAAATCTTTTTCTCTTTTTACAATATCTTTTACCATTTTTTTACATTCTTTATACTTCTCTTTTGCTCTTTCTTCACTGTTAGATCCTTTCGCAGCTATTAATGCCATCCATGCTTTTTTCTTCTCACCCACAACAAATTTTACTCTCTCATTCCACCATGCGTCGCCTTTCTTTCCGCCTCTTTTAGCAACACCACAAACTCTCTCTGCAGTCTTACATACGGTCTCTTTCAAGGTCGTCCATGCTTCTTCGATGATTCCTTTACTGTCTATAGCTAAAAGAAGTTTGCTTCCGATATCTTTCACATATTGTTTTCTTACATTCTCATCTTGCAGCCTTTCCACTTTGGTTCGCTTCGGTGGATCACTACGGTGGGTTTTTGAGCGCCAACCGGTGAACAGATCAATTTTGGATATCACCAAGTAATGGTCTGTTTCCAGCTCCGCGCCCCTATACACCCTAGTATCCACTGTCGCTTTCCTCAGTGCGGCGTCCACACATACATAATCAATTATCGACCTTTCGTTCCCTCTTTGCCATGTATACTGGTGAACTCTTTTGTGGCTGAATACAGTATTCGCCACAAATAGATTTCCTTCCGTACAGACTTCCAGAAGTCTCTTACCATTTTCATTCACTCTACTATCACCGTGGGGACCAAGGACAGACTCAAAATCTTTCCGACGGACGCCCACCCACCCATTAAGATCTCCAGCCAGAATCACTCTTTCATTATCTTTTTTCATGTTCATTATTTCAGTCAGCCTGTTCCAGAATTCATCCTTTTCACTTTCGCTATCGGAGTTCACAGGTGCGTATCCTATAATTAGAAATACGCTTGTAATTCCAATCTTCAGCCTTACCCACATCAGTCTAGACCATTCAAGCTTGTACTCTTTCATACATGTCCCCATTCGTTTCGCTAGAATCAGCCCGACTCCCTTGCATGCAAAATCGTCACTCTTCACACCCGACCAAAGCTCTATCATACCATCGTTTCGTACGTTCATCCCTTTACCTTTCTTTTTTGTTTCACTTACACACATAATATCAATCTCTTTCTCTTTCATCACGTCACACATTTCGTTCATCTTTCTATCCATTCCACCTCTAATATTCCACACTCCTATTCTGCATTCTGTTCTCCTCTTTTTGCCTACCCCCTGGACCGTTACATGACGAGTGGCAGGCTGCATCGATGTATCCCGAAGGAATCCAGGGGGTTTTGTTGCTTACATACTAAGTATACATTACACTAAAACACTAAAAAAAAATACTTAAAATTAGCAAGAATGTCCTTTTTGTTACAAGCATTTCTACAAATATCCTGACCCACTATGGTGACGAATTTGCTGTGGCGGATGTCGTCCTAGTTGTAGTTCACAAAAACGGTCGCTTACGCGTACAATGTGCCGCATCACAGAATTGCTCAAATGACGGAGTAAATGAAGTGTGTGGGCCAAGAGTCGTACAGGGGGGCAAGTCTGGTTCGACCGGCGAAATCAAAACCCCAGTGATTACCCATATCATGGATATAATTATCGTATGGAGTTCTATGACATCTAAAGATATTGTAGAACTCCATATAATAATTATATCCATGATATGGGTAATCACGAGGGTTTTGATTTCGCCGATCGAACCAGACTTGCCCCCCAGGTTGACGGTCTCGACGACTGTGTACAGTGTGAGAAGAGAAGAATGTCGGTCAAAAGGTCGTACGAGGATGACGGTCTCCACTGTGTATAGTGCGGCGAACGATGATCTCACGTCCAGCACGTCCAGAAACAAACATATTGCTAAATTATATGGCACGTTTCTAGGAGCACAGTATGCATGCATAACAACACGTGGGTGACATACTATAGAACACGTGGTCAAAGAGTAGGTAGAATTATACCCTTTTGTAAAAGTCTACTTTACGGCGCTTCTAGGAGCACACTATGCACGGATATATACACTTGGGTGACACACTAGAGACACGTGGTCAATAGGTAAGTCTAAAGTTAGGTATAATTAAACACTAAAAACTACTTTACGGCACTAGCAAACAAACAGTTACGGAGCGGCGCGCAAACGCGTGCGCGCGCGGCGATTGACGGGACGAGACCCGACGGGACGAGACGAGATGTGTATCTATCTAAAACATAATATACATAATATACAATAATACATGGTTTATATACATTAATTAATTTACATACAATATCACCTCCCTCTTAAAGCTATAGCTTGTGTAGAGGGAGGATGTGTGTATCTATCTAAAACATAATATACATAATATACAATAATACATGGTTTATATACATTAATTAATTTACATACAATATCACCTCCCTCTTAAAGCTATAGCTTGTGTAGAGGGAGGATGTGTGTATATATCTAAAACATAATATACATAATATACAATAATACATGGTTTATATACATTAATTAATTTACATACAATATCACCTCCCTCTTAAAGCTATAGCTTGTGTAGAGGGAGGATGTGTGTATCTATCTAAAACATAATATACAATAATACATGGTTTATATACATTAATTAATTTACATACAATATCACCTCCCTCTTAAAGCTATAGCTTGTGTAGAGGGAGGATGTGTGTATCTATCTAAAACATAATATACAATAATACATGGTTTATATACATTAATTAATTTACATACAATATCACCTCCCTCTTAAAGCTATAGCTTGTGTAGAGGGAGGATGTGTGTATCTATCTAAAACATAATATACATAATATACAATAATACATAGTTTATATACATTAATTAATTTACATACAATATCACCTCCCTCTTAAAGCTATAGCTTGTGTAGAGGGAGGATGTGTGTATCTATCTAAAACATAATATATGTACATAATATACAATAATACATGGTTTATATACATTAATTAATTTACATACAATATCACCTCCCTCTTAAAGCTATAGCTTGTGTAGAGGGAGGATGTGTGTATCTATCTAAAACATAATATACATAATATACAATAATACATGGTTTATATACATTAATTAATTTACATACAATATCACCTCCCTCTTAAAGCTATAGCTTGTGTAGAGGGAGGATGTGTGTATCTATCTAAAACATAATATACATAATATACAATAATACATAGTTTATATACATTAATTAATTTACATACAATATCACCTCCCTCTTAAAGCTATAGCTTGTGTAGAGGGAGGATGTGTGTATCTATCTAAAACATAATATACATAATATACAATAATACATGGTTTATATACATTAATTAATTTACATACAATATCACCTCCCTCTTAAAGCTATAGGTTGTGTAGAGGGAGGATGTGTGTATCTATCTAAAACATAAT
This sequence comes from Molanna angustata, assembly GCA_963576475.1. Classification (NCBI taxonomy): domain Eukaryota; kingdom Metazoa; phylum Arthropoda; class Insecta; order Trichoptera; family Molannidae; genus Molanna; species Molanna angustata. The sequence continues at coordinate 4,369,287 of OY754974.1, read as the reverse complement.
ATATGTACATAATATACAATAATACATGGTTTATATACATTAATTAATTTACATACAATATCACCTCCCTCTTAAAGATATAGCTTGTGTAGAGGGAGGATGTGTGTATCTATCTAAAACATAATATACATAATATACAATAATACATGGTTTATATACATTAATTAATTTACATACAATATCACCTCCCTCTTAAAGCTATAGCTTGTGTAGAGGGAGGATGTGTGTATCTATCTAAAACATAATATACATAATATACAATAATACATAGTTTATATACATTAATTAATTTACATACAATATCACCTCCCTCTTAAAGCTATAGCTTGTGTAGAGGGAGGATGTGTGTATCTATCTAAAACATAATATACAGTAATACATGGTTTATATACATTAATTAATTTACATACAATATCACCTCCCTCTTAAAGCTATAGCTTGTGTAGAGGGAGGATGTGTGTATCTATCTAAAACATAATATACATAATATACAATAATACATGGTTTATATACATTAATTAATTTACATACAATATCACCTCCCTCTTAAAGCTATAGCTTGTGTAGAGGGAGGATGTGTGTATCTATCTAAAACATAATATACATAATATACAATAATACATGGTTTATATACATTAATTAATTTACATACAATATCACCTCCCTCTTAAAGCTATAGCTTGTGTAGAGGGAGGATGTGTGTATCTATCTAAAACATAATATACATAATATACCATAATACATAGTTTATATACATTAATTAATTTACATACAATATCACCTCCCTCTTAAAGCTATAGCTTGTGTAGAGGGAGGATGTGTGTATCTATCTAAAACATAATATACATAATATACAATAATACATGGTTTATATACATTAATTAATTTACATACAATATCACCTCCCTCTTAAAGCTATAGCTTGTGTAGAGGGAGGATGTGTGTATCTATCTAAAACATAATATACATAATATACAATAATACATGGTTTATATACATTAATTAATTTACATACAATATCACCTCCCTCTTAAAGCTATAGCTTGTGTAGAGGGAGGATGTGTGTATCTATCTAAAACATAATATACATAATATACAATAATACATGGTTTATATACATTAATTAATTTACATACAATATCACCTCCCTCTTAAAGCTATAGCTTGTGTAGAGGGAGGATGTGTGTATCTATCTAAAACATAATATACATAATATACAATAATACATGGTTTATATACATTAATTAATTTACATACAATATCACCTCCCTCTTAAAGCTATAGCTTGTGTAGAGGGAGGATGTGTGTATCTATCTAAAACATAATATACATAATATACAATAATACATGGTTTATATACATTAATTAATTTACATACAATATCACCTCCCTCTTAAAGCTATAGCTTGTGTAGAGGGAGGATGTGTGTATCTATCTAAAACATAATATACATAATATACAATAATACATGGTTTATATACATTAATTAATTTACATACAATATCACCTCCCTCTTAAAGCTATAGCTTGTGTAGAGGGAGGATGTGTGTATCTATCTAAAACATAATATACAATAATACATGGTTTATATACATTAATTAATTTACATACAATATCACCTCCCTCTTAAAGCTATAGCTTGTGTAGAGGGAGGATGTGTGTATCTATCTAAAACATAATATACATAATATACAATAATACATGGTTTATATACATTAATTAATTTACATACAATATCACCTCCCTCTTAATGCTATAGCTTGTGTAGAGGGGGGATGTGTGTATCTAAGTATCTGAAAATGAAAAACAATAACAATAAAGAATGAAATTAAACTAAAACCAAACTAAAAAAAATTAATACATTATAGGTAATAATAATACATTGATCTTAATTCAGTGCCAAAGTGTTGTTGATTCTTTAGTCACATGATTAAATTGAAGATCTGCTATTGGTAAATTGATTAAATACCGAGTGCATGGAAGTAATCATTGTTTTGTTGAGTAATTTGAAATGAAATTGATCACAACATATTCCAAATCATTTATGTATAGGTAGTTTCATAAAGTTCTTTTTGAGCTGATAGAAGAAAATGAATTCTTAATGACCCCTTTCATATTTTTTTCTAATTTTTCATTATTGAGGTCGACTTATATTTGGATACTTTGTATTTCTTATATACATAATTCCTTTATATGGAATATTCTAGACCATATAACTAACTATTATTTTTTTATAACTTATGTGTTTTTCTTTAATTTGTTTGCTTGCGGATTTATGATTGAATGCGAGTCATATCTAATCATGCGGACAAATAATTCGAGTCATATCAAATGCATCTAAACACCTGACAACAGTGATCTATGACCTCTTCTCTATGTGTTTGAAATGTCAAATCGCGTCGGGAATCATTTTGTTGACATATTATGACGGACATTTTGGTCTGATTGATCTGTTTTATTTGTTTTGATGTTTTTTGATGAAGTGGTAAACTAGTTATAAATAGATACATACTAAGGCTGTGTTTCTCGAACAAAGATTAATGTAAAAGTATAGTAAAAGTAATACTTTTGGTTGTTTCATTGCAATGTTATACCGTCAAACGATACAATTTTGAACAAATTTATAAAATCAAGTAATTTGAAGTATTATTCATACTTTTGTTAAAACAACCCAGCCTTAGTATTTTAATCGTGTGCCTTTCTTATATATGTAGAGCTGAAACTATCATCACCCATTTCAAAAGTGTATTGTGACTGTAAAGTTGTAAACTGCTAGCCCTAGAACAGGGTTTCCTAGTTGGGCGGCAGTAGCCTACTTGTTTGTGCCATTGTAAAATATGGTGTGATAAAAAAAATATACCTTATAAATCTTTCGACATTTTGAATATAAAAGGTACCTAGGTATATATTTTATATCTGACAGTTGTTTTTGTAAAATTTGAATATATATGTAAATATATTCAATCACATTTCGAGGTCATATAATATTTAGTTTAACTTTTAAATGCTTTATCCGCCATGTCAGATCGAAAACGTTGATACTGTGACAAAATGACGGATAGGATAGGAACTGTCCATCTGTCATCATAAATTTAAATTTGTCCTTTAACTGTTCTTTGTAAATGTTGTTCTTGATCGTACCATATCCTTCTCCATATTTAATGTTAACTTGATATTATTAAAATTAATTTAATTGATAGCTTTGTTGTTAAAATAACTACCTACTGGTTTACCTATAACCATGTAACGACACTACATATTTGATTTTTGGTATAATAAATAACAATTATTCACAGATTAAATCAATAAATTATAATGTGTTCGGTATTTAGAAGAAATCGAAACTAACGAGATTTCAATATAGCCATAACCTCATAAATTTAAAATGTTAATATTTTATGACGTTGTATGTGTAAATCGATTGTATGTATAAGACAATGATAGAACTAAATATTTTTTGTTTCAAATCATATTTTTTATTTTTTGAGAATCATTACGATCTCATATATTTGGGGCACCAGTTTTAATTCATTTGTATTATAAAAATTGTTTGGTTTCGATATTTTTACTAAACCTTTGTAATACGAAGCTAAAAATTAGTTTTATGAACAATGCAAATGTTCAGTAGTCTACCTACACATAATATATTTTCTATATAATTTTTTTTTTATAAAAAATGAATATGTCCTTGTTAAAAAAGTACATCTGCATCTGCCTACGTTCCCTAAAATATGCAAATAAATGCTTGTGCTATAGGTGAACGAAATCTGTGGAGGCAGGATTCGAACTCGCGACCACTGGATTACTAGCCCAGCGCGCTAACCGCTCTGCCATCGACCCATCTAATATAGTTAATATTAAGTTCGCAATTAACTTGATTTTTTACTGTCACAAAATATAAAAAATATTTACAAATAATTGAGATATTTTTTGTTTTTTATTGTAAAAGATGTTTTTCTTTTTACTGTTGGTTGCTGATTCTTCATTTTTAAATGAATTTTTTGTATTATTAGATGTTATTGTTTTATTTTTTTGTTTTTTTTTTTTTACAAAAAATGAATATATCCTTTGCTAAACTAGTACATATACATCTTCCTTCATTCCCTAAATGAAGCATAAATGCTTGTGAACGAAATCGGTCGAAGCAGGATTCGAACTCGCGATCACTGGATTACTAGCCCAGCGCGCTAAACCGCTCTGCCATCGACACATCTAAACTAATAACTGATAGAAATTGCCATCGGGCAACATGACCGCCATATTATGTCTTCTTCTTCTTCCTCTCTTTTTAGGCCTGTTTATTTTCTGCGTCAGCTTCCCTCATGGTGATATGGACTGCCAACTGTCCTTCCATCTTTTGGGAGGTCGTCCTGGAGGTCTGCTTTCTTGGGGAACATTATCCCTGGCAACATTGACGGTTCTTGAATCAGTCATTCTTGACACGAGTTCGTTCCAGAACCTTCTTCTCTTTCAACCCCATATTACGATATCCTCAACTTCGCACATCCTTTGGATCTCTGTGTTTTGTTCTCTATCACGAAGGGTTTTGCCAGCGATGCTTCATTGTGGAAAATATATTTTTTACATAGTTAAAGGATTTTATTGTTATTAATATATGTAGTGGGAGTAGTCTATCTAAGTATGTTTTTTTTAAAGATTTTTAAAAGTACTGCAATGGCTTGTAACATTTGAAACATTGTAGATCAACAAAGCTAAATTGACAATTACCTTCGGACATTTTACCTTATATATAAATAAATAAATCAAAGTAGGATTATAGTTAGACTATTTATTACTCAAGAACGGCTGGACCAATCGTAATGATCTATTATTTGTTTGATCGTCTCCGCCCCAGTTAACATAATAAGTATAAAAAATATCGAAAAAATTAACGGAAAAATAAAAAGATATAAAAAAACATATAAATAAACTGTACGCCTTGTACCTATTGTGCAAACAATACAACTTTATATGAAATCTATAATATAATTACTGTACGCCATCTTTTTTCGTCCTTCAACGGATCGCCAGTGAAATAATTTTTCCTTAAACAAATTTCGCGTTCGAAATTTTTATTTGAAATAAAAAATAAATTGATGCGAAAAAGTACAAATTAATCGTTTAAAACGTATTTTCTGCATAAATTGACAATATTATTGTTTAACAAGGAATTTTAAACATTCAGAATAAATTTTAACCATAATAATCTGCGGAATATCCATTTTGAATATTGACACAATTGCTTTCAATGTGTCATAATAATACGCAAAAAGATGACAGGTAAGTTTTCGTTTAATCGCATTATTTAATTATATATGCATAATTTATCGTTATTATTGGATTACATATTATAAAAAGATATTCAGTCTTAACTGTTGTGTACTGTTCTAAATGGTATTTCGAATATACATTCAAATTATCAATGTTTGAAATTTCAAACGTACGCATTTCATATAACGCATTTCTTTCAAAACATTGTCGAATATATTATTTTTTATAATTTTCGCATTTTTACTATAAAAATACTGTTTTATTACTTGATTTTAACGTTTTTACGTAAATATATTTAGTTTTGAAATGTTGTGTAATGTCCTAAATGGTATATTTGAGGATATTTAGTTTTATAAGGTTATTTCGCAACTGCCGCGTAGCGGCAAATAAAGCCGGCCGGCCGTTTTTTTTTTTTTTTTTTAACATGTCTACGTAGGGGACGCCAGCTATTAGGATTTGGGTCCATTTTACTCTTCCGAAGAAGCGCACTACGTAGCGTTGGGAGGGGTTTGCAATCTAGAAATGAGTTTATTAATTCGGATTTTAAAAAGACCCGGGTTGTACGAAGATGGAAACACAGAATTCGGAAGATCGTTCCACAGTCGGGCTGCTGTATTAATAAAGGAGTTCGTTGGGGGTTGGGCCGCGATATCGGCCAGGGGCAAAGCCCCTAGTCTAAATAAATGAATCAAAAATCAAATGTATAACTTCAGTGTAGGTAGGCTACCTACTTAACAAATATTTGATAAATTTAGAATAGAAACACGAGGTAAGTACCTACCTAATAATATTGATTTAATTGGCATTATTATTTAATTTATTTTAAAAAGGAATTTATTCTATGAAGAAAAATTGAAAAACAAAGCATATGGATTAAAGAAGTTTTGACATCATGCTTGGGGTTGGTCAGATACAGAAAAATGTATACATTATTACCGATTTTTGCATTTTTTATATTATTAGTATCCCAATAAACTATTGAACTTAATATTTTTTTAAAATTCATTTTATTACGTTGATTAAATCCTAAATAAGGTTTATCAAAAAGTGAACACGACATCCATTGACTGAGGCGGTACGAAGCTCGCCGGGTCAGCTAGTTTGTAATAGATTTAAGTAACTACCATAAGTGTTTTTAGTTCTCAGAATAGAGTCTATTTTGTAATGTTTACTAGGTATGTGTGGGATGGAAGATATTAGATATAGATATCAACAAATTGATACACATTGTGGTGTTCATGTTGACAATAATTACATACTTAATTATGATTGACACGGACAAACTTATCCGGCCACCATTAATTCTAAGCTCTTATCTTAACTAACAATAATAATTTAGGCACCCTCCCCCCCTTTTTATTTTTATTTCCTCGAAATAACCATCGACTATCATATTTTTCATTAACGTATCAAGATGTATAGTATAATTAACGAGATGGTTTATTTGTAAATACTCATAATAATATATTCTCGTGAGACTGAACAAATCACCCTTAAATGTATCAATATGAAAGCAATTCAATCATGGTTCTATTAAATAAGAGATATGTCGGGCAACAGGGGGGTGGCCAGGAGTTGATAATGTAAGATATTGCCGCCGACGTCATTTTAATGGAAACAAAATTAATGTTCATTTTAAAACATACTTATTATATATTTAAAAAAAACTGTATCCTCACAAGAAAAAGAACCCAGCAACTTTGGATGGGGAGATATATATATATGTACATATATATTTCTTATAGAGCCACTTATAGGAAATACTTAAATACCATTATGTCCTCGAAGAAGCTACATACATACCATCACGTCATAAACCCACAACGTGGGGTTACCAGCGACAGGTGTGCGGGTTTACATATATTATAAAAGGAAGCACGTCACATACGTGTATGTCCATACACTGGACTAATCTCACCTAAAAAGGCACTACATTCAGAATGGGTGGTGAATCCTATTGCTGAACTAATGAGGTTCATTGCTGAACCTACATAGAATGAAGTTATGTTACCTTTATCAATATTTTTTTCACTTGTATACATTGTAAATACTGTAAGATTGCAGATAAACGATGACTTATATGTCGCTATTAGTTATACACACATTCATATTCTGTAACTGCTTGTATTCCTTAATGAATAAATAAATAAATAAAATACAACTTAATCAATTTTTAGCGTACTTGGGGTGAGATATTCACGAAAACGGCGCTATATAAACTGTACAAAATTATTATTATATTAAATACTTGATGTTGTTTCTGTTAAATATTTGATTAACCTATTATTTTTTCATCACTTCATAGCACCATGCGCAAGTGGCGAATTGTTTGCCAAAAGACAATTTCTTCCAACTTACCTACCAGTGCTTTCAGTCCAGAAAAGTAATAGGTATATAGCTGATTAAAAAATAGCATTAAATATTTTTTACCCTGACGGAAATCAATCCCAGGACGCTATCCAAGTAGTCAAACGATTTACTACCATATCAAAAAGGATGGCATTGATCACGAAATTATTGAACTATATTCCTTTTGTGTTTTTAGGTGTCCTCCTCCCGTCTTTGTTGATATGATCTGCAGGCCTCTTCATGACATGATCTTAATACGTTCTTATCTTGTCTTAATCACAAAAATGTATAAATCAGTGCTCGATCATAATTTTGATGTACAAATCAAACTTTGCGTTGAAATGTCATTATTTTTTTAATACATTAAGATAGTTAATTTTGGGAAGATGAGGTCAAAAAGGATGCGGCTCAGCTTCTCCAAGAGAGGAGCTGGAAAGTGGCAGCAGAGGACAGGATTGGATGGAGGCGAAAGTTAACGGAGGCCAAGGCTCGATCTGGGCTGTAGCGCCATCGAAGAAGAAGAAGAAGTTAATTTTAAACTATAGAATTTCTTAAGTATGTAGCTCTGCAGTTTGTTCATTGTAGCCGTGATAAACAAATAAGTCCATAGCAAATTTCATTCGCAAGCACAAGTATTTCTGCTTTATTTAGGGAATGAATGAGAATGTAAATGTAATGTACTTTTAACAAGGACTTATTCATTATTTAAAAAACCTACCACTACCGAGTGGAAGAAGAAAATAAAGTCGCAAAATGAGGTTACATATGTGCAAGAAAAGAAATACATATCTCCCTAACACCGGACCTGAGTCGCAGTGGCTGTATTTCCAGCGGTTATCAGATTTGTGTTGAATGTAATTGATCATACGGGCAGAGTAAGTGACGTTTTATGTTTTCCCGCCAAAATTGGTGACCCTACCGCCGCTAAGCGACCAAGATAATATTTTCAATTTTAGTCCTGACAAACCGCACCGTATTAATCCAATTACTTCGTTGGTTTACATACTTTAGGTACACCCATTTTACGGACATTCAGTGCTCAGTGACCAAAATGACCAAGCTGGGTTGTTTCAACGAAAGTATAGATACTAGTATAGATTTCATAAAATTGTTCAAAACTGAATCGTTAGACGGCATTAGATTTCAATGAAACAACCAAAAATGTTGAACATTTTTTAGAAATCAAAGTATTTTAACTATAGGTACTTTTACTTCAATCTTTGTTCGAGAAACACAACCTAAGTATGTAAAATAAATACGTGTTGTTAAAATTATCGACAAACAACTTGAAAGAGCACGTGGGCTGCGCGGAACAAAATTTTGGGTTATTTTCTTGGTTGTTAGATGTCCAAACCGCGCCTTTCCGCTGAAAGTTGTAAAGTTATTTGCCGATAGCAAAACAAGTTTAAACTATGATGTACATAGGTATCAGCTTTTTGGGTTTTGATCTTAATAGAAATTTCAGGAATCAGAATTAGGAAATCCCATACGTAATTATTATCTTTTTTTCAGCGGCGTTGCCGAATGATGGATTGAAATTTACATACCATGTTAGTAAAAATATTTTGGAAAATGCTCTGTATTCCTCCTTGCTCTCATCCTGATGCTCTTTGACTGAGGATAGCGGTGGCTGTATTCAATCACTTTTTTGGTGGCTCGCCTGCATGCTAATTTGCTCTGAGCAGAACTTAAGGGACAAGTCATTAGAGATTCCAGTGCAAACCCTATTATATCCCTCAATTTGGTTGGTGAGAGACCACGAGATCCGATCGTCCCTCCAACCTGCCCATCACAACAAGCTTCTTGAAACAGCCTGGTTTTATCCTGGACATATGAACAATGAACCGCGCATATATTTTGACGTGTATGGGTAATTTTTAAAATTCTTTTGAACATTTCAAGATCAAAAAAACAAATCTTTTTTTAAGCCTGTTCTTTTCCATTCTTGGACATAGGTCTCCCCCTTGACCCTACACAACTCATTGTCTTGGGTACACTGCATCCATCTCCCTACGGAACATTTCTTGATGTCATCCGACCACCCGAAACAACCAAAGTAGCCGATGTAGCGGAAAGGGTCGCTGGTCTTGGCTGGTCGCTAGTGGTACTGGGCTGGGCATATTGCCAGATGCCAGGATTCACAATGCACCAAAAAGATCGTAGAATGGCGACGGAGAACATGTCGAAGAGGCGTCGGCAGACCCCAGGCAAGGTGATGTGATGACATCAAAAACACATATCATATAAAAAATATTAACAAAACATTCGTAAAACATTCTGTCTTAAACAGGACATTATCAACATACAGTAAAACATTTAATTATATTGACGTGTTTCACATAAAATACAAACCATTTCTTAACAAAATTAAGCAGATCCTCAGCGCAGGCCATGACATTGTAACTGAATATTAACTTCACCGTAACTCAGATTATATTTTTCATATCGTTTATAAATGATGAAATTTCTTACGTAAGTTTTGAGTGATTGTGCATCTTGATTCCTGATTCTTCAATTTATTTTACTTATTCAATTTATTTGTTTTGTGTGTAATAATTGTATTCATTTCATTCCGCTTACTTTATTGTTTAATTAATTAAAGTTGATATTACCTCTATCATTTAGTTTTGTTTAACCATATTTGAATTATATGTAAATTAGCTATAAACCACTTGTTTTTTGAGTCACTTCACGACATGTTTCGGAAGCGCTGTCCTTCCATCGACCGGCGTGTCGAGTCTCGATATTAGTTTTGTTTATTTTATTTGTTAATACTTTTTGTACGAAGCATTAAATATGTAAAATTTCACGTGTAAATTCGTAGTTGAAATACTTTTCCAACTGTCGATTTGTTCAGGAGAACTTTGTTCTCTTAACATATCGACAATGTTTCAAGCCAGGATACGCGAGAATTGTATGGAGAGGTCTACTTTTTTCACGGCTTTTCCAACTTTGAAGTCAAAAAACACCAACTTAGAGGCTTCGCAGCATATATGTTCCATACACGGATTTACTCAGAATTCGGAGTAGAACATTTCGTGTGTCTGTGTGTCTGTGTGTGTGTGTGTGTCCCCCCCCTTATAACTTTTGATCCGCTCAATTTACAGAGCCCAAAATTTCAGAATATATAAACAGTTATAGGCCTACAAAACTTTTATACTCAGAATTTTGAATTTTTGTTTCAATCAGGGGTTATCAACTTTTGAATTTTTACTTTATTTTTCCATATATCTCAGAAACCATAAAAGCTAGAACGCTGAAAATTGGTATAAACATAGAAAAATACAAAACCTCAAATTTATTTTTTCAAAAAAATTCCAGGGTTTCTCAAACATTTTTTATTAAGAAAAATATTTTTTTTATGATAAATTTATGAGTTTAACTGCCTATATTTCCAAATATTTTAAAAATATCGAAAAAAGCCGAAACACCCCAACTAGATAATTTAATATTAACATTGTAGTAGAAGACCTCAATTTTTTTTAACAATTTTTTTAAAAATTGAATTTAGTGACGACATTTCTTCATACAATTTGTATGGCAATCGCCTACACACAATATCTAAGAAAACCTAATTATTTGATACTAATCTCCAAACATACATACATACATACCATCATGCTGTTTTCATATTCTGCGTAGGATCAAAGGACTGACCTCCATACTATCCTATCTTGACATACATATATAGGTACAAGTGTTGTATAGAAAATCAAATATCTTAAAATATTAAATAATTTGTGTTTATGGGATTATAGTTTGGTACTTATTCTTCAACTATACATACTATCACTATCGACAGTTGGATCTCATGTGTTACATGCAACTAGTATATTTAAAGTATTATGTGCAAAATGCTATGTAATATATTCTGTGAATTTACAACCGAATAAAAATAAAAATTAAGTGATGATATTACGACGTCTCAATCAATTCAACTTTCATAAAAAGACAAAAGCTTATAATATACCTGTCTGATAATACCTGTCTAATAACTCTTAATTGACACTCCTTCCCCATATTCTATCACATCCCTCAACCTCTATCTCCCTGCTGTCTTTGTTGCTATGATTTTACATTTCATAATGATATGTGTTTATCTTTCTGTTTTGCTTTTTGTTATAAATCAAATGTACCTACCTATCACTACATTATGTATGGCCTCACGTTGCTTTGGTTGGTTGGAAGAAATTGTCTTATAGCAATAAACCCGCCATTGTACCTACACATAATATTGTAAATGAAGTAAAAAAAATAGTAAATAAGTATTTGGTTTAACCGAACAAAGCAGTTTAATGCAACACAATCAAGGTACATAGTAAACAATTTTTTGCTTGAGTGGAAAACATTTGTAGTTAGTTACTTTATTACCAGCAAAGAAATGTAGGTAAATCGATACTGTTATATTGATACCGTGCATAAAATATGTATAATCTTTTGTTGAACAATACATATTTTGAAAACAACAATTTGTGTTACTTGAATAAAACATGTATAGGTACCTACCTATGGCTGGACGTAGGTGGGTTTGTATCTACTAAAAAAATAAATAAACTGTTTCACATAATTTACTGAAGTTGTGAGCTTCGCATAGGAATTTCTTCTAGACCTTCTTTTTGTCTTTATAGTAATACAGTCCCGGTCTAAGTATGAGGATGTCCGAATCTCCGTCCATCTCGATCTTCATGTGGTCGCCCTTCGGATGTTTCACACACTAAAGACGCACATATTTACCAAAAACTTTTCTCTTGTTCTTTTTATTATTTCTTGCTTCTTCCCCGTTCATCTGGGGTCGGCTTTCCATTAGCTGCTCCTCACTCAGTTCTCTCTCAATATCCCCTCTCATATCCGAGAGGAACATTCCAACCGTTGGCCTCTCATGGACTCCCACTTCGGTCTAGAGAAGAAAGAACCCTTGCCATCCCACCTCACGTTACAGAATACTATTCATCTTCCTTCACTATTCATGCTGCCTGGTTATTGAATAATTTAGTATTGGACATTAGAACTGGCCCAACCTTCAAATCTCGCCTTAAACGCCCACTCTTTCTCTCCATTTCCTAACCAATGTACATTCCATCCCACAGACCATCCCTTTTGATTGTTCTTCATCATCTTCTTCGTAAAATGTAGTTATATTTGTATCAGTGTGTTAACTGTTATGTCTTATATTATATTTAATTTGTTCAATCAACTTTTTTTCTTAAATGGTCGAATAAATTGCCTATAGGCAATAAGTCCGTCATTTGTACAATGAAATATTATACAAAAAGTGTTGGCCTATGGAGAACCAGGTGGCCTATGGATGACATCTTGTTCTGGACTGAGTATGGGTATGTCCAGTGCGAATTTAACTTTTTCTAATTCTCTCAAATAATTATGGGTACTCTGCGATTTAAACAAACTCAACGAAAGATGTCCATCTGATGATAATATCAAAACAAAACTATTTATCTTTTATTTAACTACACTACGTACGAGAAATGAGTTAAGTATATTTGTACTGATGTCTTTTTATCTGACAAAAACAACACAAAAAAGGTTAGTTAGAAAAGTGTACATTGTATCGGTACAGATGTTGAATTATAGGTAGGTACCTTAGAAACTAAATAAAGCAATGAAATAACTCGGCAATTAGATAAAAATCTTCGATTTGTAGCCGTCGGTTCCATTCACGTTACTTTCTTTTGTATAGTTGGATGTTTTTATCTTAGAAAATTGCAACAAGAAAACTTAGTTAGACAATAGATACCAATCTATTTGTTTGTAATTGAGAGGAAGTTTTGCTAAGTCAAGTAGTCTGTAAATTCTAGGCCATGAGTAGGATATTTAAAAAAAAATTGCAAGTAATCCAATTGTTGATTTGTTCAAGAGAATTCATTTCTCTAAACGGATCGACAAAGTTTCTAGCCAAGATCCGCGATATTTTGCATAGTCAGGTCTACTTTCTTCATGTCACAAAACACCAACGCTTAACGCACAGTGGCGAAAATTTCAGTACATATATAGAAAGTGCTAGGCCCAAAAAACTTTTATACTCGGAAATATGAATTTTTGTTCCAGTCATTTTTTCCATATATCTCAAAAACCCTTAAAGTTAGGACGCTGATAATTTGTATAAATATAGACAAATACGCTATCTCAAACATGTTTTAATGAAAATATGCCACGGTTTCTCAAACACATTTTCTATAGAAAAACATTTTTTCCAAACATGTTTTGTGACAAATTTATGTGTTTAACTGCCTATAGGTACTTATATTTTTTTAAATTATATAAAAACGCTGAAATACTCAATAGAAAGTTTCATTTTATATAAACAAATACATTATAGTAGGTACCTAGTACATATCAAACTTTTTTAATAATTTTTGTAAAAATTGCATTAGTGACGACTTCGTTTCATACAACATGTTATCTACGGAGACTCTTAAAAGATTGATACTTTACACACATACATATTCGGAGTAAGAAAAATGGACTGATCTCCACACTATCCTGTCTTGACATTCATGTTTTGTATAGAAACAAAATATCCTTAAATATTCAATAACTTTGATTCAATGTTAATAGTTTGTCTTCAACTATACATAAATACTATAGCCATCGTCACTTGGATCAAATGTTTTACGTGCAACTGGTTTAAAAATTGAAATAATATTTAAAAGAGTGTTTCTCCACACTCGATTTATTACACTCGAGAGTTTTCGCTGATACCACTCGGCATTATCAAAATCTTAAATGAACATTTAGATTTAATAAACAACTACCTATTTACAAGATTATTAAAATTCCACTCTGTAGAAACATTCGGTTAAATAATTTCAAAAATCTCTTCAGTTCGGAATCATACACAAAACGCCAATATTAAAATCAAACGACTAACCACTGTACCACTGCGGTCAGCATTGTGTACCTACCTACTTGTTTACACTAACATTCAATTTTTTGAAATTTAATATTGTGTAAGTATGAAGTTTCTCTCTCTCGTGGTTTTAATAAAAAAAATCAATAATATCTGTAAACTTTATTTATTTATATGCACTTGTCATTAACTACTCTTGGACTCTTTTGTACGCCAATCACCTGTATGTAGGTATGTATAAACAAACAATTTATTTAATTTGCTCCGCTCTGAACATATCCACAATTAAATAATACATTATAATCTTCTCACGAACTGATTCCGAGAAATCTTTTATTCTCGATATTCTTCTGGTCATCGCTTTCACGTGGTGACCAGGAGACATTCGGTAGAACCAACCAACAGTAGAAACTCTGCAATGCGACCAAAGAACCAGATGATACGAGACAGATATCTACAGATACAGCAGGGAGATATCTTTGAAAGATAGGATCTCCTACTCAATCGGCATCTGTTAGTGAAATCCAATCCGATACAAAAGCTACCGGACCCACCGACAATGGGAGAACAGATTAACAGCAACTCGCCTTTCTTTAAACTACCGCCACAGGCCACAGTTGTACTAAGCAGTGAGAGGCATCGACAGTCGACGATATCTAGGACAGCGATACAAAACCAATGGATAAGGAACTAAAAATAAATTCATTTATTCATCATACCATTACGGTGAAAGAAGAGGTCTAGCATGGGCCGCGTTTGGTAAACTCTCTTCTCCGAAGTACGCCAATTATATTAAAAAGAAAGTCTTCGACGCTTGCGTTCTCTCGATACTACGTATGGCTGTGAAACTCTTGCGTTTACAACAAAATGCTACATAACTTAGCAGTAACACAAAGAGCTATGGAAGTGAGAATACTGCAATGCGTATTTCGTTGAGAGATAGAAAATCAACTAGTGGATAAGAAAGAAAACCAAAATAATCGACGTTGTCCAAAATCGACGTCCTGGGCAGGGCATGTCGCCCGAACCGCAGACTCCAGATGGACTAAGAAAGTGCTAAAATAGCGACCTAGAACGGGCAAAAGAAGTGTAGGAAGGTCTCAAACAAGAAGATCTGATGATATAAGACGAGTGGCTGGAGTCTGCTCAAGATAGGGAGCTGTGGAGGTCTCAGGAGGAGGCCTATGTCCATTACTGGACGAAGGAAGGCTGAAGAATAAGGAGAATAAGACCATCACGGCATATCCCATAATGTGGGGTAACCATTGACAAATGTGCGAGTATCCATTATCTCACGAAAAGGTCCAAGACACGTACGTGTATCCTCTCTCATCAGTCTCGTCTCACCCAAATAGACACGACATATACATAGAACTCAACAGAATTTCGCAGTCTCCTACCCAACTCTATTGGGAAAGTTTCAGACCTTGTAGCCCTATTCATCTCCGGAGCGGCTGCTCATCGGACAAAACAAAGAACTACTATCAAGCATATTTCATACCACTACCCATATTCTTTCTCTATCATATCTAGAACACTTTCATTGGAGACTCTATCGACCTA
The DNA here is from genome assembly GCA_963576475.1 of Molanna angustata. Lineage (NCBI taxonomy): Eukaryota > Metazoa > Arthropoda > Insecta > Trichoptera > Molannidae > Molanna > Molanna angustata. The sequence continues at coordinate 4,353,239 of OY754974.1, read as the reverse complement.
TGAGATGCGCATCAAATTTCTGTATATCAACATCTCGAATGCTCCATACAACAGTACCTACTGGCAACACGTATGCCTTAACAGCTCTCTATCTTGCACTTAGCTTTAGATGTCGGTTTCACATCAGTTTTTGCATTCAGTAGAAGGTGGATCTCTGACCTGAACATCTTCATTGAATAGTTATTGGCAGAACAATTGTTATTATTGTTTTGACAAATATTTTGATTATTTTATAAATATTTTTAATACAGACAGTTACAGACACCAATACTTTAGAAGCAATATGTGTCTACTTATGTGGTAGGGCTTGCCAAGTTAAAGAATACGGCTGACATCACCTGTGCACAGACGAATATTAGTGCAATAAAATACTCTAATTTGTATCAACCAAAAAAATCAGTTGACGTTCGACGTTGTACAGCGTTGTTTTGTCACTTTCTCTCTGACCTTTGCAACAATGCTTTATAAAACTGTCACCCACATTCTCTTATTTGTCGACCTCTAACTCCTTCAATGTTTCCAAATTTTTTTAATTAAATTCAACAAAAAATATCAATTATTTTGTGACATCTTTATAATTGTATTTTATTTTTATCAATCAGAGAGAAAACCTTCTAGATGTGTTCTTGAAGAAAGAACACTTTTTTATTAGTTAACGAGATTGGAAATCTAGAAAAAATTAAATTAAATCCAAAAATGATTAGGTAAAATAATTATGGTTGATGTTTGTACACCACTGATTTCAGATATATAATAATGCATTTTTTTGTTAAAAAATTATCACAAATAGATATTTTTATCGCGCTATTAAACATTGAATCGGTGTAGGTTAAAATACTTTTGCTTTCCTATTCAGGCTTTATATGAAACGTAATTCAATACTTTTTGATATAGCTACCTCGATATATGTACATAGATCTGCTAAATACAGAATTGACCACCACCCTCAATTTTATAAATACATTTTCTTTATCATTAATAGACATAGAACAGAATTTATTTATTTAATATTTTTTTGGAAGAGTTACAGTTATATGTACATTACAGTGTTACATTTAACACAACAACTTAACAGCCAATTTGAAGTATCAGCTGATAGGCCATTATATAGCTATGTTATCAAAAACAAAAAAACATAGAATAGTTCATTTGTACGATTCTTGTTATGAGAAATTTATATATGAAACTGAAATAACCTTCCTATGTTTCGGTTATTTCAGTTTCAACTTACATATAACAAAATATTGATGTATATATTTTTAATTGGAGTAATGATGAATTTTAGAATTGCAATTGGGAGATCGATGAATTTAGAATGGTAATTGCGATTATAATGAATTTATTAAGGAATATTTTTATTATTGCATATGCGCAAACATTGGATTTTTTTCCCTGTCGGGAGTCAAAGGTATTCAGATCCCTCATCTCATTAAAAAGGCATAATTGGTGAACGTTGTGCAAGCGCATAAAGTGATCACGTAAACCAGCCGATGACAGGTCGTAAGCCCTGTAGGTGTCTTGATTTCCCGGTTCTCCTACAGAAAATATTCCAACTTCGTCTCTATTGAGATAATTAAAAATCAGTTAAAAAATAATTTATACTGGTTATGGGGATAACTCTGAATTTAAAATGGTTATAGAGATAACGATAAATTTAGAATAATTATTGGGACAACGATTAATTTAGATCGGTTATTGGGAAAACGATGAATTTAAAATGGTTATTTGAATATGATGAATTTAGAATGATTATTGGGACAACGATGAATTAAGACTGGTTATGGGGATAACTTGAATTTAAAATGGTTATAGAGATAACGATGAATTTAGAATGGTTATTGGGACACGGTTAATTTAGAATAGTTATAGAGACATCGATGAATTTAGAATGATTATTTAGATAACCATGAATTGAAAATTTAAAGAGTTTTGGCTTTCAGTTATTTCTGCTCACCCCAACAAGAATAAAATGTAAATACATAAATATAAATATAACACACTTTTCTGATGTAATTTTACATCTCCATACGTCTTAGCTCCCCACTCGACAATACATCTTCAAATATTTACATATTGATATACATGTACCTACCCACCCACAGTAGAAATATTGTGTAATACCTACATCAGTCCTTTGGGGCACGTTTTCATGTCATTTGTAAGAAAAATGTATTTTCAAAGTTAAATATGAATAGCTTTGTCCTGTTGCCGGCTCTGTGTATAATATTATTATGATGCAAGGTCGGTATCTAGGTAATGCATGAAAACAAAATCTACTAACTACCCACAGCTAATTAGAGGCCTCTTCTAAACTTTTTCATTTGTTTTTTCTTGAGGGATTTTCTGCCATTCGAATTATATATTTTTTATGAAATTTATTTGCATTCCATTTTAAACAAAAACATGTAGAAAATAATGCGTATTAAAGTAGGTATGTAAAAAATTCGAAGCAACGTCAATCGCATATCATTATTCTTGGTGTTTTAAGAAAATGAGCTCTGTATTTATTATAAATTTTATGCAACACATGTCACCAAGACGAAGTTTTTTCTTATTTTCCCCATCCCTATAATATATTATTCTAGATATTATAATCGAATTTTATGTATTTCCTTGCTTTTGTTATGATAATTATTATATCTACTGAATTTATTTGTAGGCTTAGGTTGGTCTGAAGATATTAATTAATGACAATAATCCCGTCTTGAATCACTTATTTGTACATAAATTTAATGAATAAATTATATCAATAATTGAAAAAATGAGATTGAATTACAAAAAGCTACATTAGGAAAATTCTGTAGGTATCAACGGTTTATTTTTTCTAATTGATTCACTGTTGATTTATTGCAAACTTTAGACGATATTGACCCAAATACCATGACTGATGAATAAATTAATTCGTCGGTAAATAAATAAATAAATTACGTAAATAATACCTACATACAATCACGGCGAATCCCACAATGTGAGATAACCAGCGACAGGTGTACGGGTGTCATCATCATCATCATCACTGGCACTACAGTCCGCTACGGACCCTGTGGCCTCCTCCAGAAATTGTCTCCATCCCCCCCTATTGACCGGCAGTCTTCTCCAATCTATCAGGTCCATTTTTCTTATATCGCACAGCACGTCGTCCAGCCATCTTAATCTAGGTCTTCTTCTCCCTTCGGGACAGGTGTCTAATACCTTTTTAGGAATACGTTCATCATCCATCCGGCAAACATTTCCAAGCCAACGTAGGCGCTGAATTTTAATAAATTGGACTACATTCGTTTCAGGTACATTGCCTCTAGCTCATGATTATACCGTATTCTCTAGACCCTTGGAGAATGATTAATTTTAATAATTAATTAATAATTAATTTTTAATAATTAATTTAAATAATTAATTAATAATTTTTATAATCTAATGTACGGGTGCACATTAGATTATAAAATTAAGTACGACATAATGCTTGTATACTCACACACTAATCTCGTTTCTCGATGGTGAACCTACATAATTGCTGAACGTTGTGAAATGTTAATTTGCCTATTGTACTTAGTATGGAAGCACTGTTCTATGCCGGTGCCTCACAGCAAATAAATAAATTACACAACGGCGTGTATAACAAAAAAAATTAAACAAAAGAATGGCGTGTATAACAAATCAATGGAGATTAAAAAAAATTGGATTTCATCCTAATAAATTAATACGTAGGTAAGAATGAAGATTCTGCTTCGCTGCTCGCTGACTTGTGCAGTTTTATTTGGTGTCACTTCGTGTGACGTTTTCCCTTGAACTGTTCTGGACAGGAACGTACTAGGGGACATGGACAGTCGGGCGGTTGCTTTGTGTTGTCAGATATACCGCGGGCCATTGTTGCTTACTACCTATCTCATGTCCATATGGGGATAAAATCAATTGAACTTTAATATACGTACCTATAATATTGTAACTAGTAGCCAATGGGAAAATAAAGATACTTTAATCTAAAAGGTTGTTCGAAAAGTCATTACGTTTTTTTAAAGAAAAAAATAATTGAATTTATTTACAGACAATTTCGATTGCTGATATAGCAGGGCTGGTTTGTTTGTGAATTGAGCTATACGGACTGCGTTTATACCGTGAAATTAGAAGAACAGTAAAATTCTGAAATATTTGAACTATCGTGCTAAATCAAAACTCTCCAACTACCGGCAATCTGCCAAACACCTTAATATTTGTAATATCTAAAACAGAAGAATAATTATAGAAGAATAATTATATTATGCTAGGTATATCTACACAAAATTATTCACAACCGTGTAGACTCACCTACATAAATTACTTTCTAAATTATTTTTTACTGCCCATCACGCAAATTTAGATATCAGTTTTTATTAAATAGGTATTTAAGAGGGTGACTGCTGCCAACGTACCTATTTTTTCAATTTGAATTTGCATCATTACTACAAAACGAATCATTTTGAAAAAAAAAATAAACTTGTTAGATTGGATATTAATAAAGAAAAATAAACCTTAATTTTTTAATTGTGTTCTGTATATATTATTGTAGGAAAATAATAAGCATACCCCGATTTTTGACATTAATCTTAAATTTCTAAAAAAACTATAAGGTATAGAGCATATTTTTTTTTATAAATTAAAGAAGATAAAAATATCTGGAATAATACGATGTAACGTTGCATTAATGCATCAGGTTAAGTTAATAAACCAAAAAAACTTTTATTTCGCAATGGCGCTGAATGGAAAATAAATGTTTTTTAGGTTTATTTACTAATTCTGAAGCATTAATGCAACGTCACATCATATTTTTCTAGATATTCTTGTCTTCTTTAAGTTAAAAAAAAAATGTTAAACTACGACTTATATTTTATTAAAAATATAAGATAAACGTTGAAAATCGGGGTATGCCATTATTTTTCTACAAGAATTTATACAGAACATTATCAAAAAGTAAATATATATTTTTCTTTATTAATACCCAAACTATCTAAATTATTTTTTTCAAAACGATTTGATAATAAATAATGATGGTATATCAAATTGAAAAAATAATAGGTACGTTGGCAGCAGTCCCCCCCCCCCCCCCCTTAATGATATTTTTTGAAAAACCGTTGTTTATTCTGATTGTCTCTATTGTCTAAAGGGCACAACTGTGGTTTTATTGCCACCGAGTAATTCTTCCATTCAACCCGAGCAACTTAAATAAACATTTTTACTAAAATAGGATCAACATTTTCATAAAAAAAATGACTTTCGGAACATCCCAATAGAAATACTATCCCTTGTGGCTATTTTATTTATTGTTGCAATAAGACAGAAATTTATTAATTGTAATTAAAATTGAAGAACGAAGCCCCGCACATAGTCCTGTAAATATAAGAATTGGACATGCATTATTGGACATATTTATTGACCGTTTCGAGGATCTAATTGTTGCTATAACATGAATGTATTTTAATTGTTTGTTCGATTAATTATAGTTAACTTATCAACGCATATAAATCGTTTCGATTAACGTTGATTTGTATTTTTGTATTATTATACAATATACAATAAAATAAATACTTAAAATACATAAGTAATGCCAAATATCCTACCCAAATAATTGAAACACAAAAAATACAAATATAAAATAACAAATACCCACAATATGAAGCAGGAAATAAGAATTGAATTAAAGGTAGTGCATGTAACACATGAGATCCAAGTATCGATAGCGATAGTATGTATAGATGAAGAATATGTAACAATACTTGCATAAAATTATCCACAACCGTGTAGACTCACCATACCTACTATCTAAATTAAATTTTTATTGCTCATCACGCAATTTCAGATCTCAGTTTTTGTTCTATGTCGACCGTCGATTCACAAATTATTCACAAAACAATTATATTAGGCGGAGTTGCTCCAATTACAATACATACTTTAGACAATTCGATATAATACATAAATCACAAACAGACTTCAAATCATACATTTTACAATTATTCAGTAAATAGTACCTATACCTAAATTTATTACCTACTTTCATCATAATTTGTCTCGCTTACACTTACACTTTCACCCTTTAATTTAAATTTATTATTATTTTTTCTGTAGGTAACAATTTATTATAATTTTTTTTCACCCTAATTTTTTTTTACTATTTTTTCTGTAAAAATATGATTAAATATATATTACCTACTATATGTGAAAACATTTAATTGAGATGCAATGTATCATCCATATTTATTATAACTATTGTATATTCTTTTGCCATTGTATCTTGTTTGTTTTCCCGAAATCAATAAATAAAAAAAAAAAAAAATAAACAATTATAAACCCATAAATCCAAATTATTGAATATTTTAATATATTTTGTTTTCTATACAAAACATGTAGGTTGGTACGTTAGGATAGGATAGTATGGAGGTCATTACTTTTTACCTACGCAATATAATGAAAATAGCATGATGGTATGTATGTATGTTTGGAGATTAAGTAGCAAATTATTACGTCTCCATAGATATTGTGTATAGGCCACTGCCATACAATTTGTATGAAGCGATGTTGTCAATAAATTCAATTTTTATTAAAAATTGAATTTATTGACAACTAAATAATTAATTAATATTGTTAAAAAATAATTGAAATATTCTACTACAATGTCCATATTTTTAATAGAATATTAAATTATATAGGTGGGGTCCTTCTGCTTTTTTCGATATTTTTTGATGTTTTAGAAATATAGGAAGTTAACCAAAAATTTATCATAAAAAAAGTGTTTTTTCTCAACTTCTTTGAAAAAATTAATTTCAGGTTTTGTATTTGTCTATATTCGTACCAATTTCAGCGTAAAGCTTTATGGTTTTTGAGATATATGGAAAAATAAAGTAAAAATTCCAATGTTGATAACCCGTGATTGAAACAAAAATTCTATGAATAAAAGTTTTGTAAGCCTATAACTTTCTATATTTTCTGAAGTTATAGGCTCTGTGCATTGAACGGATCAAAAGTTATAAGGGGGAGGGGGACACAGACATACAAACACAGAAGCCTCTATGTAGGTGTTTTTTTTTACTTCAAAGTTGAATAAGCCGTGAAAAATATAGACCCTGTATACAAAACGCGTGATACTTGGTCGATATGTTAAGATATATAAATTCTCAGGAACAAATCGACAGTTGGATGAACTTTTTAAAGAATTAATATGTACTTGTATCAAGTAAACATTTCCTAAACTGAAACTAAAGAAAAACAAAATTCCTCTAATTTTGTACATTATGGTGGTCCTTGGGGCCTAAAATTACATCATACCCATCGACATACAAAAACGGTTGGATCAAAATTTATTAAGATATGCAGGTATTATAATAATATTAGGTACAATATAAAGCTGGTATCAATAAATTATATGTAAATTAATACACACAAATTAGTCTACATATACATTTTTTTTCCCTCCGGAAGTGAAGTCATAGGGTTTAATTAAAAAACAATTGAGTATAATTTGTACGTATATCGTGGACTAGTTTGTTTGTATATTAGAATTGTATTTGTTCTCTTGCAGTCCTAATAAACCCATCAAAATGTATTCAAATGGTCTGGCAATGATTAGAGACAGCATAGGAAACTGGGGCGGTATCCAACATCAGGCAAGTCTACATTTTCTATAGGAATAGGAACTTGGATTTAGAAATAAGCATGTGCTCTTAATTGTTGGACAACATGTAATTTGCTTCCATTTCACTGTCCGTAACCCTTTATTTTGATTGCCCCCTATATTCTTTCGACAAAACCAACACAAGTTCTCAAATGTCTCAAGCGTTAGCAGTTTGAAATATTTAACAATAGAAAATGTTTTCAGAATGATACTGATGTTTGTGAAATATACCTAAAAACCGTGTTATTAAATACGTTTACCTAATATTGTATCCAATGAATAGGTGTATAAAAACAGGCGTATACCTTATAATAAAACGTTTTTATCAACTCTATTTTTCAATTCAGGAAGCCTGCTTTCTAATTAATTAATACCTTAGCAATGATACAGTAGTGCCTATGCATGTACCTAATATTAATTTGATGTAATAATAAAATCAACAAATAAACTCATACAAATAATCAAAGTAATAGTGCACCGAGAAAAAAATACTAATTAAGAAACGAGAATTCCGTTAAAAATTAAGAATAAAGAATATTTAACAAAATCCTGGTTTGGTAGACATGTATAGTAACAAAAAATCGCCTTCTCAGCTAAATATGGTTAATATCTGTCTCCTGAGATAAAAAGGTCAGTTTTGATTTCCGGTGGAGATACATGCTGTTCACTGTGTTTTCTTTTTTATGAGTTTGTTAGACGGTTAACGTTGGAATTCTTCAAAGTGTGGCAACTTGTTTTTGGGTGCATGTAAAATATATATTGGACCATAATAAAACCTGTTAATTGTTTAAAAAAAATCGGCCAGTGCTGTTTATTATTTATTCAACGAAATAAACATATATGAGGTGAAGGGTTGCGAGCTGCAGGTTTGGAAACAGAGATGAAGTAATCTTAATAAGTAGGTATACTAACTAAAGATTGCTATGATACATAATACTTAATACGTAATAAAACAAATTGACATGTAGGTAAATATAGACCGAAAATTTTAAACCTACATAGGTACATAACTACACTTATATTGAATTTAATGAGGCATACTTTTTATGAGAAAATGTGTTGGTTATTTTTTTTATAAAATGCGTATTGTATTGACCATCTTTAACACACATGAAACAAACAAATAATCTGAAATATCGAATTGTTTATTTACGTATAGTATAACAACATAATTTTTACTAAAGGTGACTCTATCTACTTTAAACAACCTTTTATTGATCTCATTTTTGTTGTAATTTACGTAAACGGTTTTGGAACTAAGACAACGGAGATGAAGGTCCTAAGGTCAATCACTGGTAAAACTCTCCGAGATCGTGTTCGCAATGTTCAAATAAGGAAAACATGTGGAATACAGGACATCGTTCGATGGAGTAGATCCAGAAGAAGGCATTGGAGGGACCACGTAGCCAGGATGGACAGTGATCGGCTTGCAAATATAGCAGCAAATGAAATTCCTTCCGGCCGCCGCCTGCCCGGTAGACCACCCAAGAGATGGAAGGATAGCTGGACTTCGTCATCCCAGGAGGCATAGTTTCTGAAGAACAGACCAACTAGGTCTACTAAACGAAGAAGAAGAAGAAGGTTTTGGAACTGACGTTCCCTCATCAGATCAATTTACAATCAAAATGAATGAAAATTATTCCTATAATATTGAAAAGATACATGAACGTCACATCCAATATAGCGAATTACTTAAAAGGTGTAACATGATGTCTTTCCGAATTCCATTATATAAAAAAAAACAGAATATTTTATACAAAATATGCAATGATAAATTCGATTGCATTCAATCAAATAGTATACATCAAATTCAAATTACATCTAGAATAACGAGACAGCGCCAATTTTTTTTTCACAAATATACCAAGAACTAATGCAGGATTCAGGATACTGCTCTACGGAATATATAAAAACTTTAATGACCATATTAATATTTTTACTGTACATATCTAAGTCAATATTTGAACGGATATATAAAAAAAAACTCACAGATACAGCCTTTAAGGACCTGTCTATGTATGGAATGCGTTTTTGAGCAAGTGATGTTATATGGATACTTTTTAAAAAGTCATTCATTTGCACCCTTTGCACGACAATTTTATCCATGCAACCAGGGAAGCACTTGTTCATTCATTCATACCATCACGGCACAACCACAATGTAACCAGCGACAGGTGTGCTGGTACAAGACACGTGCGTGTATCCCCACACACAGGTCTCATCTCACGTAAAAAGCTAACATTCAAATGGGTGGTGAACTATGTGAGATGTTATTTTGCCTGTTGTATTCTCGACAACGGGATACCCGAAAACAATGATAAGTAATAAAAAAGAGTGGAAGCACTATTCTAAGCTGGTGCCTCGCAACAATAGTGAAGCAACTATAAACTTAAAAAAAAAAAAAAAACTATAACTGTTAATATGCCACTTCTTCTTAATCTGTTTACAATGTATACAATCCAATCCTCGTTGAATAATTCAAATTATATTGTAGGTACGAAGTGTCATTATTATTTTTTTAAAGCCGAACTTGACCGATCGTTGCCGAAGAGGCTTCGTCCTTTCGCTGGGTGGTCAGTGTGTTAAGACATCCCTCAGTCTATGTACCTATCTTGGATGGACCAATTACACTGTCACGATGCGGGCCATAATAAAATCATTATACGTTGTGTAGGTATATATACACAAAACACAGACCACTTTGTGCTTCAGAAGATTATACATACATCATGGACCACACGTGTACATCTTGTTTCCTACTGTAGGTAGGTACCTATTCATACATTATTTATACTTAAGTATGTACATAGGTACTTATATGTACTATATGTATCTTCTCACTAGTAATGTCACGTACCTACCTTCATCAGGTATTATATATTTTTTTCGATAAATTAAAATTAGTAAATTACTTAATATTTATTTATTTATAATAAACACGTATAAAATAAAATTTTTATACAGAAATAGTTTGACAACAATATATAGTGTGTGCAGGGACAATGAAATAGAAGTAGGTACACATCCACACCATCGAAATTCTCTAACGTTTAGTTGTTAATAAAAATTTAATTTTATTTAATTAAAGTTTAAATTAGAATATAATATTAATTCTAATTTGTTATTGTTTGTCAGTGCGAGCTCTATCGCACTATGCAATTACATAACTACACAAAAATTAAATTAAAATACAACATAATGAAATTTATTTGTCTTCTTGTACACATAATTGGTACACTGGCAGGCTTATTGCCAAAAGGGAATTTCTTCCAACCAACCAGAAATGATGATGATGATAATATAAAATACAATGTGTACTGTGGCAATAAGTTTATAACATAACAAAAATAAAAAAAAAATATATATATATATATATATATATATATATATATATATATATATATATATATATATATATATATATATATATATATATATATATATATATATATATATATATATATATATATATACTAGCTTTTATGTCCCGCCGTTGGCCAAGAATGTAAAATTGTGAAGGAAAAAGCAATCGTTTTTATAATATTGTCACCCAATTATTTTGCAAAATCGGACTAAGAAAAGTGGTTTGAAATATGATTGAATTTGATTGTAAAATGTTCAAGTGATGGCCACAACCCATTATTTTTAATATATTGTTATAAAGTGTGAATGAAGTATAATATACAATTTCTGCACGCATGGACTATGCGAAATGGTTTTAAATATGACTGTTCATCAACGTTGTAAAGAGATTGGTTTGGCCACAACCCCCATTTTTAAATATTGTCATCGAAAACAAATTGTAATATGTACCTATTGAAAATTTAGTAATTTTGGATATTGGGATGTGGTTAAAATTTGATTAAACAAATGTACTGAAAAGATCCAGTGTTGGTCACATCCCATTCGTTTTTATATTTTTTCATCAAGTGTGCATTATATTTTTGCACAATTAGACTGATAAACTTAAAATTGACACAAAAGTCTACATTAACGAAGAAGAAGAAGACTTAAACTATGGTAAATAATTTGAATATAAACGTTGTGAAGAGTTCAGTAATGGCCACAACCCCCATTCTTTAAATATTGTCAACGAAATCAAATATGTAGGTGTTGAAAATTATTCAAAATAGGATGATATAAATGGTTTAAATTTGATTAAACAAAAGTATTGAAAAGATTCTAGTGCAGGTTACATCGTTACATCCCACATCCCATTCGTTTTTACATATGTGTTTTCATCAAGTGTACATATCGTTAATAATATTTCTGCACAATAGACTATTAGACTTAAAACTAACCCAAAAGTCTAAATAAAAGGTATAAGACTATAAAAAATAGTTTGTATAAAAAATCCCAATGGTCTACATAAAATAAGAAAAAAATACATAAAATAGAAGAATTAGACTATTGGAAATAGATTGTATAAAAACTGACTAAAAGGTCTTCATAAAAGAAGAAGAAGATTAATCTATAGGAAAGAGTTTGTATAAAATTCACCCAAGTTCTACATTAAATAAAAAAACGAAGAAAAAGACTAAAGTAAATATTTTTTGTAAAAACTGTAAGGTCTACATAAAATTAAGAAGAAAATGAATTAGACTCCATGAACCGTCGCTTCAGACCCTTCAGAACCTCCCGTCTCTTCAGTACCTCCCGTCCCTTCAATCCATCATTGCGTCCCTTCCAATCAGGCCCTTCAGTACCTCCTGTCCCTTCAGGCCCTTTAGTGCATCCCTTCCCTTCATTACATCCCGTCCCTTCAGTCGGTTAAGAAAAGTTTAAATCCAGAAACCATCCTGGAAGAACCGCGAAGAGATGAAAGGACCTTCTTTTCACAGGATACTCCACCATTAAAGGTAAAATGACGTAGAAGAAGAAGAAAAAAGTTTAAATCCAGATACCTGCGAAGATATGGAAGGAAAATTGGACCTTCTTCTCCCAGGATAGTCCACCTTCATAGGTAAAATGACCAAATGCACGATGAAGAAGAAAAAGAAGAAGAAGTAAAAAGTTTATATCCAAAAACCGTCTTGGAAGACTCGCGAAGAGTTGGAAGAACAGTTGGACCTTCTTCTCTCAGGATTCTCCAACTTCATAGGTAAAATGACCAAAAATACACGAAGAAGAAGAAACCTGCGAAGAAATGGAAGGACAATTGGACCTCTTTCTTCCAGGTTAGTCCACCTTCATAGGTAAAATGACCAAATACACGACGAAGAAGAAGAAGAAGAAAGTTTAAATCCAGAAACCTGCGAAGAGATGAAAGGAAAATTGGACCTTCTTCTCCCAGGATAGTTCATCTTCATAGGTAAGATGACCTAATACACGACGAAGAAAAAGAAGAAAAAAGTTATATGCAGAACCCGTCCTGGAAGAACTGTGAAGAGATGGAAGGACAGTTGGACCTTCTTCTCCCAGAATACTCCAACTTCATATGTCAAATGACCAAATACACGATGAAGAAGAAGAAGAAAAAAGTTTAAATCCAGATACCGTCCTGGAAGACCTGCGAAGAGATGGAGGGACAGTCGGACCTTCGTTTCCCAGGATATTCCGCTTTCATTGCTAAAATGACCAAATACACGAAGAAGAAGAAGAATAAGAAAAAAGTTTAAATCCAGAAACCATCCCGGGCACACGCTCGACAATTCACCAAAGTTTCATTGTAATCGGACAAACGGTTTAGGAGCACATTGCATACATGCATCCATTCATACATACATAAATAAATAAATAAAATAATTTTCCTATAGGAAATCAGTATATTGTTGATTTGTAAGTAAATAGTATTAGGTAGGTACCTACCTACAACAATGTTCTATATAAATTCGATTCATAACAAATTTTATTTGAATATCAGAATCTTTCCGTTACCATAGTAACCATTCCAATACGTTAAAAATATCAAATGGTTTGAGACTTCTTTGAATATGTAGGTACCTACATTGGTTTGTTCGATGCCATAAAAATGAAAATTGTCAGAAAAATCAAATATTATTTACAAATTATGCAATTTTATTATGCCTATATCTTTACTAATAATAAACACATTTTTACAATATATGTCTTAAAACTTGCTGTAATGTCTTGTGTTTCATTTTATTATTTCATAATTACATTTATTTCAAAGGTTTATTATTTTCAATAACATATTCATTCGGTAGGAAAATGAAATATTGTATGAAAAGATATTAAAATGGCGGCGTTTATGTACAAAACGCTTACTTTAAAAATAAGTTAAACATTATAATTATACAAAATATTCACCATGTTTTTCACTTAAACGCTAAGTTATACTTGAAAATATATTTTTTTCGTGTAAATACGTACTTCTAACTTTTAAACTAACAGATATTTGCGTGCAAAATGTACACTTTTTTGACAGATACGACTTGGAAAATTTTGTATGGAAAAAATAATTATTGAAATATTTTTAAAATTCAGCATTTTTATCGCATTATTTTTAGCGTGACACTGCATCAGGTATACAGGTACACGTTCGCACATAAATTAGATTTTTAGATGCTCTTGGTTTTTCAGAAGGCGTGAGACAAACACACACACACACACACACACACACACACACACACAAACACTAACATTTTGATTGCTTTATTACTTTAGATATATATATATATACTAGCTTTTATGTCCCGCCGTTGGCCAAGAATGTAAAATTGTGAAAGAAAAAGCAATCGTTTTTATAATATTGTCACCCAATTATTTTGCAATATCAGACTATGAAAAGTGGTTTGAAATTTGATTGAGTTTAAGTATTGTAAAATGTTCAAGTGATGGCCACAACCCATTCTTTTTTATATATTGCTATAAAGTGTGAATGAAGTATAATATTTATACAATTTCTGCTCGCATGGACTTTGCGTAATGGTTTTAAATATGACTGTTTATCAACGTTGTAAAGAGATTGGTTTGGCCACAACCCCCATTTTTAAATATTATCATCGAAAACAAATTGTAATGTGTACCTATTGAAAATTTAGTAATTTTGGATGTTGGGATGTGGTTAAAATTTGATTAAACAAACGTAGGTACTGAAAAGATCTAGTATTGGTCACATCCCATTCGTTTTTATATTTTTTCATCAAGTGTGCATTATATTTTTGCTCAATTTGACTGAAAGTCTTCATTAACGAAGAAGAAGAAGACTTGAACTATAGTAAATAGTTTTTAATTTGAATATAAATGTTGTGAAGAGTTCAGTAATGGCCACAACCCCCATTCTTTATATATTAGGTGTTAATGATATAAATGGTTTAAATTTAATTAAACAAAAGTATTGAAAAGATTCTAGTGCAGGTTATATCGTCACATCCCATATCCCATTCATTTCATATGTATTTTCATCAAGTGTGCATATCGTTAATAATATTTCTGCACAATAGACTATTAGACTTAAAACTAACCCAAAAGACTAAATAAAAAAGAGAAAAATAAGTATAAGACTATAAGAAATAGTTTGTATAAAAAACTATTCCAATGGTCTACATAAAATAAGTAAAAATACATATACCTAATAGAAGAATTAGACTATTGGAAATAGATTGTATAAAAGCTCACCAAAAGGTCTACAAAAAAGAAGAAGAAGAATATTTAGACTATTGGAAATAGTTTGTATAAATACTGAATAGTTTGTATAAAAGAAAATGAATAAGACTATTGGAAATAGTTTGTATTAAAACTCTCCCAAAAGTCTACGTACTTAAATGAAGAAGAATAATAATTAGACTAAAGGAAATAATTTTTATAAAAAAATGACCCAAATGTATACATAAAAGAAGAAGAAGATGAATTAGACAATAGGAAATAGTTAGTATAAAAACTGCCCTAAAGGTCTACATAAAATTAAGAAGAAAAAGAATTAGACTCCAGGACCCGCCGCTTCAGGCCCTTCAGTACCTCCCGTCCCTTTAATCCCTCATTACGTCCCTTCCCATCAGGCCCTTCAGTACCTTCCGTCCCTTCAGGCAGTTTTATACCTCCCGTCCCTTCAGGCCCTTTAGTGCCTCCCTTCCCTTCATTACATCCCGTCCCATCAGTCGGTTAAGAAAAGTTTAAATCCAGAAACCATCCTGGAAGAACCGCGAAGAGATGAAAGAACCTTCTTTTCCCAGGATGCTCTACTTAATAGGTAAAATGACTAAATACACGAATAAGAAGAAAAAAGTTTAAACCCAGATACCTGCGAAGAGATGGAAGGACAGTTGGACCTTCTACTCCCAGGATTCTCCAACTTCATAGGTAAAATGACCAAAAATACACGATGTAGAAGAAGAAGAAGAAATAAGTTTAAATCCAGATACCTGCGAAGAGATGGAAGGAAAATTGGACATTCTTCTCCCAGGTTAGTCCACCTTCAAAGGTAAAATGACCAAATAGACGATGAAGAAGAAGAAGAAAAAAGTTTAAATCCAGAAACCTGCGAAGAGATGGAAGGAAAATTGGACCTTCATCTCCCAGGATAGTTCATCTTCATAGGTAAGATGACCAAGTACACGTTGAAGAAAAAGAAGAAAAAAGGTTATATGCAGAACCCGTCCTGGAAGACCTGTGAAGAGATGGAGGGACAGTCGGACCTTCTTTTCCCAGGATACTCCCCCTTCATAGGTAAAACGACCAAATACACGAAGAAGAAGAAGAATAAGAAAAAAGTTTAAATCCAAAAACCATCCTGGGCATACGCTCGACAATTCACCAAAGTTTCATTATAATCGGACAAACGGTTGATAAATAAATAAATAAAATAATTTTCCTATAGGAAATCAGTATAGGTATATTATTGTTGATTTGTAAGTAAATAGTATTAGGTAGGTACCTACCTACAACAACCTTCTAAATAAATTCGATTCCTAACAAATTTTATTTGAATATCACATTCTTTCTGTAGCCATAGAAACGATTCGAACACGTAAGTAATATCGAATGGTTCGGATACATTTTTTGAATATGTAGGTACCTACATTGGTTTGTTCGATGCCATAAAAATGAAAATTGTCCGAAATATCAAATATTATATACAAATTATGCAATTTTATTATGCCTATATCTTTACTAATAATTAACAGACTTTTACAATATATGTCTTAAATCTTGCTGTAATGTCTTGTGTTTCATTTTATTATTTCATAATTACATTTATTTCAAAGGTTTATTATTTTCAAGAACATATTCATTCGGTAGGAAAATGAAATATTGTATGAAAAGATATTAAAATGGCGGCATTTATGTACAAAACGCTTACTTTAAAAATAAGTTAAACATTATAATTATACAAAATATTCACCATGTTTTTCACTTAAACGCTAAGTTATACTTGAAAGTAAATTTTTTTCGTGTAAATACGTACTTCTAACTTTTAAACTAACAGATATTTGCGTGCAAAATGTACACTTTTTTGACAGATACGACTTGGAAAATTTTGTATGAAAAAAATAATTATTGAAATATTTTTAAAATTCAGCATATTTATCGCATTATTTTTAGCGTGACACTGCATCAGGTATACAGGTACACGTTCGCACATAAATTAGATTTTTAGATGCTCTTAGTTTTTCAGAAGGCGTGAGACAAACACACACACACACACACACATACACACACACATACACTAACATTTTGATTGCTTTATTACTTTAGATATATATATATATATATATATATATATATATATATATATATATATATATATATATATATATATATATATATATATATATATATATATATATATATATATATATATATATATATATATATATATATATATATATATATATATATATATATATATATATATATATATATATATATATATATATATATATATATATATATATATATATATATATATATATATATATATATATACTTTTGTTATCTTTATATATATATATATAAAGATAACAAAAGACAACAAAAAAAAAATGTCGAAAAAATTTAATGTTATAACAGGAAAACAAAAGGATGATGAGCTATATATACTTTATTGGTATTCATTTTACAATGAATATAAGATAAATCAATACATTTTATGACATTTTTTTAACATCTCAATAGAGACGAAGTTGGAATATTATAGGAGAACCAGGAACTCAAGGCACCTTAAAACCTGTCATCCGCTGGTATACGCGATCACTTTATGCGCTTGCAAAACGTTCATCAATTTTGCCTTTTATTTGATTTCCCTATCAATCAAATTTTCGTCACTATTGAGATGTTGAAAAATGAAATGTCTCCATTGAGATGGGAAAAAATCCAATGTTTGCATATATGCCACTATAACAATATTCGATGAATCAAAACAATCAATATAAAGTAAATCGAAAAAAAAACTGCTTTTTGTTTTCCTTGCCCTCTTTTTAGGCATGTTGGCATAAAAATAGAGTCCGACGTCATCTTCCCTCGATCCTGTGACCTGTTTTGCCAGAATCTCCTGGGACTATGTTCTGGAAGTATGCTTTTCCGGGGAACATTATCCCTGACCACTTGAACGGTTCATGAATATGTCCTTCTCGACACGTGATCGTTCCAGAACATTCTTCTCTGTCGATCATACGATATCCTCAACTCTGCACAGATTTCGGATCTCTGTATTTTTTACTAATCACGAAGAGTTTTGCCAGCGATGCTGGTGCCAAGAGTCAGTAGAAGATAAATATATGGAAAAAAAATCCTCGATGGGAACGCTGGTTACTTGAAATAAATTGCTCAATTTAGCAATCGAATTTCTACTTGTACAGGGTGCAAGGAAGTCAAAGAAGCCCCTTTTACAGGTATTATCCACAATTAGGCAGGTATCTTATTATATCTGAATATAAATAATGTTACTTCTATTCGTGTTATGTCAGGTCTCCCTGACGTTGTTCTGGGCAGTGCGAAACAGCTCCCCTACAATTCTCATTCCTGTCCATTTTCGGATCTTCCTCTTCATTACAAGCTGAAGGGGAAGATCGAGGGTCGTTAATTGATTATTAATGTTCATTAATATATTGGAAAAAGATATTGAAAGGAGAGTAGCGGCAGGTAATAGAGTGAACGGTGCATTAAGAACGGTAATGGCTGACCCAATTATTTCGAGGCAAGCAAAGCTCGCGGTACACAATGGTATCGTCGCACCGACTCTAATGTATGCTAGTGAGACATGGACATGGCAGAAGACGCATGAAAGTAGAATTAACGCGGTTGAAATGAGGTCACTAAGACGAATGTGTGGTAAAACGATGTATGATAGAATAAGAAATGAGGATATTAGACGAGAATGTATGATTGAAAGAAATATCGTAAGTAAGATGAAAATAAATGCCCTTAGGTGGTTCGGCCACATAGAAAGAATGAGTGATGACCGTCTGACAAAAAAAGTGTACAAGGTTGATAAAAGAGGAACGAAAAGTAGAGGTCGGCCAAGAAAAAGTTGGCACGATCACATAAATGGGATTTTGAAAGACGGTGATGTTAGAAGTAAGAATAATAGAAGAGCGTGTATGAGACGATGTATGGACGTGAATGAAGCGAGGAATGTGTGTCAAGAGAGAGGAGTCTGGCGTTCGGTTCTCTCTGCCTACTCCAAATAGGGAAATGGCGTGATGGTATGGTTATTAATATACAATTAATGCGAGACTATTTATTTGGTAGAATTCAATTCAACGGTGTAGCTATTTTAATTTTGTTACACCCATAGCTATTTTTCGTCTTATCAGAACATTATAAATAATAGTCCCAATAAGATGAAATAGCTATCAGCTTAACAAAATTTACCATACAATCAAAAACAGTAGTATTTTTAGTATAAACAAAACTATTTTTTTAATTTTTATACGGAATATATCTTCGTAGATTTTTATTCAAACTCTATTGTCCTATCCCTATTTATAACATTATCCTAGTAGGTACATACCTACTGCAAAGTGTGAACAAATATAGCAAGTCTCTTTATTTGATCCTATTATAAATGAAAATGTTATAAGAGTTACGAAATATTTTGTTTAAAGTTTGTTGAAATAAAAAAAAAACATTTGAAAAGGGGCTAAAAAATAATGATAACACACAATGGACCACATACAAATAGTCCTGTGATAATTTCCTCAAATAACCGGGTATAATATGAAATAAAGTATACCGCAACGAGATAATCGTACCGGACAAAACCGGTATTTAAAGTTAATTTATCAACGGTAATAAAAAAATCGGACATTTTGATGTCTTTGTCTCAAGATGAAAATTATCTGCTTGAGGTACTTATCGAACGTAAAGTGGGTTAATTTTTTTTCACATGAAGCTTTGACAACATCAATGATTTATGAATATTTAAGTTCTATATCAATTTGTCATATTATTGATGTGTTTGAAAAAAAATCTCAGCGCTTTTTCTCCCAACGTGTCTCAATTATATTGATCAAGTATATTGTGTTAAAAAAGTAAAGCGAATTTGGCATTGTCGACCAAAAAAATCTAATCCATTTTATAATGTCAGTTACTAGAAGTCATAATTTGATATTCTAGATTTTTTATTTTAGAGGGTGACTGCTGCCAACGTACCTATTTTTTCAATTTGAATTTGCATCATTACTACAATACGAATCATTTTGAAAAAAATAACCTAGTTAGTTTGGATATTAATAAACAAAAATATATATTAACTTTTTAATTATATTCTCTTTATATTCTTGTAGGAAAATAATAACCATACCCTGATTTTTGACATTTATCTTAAATTTCTAAAAAACTATAAGGTATAGAGCATTATATTTTTTTATAAATTAAAAAAGATCATAATATCTGGAAAAATACGATGTAACGTTGCATTAATGCATCTGGTTAAGTTAATAAACCAAAAAAACTTTTATTTCGCAATGGCGCTGAATGGAAAATAAATGTTTTTTAGGTTTATTTAGATACTTAATCTGAAGCATTAATGCAACGTCACATCATATTTTTCTAGATATTTTTGTCTTCTTTAATTTAAAAAAAATATGTTGAACTACGCCTTATATTTTATTAAAAATATAAGATAAACGTTGAAAATCGGGGTATGCCATTATTTTTCTACAATGATTTATACAGAACATTATCAAAAACTAAAGATATATTTTTCTTTGTTAATACTCAAAATATATAAATTATTTTTTTCAAAACGATTTGATAAGAAATAATGATGGTACATAAAATTGAAAAATAGGTACGTTGGCAGCAGTTCCCCCCTTAATTAATAAAAGGTTATACACTCTTGTCACTGGTTTTTCACATTGAGGGATATGGCGTGTTTGCATGAATGTATTAAGAAATGTATTAAAAAAGTTTTTTAATAGGTAGGTACCTATATTATATCAATAAACTGAAGGTTTCGTATAGGTGCGTTCCAAGAGTTGAAAATTAGTACCTAATTAGGAACTCAATTAGATTCTCATTCTTTAGTAGGTATATAAAATATGTATGTGTGAATTACGCATCTTGAAAAGACGAAGATCTAGTGGTAGCTCGTGGACTAGATGGAGTGATGTTGTTAAGTCTGTATTGGGGTCTTCAGTGACTGTTTTTTTACGTTCTACATAGAACAGATTGGTTTGGAGACGGGTCCACCCAAAGAGTGAATGATTACAGCCACCACAATCAGGATCATGAGGATCAGAACGAGATGAATAAGGATCACTGCATGACCTCTCAGATAGAAGGAGATTATAACTGATCTCTTGCTTCTATATAAGATAGTCAAATACTTTCTTAGCTTCTCTTACCTCGTCAAGTCAGATTGTACCTACTATATTCCAATTTGGAATACCCGCCAAAGAATGACATTCTTTTGTAAGGTGTCCAACACTTATAGGTATTTGCATAAATAAAAAATCAATAGAATTCGCCGGTTGGCAATGATTATGGTTATCTGACTAATATTTTCTTCTATTATATTAAGCCCTATTTATTAAAACATTATAAAAAATATACCCTCAAATAAAATGTGTTATTTTCTGATTTGAATATTTATGTGTAGGTACCTATACAATTTAAAGCGAAGGAAAGTTGATAGAAATTCAATTATGTTATTGACTTTTTTTTTTCATTTTATTATGTAGGTATATGGATATGTTATACCTTTTTTTGCTAAGTTTATTATTGTTTTCTTTTCTGTGATTTTTTTTGCTAAGTTTATTATTGTTTTCTTTTCTGTGATTTTGTTTTAAATATGTGTTTTTTTTGTATGTTTGCAAAGGTCAATATATAGGTACCATAAATGAATACATAAATTTTCAAAAATATTTTATATCTCTTATTATTTAGCATTGCCACAGAAAAAAGATAATCAGTTGAATGATTTTAAGGAAGTTGATAGCAACATAATATCCATTAGTACCTACTAATAAAACTATGTATGTATGTATATATTTATATGAAACCATATCGTTCTTCATTAGAAATATCATCGGCTGTAGGTAGTATCATATTTCATATTCGAAATAAAATTCTGTCTCACTAGCGACAACACAACAACTGATAAAAAAATCTTTTGAATAGAAAAAAAAATCTCATTCACCGGGACGCTGTTTCATTATCATATCTGCGGAGAGCACAATAAAAATAATACGAGAAAACTTCATGGAAGTTGCAATTGTCGTGAAAACGTAATATTGTTCTCAACTGGGTGGATGAATAATATACAGGAGTGTGCACCTAAGGATTCTTTTCATTATTATTATTTGTTCATATCGGACGGTGCTCCCCAAGGCATCTTTTTATGTCCTATTTGCAGGCCAACAACTGCTCAACGCTATCTTGTTTGCATCTTAAGCGAATATAACTAATATTACGCCATTTGCTACAATACCTTTGTCGTTTTCTTCTTCTTGTTTCTTTTATTCTTTCCCACCGTTGGAGATAAGCATCAATATGTATTATTGATGTGTATCATTTCTGGATTTCCATTGTTGCAGTGCGACATGAATAGTATTGAATCGCTATTAAATACCCGGCTGAATGCGCTTTGTCCCCAAAATGCTCAACAAAAGGACGCGAGCATCCGATACCTGCTAATAACCCTCGTGGAAAGATGTCGCTGCCGGCCAAACTTTCTGCACGATTGCGTATGCAACCAACCAGACTCTAAGGTCCTTTAAGTTTGGTAGGTAGGTACCTACTTTGTGTAGTCTAAGAGGACAATTTCAGTCCAAAACTGGAATAATCCAAAAAGACCAATTTCAGTAGAGACTAGTGAATGTGTTCGAAATTAATTTCTGTAGTTCCGACATAAGGTATTACCTAATGTGGTATTGCATAGTAAATAGATATGTAATAAATATTTAACCATAAAATAAATATTCACATTCACACAATACTAGACAAGCATTACTAAACCTTGACGAAATACCAAAAACTAAAACACATGGTCAGAAAAACTATGCGTACCTACATAGATCTTAAAATATTTAAC
This sequence comes from Molanna angustata, assembly GCA_963576475.1. Taxonomy (NCBI): domain Eukaryota; kingdom Metazoa; phylum Arthropoda; class Insecta; order Trichoptera; family Molannidae; genus Molanna; species Molanna angustata. The sequence continues at coordinate 4,330,161 of OY754974.1, read as the reverse complement.
CTCTTTAAAATTGACTTTCCATTCATAAGAACCTACTCACATATCAAATTGAAAACTATAGCAAATAACTGGTTAATTACTAAATGAAGAAAAGAAATTGAAAATTTATTTAATATTACTACATAATTGATTTACAAAAAATCAAAATTATATTAGCATTAGCCCTTTTTATCTCAAGCAATATTTCATAATACAATAATAAGTACCTATGTATAGGTACTTGCACCTCTGTATCACTTCAAACTACCACTAAAGCTCACAAAAATTAACTTACACTATTTATTTATTTATTTATTTATCCCAAAGACTCACCAACAGGCAAAGAGTACATGTATATTACAATGATATGAACGCTGTAATCATTTCTCCACAAATTGCCCAATTAGTGGTGAATACAATTTTAGCATAAAAAAAAACAATTTTATAACTTAAAAACTAACATAGATAATTAACAAAATGTAAGAAAAATAAAATATTTAAAAACTTAAAAGCTAACATAAAATACAAAAAATACAAAAATCGTAAGTACCACGGGGAAAGGAAGAGGAAAGGATTTGGTGTATTAAGGATAGTGCAGGTTAGCAATCAGTAAGTATTTGATTAATGGATCTCCTAAACGCATTCAGGGAAGAGGCAAAGACATCCACACTCCCAAACTTACTATTAAAATTGTGAGTGACTCTGTATAAGGGACTTCTAACACCAGCATTACTGGTCGGAGTGTTCATATAGAACTGTCTGTAATTGCGAATTCGAGTCAACGATGGTATACAGAAGTTTACCCTAGCCAACAGAGCAGGTGCATCAAAATCAGAGTTACAGATATGACGAATAAAAAATAATAGAACTGATTTTTATAACGCTACTCTGGGACAGGCATAGCCTAGTAGAGTAGCGTAATCCACAAATTAAAAATAAATATATATACACAGGTGACATAAACTTTAACTTTTAACTTAATTATAGTATTAACTTAATTGTACATTTTATTACTTCAGATATTATTATACTTGTAAAAAAAAATTGTTAATATACTTATAAATAAAAATAAACAAATTATGAAATGAGGGAACTAGACGGAAATATATGATTGAAAGATATATTATTGTAATTAAGATGACAATAAGTCTTGAGATGGTTTGGCGACAAATAATCAATAAGTGATGATCGTCTGACGCAAAAAGTTTACGAGGCTGATAAGAAATGAGTCCGACCAAGAAAAAGGTGGCACGATTTATAAAGAACAATAATTTAAAAGCATGGACGTAAATTAATCGAGAAATGTATGTCAAAGAATCTGGATTCTGACGTCCTTACACCAGATTCCAGATAGGGAAACTGCTGGATAGTAATAAATTAAAACAGAAAAACTTTTTAAAATTAAACAACTTGCAGAATCTTAAAAATCTAACCTTGCATTAGCCTCTAACCACATATTCAAAAGAGGTGTAATTTCCTTTAGGATTTTATCCTGACAAAGTTTTTTTTCCGTGTAATTTCTACAGGAAAATTACGTGTTAATTCCATTCGGAACAAAGGGTTTATGTCGAAACCTTAATTATTTCATCCCGTCCCTAGGAAGACATAAATTCCAAATGAATGTTCTTCCACTAGTTTTGCTTGTTTCTGCGTTTTCCAACAGAAAGTATTGAGCTAAATCTATTTTTTTTCATTCTTCTGTCCTTAAAATAATAGGTAAGTAAGTAGGTATTGATTCTATCTAATAGTTGTACGTTCATACCTACTTAAAAAAGATTTAGGCTCCTACAGGGCCTATGACCTGTCATCGGCTGGTTTATGTGATCACTTTATGCCGTTGCGGAACGTTCGCTAATTACGCCTTTTTATTTAGTTCCTTATTAGTCCATTTTTTTTAATTTTCTATACAATATGTATGTTACGCATAAAAATCCTTTCGCTTGAGGATAAGGTGAATTACCAAGTTACCAAGAAACTTTTTTTGAAACGCCATCTATTGAGGTATTGGATTTAATTATTTATAAACTATATTTTATAAACCACGTTTATAAAAGTAAAAAAAATGACTTCGCATTTATAATAATGTATGTACCTACACATGTAGATTTATTAATTAGGAAGATTGTGTGTTTTTTAAACATTAAGTTTATTTAAAAAATATATAACTATGCGATTTTATACTAATTATTGTTTATCATATAATCAATAACAATGGCAAGGGACCAAGAAAATGATTATTTTATGTCACTCAAAACATATTTTAAATATTATATTTTAGCGAAGAAATCGATATAACCATTTTTGATCTATACCCAAGATTCTTTGATATTGCAATTCCTATCCACCCGAAGAAAGAATATTTACCGTGAGCAAAGAAAAAATAACAAAATGAACAGTCCTTTTGTGAGAAATGATAGATAGAAATAAGTTAGAAAATAATAATAATGAAGTCAGACGGAGAAGATTGAATGAGAAACCTTTATCGAAACAAACTGTTATTAATAATATGACATTCTCAATTCATGATAAATCACCTTCTAACCACTAAATGTCAATATATCACTTTTTTATATCACCATTGATGATGACGATGTATTATTTAGTCGTATTTATAACGTCATTAATAACGAATGTTATATTTTTTTTTTTGTAAATTTTAAGCTTTGGTTTATGTGAATTTTTGCTGTATAAAAAGCTTGTACATTACCTGTATCTAATTATAACCACGAATAAAAACAGAACAGAAGAATTAAATTCCTTTTTTTTTACTAAAATAACAAAAAGTATATTTCCAAATTAAAAATACGAAAATAAACGATTCAATATTATTGCTCCATTTACATATTATCCGATTTTAATGATTCGTTTATTAATAGGAAGGGGGTACTTCAAAGGTGATATACAAATAAAAGTGATTACAAAAGATGATTGGACTCATAAGAAAAAATCATCAAACTCATGTATAACACGTATGTATATGTAGTTATAATACGTAGTAATAGGTGCAGAAAAACGATGTTACATAACTTCACTACTAAAGGAACTACACTGGTTGAAGTTTCCAGAGCGAGTTGAATGCAAAATTTGTTTGACGGAGTTTAACGCCTTGAATAACCTGGCACGACAATACATTCAAGAGCTATCTGAGAGGCATCTCACACTCAGGTCTTCTGGATCACCAAGTAACAACTCCCTAAAGGAGTTGGACAGAGCCAATATAGCGACTTACTACGACTGATGCTTTAGTGTGAGTGGTCCTATAAAGTAAAGGTCCTAAGGACTGAAAACAGCTTTGTTTCGTAGAACAAAATAAGACAGAATATAAGCGTCGTTGGAATGATCCTGGATTATTAAACAGAGCTATATAAATTATTTATATTATTATTATTATGTACCATCAGTCTATCTCCCTCGTGGGATAGGCAGATATAACAAAACGCCACATTCTATCCTATTTTGACATACATTAATTTTAATGTCGTTTTTTATACATAAAATGACATTTAGTACGCACATTTGCTTTCTAGATTATGTAGGCAGCATTCTGGAGAGTAAAAATTAACTAATTATTATATTATATGTGTATTTTTGTAAAAAAAAAGTCAGTCTTGTATAATAGGTATATCAAATCGTACGTTGATCGTTTCCCGTTTCATTGCCTCAAGGGTATATATGTAATTTGAGAAATAATATTATAAACAATGTTGGTAATAATAATAGATAGATCATATCTTTAACTTTGTTATTTTTTCAGTTAGACTACAAGGGACCCCTTTATTACACTAAAATAAATATTAACATCACCATTTTATTGACCACATAATCGGTTTATAGAACAATAGACGCAGTACCTTGTATACTAACATTGTAATTTCATTGAATGAAATGTCAAACTGAAGGTGCTATTTATGTAAATTTTACTGTATTGATGATAATAGATACAATTAATTTATATTGCAGTAGAATAAGGTAAAAAATAAAGGGAACATCTAAATGATTAATTAATTAAGTCGTATGTATATCTGTTGCAGTAATAAAGTACCGACACAGTGAGACTTTGGCGATCGTATTTGAAATAATTTTTTTTTCAAATCTATGTATCTAATGCGTTTCGTATAATTATATTTTCAAATCTAATGCAAATCGGATAATTCTGTTTTCAAATCTAATGCGTTTCAAATAATTATATTTTCAAATCTAATATGATTCGGATAATTCTTTTTTCAAATCTAATGCGTTTCAAATAATTATATTTTCAAATCTAATGCAATTCATAATTCTATTCGAAAACATTTCGTATCTTAAATGCTTTCGGCTTCATCCGTATCACATTTTGAAATCATTTTATTACTTAGTTACTTACTCAGCCTCTTGTTGATTCCAGCATTGGACAAAAACCTCCCGCTTGGACTTCCACTGGTCCTGTGCCATTCTGGACCTGCCACTTTTTTAATGTCATCGAACCATCTGGTCTGGGGCCTTCCCACGCTTCTGCTTACTGTTCTTGGCCTCCAGTCCATCACAACTTTTGTCCATCGGTCGTACGACATCCGAGATATATGACCCGCCCAACTCCACTTTAACTCCGCTATTCTTTTGGCCACATCCGCTACTCCTATAGCTTCTTCCGCTTCTACCTAATCTATGCATTATTTTTGTGGTACCTTAGCGAGATATTCAACATTCTCTTTCCATCGCTTTCATCATTTTCTATGTGTATTCTTCTTTCATAATTTTCTAATGTCGCGTATTTTAAATGGTTCAATTTAATAATAACAACTGTTTCAGAACATATCGTAACCCAAAAAATATTTACAAGTGTTGTTGACCCATGTATGTAAGTACTTGTGGTAGTATGTTTCAAGTTTTTCGCATTAACAAATCCTATATTTAACTATGTATGGCATCTATTTTCATTTTCGAAATGCAAATTGTCTGGTAGAATGTATCACATATTGAAAAATAGCATTATATTCGAACGTTTTACTTAAAACCATGACCGATCTCATCCATCACTAATTTGTGTCTTCATTTACAACTGCGTTATATTTCGAACAATTCGATTTTTAAAACAGTTGTCGGTATAGCGGTAAAATTACGATAAACGGGGTATCACTGTATGTGTAAGTACCAACATACGTATTATACCGTCAATAAAGTAATAGGTCTGTAAAGTTGGTGGTATTGCACCATTAAATTTGCATACAATAAAACTCAATTACATTTTCACGGTTGTTAAGTACAAAATGTGTATATTTCCCCGATAGGAACAACGTGAACTGTTGAAATAATCGATTTGAATATTATCAAAATTGCACCTGGGCCTGCCTAGTGCCTAGTCTACCAGGAAATCATTTTTATAACTGATTTTATCATTTTTTTTTTCGTTTTCGTTTATAGACATGGTTAATTTGAATTCATGCGTACGATAGCATCCTAACAAAACCAATTTAATATAATATAATCAAACAGAATAATAACTTAATTCAACAATGGAAAATAATATAATATAAAACATAATGGTTTAAAAAATGTTCTTGTTAATTTTGGGAGCTCCATATTTTGAAACGTTTTATCGATACTATTATTTGTCAATATTGACGGCACTGGCATTGTCGATATTAATCTTCGTAATGAAGTGTATTTGTAAATAAATATTTTCAAATTATATCTTGAATAGGTACCTACATAGATTAAAAACTTGAATCCATCTTTTCGATATACTCCAGATAGGTCCAATTCAAAATCTTCACACCTACAAAATCTATAATATAATTACTGTACGCCATCTTTTTTCGTCCTTCAACGGATTGCCAGTGAAATAATTTTTCCTTAAACAATTTTCGCGTTCGAAATTTTTATTCAAAATAAAAAATAAATTGATGCGAATAAGTACAAATGAATCGTTTAAAATGTATTTTCTGCATAAATAACAATATTATTGGTTAAAAAGGAATTTTAAACATTCAGAATAAATATAACCGTAATAATCTGCGGAATATCCATTTTGAATACTGACAACATTGCTTTCAATATGTCATTGTCAATTCAATTGTCATCCATAGTCACGCTAAAGATGACAGGTAATGTTTTCGTTTAATCGCATTATTTAATTGTATGATATATGTATAATTTATCATTATTATTGTATTATTATAAAAAGATATTCAGTCTTAACTGTTGTGTACTGTTCTAAATGACATTTCGAATGTACATTCGAACTATCAATGTTTGTAATTTTAAACGTAGGCATTTCATATAACGCATTTCTTTCATTGTCGATAAATTGTCGAAAATAATTTTTTTATAGTTTCCGCATTTTTACTATAAAAATACTGTTTTATTTCTTGATTTTAACGTTTTCACGTAAAGATATCAAGTTTTTATATGTTGTGTAATGTCCTAAATGGTATATTTGACGATATTTAGTTTTATAAGGGCATTTCGCAACTGCCGCGAAGCGGCAAAAAAGCCGCGTGGCGGCCGTCGGGGGTTGGGCCGCAAAGTGGCCAGGGGCAGAGCCCCTAGTTACGTTTTATTTGTTTTTTTCATCAATTCTTTCTTCTCTTCCGTCTTTTCTTCCCCCTTATTCTGCTTCCATCACGACGCTGAAAGCTCTTCTTTTACGATCCCATTTTAATAAACTCCTCGTCGAATAAACGCGTTCGTTTCGAGAAATTGTACCGAAGATGTGTAGTTGAAACGGAACAATAGTGCAATTTACAAATATATTGAAGATATCAAATCGACCATTTGAACTTCCTGTTGTGCTCGACCCACTACATATAATACTGACCAATTTAGATAACCACTGACTATAGCCTTATCATTTCTACAATTCCACATCGTTGTATTTATTCTGCGTTATGCGTATTTTGATCGAAATAAAATATTACGTGTGGAATAAACAGTTGATAATAGAAATGTAGTAGGTACCTAATTATGTAGCACATATCATGTTTTAATCGAAGATTTCCATATAATGTTCTAGGTGGAGTACTCCGTGCAATGAGTGAGTCGTGGTATATCGCGCGTTTGATTACTTGGTTGGCAACATATTGCAGATTTCCATACATTTCAACACTTCCTAGATAACTGTTCTCTAAATCTTAATGAACAAAGTTTTTTTTTTCGACAAATAAATCCGAAAATAATTCACATTAGTCGTTATTCTTTATACGAAACGATGTTTTCTACCCAGCTTGTGGTCAAAAGTCCCAAAAAATAGAAAAAAATCCTCACTTCGATTTTAGTAGATAATATGAAAATCTTTTATTATATGGATAAGTACCTACTTACTGCTGCACACCATAATATGTTAATATAGTTTTATGTATATTATAAGAGGATATAGTTACAAATGAATACATCCGAGGTAGTTTTAGGGTCGTGCCTTTTCCGGAGAAAATTTTAGGAGTAACCAGTTTTGAGTTGTCCCAATTTAAGTTTGAAACTCAGTTGAGACTGTGTTACTTTAAATCTCAGTCTACCGGTATCTAACCTCTCGGTACGCCCAACGGTGTTAGGTGTTGAGGTTGACACTGATACTAGTATAACAGTGTTATACTGGACTGTGAGCTCGACTCCGTATTGTCCAATATAAACTTGGCTGAGCTGACTCCGGAAAGGAAGTAGCTCGTAAACTGTATCTCGAGTAGCTTAAGTAGATCAGACTCCGATGGTGTGGACACATTAGTAGACGAAAGAACAATCACGTGGTTAAACTCGCACTGGATATGTCCACTCAGTCCATAACTAGAGGCCATCCACAGGCCACCTGGTGGATAAGTATATATTGAGAGGGAGGAGCAACTAACCAGAGAAATGACGCAAGATCGAAAAATCTGGCGAATGCGTACCAGATGGGCCGACATCAGATGAAATGGGAAGAGTCAAGTAAGAAGAAGAATATAATGTATTAAGATTAGCGTATATTATATTAAAAATAAAACAATTTGTTTTAAATTCTACGTATATTTGTGATATGAATTTAAAACAAATTGTTTTATTTTAATATAATTTAAAATGAAATTCTACTACGTAAAATATCCACAAGTACTTAAGATTAGCGTAGTTCAATTTCGTTTACTGGCGTTCAGAAATCGAATCCCAACGGAAAATAAATTTCTTTAAAAATATAGGATAGGCACTAGTGGCGAATATAACATAAAAGTGGATTACTCACACCTTGCCTTGTTAAAGAAAGCAACCTTATTGTTTGTTAATTTTTTCGACGAACCTAATTAAATATGTCTTATTTTACATTCTTATTTTTCCAAGTTAGAGGCTTTGCAGCATGTACCTATGTTATATGTAGTATCTTGATTGTGGGCCTACCTATGTATATGTAGAACGGAGTCTTCCAGTTCATAAGTATGGTCACCCTGTTCATAAGTATATTATCACTGTTAAGTTGTATACTGTTGGTCTTAGAACAGAGTTTCCTAGCTGGGCAGCAGTAGTCTACATGTTTGAGTTATTGTAAAATATGATATGATAAAAAAATTATAATTTATTGAATGATCGACGGGTTGCCGTTCCATCTGGATCGTGATCATTGATATTGATCACGGATCGCCATCCATATTTAGATTTATATTCTCTTAACACAAAAACACATTAAAATTTGGTATATAATCTATTGCTGGAGAGTATCAGAGACGCCACTAATTTGTTAGCATTCAAAAAGCGTCTGAAGTCACACTTTCTATCCACATAAACACAAATTAACGTCTTTTTCCCTTTATCCCTCTTCCTTTCTCCTCTCCTATCCTCCATCCAATAAACATAGTGTATCTATATGATCTTTTTTTATTATTCTTATTTTTGTTCTTATTTATACATATATTGTTTTTTGTTTCTTATATTTATTTTGTATTTTTAATTTATGATTCATTTATATAATTTTTTTTTTTCTCTATTTCTCTATTTGTATTCTTCTATCCCTGTTACTGGCTGTATTTATATACCATGGTGGTTGTCTGGTAGAGATTGCCTGCAGGCAATAAGTCCGCCACGTTGTATAAATCAATAAAAGTATTTTATTATTATTATTATTATATAAATACAAAATATATAAAATTTTGTTGAGAACCAAAAATATAGTAGATACCTACATGTTACTCAATTTTCTCTGGATCTTCAGTAGCAAGTATAAAATCTCAAAACACACCTTTTTCGCAAATCTTACCAAAGCCATAATGATACATCTTAATCAATTTTCAGCGCCCTTGAGGTGAGACATTCACGAAAACGGCGCTATATAAATCATCCAAGTTTATTATTTATTATTATTTGTGAACTGTAAATGAGATTGAATAGGTGAATGTGTGATAAAGTTGAGGCCATTGAAAAAACATATGTATTATATTAATTGTATTTAACCACACTTAAAATATAATTCAAATCTAAATACTTGTAACAATCTACCACCGACATACGTTATAACTTTGCTAACAAAATAACTTAAGTTCACAATAACATTCATTCGTGGAAATTTCACACTTGGTAAAACAAATATTTCTTCATTGGCCACACAAAGTATAAAGTTAATCTGATAACTTATATTATTATTTATAACCGATTAATTTATGGTTTGTAGTAGTGAGTTTAATTGTTTCGTGTCAAATCATATTAGAGTTATCATTTATGTATGTACGTTCATTATCCATTGCAAGCATTCCTGTTTATTTAAACGATACCTATCACTTGTAGCAATTCATTCGGAATCAATTAAACTAGTCAGTGTGTAAATAATAATACCTATATACTCGTACAATACACAAATTTATAATACTTTACCTATGTCTCTCAAGGAAATAACTTCACAGACATTATTTAAATCAAGAATAAATAAAATATATAAGGAATTACGGAAGGACAGAAATTGCCCAGATACTAAACATCCAAAAAAAATTCTGAGAAATAATATTTAATAATATACCTACACGCTACACAAACTAGTTCGAGGATTGTCTTTACATTGCATCTTATTATAAGACAAACAAACTTTAAAACATTTCTCTTTTTTATTAAATTAATTTCAAAGAAGAAAACTTTCATTCATTCATTCATACCATCACGGCATATCCCACAATGTGGGGTAACCAGCGAAAGGTGTGTGGGTGTGCATTTTTTTTTTATATTAAATATTTATTTTTCATTAAAAATACAAAAGTACATTTGAAAATTAGAAACAGACAATAATTCAAAAGTATTGCCCCATTAAAAGTGCGGACACTTGTGTATGGGGCATTGCCTTATAAAAGAGAGCACAACATATCTGTGTATACCCACACACCAGTCTCGTTTCACCTAAAAAGGCACTATATTCAGAATGGGTGGTGAACCTCATTGCTGAACTATGTGAGATGTTATTGTTGCCTGTTGTATTTTCGATTGTAATTTCAAAGAAGAAAACTTGATTTTATATTTTATTTGATTTGTGACTCAAGTCAAATAATATTGTTATATATACTGAGTATGTACGTTGGGAAGACCATAGAACAAATATTAATGTCAAACTGCTACATAACATAAATGACAACAACGGGTGTGCATATTATGGTAGAAATAATATTAGAATAATAACATATCAAAATTTACTGTATCAGTTTATACTTTTGTGTTTAAGATATTAGTAACTATGTAATATTGTAATTTGTTGTGTTGTGATGTCCGGTGTCACGACATCACGTCCGGTGTCCGTTCTAATATTTTTTGGAAAAGACAAAATAACTATGTAAAACCGAAATGTCAAATATTTGGCTTGGTAAAATTGTAATCTGCTAGCCCTAGAACAGGGTTACCTAGTTGGGCAGCAGAATTCTTCATAATAGTCTTTGTTATAAAGGTGTGAAAAAAATAAATAAAATAATACAATTTATAACAATCTTTTTAAAAAAAAAAAAAAAAAAAAAAAAAAAAAAAAAAAAAAAAAAAAAAAAAAAAAAAAAAAAAAAAAAAAAAAAAAAAAAAAAAAAAAAAAAAAAAAGTTTTCAATAGATGGCAACATTATACCCATAGTATGCTGAATATTAAAGCGTAGTAAAATACCTACATTTACCGCAAAACTTGTATTCTCAAACAATTTTCATTCATTCATACCATCACGGTATATCCCACAATGTAGGGTAACCAGCGACAGGTATGCGGGAATACCTTATATAAGACGACACGCGCGTGCATGCCACAAAACGCGCGGTGAACCTCATTGCTGATTTTTGTAAGATATTAATTTGTCTGTTCAAACTTCAAACTTCAAAGATTGAAAAATCGACGAGCATGTATGAGACGATGCATGGATGTAAAGGAAGCCAGAAATGTGTGCAAAAATAGAGAAGTATGGCGCCCGTTTCTCTCTGCTTACCCCGTAAGGGACATGGCGTGATGGTATTTAATTATTTATTTATTTATTTATTTCTTAAGGTTACATACAGTTTTATAATATAACATATATTTTCAAAATGAATTAATTTATACAAAAACCAAGATTGTAACGCCAATTACTATGTTAGGGTCATACAATCAAAATATATAACTATATATAATATATAACTCTATATAATTATGTATATACCCATAGAAAAAATATATTTGTACAAAAAAAGGAAAATTTCCGTGGGTATATACATACAAAATGACAAAATATAAAAACCTTACAAGGATAAGAAACAAAAAATACAAAACAAATCAATATTAAGTAGACATAAAATAGATGCATACAAGCTAGGAGGTTTGGGACAGGACAATGGATAGGAATAGAAGGGGAAAATTAGGAATATAAAATCAATCACTGAGAAAGCCTCAACATACTCTTAAATACGCTCGGTGTGCCAAACATGTCAAGACCATCGAACTTTGCATCAAACTGTTTACATGCTCTATGTACAAATGCATTTCCGGCATAATTAGTTCTAAGAACAGGCACATTGAATAGGTCGTGACTCCTTGTTAAACGCGCAGGGACTCGAAGGTTAATTTTCCCTAATAAATAAGGAGTATCAACCCGATTATTCAATAATAAAGAAACATCATGTCTCTGATTGTACGCCTCTTCTGTAAAGTGGGTAATGAATATTTCACACAGCGAGCAGGGTAGTCAGGGGAATACGTATGTGATCTATAGTCAAGGTATTTTACAAACTTCTTTTGTACACGCTCGATTTGATCAATATGTATATTATAATGGGGATTCCACACCGTGCTCGCGTATTCAACCCGACTTCTAACATATGACAAATATAGTACTTTGAGTGTATCAATTGAGTGAAATGGCTTGCAAACCCTAATTAAAAAACCCAATAGTTTCAGAGCTTTACCAACAATGTATTCAATATGATCTTGAAAAATGTATATATGTTAATGGTATGTATATATGTTAATTTGTCTGTCGTATTTTCAATTACCCGACTCTTACTGAAAACCGAAAAATATGATTATAAGAAAGGGTGGAAGCACTATTCTAAACCGCGAGACGAGAATAATGTGTGGGCATACACGAATGTGTCGTGCTTCCTCTAATAAGGTAATGCACACCTGCCGTTGGTTACCCCACGTTGTGGGATATGCCGTGATGGTATGTTTGTATTATTTTTATACTAAATTCAAATGCATAGGAACCTACAAACAAATGTACAAAGGCAATTTCTTCCATTTCAAACAATATGAAGCTCAAAAATTTTTTGGTTTAATAGTAAACTATTAGCAAAACTAAAAAAAAATATTGAAAGGTATCGTAAAATAACTTGGACCAGTCACGTGGTTGCGAATTGTTAATAATAAATATTTGCAAATTGCCCCCCTACACGGCGAACAGGCTCAAGAAGTTTGGTGGAATCTATGCGACTTCAATAAGTAAAAACGCATATTGTTATTATTATTTTTTTTATTTATCACACCATATGACAATGACAACAATAAGTAGATTACTGCTGCCCAACTAGGAAATCCTGTTCTAGGACTAGCAATTATGAACCAGGGGATTTTTCCGATTCCACACTAAATATGTACACAATCTCAACTTTTAGCAATCACAATCATTACCTCAACAAACATATTATAGGCTCACACAAAATAGATCAACCAGATCCCAATGTCCGCCATAATACCTGTCATAATTCCAATCTCTGACGCGATTTTTATTTCAGAGCCATAGAAAGAGACTAGTTAACTATGTTGGTGTAATTATAATTAATATGAATCACATCATGGTTCCCAAATCAAATAAAATATTTTTATGTGTTACTCAAAGAGCATCGCAAACACAATACGGCATAGTTACAAATGTTGTTAATAATTTTAATTTTGAATTATTTAAGAAGTTTCATAATGTTGAATACTAAGTATTTGTGTTAGTTCTGTCCTCCCATAATTTATGATGTATTTTTTATTGATTACAGAAATAAGTAAAGGAAGTACGGACTTCATTATTTTCTTCTGTTTATACTTCATTCGCCCTCTCATTTATGTGAGAAATAAACATTGTTGTATAAATATTGATATCCAGACATTGTATGTACATATTATTATTAAATTATTATTTTGGGTTCAAGAGAACTTAACATTGTTCACTGTTCACATGAGTCTGTGCCCACCCACAAAGCAATTGTTTGGTCAGAGATCAACAATCAACCTCTTGGTAGATACTGTATGCATAAAAAAATCCCACATGCCATATTAACCCTATACACTTTTAATCTTGGGTATTCTCTCAGTTATGCATTTGTTAGTACATACATATACACAGACATTATCAATTTGATGATAAACTCAGAAGTCGATGTATGGACAAAGTACCATCCTAATTGGTTTCTTAACTCGTCAAGTTATTTATTAGACATCTAAGGGCCAGTATTAAAGTCTCAGTGTGAGATCTAAACTCAAGTTTTACAAAAATATACCGTATTACAGTGTCCGTTCAGGCCTAATCTTCCCTCAAATACGTCACTAAAACGAAAAATATTTAACTCAACATTTCTGGCGGATTAAGTACTTAACGGTGAGTCAACTAGGCAACGCGTGTAATTTCAGTGTTCTATCACTAGAGGCGTTAGTTGTATCGACGGTGGCGCCATACAACAAAACAAACTAACAGCCATATTGAAACGAACATGGGCATTTAAAAGCATTATTTTGGTGAAAAAAATTAAATTTACCATGTTAGATAATAAAACAATAGTATTTCAAGTCGTAGCGTCCCATTTTGTAGTTGGTATTATTTGAGGTTATTTAAAATTTGACAGATAATAACCACAGAAAAAGTAAAATATGTCTATAATTGAAGATTTAATAACTGACATGTCATATTGCACTGTAATACGGAAATGGATTAAATCTCTCCTTAACATCAACATTGAGTTTTAAAAACTCAATGAATTGAGGGCCAACTGTTATACCTGGCCTTAGTTATTAATTATTTGCAATTTTCACCTAAAAAGAGGATGCGCACCGCGATACCGCTAATTTTTAAGAATTATGCCAAGCGGAAGGCGCATTGCCATTTGTACTTCACGAAAGAAATTTTCAGATGCATCCTGCTTTGTACGCCTTAAAATCCATTGACGGTTCCAAATTTTCCTTTTGCGTTGCTTATTTTTTCCTTGTATTGGTTTTCTAACTCTTTAATTAATGTGTCTGCAAGAACTCCGACACCTTGCAGCAACAGATCTGTCTGTGTCATATTTATGACCTTAAAAACGAGTAAAAAAGCTTGTATGTTAAATGAAAACTAACACCTTACAACAACAGAGAGTTCGCAGTTATGATTTTGAATCCGAGTAAAAAAGTTTGTGTGTAAAATGTTATCCGTGTACACTCGGATGAAGCTTACTCATACGAGTCCAATCGGTCCGACCATACTCTGACTGTGTCAACGCGGCATAACTCTCGTTTCTATTTTTCTCGTAATTTTTCCTATATAAAATGATGGGCATAAATATTTTATCTACAGATTTAGCTGGCTAGATGTTTGTCGGCTACTATAGAAATAAAATAACAAAGTCTATTTAGTTAAAATAAGTCTATTTAGATTGTACAATTTGTATGTGTTGTGGGAACTGATACACTGCAAACTATTTACCAATGAATCATCTTTGGCATACAGTTTGAAGTCAATGTTAACTCTTACTAAACAATAGTCACATTGAATTCTTCCGTATGGGCGCGTATCTAAATTTGATTAATAATCTAACTGTACGTTTAGTCAAGTATCGTCATACATTAAATACCGGGCCTATGGAGAATTGAATTTTGTTTTGTCGGCCAAAATACTGGTATTTATTCGACATGTTGTTATTGGGGATAAAAAAACTATTTTTATCAACGTTAAAAACTCGTTTTTTATCGTGCATTGCGTACTTTCTTTATGTGGATAGACACAATCTTATTTGCTCGCCATACTTTATACAAATACAGTTATGATTCAGTGGAAACGTTAAGTGGGTTATTCAATTGAAATAAGTTTAAAGAATTAATGTAGGTATATAGTTCCCATGGATCTAAATCAATACACTTTATAGGTACAGTTTTTAAATAATGTGACATCTAACATTGAGATTACTCACAGAGTCACAATTCTGTAGAAAAGTGGACTATTTTGTTACGTAGAGATAACAATAAGTGAAAGCACCCTTAACATGATTTTATTGTTAAGAGAGCATATAACGCTAAATCTAGTGACTGAAAACATTATAATAGGTATGTATATTAAAACCGCCTAATGCACTATGAAGTTACGTGTTATCGCGTGCGTTAAAAAGGGTTTATACGTGATTAAAATTTGTTTATTTTTTGCATTTTAAGAACAAACCTTTCATGAAATAAAAAAAACCTTATCGGTTATTCACTTTGATTTTATGCACTCTTTAAGCATATAAAAGATTTATTCCTCTACAATACATAGTTGCGGAGTAATTAAAAAAAAATGCCGTAAAAAAGGATATATTTAATATTTTTTTTAGGGGAATTTAGGCTATGAATGATCGCAACATATCAAGAGACGCTAAAGTTGCCATTCATAACGCAATCGTAGTGCCAACCCTGACGTATGCAAGTGAGACCTGGACATGGCAGAAGTCGCACGAAAGCAGAATAAATGCAGTTGAAATGAGATCGCTTAGAAGAATTTGTAACAGAACGATGTATGATAGAGTTCGGAATGAAGATACAAGGAAAGAATGTAAGATAAAGAAAGATGTAATTAACAGAATGAAAGTTAACACATTGAGATGGTTTGGCCACTTGGGGAGAATGAACGAAGAACGCCTGACGAAGAAAATATACAAAGCTGACAGGAACGGAATAAGAGGTCACGGGCGCCCAAGAAAAGGATGGCACGACCATGTAAACGATATTTTGAAAGATGGAAATGTAAGAAGCATGAACAACAGACGAACATGTATAAGACGATGTATGAATGCTGATGAGGCGATGAATGTGTGTCAAGATAGAAAAATGTGGCGTTCGGTTCTCTCTGCCTACCCCGTGAGGGAAATGGCGTGATGGAATGTATGTATGTAATTACGGCTGAATTTTAAAATTGTGTGACAAACATTCACTAGAGAAATGTTGAAAATACTCATAGTATTTTTTCTAGAAACACACTGTTTAACATATTTGAGGAAATTGATTTGAAATTGGGGTGTTTAGGTTTATATGCCCCCTTAAATTTTAATCGGCGCCTTATTTTTGTAATGTATTTATTTATTTGAATATAATTGTACACTGGCGGGCTTATAATGTACCTGGAAACAATGAATTAACCCATCCATTAATCTTTAAATATTAAAAGGGCGCTTGCTACCAGCGTTCCTACGTATTTTCTTATCGAATTGTATAGAAAAAATTAAATCAGATAGTTTGGATATTAATGAAAATAAATATTTCTTAATTTTTTATTACGTGATGTGTAGGTATATTTTTGTAGAAAAATAATTACCAAGATTTTTGACATTAATCTTATGTTTATGAGAAAATACAAGGTGTAGAGCAATTTTTATTTTTTGTTAAAGTTCAATATATATGGACAATATATACTCACATATTCACTAAATTAAGCATAAATGCTTGTGCTATAGGTGAACAAATTCGGTCGAGGCAGGATTCGAACTCGCGACCACTGGATTACTAATCCAGCGTATTAACCGCTCTGTCACCGCCCATCTGGTGCTTCAGGTTTATTAAAGATACCTACATACTTTTAAAAACATACTATGTTGGTATCCATTCTGCGCCGTTATGAAATAAATATATAAGGTTTCTTTACTATGTAAAACTGAAGCATTAATGCATATGCGAAGATGTATTTTTGAGTTATTTTATTATTAAAAAATATATTGCTCTACGCTCTGCTATAGTTTATTAGAAATATAAGATAAATGGCAAAAATTGAGATATTTTTTAAAAAAAAAAAAAAATGAATATGTCCTTGTTAAACAAGTACATATACATCTTCCTACGTTCCCTAAACTAAGCATAAATGCTTGTCCTATAGGTGAACGAGATCGGTCGAGGCAGGATTCGAACTCGCGACCACTGGATTACTAACCCAGCGCGCTAACCGCTCTGCCATCCACCCATCCTAAATAGATATGCTAAATATTTTTCTTCAAGAATATACCTACCTATTTGACTCCGAGGTAGTGTCTATATTGTTCTTCTCCAATTTTTAATAATCCCTAAATGCATTTTGATGAAGCCCATTTTTAGAGTAGGTACATAATGGTATTTTTTATCCAAAAATATAAAAATTGAATTTTCCGAAATGTTAGACCAAATTGAATGTTTTGATAGGTGCGTTCAAAAAAAATTATTGATAAAGGTGTTCGATAGCGTTATCAAAAAAACATTTGTAATTTGTATCCCGATCTGTCGAAAGCGAATTGTAAATAGGTAACATAAAATTAGCTCGGTGCTACACACAATTCGTTATCCGTCGAGGATGTCTAATGTATGTTTTATTCGATTACAAATTATCGGAGATTTCGATCTCGAAACGCATTCGTGATTATTATTATTGGTGGGCAGACAGCCCTTTTGTTTACTTAACTCTTAAAAGCGTGACCTGAGCATTTTCTACCGTGCTAATCGTCTGGAGATCCTACCTGCAAATCGCGCTATGCACACATGGAATACGGATTCAATGAGGAAAATAGATATGACAAAAGTTGTCATATCTGTTGTCACAATACATAGTATGTTCGTATTGGGGTAGACAGAGAAAATAGAATACCATACATGCCTATCTTGGCGTAATATTTTTTTTATTTATGTATGTTGATTCAATCATCACTATGGTATGCCTAACAAAGAACACACATGACAGTAGTGTGCAGGTACCAACACAATATATAATTTAACAAAAATCCCTATTTTCAACGTGAAATTAAATAAATATGTAATCCTTCACTTGAGCAAATGATACCTACTTGTGGATATATCTGTAAATGCAATTGAGACAGGAAAAATTACATATTATATATCAAACTATAATATAAATTGGTATCAAAAGAGAGTTGCGGGAGGTGGAGTTGTGAATAAGGACGAGGAGAGGGCCGACCCTACATAATGGGAAGAAATGAAATAAATGGGAGAGTAATAAGAAGAAGAATAAATAAATTACTTTAAACTTGCAGCTTGAGTAAACCTAAATAAATATAAAATTTCAATTTCATTGAATTGTAAATAAAACAGTTTAAAAATATGTCACATAAATCTAAATTAATAACTTTTTATATATGGTCACATTTTTATATTATGTATTACCTATTTATTTAAGACGAGTAAAATAACTGCAAAGTTTTTTGGTTTATAATTTAAGTAAAACTTATTTTTTGTAATGTAGGTATATTGTTTGATTGTTTGTTTGCTTAAAAAAAATAAAAAAATAAAATAAAATAAGTTCGAAAAAATGAGAAGTAACAATATTTTATATTCATATTTCTGTATTGTGCGGTTCCAGTTCTTTTTCCACCATACTCACAACTTTGTGCATACCTTCTCCATATATTTTAATTCCACGCCATCCGTCATGGGTCCATACAAAACACCCACCTGTTGTTACTAAAGTTAGTGGCACCTGCCGTTCCCTTTTAATTTTAACGCCAAGATTCTGGACTATTTGTTTTTTTTAATATATTATTATTTATTTTTTTATTTATATCAAGAAAAAAAGTAGGATCTGTCTGTCGACAAAGGTGCCGAGCATAATTTATGAAATTACAAGAATAAACAAGACCACATTTTTTATGATCACCCTGTATTGGGGTCGTAATTTTTTTTTAAATTAACATACACCTCCTCTTGTAAAACTTCTATGCAATATTATACTAACAGGGTGAAAATATAATTCATCTATAATTCAAAGAAAATAACTTGGAATAATGAAATAGGTTAATTATTATGGAGACTGCATATTCTAAGTCCAATATCAATTGTTTCGTACTTCATGTCGATAATATAGATGTTTTAATGTATGCATGTAATGTGTCATTGAAATGTTATAAAAAGATAATCATTAATTTTTACTCCTCACTTACCCATAGGGATATAGTGGGGAGTTTTGATTTCGCAATTTTCAAGGGTATTTTTTATTGCAAATAATCAGATAGTAGGTACCTACCATGCTGAGATTGTGTTCTGAAAGTTTCACCACAATACCCCTCATTCAGTAACTATTGTAGCTAAAATAGGAACGTTCTAAAATTGTAGATTTTAGATTAACGGTCTTATTTCAGCGTTATAAAATATCAACTTGGACTAAACGGAATAGGAACGTACCTAAATTGGCTGGAACGTTCTTAAAAAGTTATTAGACGTATTTTGAATAATTATGAAAATTATGAAATTTTCATCATTTTCATAATTACCTATTCCAAATAGGTCTACCTCAGTAACTTTATCAAATTGAAAAAATAGGTACGATGGCAGCAGTCCCCCCCTTAATCTCTAAATATTGATGATTATATTGTATGAAAACTAAACATTAAGTGAAATTTTCTTTTTATCGTCATGTTTTCATGATCAAATAAACAAATTTTGATAATTATTAAATGAAAAGAATTTTTAAAACAAAGAAATCTAAAAACACTCGGTTAAAAATGTTTCATATTTTTTAATACGCCAAAAGTAACAACCCGCAATTTTTCATTAAAAAAACGGTTGTTAAATTTGGCAAACAAAAGTGAAAGAAACATAACTTTTTAGGTTAAAATTAAGATGAAACATAATGGCCATCTCTTAAAAAGAAGAATAATAATAATAATCTGAGAGGTCTTGTCTTAAGATTTTTTTGTTATTTTTCTTTATATAATATTATTCAATGTTAACCATTATTTGTTTAAAAAGAGAACAAAGAAACGCATTTCAGTTTAATTAACACGGCAACCTTAAAATAAAGGTGATCGATGGAGGGGAACAATACTAAAGACATACATAATTTCAATGCTGATAATATTTTTTTTACAATATCAACATATAAGATTTTTTTTGTATATAATTTTACGTGTATATATTTTATGTGGGTATTCCGTATGTTTTCGAATTGTGTCGACCTTTGTTTGCCGTTTTTTTATTATTTCACCTTTTTTGACTAAGAAATTATTATTTGCACATTTTTAAGTTCTTTTTTGTTCGATTTCATAGATAGGATAAGACTGGGGCAAACGGACACGCTTAACATAAAGCGTGAAAATATATAGAAAAACAAATACAAAAAACAAAAATAATTATGCAGGATGATTAAAACACACAAGAGTAATGAAATGGGTGTATTTGAAAAAAATATATTTATGTACTTATATATGAAATAAACAAAAAAGTAAAAATCTAAGAAGTGTCCGTCTGCCCCTTCTTAAGGGGCAAACGGACATCTATTCACTATCTTCAATATAACATCGTACACATCTGAAAAAAGGTTCTTCTCCATTTAAATCACATGCAACGTGATACCAAACATTACACTCAAGACACTGAACCCAATTTTCCCCTTCTTTATAGATGCCATTGCAAGAACCACAATTCTCAGTTTTTTTATTACATTTTGATTTGCTTCTTTTTTCTTTTTTAATTTTCTTCACATTTTGAAGTAGCTTCTTAGCTCTCAGCTCAGAAATAAATTTGCTTGTGGTTAAGATCCTGGACTCAGACCCTTTGCGCCCTTTTCTTGAAGTTTTTGTGATTCCAGATGTTCCAGGTAATGAACTGATTTGCTCAAATGTACTTGGAATCATAACCGATGTGTCGGATGTATTTGTAGTGTCCATTATTTCATCACTTACCAAACATTGTAATGCTATGTTTTCAGTCAGAAGAAGAATCATTTGTATTTAATAAAGGTGAATTCGTTACGACGCTATTCATTGGAGTTGAAAGATTTTGAGGAGTTGTTAATGGGACAGTAATGTCCAATGGCACTGACATTTGAGTTTGGGAATGAAATACAGAAGATGGTAGAAATACTTCATCGGGGAGATGAGTCGGATCAAATGGAAATATTCCGCAGCTCTTGAAGCCATTGACAGCGTTACCAACAGTTGCCGCTTGATTCCATGCTACTTGAAGTAGAGATCCAAATGTAGTTTTGGTTATTCCAATTGTTGGATAACGACGTAAATGTACACGGCAACTTTCGTTGTAACGAATTTTTAATGGAGCAAAAAATGACACATCAAGTGGTTGCAATTTCTGTGTACTATGTGGCGGCAAGCAAAGAAGGTGCACATTGTTCTCGATAGCTTTTTCAAGGGTATCGGGATCAGAACTATGGGATCCATGCCCATCTAAAACCAATATAATATGTCCTGATGGTTTGTGTTGTATAAAATGATCTAAAAATATTGAAAAATGTTCGGACTGCATATACCCACTGTCAGATAATACAACCTTTGTCCCACTTGGCATACCAATTTCATATTCGGGATTTTGTCGCTTTCCTTTCATTACTATGAAAGGTGGCACGTATTGGCCACTGGCAGAGCAACAAGCCATCAGGGATACAGTTTCCCCCTTTTCGGCATTTGTCTGGCAAAACACGCTACGCTTGCCACGCTGTGATATTACTTTTTTCGGTTTATATATTAGTTGTAAACCAGTTTCATCACAATTAAAAATATGACCAGGTTTATCAAAAAGGTCATATGTTGTCATTAATTGCGAAAGATTATTATAAAATGTGTCAGCCTGAGCACGTGTCAATCCCTTAGCACGAGCATGAGATAAACCTTCAGCAACTCGGACGCTTAGGCAAGAGTGCCTTTTTAAAAATTGCCTGCACCATTCATCACCAGCAATTTTATCGTCATTATTAAAATGATGACGAATTCCATTGACAAACACAAAACGGTATACCAACTGACGAACATCTTTAAAATTCAGCCCATAGCCAATTTTATCTAGTTGTAGAAGATATTCCACAAGCTGTAGTTCGTTTTTGTGCCCAAGGCACGTGTGATCGCCAAATTTAGGCATGTTCTCATCCTTTTCAACTCTTCTCCGCAATGTATTTCTAGGAACATTGAACATTTTAGCAGACGTTTGAAGGGGCATTTTGTCAATTTTGACGGCTTTTACCGCTAAAGACATATGTAGACTCTTCACTCCAGTTACATACATCTTTCGGATGTTCTTTTACGATTACGCACCATGACCTAGGACAAACAGGGAATAATTAATAAGAGATAAGCTATGTCCGTTTGCCCCTTAAACACAGTGTCCGTTTGCCCCGATAGATCATAGAAACTCTCGGTAAAAATATTCAACAGATGGCAATAGTAGTATGATTTTGACTTCACTAGTACAATGCACTGACATTAGCTAAATACGATGGAAACATAACCTCACAAAAAAATCTTGTGTTTAAACAGAAATATTCATATCATTTTAACGAAAATATAGTTGTTTGGTATTATTACTTACCAGTAAGGACGACAGTAACCGCTAAAAATATAAATATATCGAACGATTGCTAAGATATGAAAGGATTAATGTTCACAGGCGGAGCGCAACACTACTGGCGTTGAGAAAAATATTCACAATGGCGACAAAAATGTATTAGTATTTTTGAATGGAGTAAAACGTTAAGGGGGTGTCCGTCTGCCCCTATGTCCGTTTGCCCCAGTCTTACCCTATGTAATATTCCCAAGAGTGGAACAAACATTGTGGTGCGTGTGTTTTCAATGTTTGTCACCTACTACAATGTTTGTCTTATTATGGATTAGTGGCTATAGCACTCGATATCGGGAGGAACTCCATAAAATAATTAAAAAAAAACTTTTTTATTAATTTTTTTAATACGAAATTTGTTATTGTTTTCAATACCTGTTGAAAATATTTGTTGTAGATCTCCAAAATAAATTGAATTTTGAATATTTATCGTAAATGTTCCTTATAATGTACATACATGTTAATTTTATGAAGACGTTACTGGAGAGATCGTGAAGAGAGGATGATTCCAGAAGGCTGACAAAGATAGCGATGCGCGAGATACCAGAGGGACGCCGATCACAGGAGAGAACATTAAAGAAATGGAGGGAGAGTTGGACATCCTCATCCCAGGAACTATAGAAACAGATCATAGATCTACTGAAGAAGAAGAAGAAGTTAATTGTATCTACTAACACAACGGTCACATTGTTCAGGTATAATCTTATAATATATAACCTATACTAAGAATGTTTGTAGGACAAATGAATAATGAAAATTACTATGTACCTTGCAACTTGTATAGGTGTTAACTAATAATTAATCGCCAAAATGACATTGATTATCTACAACAGTAATGAACTCGCCACTTGTATGAGGTGCGATGAAAGGTTTTATTTAACAATAATAATAATAATAAAGATTTGTAAAGCGCCGTTTAATTTATCAAAATAATTAATCAGATGGGTGTTAGCAAAGCGGTTAGCGTGTTGGGTTAGTGATCAAGATATCGCGAGAGACGAATCCTGCTACAACTGATTTCATTCACCTATAGTACAATCATTTATGCTTATTTTATCACTGTTAGCTGATTTTTTTTGGCTTAGGGGGCTACGTAGAAATACGTTCTAATCTTGTTTTAATCTTAAAAATGTATCATAATCCAATATCAGTCTTTCTCTACATTTGATCATAAAAATTTGTTAAGATCAACGTCTTGTATGAAATTGTAGTCAATTTTTGTATAAATTAAAATTATTATCCAATTAATTTGACCTCAAATAGTGCTTAAGTTTGAAGCTGATCTTAATATTTTTTTTAATCAACTTCATGAGTAGCTCTGCTGTTCACCTCTCTTAAGGATTTGTACTTACTCTGTGATCCAGACGACCCGAGTGTGAGATGTCTATAGTATTTTGTATATTAAATTAAAAACTGAATTTAACTATCTTTTAGGTAAGTATTGCAAAAATATTTTCCGCAAGGAAGTATGAAGAAAAAAATTGCAAAGAGTAAAGTAGTTATAAATTAAAAAAAATAAATAATGTAATTAGTATTCCTCCCACGGAATAAACATCTTAGCATATTAAAACAAACACAACGCAGGATGAGCTTTCAAAATGGTTTATAAAACCAACAAAAAACCTATTACGGGTGCCAGGGATACCACACATTATACAATATAATATTATATTTATTTTATTTTATTTATTTTGGATATCCAACAGTACAGTAGAATATAATAACAGTATGATATTAAAAACAATGGAAAACGAGTGGGTTGTGGCCAACGCTAAACTCCTCACTAACAAGTCATTCTATAAGTATTCAAATTTTGTATGGAAAATTTTCAACATTTTCATGAAATGAGTTTGTTAAATTATTTTTTATTTAAATATTTTATTATGAAAACTTGATAACTCTTCAATGCCATTTTATGAAAGTGATGTGCCTTTTTACGAATTTGAAAATAAAAATTTCAAATTTTAGGTTTCCTGAGCTTGGGGTCACTTTGAAATATTTGACAGTTAAAAAAAATGAGAAGCACTATTCATATATCGTTCAAAATCTAATGGGATCTAATCGAGTATTAGATATACATATTTGCAAAATTTGAATAGAATCGAATGAGTACTTTAGTCTATAATCGATAAAGTAAAATGAACACGCCGTACATAGCACATTGCACATAGCATATAGCACATAGCACACTGCACATAGCACATAGCACACTGCACATAGCACATACACACAGATGCGTTGTGATGAAACTTTCAGAATACAATCTCAGCATGATACTAGTTGATAATCTGCAATAAAAAAAATACCCTTAAAAATTGCGAAATCATAACTCCCCACTATATCACCTTGTGTTAGTGAGGAGTAAAAACAGCAAATGATAGACTACGGTACATTATAACAGGACATCATATCAAGTAATTTTTAATGTTTCACATACAATTTTTAACAAATGAGAAAAACAAAGTTATAGGATCACACCTGAAACATACAAGGAACAGTACAAAGAGGATTATATTCTTTAAACGTACTTAAGGATTAACGAAAAAGGTGTTGCAACCATTATGGTGACACATACATATATGTATATACTAGAGAGGTACATATGTTATTAATTTATCAATCAATTATACGTAGATCAATTATTGTCTAAGAAAACTAAATAGGTACATTAAGGGGTAGGGTAAGGCAATGTAGGCGAGTCAAATGCAAAATTTGAAACTATTATATGAGAATGTACGTCCTTAAAGATTACAATCGTGTGCGCCCAAGTTAGTGAATTTGAATTGAGCGTTACATAAAATACTATGGTTTATTTGATTTAACAAAAAAGTGCGTAAATTATGTGAAAACGTATCGAGCCAATGTTTAGATTTATAAAATATCTATCATTTAAAGAAACATTCATGTTTCTAAGCCTTATTAGTTTTGAGTTATGGATAAAAAATCTGAGAAAACAGGTATTATTAAAAAAAATACTATGAACAAAGTACACAAAATAAAAAAAAGTGTATCGGGCCAATGTATAGAAAAATAATGAGAAAATAATACATATTTTTGTTGAAGACGTAAGAAAAAAAATATTATGCTTAATAAGGTTTATCACATTTTTAAAGTTTATTTATTTTCTGATTATTTAATAACGATGGCGTTTATATTGAGAACAGGGGGCCTAGACAACGTGTCATTTAAGCTAAGCGTTATATCGCAAAGCGATAGTAAATGTATGAAATTGGTCGCTATGACAACACGTGACAGCCACAAATTTCATACATTTCTATCGCTTAGCGATATAACGCTTAGCTTTAATGGCATGTTGTCTAGGGGGGCAGGTTGGTTGTGTGAGATTATTCATAAGCAATTTATCAGCTTTTTTTTAAATAGGTAAGTACAAAAATAAAAATAAAATACTTTTTTCCGAAATGTGAATATATATCTAAACTACACCTACATAATATGACGCTAAATATTATTTTATTTTTGTTAATTATGATTTTACATTGAAATGATGAATTTAATAAAAAAAATATTTCTAAACCCTCTTAACCTCTATGACAACCAGTTTTGGTATTATGTAGGTACATACCTATACGGAGTGAGTTATTTTAAATATAAAATTCTAAAATAAAAAGTATTACGTTTGACGACTCCTGACACTAATCGGGTAAAAAAACTTACCATTTTCAAAGATTATATTGAAAAATCGTATGATTATTTCAGGTATCTTCAACTATTGTTTGCGTTGTCAAAAATATTCGTACTCTAGTAAAAAAATCTTCACTTCACTTCTCTAGCCGTACCGGTACGGCCATACTTCGATTTGCAATGACATTTCCTGTCGTACGGGTACGGCCATACTGAATTAGAGGACATACACGCAATGTCGAAAAAAATAATAAAAATTAAACAATTAAGTATGTATATACTGGAAAATTATACCTTTTTTTTAAATATATACTACCTCTCTTAAGAAGAGTTTAGTGTTCAGCACAACCCAGTCGTTTACAAAAAAAAAATAATGCAAATCATGACAGCCTCGTGTGTCTGATAAATTATTTAATTTTTATTTCATTTCTTTCGAAACTCGCCCTTTGTTAAATTAGTATTTTGTGAGTAGGGTCCGCGTTATTTATGTTTGTTTTAATAGGCCCTAGGTATTTACATTTCTCAAAACGAATCATTTTTTTCTGTGATATCCCGCGGCACTTTGTCTATGGCCTGTTTGCCACCCGAAAAAACGCGGGCGATTTTATTGTCCGGCCAATTATCGCAAGGTGAAGTTGTGATATCTGTGAAAATTAAAATAATTGATGTAGGATTTGGAGTCGTTTCTTGAAATGACTAGGAATTGCAGCCCGGAGCTATTTTAACATTCCGTCGTGTGCTGGTAATAATAGAAGTGTCTTTCTTAATAAGATCTCTTCACCTTTCGTTAATTACACGATGCCCTTTGCTGATTCAAATCTGTTTAGCCTATGAATTTATTACCTACGAAATTTTCATTAATATTGTATTATGCCCTCGAGATGTTTACACATAAATAATTATCACAAACTATTAAAAACGGATTAGATTTTAAATAAACACACAAATTATATATATAAGGCAACAGCTGCATATTTTTAAATTAATTTTATTTTAACAAGGCTGCTATTTTTACTTATTTTAACGCTGCTATCAGACCATACACTTCGAATATGAAGACTCGACTCTTTTCTTCCGACACATTCAAAAATCACGCTTGCACAATCCTTACTTCTCCCTTTGCTTGATTATGTTGACGTCTGTTATCTGGATGCTAACGAAGAACTCCTTAATAAACTTGGAACGATTGCAAAATGTTTGTATACGCTTTATTTACAATCTTAGAAAATTTGATCATGTTTCCACTTACCGAAATCTTCTTCGCTGGCCTAAGATACGTTAACGTCGTAATATTCATTTACTTTATCTACTGTATAATTTAATTAACAACACTAATTCACCACAATATCTCAAGAATAAGGTTATTTTCTTGTCAAATCACGGTCTGCCTCTTCGATCTGCTGAACGTACCACACTAGCTATTCCCATTCATTCTACTGAATTTCTCAGTTCCTCTTTTGAAGTACAATCAGCAAGACTATGAAACACCTTTAGTAATGATACTAGGACGTCTCAATCGATTCAACTTTTTAAAAAGAAACTAAAGCTGTTTTTCCTGTCTAATATTTCTTAACTGATACCCCATATCCATCCTCCCTCTCCTCCCTCAACCTCTATTTCCTTCCTTCCTTTGATGCTGTGAATTTATTCTTAATATTCTTTTCGTTTGTTATAAATTTGATGTACATACCACTTTACTATTTATGACAATACGTTGCTTTGGTTGGTTGGAAGAAATTACCTTGTGGTAATAAACCCGCCAAAACAGCAATCAGATCATGTCAAAGAGCAATGGAAAGAAACATGTTAAAATTGCGGAAAATACATAAGATTAATTGTGAAACTATTAGGAAAAAGACAAAATTAACAGATGCGCTAAAACAAGCTTTAAAATTAAAGTGGCAATGGGCTGGGCACTTATCTCGTTTCACAGATGATAGATGGACTTTACTAACCACGATATGGACGGGACCCAAAGGAAAAAGGAATGTTGGCAGGCCGTACAAAAGGTGGATCGATGATATAATAACAACGGGGGGAATGGACTGGAAAGAAAAGGGCAAAGATAGAACTATATGGAAACTATTGGAGGAGGCCTATACCCAAGAGGGATCCATTTCATGAAAAACATACTTATATACAAAAAAAAGAAAGTAGAAATAAGTTTAAATATTATATATTAATTTAACTAACTACTAATTAAATAAAATACTTATATATTATGCTTACAAAAAAAATATTGTAAATGAAATGGAATAATAAAAGGCTTAATTATTATTATTATTATTATAATAAACCCGCCATTGTACACAGTATTGTACATAAAGTTTAATAAACAAATAAATAAATAAAATAAGACTGCAATCGGCCTTAACGATGATCAACTTATTAACCGACTTCCAAAAACGGTAAGGTTATCAATTCGACGTGAATTTTTTTTCATGCATGTTCAGCGACAACGTTTTACTACGTTGTTCGAGAAAGGAAAATTTTTCCGATTAGACTTGTTTCAATTAAGTCAAGATCTGATTATAGGATCTATGAGAAAATCATCAAACTCTTCAATTTTTACTTCAGCGAAAATAATTCCTTACTAAATTATTTTTTAATAGGAAGGCAGTACTTTAAAGATGATCAAAAACATATATTTCATCGATTTCTGGTGATGAAATTCACGAGAAATCGAGAGGGTTGTAGCCAACACTAAACTCTCCACACCATAGTAAGTGTTCATTTTATTCTTCTTGAAAGATTATTGACAATCTCTAAATGCATTTTTATGTAGTACAATTCTATAAGATTCTTAAACAAATATAAGATTCCCAAAAGACAAAATTTTTCACAATACACCATACACACAAAAACATTGTCAAGAAACTCATAGAATGCACTTTCTACATAGTACCTGTTAAGAAATTTTAGGTAAATTTGCATTAATAGCTAGATGAGCATGTATGAGACAGTGTATCAATGTTGATGAGGCGATGTATATGTGTCAAGATTCAAGAGGTTCTCATTGCCTACCCCTTGAGGAAGATAGAAGTGGAGAGTAAAAAATACACTTGTCTATAGAGACACATACAATATCAATATGAAGTTGATCAATCAATTTTCCCATACAGAAGCTATTTTACTTGTGTTACCTATATTCATTTTTATACAAATATGAAATTTATTTCACATTGATATGGCAAACTATAGTTTTTTTTTTAATCTTGACAATCCTTGAATGCATTTTTGATGAGTAGGTATATTTTTGTTGTATCAAAATTTTAAACAATAAGTATAAAAATACCTCAATTTTCCAGACCGTGACAGCATTTTGAAAATTTAGACAGATGAAATCATAGAGAAGAAATTGACGGATATTTATGGAAAACTAATCAGCTCTAAGTCTATGCACTTTACACATATGATGTTAATATGAAGTCAATCGGACTTATAGTTTGGGCTGTAGAGAGGATACAAAAAGGATAATCCGTACGCCGAACGCCATACATACAAACACATCACGACGAAACTCACAGTGTGCACTCTCTACATGATACCCGTTGAGAAATTGATGTAAAAATACGCTTAAAAATTGTGAATTCATGACTCCCCACTATTCCATAGTGTGGAGAGTAAAAACATATCTTTCTAGATTTGTTTGTGTTACCTGACCGTTGAAGTTATTTTTTGTTATGATGTTATCACTATGTTTGTATGTTGCTATTCAATGCAATATTCAGGGGTTTTTTGATAAAATAATTTTCGCTTTTTCAAAATATATTATTTTCTCTAAATTTAACATAAATTTTCGTTATTTTACACAGTTTGTAGTAGCATTTTATAATGAGACATTGTATCAAAAACTTAAGAGGAGAGCCCGATTTAGTAACATTGTTGATAGTTTAATTATTAAAGTCTCAATATAGTGCATAATCATCTCGGTACGATGCGTGTAATGAAATAATAATTGTTATTGTCAATATGGTATAATTGCTATATTGAGTGACATACGCTAGCTGATCTCATGTAGGCATCTTTGTACATACTAAGCAGCCAGCTGCTGTACCATGATACCCAATACCACAACTGTTGGACCACCGATGCTGTTCTGGCTATACAGAGAAATGCAAAATAAAGCACTCGTCGCGCATTCCAACTTCATATTATTACTAAATCAATTTTGTTTACATTTCGCTCGAGTCTTTAAACATGCCATGCCTAAATACTTCAATGCGTTTATCTGGAACTGAGAGTTCAATTGAATTCTGCCTTGAAAATTAAAGATGTTTGTTTTGAAAATATTGAGTTCAGCTCCCGCTTGTATCGATTTAAAGTCAACTTCACTTTTAAGCATACCATCATGCTGTGTCATTTAAGAAGCTTTAGTAGGATCATTGAACAGAGAGTAGACTGAATAGTAAATTATGAAAATCTTTTCACCAGTAGGTACCCCCAAAAGATGTGTCTTTCAAATAAAGAAGAGTTTATTTTGACATCTTCATTCTATTGCGTAAAATTTTTGAGATTTGAATTTGGTCAATTATTTTCTACTAAAAACAACAATGCCTATGAAGTAGATTTTTACTTCAATCGAAAGACAAACCTTCTTCAGATTTTCAGTTGCTACTGACATTGACATATTGACTGACACGTTTACCAAAGACATTCATCTTCATGGTTACATTCCTAGGATTGGTTTGCACCAAACACGTCTATAGGTCGACCTCAATAGTTTCTGCCCTCCGTCATTCCTCCGGCGATAATAACAAGCAGACCCGGATGCCTGATGTAATGGTCTATCCATTTGGATCTTTGTTGGACTACCCTTTAAAAGGTGTCGTCTCGTTTCTCCGACTCTGCTCAGTACCACATCGTTTGGAATGTGGTCTGACCAATGGATCCAAGCCATGCTCCTATATTACCACATTTCGAAGGCAGGCGTCCAGATTCTTCAAAGATGTTATGATCACATTATTATTTAGATTCAGAGCTGCAGTTCTATCAGTGATCCATGTTTTTTTTTTAATTATTGCTTTATTTTATTTCCATCCTGTAAAAATTCTCACGTTTGGTTTTGTGCTGAGATATGCTTACCTTAGTAAGTTTTGTCGCCGGCTTTGTAAAACGAGAAATGAGTTGAATTTCATGAGAAATCAAATAGGTGTTTACGACGAGATAATGACATGGGAAGGTAGGTACATAGTTAGGTATATATGTAACATAATACTAATAAGATAATATGATTTGTTTCCCGTTGCAAATAACGAAACATCACGTCCATACAAAACGACCGGAAACAGCTTATATTTCAATCAAATCTTGCATCAACAAGATAATACTCATCTATCATAACAAAGTATATCAAATTAAATCATAATATCTTCGAATCCTTCCGTTAGATAAAATTGCATACCTACGAATGTTTCATAGCAAGATAGAAATACTAAAAATAATTTAATATAGAGGTGCATTACACAATTCAGTTCAATTGTAATAAACACAATTCAGCTTTCATTAATATACATATATATTGATATCTTCAGTTGAAAATACATTCTAGAATATTTATTAAACGTGTTATTGAAAGTAGAATAAATGCTATAGAAATGAGATCACTAAGAAGATTATGTAATAGAACGATATAATATATATTTCCTTCCTTATTGAACATAGGTATTAAAAAGGTAAGTATGGCACCTGGAAGTGGTTGCGTTTACCAATGCGCATCTCCTTTCCATAGGTGAAAATTGCAGATTTTAGCATCATTTGTATCTTTGTAAGTCATTTTGTGCTCTTATATCATCCGTCTGATTACAATGAAACTTGGTGAGTTGTTCAGCGTACACCCAGGAAGATTTCTAAAAAAAATATTCTTTTTCTTCTTCTTTTTTACATATTTCAATAAGAGTAAGCACATACTTCCCAAACGGACGGATTTTATAGGTACAAATATCATACAATTAAAAATTGCATTGAAATAATCTTAAAATCTGCGGTTTTCTCATATAAAGTGTATGCGCACTGGTAAATGCAACCACTCCCAGGTACCAGACTTACCTTTTCCATACCTATATTCAATAAGAAAGAGAATATAAAAAAAACAGCCAATTAAAAGTGATTCATCGAAAATGTTGCATTCTCTCGGACTAGTTCTACTTATAAGAATATTTCATGCACCTTTTTGTAGATGGTTGCTTGACTTTTGAAACGCGTGTCCCTCACTTAAATCTATTTTTTTTTATCGTGTCTTCTTATGTAATATTAAATATTCAAAATATTATAAAATTGTCCATTGGTGGATTGGTTTCCAACCCATTACACTTGACCCTGAACTCATCACTTATTCTCACCTAAGCCAACTGTCGATTTGTTCAAGAGAACTTTGTTCTCTTAACATATTGAAAAAAGCCGAAACACCCCAACTAGATAATTTAATTTGCTATAAAAAAATATCAGCAATGTAAGTAGTACATCTCAATTTTTTTTTAACAATTTTATAAAAATTGATTTTAGTGACGACATCGCTTCATACACTTTGTATGACAGTGGCCTATACATTATACATTATATCTAAGAAGACTTAATAGTTTGATACTTAATCTCCATCCATACATACATACCATCATGCTGTTTTCATATTCTGGGTAGTGATCTCGAAGAGCAATTACAAAGCCTTCAAACGATTTTGCCATAGATACGGTGCCTTATTATCCGAAGATTCGCCGACAGTCCGCAAGTGTGAATCTCAATTCGCACTTGTTGATTGTTCTTTTTGCACCATGGTCCCGAGATTGCTAATCTAGAGGGCACCATGAGCTACTTTTCGTGCCATGCATTATTTTTTTTTTTGTCGTTCATTCTAGCGTTCTGCGAAGGGGCCGTTGACAGTCCCCATGGCGGAGCGGGTGGTGATGGGAGTAGCGAGAAATATTCTGGGTAGGAAATACAGACTGACCTCCATACTATCCTATCCTGACATTCATACCTACATGTTTTGTATATGTAGAAAACAAAATATCTTTATTAATATGTGTTTATGTGTTAATAGTTTAGTACGTATTCTTCAGTTATACATACTATCGCCATCGACGGTTGGATCTCGTGTGTTAAAACATGCAACTAGTTTAATAAAGAACCATCTCCAGTTCAAGTCTTTCTGCGTTATTTATGGCAAGGATTTTTTTAATGGTACATGCACAATGCACAATATAATCTGGTCCCCTATTAAAGACGTCACTTATGGCAACACGATGTTGTGGCAGAAGTGTTTATCAACTGTTAACTGAGATGTAATCTGATCTCTGCAGCAGTCTCCAACGTGGTCCACCAGCAGAATCAACAACAGACTTTCACCCTTGCACATTGTCATTATTGGACACCACAACAAAACGACCGTGATTTATGCGGATTTTCAAATTGAACTTTATTGTTGTTTTATTTATTCATTTAAAGTGTTACATAACTACGGTTGAACTCCAATTTGATCAATTTTCTTATATATAAACATGGATCAAGAGTTAAACCATGATTCAACTCAAATGCCTAATTGAACCGGCGCCGCGGCGACGGGGTTAGTATAACACTGGTTCAACTTGACATTTCACATTTTTGAAGTAAATATGATCCCTTAAAATAAAATAGAAAACTTTTTTTTATATAAGATATAAGAAAAACATATTAAAAACGATTGAGTTAAATTAGAATGATTGATTTACGATTTAAATATCAAATGTCAAAAAGTGTCAATAGCTAGAGTTTGACAGAACTATCATATGGCACGCACGTGTTCCGTGCCGCGCATTCTGTTTTGTGATCAGGACAACCTTCTTCTTCTTCTTTTCCCTCGCCTTATTCCCATTATTTGGGGTCGGCTCTCCTAGTCCGCATGCGCCAGGTTGCTCTCTCCTGTGTTTCTTCATGTGTCACATTCCGCGTCTTCATGTCGCTGTAAACCGTGGACATCCATGTTGCAGGCGGTCGTCCCGGGCGTCGCTTTTCGGTCTCTATATGCAGAGCCTTATTTACATCCAACCTAAAAAAAACTGAATTCGGTGCTGTCGTATGAAATGGAGCTCAAAATCGATTTCAACTGAACTGCAGATCAAATATTTTTTTTTATAAATAAGATTAAAGTTGAATATGAAATAAGACTGTGGACTGGGTTCAATTCAACCATGATTTTAGGATTTTTTTTTATAAATAATACAGTTATAGTCTAGTTAAGGGCGTTTACATAAAAATGTACCTTCAGCTTCAATATAAATTTTAATTGAACAAGGTAAGTACAACGAAAAGAGACAAATCCCGAAAGAAAAATAATAATTCCCAAAAAATAAAATACAAATCCCAAAAATAAAGATGTACAATTATCATTTTTACACACGTGAAAAATGAATATAAAAAAAAAACACCAAACATGGTCAGCCAAGATTCAACAAGCAATTCAAAAAGAAGAGAGCTTAATTTTGTAACAAAGACGAAAGATGTTGGGGAGGGTTTGCAATCTGCTCAGGAAAATATTAATTCGGATTTTAAAAAGACCCGCGTCGTAAGAAGGTGGAAACACAGAATACGGAAGGTCGTTTCACAGCCAGGCAGTTGTGATAGTAAAAGAATTCGAGAAGCAATTGGTTTGTGTATATTGAAATAATATTTATTGTTTCAGAAGTCTTGGACAACCAGGCAACTCCTGTCTACAACAAAGTTCCGCAATATCGCCTATCTGGGAGAAAAATACCACTTGCTCCAGTTAACACTGGAGGGCAAGATCGACGGTCACCGATGGACTGGAAGGAGACATATGTCCTAGCTGCGTAATATCAGGGAATGGACTGGCTTCAGAACTGTGGAGCAGATATTCCGGGCAGTACAGGACAGAGAGGGATTCGCCAGAGCGATCGCCAATGTTGGGGGTTCCTGACAGGGCACCAGAAGATGAAGAAGATATAAAAAAGTAAACAATTGCGGGCTTATTTTGAATGAATCCCCTGTATCGAACCCAATCAACGTGATTTTTATTTCAAATTGTTTAAAATCATGATAAAAACTATTTTCAATTTTAAAACCACATTGAAAATATATTCCTAAACCGAAAAACCAAATGACTGATGTTAATCGAAAGTATTTAATTTCCCCATCATATTATAAAGCTTCATCGGTCTTACAGAATGTACCAATTTTAATCACAGATTAAGACATTAAATCAACGGCTCAGTGTAAAAATAATTAAACATTTCTTTTATCATTTATTATCACTGTTTGTTTTGAAATATCCCTTTCGAGTGACAGACATACATACTATGATTAATATTTAATACTTTTCCATATTAAAGATCGATTAAGTACGTTTAATATTTTAAGTAAGTATTTAGGTATATAATAAAAAATATAACACCTGCTTAAACCAGATTTATACAAAGCGACGTGTATAGAACCTACAGGTGTTGATGATGCCATCTTTTTTATAACTTACATATTTGATATTTTTTAAGTTCATCAGAATGGAAAGACTCGACTAGCGAAAAAGAAAATAAATTAGAATTTATTTATTTACATACTAAATAATGATATTAAATAATGACATCTAATGAAAATAGCAGCAAAATAGATCGAGACACTAAGAAACGAGTTGGTTGTGGCCAGCGCTATACTCCTCACTACCAAGTTACTCCACAATGTATTTTAATTTTGTAGGTTAAATTTTCAGCATTTTCATGAAATGAGCTTGTTAAATTATTTTTGATTTAAATATTTATTCTGTAAACTTGATAATTCATCAATGCCATTTTATGAAACTGATGTGCCTTATTAGCAATTTAAAAAAAATATCACAGGTTTAGTTTTCTTAGCTTGGGGTCACTTTGAAATATTTGACAGTTTAAAAAATTGAAAAACACAGGGGGCAAGTCTGGTCCAACCGGCAAAATCAAAACCCTCGTGGTTACCCATATCATGGATATAATTATCATATTATACAGTGTTATTTATAAAAATAAATTTGGTTCAATTGAACCCGGTTCAAAGTTTTTATTCTTATACAATAATTATTTATTCATATATGAGAATATTTGAATTTCAGAATAAGACTTTGAACCGGGTTCAATTGAACCAAATTTATTTTTATAAATAACACTGATAGAGTTCTATGACATCTAAAGATAATAATTATATCTATGATATGGGTAATCGTGAGGATTTTGATTTCGCCGGTTGGACCAGACTTGCCCCCCTGATCAGATATCTTTCATAATCAATTGGGGTCTAAGCGAGTATTAGATATACAAATTTGAAAATAATCGAATGAGTACTTTAGTCTATAATCCTATATAAAGTAGAATAAACACGCCGCACATAGAACATAGCAAATAATACACAGCATGACAGCCCACACACACACAGATACATTATGATGAAACTTTCAGAACACAATCTCAGCATGATACTAGTTGATAATATGCAATAAAAATAACATTAAAAATTGAGAATTGAGAATTCATATCTCCCCACTAAATCCCCTTAGGTAAGTGAGGAGTAAAAATCGGTTTAGTTCACAACCATAAATACAAGGAATATTAATAATAATAACAAAAATGAATAAATAATACAACATGGGTACAATGAAAATATGTAAAAATACTAGTTACATTAACTCTGGTTGGTTGGAAGAAATTGGTGTTGGGCAATAAATCCTCCAGTAAAAACAGGAATTATGATCATATTTATTTTATGAGACGCTCACAGAGAAACTGATGATACAATTCATTACATAAACATATGTCATGGCAATAATTCTCTAAGAGTGCATATTGCATGTACCTACCTACTAATAATAAAAATAATAATAAAAAAACACAGCAAAATGCATCCAGAGAACGCTGGCTATACATGAATCTTAGTATTAATAATACTTACATATATTATGAATTCCCTAACTCTCGTAAAATAATAATATTACCGTTCATTATTTCAGCCACTGGCATTATTCCAAAATCGTTGATCCGTTATTTAGAAATTATAGATTTATCGAAAAACTTTATAATAAAAATGCAAAAAACGGTAAAAATGAATACCTGCATGTAGAATCGTTAAAGATTTTTCTAACGTTAATATTCGGGAATCAGTAGGGTTGTTAGGTAGTATAAAGACCTCCTCAGAGCCTAATCCTTTGATATGTTAAGTATCTGGATGGGTGAACTATTCCCAATTGAAAGCTTGATGATGCGTTTGTAGCATTTTATTTTGCTCTTTTAAATAATTTAAAATTTACGCATTGATCTGCTAACTTTTATGAGGAAGTGTATAATGGTAATAATAATAATTGAGTGTTATTATTTGTAGTGCTTAATTGTTATTAATATCATTAGTAACAATTAAGCAATTAACAATTGCTTAATTGTTAACAATTAACAATTAACAATTAACAATTGCCCGATACGGAGGTATGAAGGAGACTGGATGGACATCCATAGGGCGACTCCAGAAGCTGTGAAGTGGCTGGCCGAACGGGAGCCAAGAGTGTAGAAGGGAACTACTCAATGACGCAGCCAAAGGCGCAGGAAAAGCCGTAGCCATACAAAAAGTAAAGTAAAGTAAAGTATATCATTAGTAAATCGGCCAGCGCCGCAAAAAATGGTTTTGCTACCAATGATATACTAAAATTAGAAAGAATATCAAAAACTGTGTTGAAATTCACAAAGTTAGGATGTTACCTATTGTAAAAAGATGATTCTGATTATAAAATATGTTGGTAGGTACCTACTCGTTAGTTGTAACAATAAGACTGATGTGACGAATTGTATGTACAACAATTATAATATATTATGCAAAGGTCCATTGTTTTTCGCCAACGCAAAAGGAATGCGTTTCATTTTTGAGCTTGCACGTGTAAGTAAAACTTGGTTCTTTGTAATAACAAGATCCAAGGACTTAATTTTTTTGCGAATAATATTATCTAAAAATAGCGAAAAAAGTGGATGCGGATGTTCTAATTTGAGAATTCTGAATATAATTATTCTGACATTTTGAGTCTAAACATTTTTTTTTATTTTTTTTTTTATTTATGATCATATAAACATATACATTATTTTAATGTAAGATTGCCGCCTCACTAGAATAAATCTGTGAAATTATTACATTACAGTAAAAAACAAAAGAATAAGAAAGCTATAAAAATAAACATTAGGAATACTTACATAATTTTAAATTAAAAAATGCAGTTTTAAAAGTGAAATAAATAAAAATAAACACAATCCAAACAGACAACAAAAAATAATTAGTTAAGAAATTATTGTTGCAACGTTACTTTCATTTTGGGTTCTACCCACATCGAGTAGCCACTTGGTACCACGGGCTTTGAATTGAGTTAACCCTTTAAGGTCCGATGGCAGTTTATTATAAATTCGAGGTGCAGTAAATACAAAAAATCTTTGCCCAAATTTAGTATTCATTTTTGGCACCAAGTAGTTACCCGATATTTTACCTCTTGTGTTATTCAAGATGGAGAATTTTTGAGGAGGTTTGTTTTTTTAGAAATAGAATTAATATTGATCTGGTATAAAGCTGCCTCACATCCAATACTTTGAATTGCTTAAAAAGTTCTTCAGAACTAAAAGGCTTTTTGTTGATAACTCTTACCACAAATTTTTGTGATTTAATTAGTGGATCCAGTAA
Source organism: Molanna angustata (assembly GCA_963576475.1). Taxonomy (NCBI): domain Eukaryota; kingdom Metazoa; phylum Arthropoda; class Insecta; order Trichoptera; family Molannidae; genus Molanna; species Molanna angustata. The sequence continues at coordinate 4,290,942 of OY754974.1, read as the reverse complement.
TGTACGCGCAGCACCACCCCAGGCACTAATTGCATAACTGATAATACTCTGGCACAGAGCGTAGTACACCATTTTTAATAGTGAAATGTTCATAAAGCTACGTAGAATTTTGAATATATATATTAATCTTCGCACCTTGGCGCTAACATATTCAATGTGTGGAACCCATCTCAGACCGTCATCCAATATTATACCGAGATACTTGATTTCAGTTGCCCTTTCAATAGTCTCGCAGTTACACTGTAGGGCTGCATTTGTAGAGCAAGTGTGTACTTTAATGAGATTTGGGATGGTGGGGTTCTCTTGTTTGTTGATTGAAAATGCTAAGAATTTAGTTTTTGTGGAGTTAAGAGTTAGTAGATGGTCATCAAGTATACTCTTGATAGCTGAAATACATTTTTCTGCCCTTTTCAATGTTTCCATCCATGTAACACCATTAATAATAATGGCTGTATCATCTGCGTAGCTGATTGTGATTTCGTTATCTATAGTAGTTTTTAAAATGTTATTTATATATATATATATATATATATATATATATATATATATATATATATATATATATATATATATATATATATATATATATATATATATATATATATATATATATATATATATATATATATATATATATATATATATATATATATATATATATATATATATATATATATATATATATATATATATATATATATATATATATATATATATATATATATATATATATATATATATATATATATATATATATATATATATATATATATATATAAATAACATTTTAAAAACTACTATATATATATATATATATATATATATATATATATATATATATATATATATATATATATATATATATATATATATATATATATATATATATATATATATATATATATATATATATATATATATATATATATATATATATATATATATATATATATATATATATATATATATATATATATATATATATATATATATATATATATATATATATATATATATATATATATATATATATATATATATATATATATATATATATATATCAAGAACAATATTGGTCCAAGTGTGCTTCCTTGAGGTACGCCATATTTTATGTACATAGGGTTGCTTAGAGCGTCCACCTTTTCCCTAAAAAATGTGAAAAACCTGCAATACAGTTTACATACTAGTTAGATAATTTATATTTTTATAATTTAACATAGAAAAAAATGTAAAGCCTCTAAGAAAACGAACAAAGAAATTTAAGGTTGCAGAGGATATCCCATTCAAAAAGTATTTGATAAATACAGATATATGTATATTGAAATTGTCTGTCTTAAAACATGAATTATTCCAAGTTAGATAGACATAGCGATGGAATGTAGCATAGTGATGGAATGATGCCAATCAGGGAGGTTTTTTATTATTATTATTATTTTGTTTATGATGTTTTTTGTTTTGTATATTCTTTTGTTTGTTTTTATATAAATACTGAGTGGTCTCTGTGGTGTATTGTTTCTGTAATTTTTCTTTTCTTATGTTAAATAAATATATAATTATTATTATATCTGTTTTGTTTTAAGTTGCGTTTCATTAATTAATAAATTCTTGAAACCCACGACAGTTCAATCTTATTCATACATAAATAAATGAAATACTGATACTCAATACCCAAACCCTGGTTGGAATGGTTAAAGATATAAGAACATACCAGAGGTCATACTGAAAGTCCATTCAATTGCGATCTAAGGGAACAATAACATCGTGTAACAATATCTTGAATGGAAGAATGCACTTCGTGTCTCTGAGTCCATCCAGTACGTGTGTGGGTTGCAGTTGGAGTCCATCTTCACTTCTTGGAAAGGACCAACGATACCGAACTCATTAACCTAACAATGCTTCGAATACTTCAAGTAAAATTTCATGTCATAGATTAGAGTTTGTGTTCCAAGATTCCATACTTCAATAAATCAATGACTTCAATATGTTAATATAACTATGGTGTTGGTCGTTTTACTTACACAGATAACTTATAGACATTTAATAATGAAACATATTTATACTGAACGAGTATATTATCAAATGTCAATGTTTTCCAACTAACCAGAATTTCCATTCCAGAAAAATATTTTTTTGACATAATATTTCTGCACCGCTTACAGTCGAACCCAGGACGCCTGCACAGAAGCCAAACGAGTTACCACCATACTACGGTGGTTGAAAATATCTATAATGAGATTGGATAGAATAGCCAAATCCTTTAGGGGCCATATCAACCTAAACACCTCAATTTCAAATCAAATCCCCCAAATATGTTAAACAGTGTGTTTCTAGTAAAAATAGCATAAGTCTTTTCAACATTTCTCTAGTGAATGTTCGTCACACAATTTTAAAATTCAGTCTAAATTCCCATAAATAAATGATTAAAAATATCCTTTTTTACATATATATATATATATATATGTAAAAAAATTTATATATATATATATATATATATATATATATATATATATATATATATATATATATATATATATATATATATATATATATATATATATATATATATATATATATATATATATATATATATATATATATATATATATATCAAGAACAATATTGGTCCAAGTGTGCTTCCTTGAGGTACGCCATATTTTATGTACATAGGGTTGCTTAGAGCGTCCACCTTTTCCCTAAAAAATGTGAAAAACCTGCAATACAGTTTACATACTAGTTAGATAATTTATATTTTTATAATTTAACATAGAAAAAAATGTAAAGCCTCTAAGAAAACGAACAAAGAAATTTAAGGTTGCAGAGGATATCCCATTCAAAAAGTATTTGATAAATACAGATATATGTATATTGAAATTGTCTGTCTTAAAACATGAATTATTCCAAGTTAGATAGACATAGCGATGGAATGTAGCATAGTGATGGAATGATGCCAATCAGGGAGGTTTTTTATTATTATTATTATTTTGTTTATGATGTTTTTTGTTTTGTATATTCTTTTGTTTGTTTTTATATAAATACTGAGTGGTCTCTGTGGTGTATTGTTTCTGTAATTTTTCTTTTCTTATGTTAAATAAATATATAATTATTATTATATCTGTTTTGTTTTAAGTTGCGTTTCATTAATTAATAAATTCTTGAAACCCACGACAGTTCAATCTTATTCATACATAAATAAATGAAATACTGATACTCAATACCCAAACCCTGGTTGGAATGGTTAAAGATATAAGAACATACCAGAGGTCATACTGAAAGTCCATTCAATTGCGATCTAAGGGAACAATAACATCGTGTAACAATATCTTGAATGGAAGAATGCACTTCGTGTCTCTGAGTCCATCCAGTACGTGTGTGGGTTGCAGTTGGAGTCCATCTTCACTTCTTGGAAAGGACCAACGATACCGAACTCATTAACCTAACAATGCTTCGAATACTTCAAGTAAAATTTCATGTCATAGATTAGAGTTTGTGTTCCAAGATTCCATACTTCAATAAATCAATGACTTCAATATGTTAATATAACTATGGTGTTGGTCGTTTTACTTACACAGATAACTTATAGACATTTAATAATGAAACATATTTATACTGAACGAGTATATTATCAAATGTCAATGTTTTCCAACTAACCAGAATTTCCATTCCAGAAAAATATTTTTTTGACATAATATTTCTGCACCGCTTACAGTCGAACCCAGGACGCCTGCACAGAAGCCAAACGAGTTACCACCATACTACGGTGGTTGAAAATATCTATAATGAGATTGGATAGAATAGCCAAATCCTTTAGGGGCCATATCAACCTAAACACCTCAATTTCAAATCAAATCCCCCAAATATGTTAAACAGTGTGTTTCTAGTAAAAATAGCATAAGTCTTTTCAACATTTCTCTAGTGAATGTTCGTCACACAATTTTAAAATTCAGTCTAAATTCCCATAAATAAATGATTAAAAATATCCTTTTTTACAGCATTTTTTTAAAATTACTCCATAACCATGTGTCGTAGAGAAATAAATCTTTTATACGCTTAAAGAGTGCATAAAATCAAATTGAATGACCGATAAAGTTTTTTAATTTCAAGTAAGGTTTGTTCTTAAAATGCAAAAAATTAACAAATTTGGGGTTTCCGATAATTTAAATCACGTATAAACCTTTTTAACGCATGCGATATTTACCCTTACTAACGCGTAACTTCATAGTGCATTGGGCGGTTTTAATATATCATGTTTTCAGTTACTAAGTTTAGCGTTATATGTCCTCTTAAATCATATTGATTTTATGATTTCATTTAAAGTCTCAATATTTCAACAAATTTTTCGAGAGTAGAGTTTCGTTTTGATGTGCTCATAATTAAATTATTTTCTATCGATTTTTTTGTTGAATTTATAAGACTTTTAATATGAAGTATGTACCGACGTTTTTCATAAATTTTCAAAATGCCTTCAAGTTCTAAACGATTTTTGGTTTAAAAGTTAATTTTACAACGAGATATAAAGAAGTTGTCGACTTTTGTAAAAAAATATAGTCTGCATTATTCGGTTCAACAGTAAATTAAATCTTCTTCACACAAATGTTATTATTGTTATTATTTTGAATATGGAACACAAATTAAGTTTTCATAATAATTATAAAAGTTTTAAATCTTCTTCGTTATGATATAATTTATAACAAAAACAGACAAACATGTGCATGTGTAAGACGGTGTACAAAATGTAATTTCGGCGCGGAATGTATGTATGCAACGATATAAGTGTGTGACGCAAGGATCTATCTCTTTACCCCAAGAATGGGGACTTGTGAAGGAATGTATATCTTACGTGTGAAGATTTAAGTCAATTTTAAACTCACATACTTTAAATGAACACTAGAAGATTTTTATTTATACTCGTATGCTTTCCATCGTCTCATGAATCTTTCAAAGGCAGAGAATATTATTTATGACGGATGTTTCGGCAATAATGTATCCACTGAATTAATCGTCACAATAAAAAAAGCTCACGAGAGGAATTCTGACTACTGGATGCTGGCTTACTTTAAGATCGTGATAAGGGAAGCATCATTCTTATGTTAAAATATCCAACCGTCTATGTTTGGCTATTGTCCAGCCCGAACCATAGGTATCCATACAGTTTAGACAAAAAGGATAAAAAAAACTTGTATACTCGTAAAAGGATTGGGTTTTGAACGACCGTCTGCAACAGCAGCGCTAGTTTTGGATAACTATTAATTATAATTTCATAACAGCGAGGTAGCTTGAATTATTTGTGATGTGAAATCATAAAAGAATTTTGAAGATAAATCTGATATGTACCTATTGTGTGATAAATATTTTAGTTATAAACGAGTTAGGTAAGGGATGTAATTATAATCTTTCATATAAAAAACGACTTTAATATGAATGTGTGTCAAGATAGAAAAAAAATCGCGTTCTGTTCTCCCTGCCTACCCCATGAGGGACATAGCTTAATGGTTTATATGTATGTTTGTAGTAATATTATCTTTAATGCAATTCGCCTAAGCAATAATAAGGTAGTACGTGTTAAACAGATTGCAGACGCCTTAGCAATTATACAGATTGAGGACGAATTGATTACCTCCTCGGTTTTTGGAGGTCGGTTAAAAAGAGGACTTTTTTTTTTTTTTTTATAACCCATCCAGAGACCCTCTCACGTCGACTCAATAGAAGTCCATTGTGATACTTTGCCTGCTAGATGTCATTCCATAGTCCTATCTCCTGGAAGAACTGTAAAATCCTTTGTGGATCAGTGTCTCTGATTTGCTTTTGATCAGCAATATGCAAACCTATTTTCTTTACTCTTGTTTGCATTAGTGGGCCACATTCTGTAAGTAGATGCATCGGTGTTTCATGTTCATCCATGCAGAACCTGCATAGGTACATTTCCGATAGATTCATCGTGCATAGATGTTTGTTGAGTCTACAGTGACCAGTTAAGATTCTAGTAAGAATCCTAAGGTTATTCCTGCTCATTGTTAGGATCCGCTTAGAGTGTGTTGAAGAGAATCCTGAAATGAGTGCTTTTGAATGTCTCTGTCCTGGGGTAGATAACCAGAGTTCAGTGGCATTGTTAAGCATTCTTTGGTAAAGTGTTGATTTGACAATACTATTAGCTAGGAGACAGTGAGGCTCCGGCCCATAGGTAGCTATGTCCGCTCCCCTATTTGCCAGAGCATCAGCCTCCTCGTTACCTTTATAATTGGAGTGTCCAGGTACCCATCTTAATGTGATTTTGTTACCATAGTTTACTGATAGAGTCTTCAGCGCTTCAATGCAGTCTAGTACTGTTGATGAAGTTACTGTGTAGGAATCAAGAGCTTTAAGAGCAGCTTGACTATCAGAGTAAATGTATATTCTGTGGTTCTTATAATTCCTTCTTAGGATTTCATAGGCACAGAGTGTTATGGCACATATTTCTGCCTGGAAGATCGTTGCATACTGTCCCAAGTGCTTGTGGATCTTCACCCTGGGCACTTGCCCATATATGCCCGATCCTATACCATTCTTTTTCTTGGATCCGTCAGTGTACCATATAAGTGCACCATTGGATTCCTGATACCAAACATCTGCTATTGTAGTTTTAGTTTGTATTTCTACTTTGTATGGTTTTTCAAAGTTGTAAACAGTTAATATTTTATCTGTTGGGAATACAAGTAATTTGTCTTGAGATTCTATTTTGTTTAGATTTGCTTGGATTTCTAAATTTGTGTTTAGTTTATTTCCACTTGTTAGTCTTATAATACCTTCCTTTGCCATTTTTTCAAGGTATAAATGGAGAGGTGGTAGACTAATCATGGCCTCTAGAGAAGCGGTGGGAGTTGTGTGTAAGGCTCCCGTAATGAGCAAGCAGGCTAATCTTTGTAAACGTTTAAGTTTATCTACACAGCCTCTTTGTTGTAGTTTGTCATTCCAAACTGTTACAGCATAAGATACTATGGGTCTTATTATTGTAGTGTATGACCACAGAGCTTGTTGGGGTTTTAGTCCCCAATTATTCCCTATGAGTCTATGGCATGTCCATAATGCTTTGATTGCTTTTTGAGCAACTTTTTCTACATGTTGTGTCCATGTTAATTTACTATCCAATGTTATACCTAGATATTTTACTTCATTGGAAAAGTCCAGTTTTTTTCCAAAGAATATTGGAGGTGAGAGTTTATCCAACTTTCTTTTCCTAGTGAAAGGTACAACAGTTGTTTTATTTGCATTAACTGTTAGTCCATTATCTTTGCACCATTTTTCAACTATTTTTAGTGCATTTTGTAGCAGATCAGAGATTGTTTCACATTCTTTCCCTCTGATTGTAATGACTATATCATCCGCATAGCTTTGTGTATTATATCCACATTCGTTCAGTGTGCTTACTAGGCCATCCACAGCCAGCGTCCACAGGAGTGGTGATAAGACTCCACCCTGCGGACACCCCCTGTTTGTTTTAGCCTTAGTAGTCTCATCCACCAGATTAGTTATGATGTATCTATTGGATAACATGTTGTCAATCCATTTTATTATAGTGTTGTCTACATGTTTCTGTCTTAGTCCACTCATTAGTACGCTTATTGGTACTGCATCAAATGCTCCTTCTATGTCAAGGAACGCACACAGAGTAATTTCTCCGCTATCTAGAGATTTTCTTATATTTCCTACGATTTCAATGAGAGCTGTTTCAGTAGATTTGCCCTCTTGGTAAGCATGTTGCTTTGGATGAATAGGATGCAATGTTATTATATTGCTCACTATGTATCTATGTAAAATCTTTTCCATAGTTTTTAGCATGAATGAAGATAGACTAATTGGTCTATAAGCTTTTGGAGTCTTATAACTTTCTTTACCTGGTTTTGGTATATAGGTTACTTTGACTGTTCTCCAGCTTTGTGGAACATAGCCCCATGCAAGACTGGATCTGAATATTTTCAGCAGTGTCGGCATGATTTTTTCTATACCGTTCTGTAGGAGAGCAGGGAATATGTTATCATTTCCACTGCTTTTATAAGGCTCAAAAGAGTTGATAGCCCATTTGATTTGATTAGGCCTGAAGATTTTCGATGCTAATCTCCAGTCATTTAAACTTGGTTTATCGCATCCTGGAGGCTTAGTGATGGTTTCCTTCACCGTTTCGCATCCAGGAAAATGTGTTTTAGCTAATAGCTCAAGTGTTTCCTTGCATGTTGCAGTATAATAACCATCTTCTTTTGTTAGGAGACCTATATCAGGTTCCTTCCTCCTGGCAAGGATTTTATTAATCCTTGCTGTTTCTTTAGTACCATTTATGGTACTGCAGAACTTTTTCCAAGATTCCGTTTTGGCTTTCCTTATAGCCTTATGATATTCTGTTAGAGATTTTCTGTACTCTTCCCACAGGCTATAGTGTTTAGCTCTATTGAACAGTTTCCTAGTTTTTGCCCTAAGGGTGGATAGGTTTGAGTTCCACCAGGGAACTTCCCTTTTTCCAGTTTTTGTTTTAATAGGGCAGTTCTGTTCATAGGCCAAAATTAGGTTTTCCGTAAGTTCATCCGTAATTAAATCTATTCTTCTTAGATTTCTTGTCGACTCTATTGGGCTAGTACCACCCTTAAGGTCGTCTTTGAACCCAATCCAATCAGTAGATTTTTTATTTCTATATTGAATTGTTGTTTTTGTCAGGCTTTTAATGTGGAACATTAAATGTCTATGGTCAGAAGCTGATTCTTCTGACGATACGTGCCAGTCCATAACTTCATTACTGATATTTTGTGAGCAGAGGGTGAGATCTAAAACCTCAGACCTTGCTTTGGTAGTGAATGTAGGTTCATTACCTTTGTTCACAATGTTTAGATTATGTGTGATGATGAAATCTAAAAGATTTTCCCCTCTTTGATTACAGTCTGTGCTGCCCCATATTGTATGATGAGCGTTTGCATCACACCCAACAATGAGTCTCGCATCATTCTGCTTTGAGAAGTTTATTACTTTCCTAAGGATTGTAAGCGGTAATGCTTCATCACCTGCAAAGTATGCTGAACAGAGTATTAGTTTTCTGTTGTCTGCTTTTTGTGGGATCATTATAGCCACGAGATCCCTTTTGCAAAATTCTGGAATGCCAATATATTTGGTATTATTGTTTATCACTATACATGCTCTGGGTCTAGATTCATGGTCACAGGATATAACTGTTCCCATGGAGCCCAAGCCACATACTCTGTTATTAATGGTCCATGGTTCCTGTACCAGTAGTGCTGTTAGGTTTTCTTTCTGCAACCTTCTATTGGCAATAGCCGAAGCAGCTCGAGCCTGGTGAAGGTTTATTTGAAGTATACCTATCTTATCATTGATATTTTTTCCAGTGTTAGGGTTTATGTATCCTTCACCACTGTTGTAGTTCCGTTTTTTAGTATTGTCAGTAACTATATTTGCCTTTATTATATTTTTTATTGGGTATTGAGTGTCCATCAACATGGTCCTCAATGCCTTCTAGGCCCTTTCCATTGGGAGCCCCTGCTCTTCAATGGATATTTATTTACCGCTTTTGGGTTACCGCTTTCGTCATAGGTATACCCTCCGGCGGGATATGAGGTTTTTCTAGGTAGCTTTTTGCCACCTCTAGCACCTCTTATTCCTTGAGCCGAGTGTGCCGGCCCCAAAATCCCTCCAGCGGTCGTCCCCGGTGCCTCCCCTGCCGGGCCAGATGTTGTCCCAGCATTGGCGCCACCGAGGGCAGAAACCGTCCCCGATGCCGTCCCTACCGGGCCAGACGATGTCCCAGCATTGACGCCATCAATGGACACTACCCTCGGTGCCACCTTTGATGGGCCGGTTGATGTCCCAGCATTGGAAGCACCGGCAGACACAGTCCTCGGCATCACCTTTGTCGGGCCAGATGTTGTCCCAGCATTGGTGACACCGATGGACTTTCCACTGGCAGGATTCACTCCGACTGACGCCCCGGCGACAGGCACGAAACCCCCAGAGCCACCCAGAGCAGGTCGGGCCAGGCCTGGTGTTGACTCAGCCTCAACCACGATCTCAGAGGCTGCCACATGAGGATTCCGTGGCCCCTCGCCAGGGCCTACGTCTCCAGCATTCAGCCCAATTTCCTTAATGACGGCATTAGTTGAGCTAGGTCCAGCCCCAGCTAATCCATCATTTGTCGCAAGGCCCTTTTCCTTGTTTAATCCCAGCTCCTTTATCATAAAGGATATCCTGGTCATGCCCATATAAGGCCTGTATCCAGCCCTCTCAATTGCTTTGGCTGATGCCTCGTCAATTGAGAATGCCATTTTGTAACACCAGTCAAGTTTATTGATGTTTAACACCTTCCAGTGTCTGGTGTTGATTCCCTCATTGCTCTCTAGTAATCTTAATACCATATGAGGTTTTAGGTAGGCTTTACCTGGGATGGTTGCCACAGCTATGTGATTCCTAGGCAGTTCATGCCCTTGGATCACCTTTAGTTCCGCCCCCTTCCAGGGTAAGATAGGAACTAATTTCTCGATCCATTCCTTGGATCTTTGGTCTATGCATGTGATGGCTAGTATGCCCACCTTGGGAACACAAGATTCGAATCTTGGAATATACTGCCTTGCATCCATTGCCTGAAACACGGCCTCGTTTAGCCTTACCTCAAGGGTGGTTAATTCCTTGTCGGTAAGTTTTGAGTCGGTCTTAGAGCAGATTCCGACTTTGTGGCTGATGGCTTTTCGGTAGGACATTGCTTCAGCTTTGTCCTTCTTACTGGGATGCTCAATAGAGTCATCCTGCCTTGGCCTTTTAACAGCTGAAGGATGAATGTCGGTGGCGGGCTTGTCAGTAGGGTCTGTAGACATCCCACCCCTAATCAGAGCCTTCTTCAGCCTTCTTCTGGATGCTCCACAGCGTTTTACACTGTGTTGTCCAATATTGGATTCCTCACAGTCCTCTGTCAGGGTTTGAGACGTACTCGCCACTGATGGGATCTGTGGGATATCCACATACTCCATTATATCAGATAATGGAGAATTATTCCTAGTAGATTGGGCCAATTCAGTCCCTGTTTCCACATCGGAATTTACAGTCATTGGGGAGTCACACCCCTCCGACTGATCTATCACTGTTCTGCTGAGGGCCTCTGAACAACCCTGCAGCAAGACAGTGATACTGTCTTCTTCGCTCTCTCCTTCACTATCATAAGATTTTATTTTTTTAAAATTATCCATGTAGTTCCCACGAGTATTGAGGAAATATACGTCACTGCGCCCAGAGCCTCTTAGACGCAGAAGGCTACATTACAAGGGGATTTCGCCCGGTTTCCCCAGGAGTCGCTTCTGACACTATGTAACCCAAGTGCCATTCAGCTCTCGGCACGACAGACCTTAGCTTGGGTTTTTCATCCGTCCTCGTTAGCTTTAACGGCCCATGGGCCGCCCCAAGCGTCCACACGCGTAGGCATGAGGATACACGTGACGTCCCATATGACCGTCAAATTACCAGGGGGCACCGCGAGGAGGTGAGGATCGGATAAGGATGCACGATCAACGACCACCATTCCCCGCCCCGTTTTGTGAGCAGACAACAGACCCGCCGACCGTGCACCCCCTTTGCCCCCCAAAAAAAAAAAAAAAGAGGACTTACTGAGAGAAGATCTTATTGCAGGGTGAATTGCTTGTAACGTGAAAAAAAGCAGATATTTAATCATATGACAAAACATTCAGATATGTAAGTATAAGATAGTGAAACACATTTTTTTAAATGAATTAAAGAAATGAAAATGTTCGTAGAAAAAACAATATGAAATTGTGAATCATTAAATGATGTATATAATTAAAAGTAAACTTTATGATTCTACGTTAATTTAATTACGTGCGATAGGTATATTTCGCCTCGCCCTGTTAGGGCATTTACTAGCTTATGACTATTTTGACAATTTTTACTTATATTTATAGATTAATTATTTATTTATTGATTCACGGCTCAAAGCTCTTTACAAAATTAAATATTACATGACACAGCATAAACCAAAGAAATATGTACAATTTATGACGTATATTTTGTATGTAAAAATATGGTTTGTGTAACATTGCACCCCCCTGCTCACAGACTGGAATAAAAAATGTATTAATATTATTATTATTATTATAAACATCTAGACATATCAACGATAGCAGAGGATATATAAAGAAAAATAAAAACATATAAGAAAGGTAAATTAAACACGAAAGTACATACAATTAAAACCAAATAATAAATAAACAAAAAAAATTGTAGGATACAATGCAAAAATAAATCAAATTTACTTTACTCTGGTTGGTTGAGACTATTTATTTAATAGTCTCAACCAACCAGATAAGCTGCTCGAGAGTAGATTGAGATGGTACGGACACATCATAAGGCGGCCAGAGGAAAATATGATACGTAGAGCGATGGACATCCAAGTGCAGGCCAGAAGACCAGGCAGACCGCTGACTACGTGGCACTCCACCATCACAAGAGAGTTGCGGGAGGCAGACTTGCGCGAAGGAGACGCACAGGAGAGAAGGACTTGGCGAATGAGGACGAGGAGGGCCGACCCCACATAATGGGAAGAAAAGGCCAGGACAAAGAAGAAGAAGAAGAAGGTTGAGACTATTTATTTATTGACCAATCCCTAATTAGCTAATTACAATTGAAATTGAATATAATTCAATATTCTTCCCGACTTTCTAAAATCAATCAAATCATCGATTAGGTATTGTGAATCATTGTTATACATTTCCGTAGAGTTTAGATCGAGGGAATCAATAATAGGTTATTTGATATTATTTTTTGCAGTGTTTTTTGATAATCAAGATTATCAACATAATATATTTTGTTTTCATATAGTTTGTTTTCATCGAAACATTATAATTTTGCATAATTAAGGCTATTAAATTATGAATATTTGTGTATTTCTCGATATTTTTTTTTCAAAAAATTATCCATTATTATATGTATATATTATCACACAGGCATAATATTTTGAAAATAACATTGTAATGTAACATACAATATTGGCTTCAAATAATCGTTTTTATGGCCCGGTATTACAGTCGGCCCTCAACTCATTGAGTTTGTTAAACTCAAGATTAATGTTAAGGGGAGATTAAATCCATTTCCGTATTACAGTGCAATATGACATGTCAATTACTAAATACTTTTTCTGTGGTTATTATCTGTCAAAATACGAAGTACAAAACGGGACGCCACGACATGAAATACTATTCTTTTACTACCCAACATGGTAAATTAATTTTTTTTTCACCAAAATAATGCTTTTAAATGCCCATGTTCGTTTCAATATGGCTGTCAATTTGATTTGTTGTGTGGCGCCACCGTCGATACAACTAACGCCTCTAGTGATAGAACACTGAAACTACAATACAACTAACGCCTCTAGTGATAGAACACTAAAACTAGAACGAGAAATGACAGTTGACTCACCGTTAAGTACTTATCCGCCAGAAACGTTGAGTTAAATATTTTTGTCGTTTTAGTGACGTAGGTATTTGAGGGAAGATTAGGCCTAAACGGACACTGTAATACACTATATTTTTGTAAAACTTGAGTTTAGCTCTTAAACTGAGACTGTAATACCGGCCCTATTATTATTATTTCTGCCTCGTCTATGGTGTATATGGTAAAAAAAAACATTAATGTTCAGAAGCCGATATTATAATTCATTGTGTTATAAACAAAATATTATGTATGTTTTTCCCAGTGGAAGGTGCCGAGATAAAAATATATTATCATTGATGGTTTTCATATCCACAGCTGCTCAATATCATAAGATATTTCTATCGGTGTTATTAACATTGATCTTAGAAGGAATCAAACCGAGAAGCCTTTAAGCGAAGCTGGTTTATATTTACTTAGGTTACAAGGAATACCTTAGATCTACCAAGTGATTCACACTCTCCAAATTTTAGCTTTCGACGTTTTTTACTCTCCACTGCTTTGGAATAGTGGAGAATCATGATTTCACTTGTCAATCATGAGAAATTGAATTATGTCAATTTCTCAACGGGTATCATTAAAAGTGTTATATATTATGAGTTTCCTTTTGATCAATTTGTACATAGATAAATAGCGTATGGTGTTTGGCGTACGTCCATACCTACTATAAAAATTTGAATCACTCTGTATAATAACCTATAGCTCAAACTGTTAAGTTTGGTCGACTTCATATAAATTTATATACTGGGTAATCCACGCGTCTTCGAATCATCCTAGTTTTAGTTAATTAATATATTTCTAATCAATCCCCACCAGCAGCCGTTCTGCTTATGGAGACTTATGACGTCCCCGGCGAAACTCTGCAAAAACACATAAAGAACATATGAAGAGTCCGGAGAACTCTAAAACCTTGCAAAAACTACACTTAAAGTGCCAAATGAGAGAGTTAAATGAGAGCTAATCATGAGGAAACAACTGGTTCACCGTTCTCTGATGGTGAAGAAAAGATTGCACCGAATTTATGTCAGAAAGTATTGAAACCCCTAAAGTTGCTCTTCGTGGATACAAGGTCCGAATGTCCAATGGATCCAAAGAAATTCCCTCGGACATCGTTGTATAGTTGACACTGAGAAGTTAGTGCATTCCCATAGGATATGCTCAGAAGTCTGTTCAGGGTTATCACAAAGCTGACATGAGGACGAATCAGATAAGTAAAAACGATAAAGATTACTTTTGAAACTGCCGTGTCCAGTAAGGAATTGCGTGGTCCAATAATCGGGAACAATCCATGAAGAAGAAAACGAAGTCAGAATAATAGGAGAGCATGTATGACGCGATGTATAAATGTAAACGAGGCAAAACAGGTATGCCAAGATAGAAGAGTATGGCGTTCGTTTCTCTCTGCCTACCCCAAATAGGGAAACGGCGTGACGGTATGTATGTATGTATTTATTTTACTTCAATCAATTTCAATTTTATGTAATGTCATTAATTTTGATGAATTTTTTGATCAAAATGTTCACCTCCCCAATGTCCTCACATTTGTTGGCATTGGAACCCCAATCTCTGTGAGGTCGGTTAAAAATGGAGGGATACCTATCGTTTATGGGGCATTCAAGAAATAAATGATCCAGTGTCTCATCACTTATCATACACTCGCAGAGACTGCTATCAATGATCGTGATTTAATATTGAATCTGTCACTGCTATCAATGATTAAATTTGTCAAACTTCCTAAATTAAGCTGTTTAATTTGAACAATAATTAATGCTCTCATTTCTGAGAAAAAATCATGTTTTTGTAGATTTATTATAACGAAAATTTATGTATCTGCTTCATAAAAATGCATTCAGAATTTTTCATTCTTTCAATAACAAAGGAAAATTGTTCACTCACGATGCATTAGAAAGTCTAATGTTTTCTAAAAAAAAAATAATGATTGCGAAAAGCTTTTTTGGTTTGTCCCGTATCATATAATTTATTTTCTGAATCATATGTTTATTTTCTGAATCATACGAGATTTTAGTGCTGCCCACGATTCACTCGTTTTTTATACATTGAACCAGATATAACGAATTCACGTCGAATTTTGATTCACCTGTTACATTACACACAACGTGTTGGTTATTTTTAATTCGTCCCATTCGAAATTTAATCCTAGTTGTTAATGTTTAGTCCATTCGACAAAATGTGTATGTATGTATGTAGATATACCCCGGGGTAACAGATAAAAATACTATTCAGAATCACTGTGTTACAGTTATATTATACCTAGGTTCATGATGGAAGGTATGTCTATCTACCTTCGATACAAAACGGAGCCTCGGGCCATACGATCCACGCTGAATGGATTCTTTGATCGAAAACAAATAATACCCACGAATGTAGATCGCCAACGACTAGCAGTTGCAATAATAATTTCACTTCACCCCTAAATGGAGGAATGGATACTTCTTCAACCACAGGGACAGTCTTAGAAAAAAATAAAACAGCCTCACAGCTAGGAAAAGTGACGAAACTAGGCTTTAATGAAATTAAATTCATGGCACATGATCAATGTAACGAAGTGATGGACTGATTCGTAGAGCAACATTAAAATGAACTATCAGTGCTCTTGTCCCTATAATTATTATTATTACTGACCTGGGATTGAGAAATAATTTTAGTTGCACTCGGAATAAAGGATTAAAGTCTTTGTTTTTCAGAAACGGAATTCTGGGTTATTTCTGTTTTCTGGTTATTTATGTCCATAGGTAAGTACCTACTTATTCGAAAATTATAAGCAGATAATCAAGGAGCACAGCATAGGTATAAACTCCTGACAATAAGAATCAAAGAAAGGCCGGGTTTAGAAGAAACAGATCAAAAAGCGATCAACTATTTACTGTTAGACAATTTCTGACCAAATGCTGGGAATCCGACGTTGACATCATATCAACTGTTCATTGATTTTAAACAGGTCTATGACAGTATCTACCTACTCCTAACATTGATTATACTCACAAAGTTAGCAAGACTGATAAAAACAACAATGAGTAACTTATATCAAACGCATAGTCAAGATAGGAGGAGAGCTCACGAACAAATTAACTGTTTCTTAATGTCTCAAACATGTTGACGCATAAGCCCCCACACTTTTCAATCTGGCTATAGAATATGTTATAAGGAAGTCATATGATAATAACGAGAACCCAACATATAATTCCAAAGCCGCCTCTAATGCTTTTGTTTGTTCTTATTTTTCTCTCTGTTCTACTTTTTTTATTTGTATGTATACCTAATTTTTAAATGACGTTTATATGATATGGTTTGTGTTGCATTGCACCCCTCTGCTCACGAACTGAAGTAAAATTGTATTAATTAATATTAATGTAGTAGGAAGATCCGTAGTAGCAGTGCAAAAAGTTTTCGATCTCTTGGAAACAGCAGCCAACGAAATGGGACCAGCAATAAATGAAGATAAAACAAAAATCATGAAGCAATTTACAAACACGACCAACAATCCGCAACGTACTGTAAAATTCAAAGATAAATATAATTTTAAGATGGTGGATGACTTCACCTACCTGGGTTTCAATATAACAAAAGAAAACGAAGACTATGCAGAAATTAAACGAAGAGTCGCAACAGGAAACAAGGCATTCTTCTCTCTTCTTCCAGTGCTGAAAGTCAAGAAGTGTTCACAGAAAAACCAAAATCACCCTTTACAAAACAATCATTAGAACAGTTGTGACATACGGGTGTGAGGCGTGGACAATGACAAAGAAATCCGCAGAGGTACTGTACACCATCAAGAGGAGGGTGCTGCGTAGAATACTGGGGCCCATGAATGATGGCGAAGCCTGGAGATTGCGCTATAACGATGAGTTGTTCAACATCTACAAGGCACCCGGAATATCTGTACATGCCGGACATGTGCAGAGAATGCCGTCATCACGGGCACCAAAAAGGATCCTAGAAGGGCACCCAGGTGGAAGAAGAAGGGTAGGGAGGCCAAGGCTACGGTGGGAAGACGAAGCTAGCAGGGATGCTGCCGAACTGCTCCAGGTAACGGATTGGAAGGCCGAGGCGGGAGGTAAGAGAGTTTGGAGGCGAATACTCACGGAGGCCAAGGTTCGATATGGGCTTTAGAGCCATCGAAGAAGAAGAAACAACAAACTGAATAAAGGAGTCACACCCTTCTAATATACCTACACATATAATTATGTATCTCGATAACAATTAAAATTAAATATGATATTTTTTATCACATTTACAGATGGGTGGTGGCACTGTGGTTAGTGGTCGCGAGTTCGAATACTGTCATGACTCATAACCGATTCCGTTCACCTATAGCACATGCACATATGCGTAGTTTACGGAATATATGAGGAAGTAAATGTACTAGTAACTAGGACATATTCATTCATTTAAAAAAAAAAGGATTTTACATCAAACAATTCTCACTTTCTTCCCACAACGTTACGTGTTTGTTTTCTATTTGTTTTTTGATATAAATTAAATATACTTACTACATACTTCACTATGTACAGGTTCACGTTGCTTTGGTTGGTCGGAAGATATTTGCCTTATGGAAATTAACACTGGAAATTATTAATTATTACTAATTATTCTAATTATTTTTTACTTTTTTTATTAAAATCAATGAATATATCCTTCTAACAAGTACAAATATGTCCTTGAAACATGTATATTATCCATCCACATACATTTCCTTAATAAAAAATGAATGCTTTTGCTATAGGTAAATAAAATCTTTCGTGGCAGGATTCGAACTCGCGACCATTAAATTACTAATCCAGGCGCTAACCGCTCTGCCCCAACCCATCTAAATTTATAGGTAGGTACCAATCTATGTTATGCTTCATATACTCGTATCTTCTATTATTTGTGACGACCACATGATATGAACCAATAATCAAAAAACATGGGAATAAAAAAATAATCATCATACATTTATTTGTCATAAATTTAGTTTAACAACAAATGGGTTTGAGTAAAATTAATAATAGTTTTATAATAATCTAGGTTGTAGTTCAAAATGTCCGTCCTTTGCTACGTCTCTGCCTGTATCTGGTTACAATTGCTACAATTGCCAACAATCACATGTTTAGTACAATCCTATCACGACCAATACAATAATAAGAGACTCAAGTTTATGTATCTACTCTTGTTGTTCTTTGACTCTTATTTGGTTCATTACAGTTACCTGCAGTCTTTCTTCCTACCATCGATTGTGTATAACCGTATATCTGAAGATTTGCAGAATATATTGTTTTTAGTGCTTACATAGTTTATCTGCTCTCAACAAGATTGTAGATTATATTTGTGCAATTTATTACGAAATATTTTTTTTAATCTTTCTACATTTTTTTTATCGTTTGACAAAGATATGGAAAGGTGTCATTACGGAACAAAATGAAATGTTCACACATTCGTAGATGTCCAAGTGTTACTGATTTATGTGTGTATATTGTAAGATAGAGGAAAAACAATTTAGATGGTTTGGGCACGTTGGACGCAGACCACTAGATCACATTATAAACCAAGTAATCTCCATGGATCTTCCTCGACTTACATACATCCAGAGGAAGACCAAAGTATTCTTGGATTGTGCAAAGACGAAACCAACTGCAGAGACATGGCCCAGGTGACATTGTACAAGACAGGAGACGCAATAATTTAAGGACAATTAGAACTGATCTCAACATTCTGCACCGATAGGGAGTTGGAATATAGCCAGGGAGAAGACCATGATATGAAAAGATCGAGACATCAACAAGATCACCAAATTTAGGATTATCAGGACTCTCATTTTCTTGATCATCAAATATAAAATAAATATGCTTTAATTTATAAGTTGTGGTGTTTGCTAAGAATGTTGCGAATATCATGAATTGCTGTGAATATCAATATGTTGAATGAACTACAAATTGAATAAAGAATCATCTGTCATAAATCTGTTTACAGCGTATTGTTCAATATGGCACACATTGGCTCCTGATAACTTGGAAAAACTCATCATAATGGCGTGAAGGTTTGATAGTCCAGAGATCACTCCGCTAAGTATTTATCATTAAGTCCGCTGCATTATCTTCAACGGTGCCCTTTGATCAAAGTATCCAAAATTGTTCTTCATGCAGGCAGACCATTCTTCGAGCGATTGAAATTAGCAACCATCTTCAGTCTAGGAGACGAAAGAAGAAGATTTTACAAAGTACAATACGTGCAAGAGAATTTATATTCCTATAGATGAATTGAAGATTAATCATATGGCACATTACTGCCACGAACATTACTTTTTCATGCTAATTTGCTGACATATGTTTCTTCGAATACCTTCCCAATATTATTAACCAATCAGACAGTATATAATAATGAAAATTTATAACATTCGTATAAAATCGTGTCAAAGATATCATTTCTTTGTAAATATATAAATTTTATGGACCTCAATCGTGTATAGATTTTATTTCTGCATCAAGAATAAAAATCTGCGACCTTATTAGTAAATATATAGCAACATTCATATTATATCAGAATATCTGCAATCGGACGAATTTTATATCAATTTTTAGTAGGTAGATATTAAAACCGTTATTGAGTTCGGGCTGAATAAATATTTTCGTTTGATAATATAGAGATATAAGAAATAATATTTTGTTTTCTCGTTATGCATACAATTCATGTATCGTCAATGTAAATAAATACCTAGTGATGTTATATTCATAAGTTATGTGTTGCGAAGCTGCTATTTTTATTGTCATAACATTGACATATAAAAACAATTTATTTGGAGCAATATTAATAATATTGGGCTATACGTTGTGTCTTATGATAGATATATTATGCAAATACTATGTTACATAGCAATACATATCGATCAAATATATTTCATTTGTTTGTGTATATTCAAAATCTACTTATCATACCATTTGAAATGCAAGTCATAAACGCAAAGTTTCTTGCAAAATTAATCATGAGTTCAAGATTCAAAACTGAAATTAGAGGTCGTGTTAAAAATACACGAAGTGTTTTAAAAGAGTCCCATTTGATCTTGCAGGGAGTATGTATGTAGAAACTTAGAGCCTATAAGGATAAAAATTGCAGTGGAACTCATGGGGGGTACATGATATAATGTAGTCTATTACATTTTTCGATTAATAAGGCTATATTCACCTAGCGGTTCAGCCAAAAACACGAAACGGCCGCCGGAAGACAAATAAAAAACGTTGTAAAATATAGGAGTTCATAATTTTACCCTAATTATGGAGTTCTACAAATTAGAAGCATGATCGATAGACAGATTAACGACTGAAAAAAGTGGAACTTTTATTTAATTATTTACAAGATCAACGTTCATATGAGCATTTACAAAAATTAGTTAAACTAGTTTGAAATCTTATCAAAAAATAAAATAATACAATCAATTTAAAAAATAAAAGGAAGTTATCAATAAAAAAAAGAAAGAAAAAAATAATAAAATAATCGGAATAAAATTTGAAAAAATAAATTAAAAAATAATATAACAAACAGCAAAAATCAAAAAAAAGTTATAGTAAAGTAATTAAATTAATACACAAAAGAAAATAATACTTTAATAAACGCAAAAACAAGGCATTTCTAAAAAAGTTACAAAAAGGGTTCACAACACAAATTGAAATAAACATTAGGTAAGTATATTGTTTTTTTAGCGGAATGTGAACTGAATATGGAGATATTATTCACTTATTTTAGGAAAAACCAATAGAAAGGTTTGATTGATATATTAAAGGAATAATAAGAAAATTTCGTTATATAGTTATTTGATAAATATGATTTTATCTGATTTTTGAGTAATAAAAATAATTTATCTATTTATTTAAGGGAATACTGTCTTATTAAATAAACAGAAAAAATACAGTATGAAATGAAAAAAGACAGACCAATTACTTTTCTGCACAGTTGAACATTAAATAATCATAGAAGTATGTACTACAATACAACAAAAAATAAGTTCAAATATACTTAAAATTATTACATATTCATATATTTCACACATTTGCCTGTGAAGTGAGAAGGAAGAGGAAAAAGGAAGTGAGAAGGACCTAATTTGTTACTGCTGTGAAAAATAACAGAATCTGCTAGATAAAAACAAATATCAAAATAAGTAAATTTTTTCCACTTTTGTAATTTCATAAGAATGGGACGTTGGCTTTGACCCACTTTTTTCAGTAATATCTATTGAAGAGGATTTTCTTATTTCAACGCCAACTACATTCCTTAATTTTATCAAGCTTCTATAAAATTCCAACGTTTGAATTGAATGTAACCTATTTGCAGTTCTGGTGTGACTATATTGATAGTTATTAGTTTTCTCCTGAATATGGCGAGGTGAGTTGAAGTTCAGATAATAATATGAATAATTCTGCGGCGTCCTGGCCTTTGGTTAATTAATTCGCTTCAAGAAGTAGGTATAGCCGTCTTTCATATTTAATACAACGTACTCATTCTCGTATTACGCCGCTGTCTCGACAAATTATTCACAAATCCACGATGAGAGTCTTGAATATTTCACTGAATCCACCAACCGCGCAGATTTTTTGCAAGTCTTGATGGAAACAAGAAATGTTTAAAACGGACAGAAGTTGAGAGGGAAAAAATACATCGTTGAAATATTGAATTGGATTTCTGAGACGTAGCTCCGTGGAGTGGGCACTGCGTAGATAGTCTTTGTTTGAGCTCTGTGATACGTCGGAGTCAGACCTTCATAAGTAATTTTTAACCGGCTTCCAAAGACAAGAGTTTTGTGTATGTTCAGCGATTACTTTTTACCACGTTGATCGATTTTGATTATTTGACTATATTAGAAAATCTTCCGATTGGTCTCATTTTAATTTGGTCAATCATGGGATCCATCAGAAAATCGTGAAACTCTACAATTTTTTTTACCACATTATCCTATTTAAATGATTCCTTTTTTAACAGGATGGGATTGACTTTAGAGGTGATCACACTTATAAATTTTATCGAGTTCTTTATGATACAACTCATGAGAAAAAATTCTTCGCAAAATGTTCAAAAATCTTCTTCGCAAGTCGTCAGCAATTAATAATAATAATTCTTCATCACGTCGCCCAAATTCGATTATTCATTTTTCATTAGAACAGTGCTTTGCTGTGGTTCCATCTGAACTAATCCAATAGATTTGATCATGGGAACTCGTCAATTAGCGAAGGATTCACGTATTATTGTATAGGCAAATTGTATGAAAGTATTACTACATAAATACCAACATACCATCACGCCACGTCCTTCATGGTGTAGACAGAGAGAACCGAACACTTCATTTTGAAGTCGTTTTTTTTTCTTCTTCTTCTTCGTTTAATAGTCTTCCAGGCAGACTGCGACCAGAAGAGATTTTATTTGCTGCTCTGCTGCACTGTCCATTCTGGCTACGTGGTCCCTCCAATGTCTTCTTCTGGATCTACTCCACCAAACGATGTCCTCTATCCCACATGTTGTTGTTTTGATCTCAGAGAGATTCTCCAGTGATTGATCTTAGAACCTTGTTTAATGGAAGATTATTTACTAATTATCTACGTCATTTCTCCCCGTTATTGACGAGAGTTGAATTGAAATTGAAATCCATCAGTTGCAAAAAGAAGGAAGATATAAATTTGTTGACATTTTTTTCTATTGAATATGCATGTTCAGTTGTGAGGGATACCACGTTCTTTACCACGTTGTACGGTTTCAATGATTATTTTTTATTAGAGGTATGTCAACATAAATAAGATCAAGATAATTTAATTGTAATCAAGGCATCTGAACAACGTATGGGCGAAATTCCGTTAATAATTATTGTGTTCTAAAGGAGTTATGTTATATGAACGCTGAAATAGTGGTAATCTTTGACATTTAACACCATGTCTATATTCTTTCTAAAAGTATCACAAATCAACCTTATTTCTTGTTATAGGTTGTGTTCTTTATTCCTAAATATCGTGTCCATTTTTTAGAGCCATCTTTGCCTCCCGACCAAAATCTTCCAGTCGCACCTGTCATCTATAATAAATATTTCTTAGGGCCAATGCTACTAATAATCTTATTATTATTTTTAGTTGTAAGAAGGGTATCGTTCCCGAGGTCGCTATCATTCCAATTTATAATTGCATAGTGAAATTTTGATTTTCCTATATCGTAAGATATTTTATCAATTCTTTTTTACTTTTAACTATACCGCATTGGATTTTTAATTTGCAGATTGAAAGGTTTCAAAAGTATATGTTGAACTGTGGGATTGACAAATAATTATTCGTCGTAAAAAGATTGATATTATTTTACATACAACAAACTCAGTTTGTTAGGGATTCTCGGAATTCCAATCCTTATAAAACTCGTTTATCAATATTGAATCTATCTAATCTTTCATACGAATTCATGGTAGGTACATATGTGCTTATGCAAATATTTTATGATTTTATATTGGGAACGAATTCTCAGTAAAAATAAACTTTTTTCGCTACCCATACAATATTATTTTTACTCTCCACACTATGGAATAGGGGAGAGTCATGATTTCGCAAAATTTAAGCGTATTTTTTTTACATCAATTTCTCAATGGGTATCATGTAGAGAATGCACACTATGAGTTTCGTCGTGATGTGTTTGTGTGTATGGCGTATACGCTGTACGCCGTACGCCGTACGCCGTAGCATTTATCTTTTTTGTGTCCTCTCTACAGCCCAAACTATAAGTCTGATCGACTTCATATTAACATCATATGTGTAAAGTGCAAAGACCTAGAGCTTTCCATAGACAACTTTTGATTTCTTCTCTATGAATTCATCATTTACGTTGTTTTTTTTTTGTGTCCTCTCTGCAGCCCAAACTATAAGTCCGATTGACTTCATATTGATATCACATGTGTTAAGTCCATAAACTTAGAGCTGATTAGTTTTCCATAGACAACGGTTCATTTTTTCCCAATGTTTCTTTATGATTTCATCTATTAAAACTGAAAAAATGCTCTCACGACCTGGAAATTAGAGATATTTTAATTTGGTTTCAACTATTTATACAACACCAAGAATCTTCATAAAATTGTATTCAAAGTTGGTCAATGTTAAAAGAAAAATATTCAACGGTTTCAAAAATTATATTTTATTTAATGGATATTTGTATGAAACTTATATGTAACAAGAGAATTTTTTTATATTTGGCAATGTTCAGTTCATTGATTTCATATTGATATAAGAATATTAATAGCTTGAACTTAGAACTGATTAGCTTTTCATAGATATCATAAAATTTCTTCATATGATATCACGTGTCAACATTGTCAAAATGCTCTAACGCTCTTTGAAACAAAATTTATCTGCTTTTTTTAAAATATTTCATACAACATAAGCAGTCTTCACTATACTGCATTAATAGTTTGTCTACCTTAACATAAAAATATACTATCGGAAGAAAATTTATATTCCTGTTAGTAACATTTAGTATGAATAAAAATGTAATTAGATAAATTTCTATGTATGGAAAAGTTCAGTAATTTGATTTCATGTTATAATGTAAAGAACTTGAACATAGAACTGATTAGCTTTCCATAAATCAAAAAAAAATCTTCATATAATATCACGTGTCAAAATTTTGAAAATGCCTTCGCGTTCTTTAAAACAAAATTTATCTGCTTTTTTTAAAATATTTCATACAACATAAGCATTCTTCACTATACTGCATTAATAGTTTGTTTATCTTAACATAAAAATATACTATCGGAAGAAAATTTATATTCCTGATAGTAACATTTAGTATGAATAAAAATGTAATTAGATAAATTTCTATGTATGGAAAAGTTCAGTAATTTGATTTCATGTTATAATGTAAAGAGCTTGAACATAGAACTGATTAGCTTTCCATAAATAACAAAAAAAATCTTCATATGATATCACCTGTCAAAATTTGGAAAATGCTCTCGCGTTCTTTAGAACAAAATTTATCTGCTTTTTTTTAAATATTTCATACAACATAAGCATTCTTCACTATACTGCATTAATAGTTTGTTTATCTTAACATAAAAATATACTATCGGAAGAAAATTTATATTCCTGATAGTAACGTTTAGTATGAATAAAAATGTAATTAGATAAATTTCTATGTATGGAAAAGTTCAGTAATTTGATTTCATGTTATAATGTAAAAAGCTTGAACATAGAACTGATTAGCTTTCCATAAACAACAAAAAAAATCTTCATATGATATCACCTGTCAAAATTTGGAAAATGCTCTCGCGTTCTTTAGAACAAAATTTATCTGCTTTTTTTTAAATATTTCATACAACATAAGCATTCTTCACTATACTGCATTAATAGTTTGTTTATCTTAACATAAAAATATACTATCGGAAGAAAATTTACATTCCTGATAGTAACATTTAGTATGAATAAAAATGTAATTAGATAAATTTCTATGTATGGAAAAGTTCAGTAATTTGATTTCATGTTATAATGTAAAGAGCTTGAACATAGAACTGATTAGCTTTCCATAAATAACAAAAAAAATCTTCATATGATATCACCTGTCAAAATTTGGAAAATGCTCTCGCGTTCTTTAGAACAAAATTTATCTGCTTTTTTTAAAATATTTCATACAACATAAGCATTTTTCACTATACTGCATTAATAGTTTGTTTATCTTAACATAAAAATATACTATCGGAAGAAAATTTACATTCTTGATAGTAACATTTAGTATGAATAAAAATGTAATTAGATAAATTTCTATGTATGGAAAAGTTCAGTAATTTGATTTCATGTTATAATGTAAAAAGCTTGAACATAGAACTGATTAGCTTTCCATAAACAACAAAAAAAATCTTCATATGATATCACCTGTCAAAATTTGGAAAATGCTCTCGCGTTCTTTAGAACAAAATTTATCTGCTTTTTTTAAAATATTTCATACAACATAAGCATTCTTCACTATACTGCATTAATAGTTTGTTTATCTTAACATAAAAATATACTATCGGAAGAAAATTTACATTCCTGATAGTAACATTTAGTATGAATAAAAATGTAATTAGATAAATTTCTATGTATGGAAAAGTTCTGTAATTTGATTTCATGTTATAATGTAAAGAGCTTGAACATAGAACTGATTAGCTTTCCATAAATAACAAAAAAAATCTTCATATGATATCACCTGTCAAAATTTGGAAAATGCTCTCGCGTTCTTTAGAACAAAATTTATCTGCTTTTTTTAAAATATTTCATACAACATAAGCATTCTTCACTATACTGCATTAATAGTTTGTTTATCTTAACATAAAAATATACTATCGGAAGAAAATTTACATTCCTGATAGTAACATTTAGTATGAATAAAAATGTAATTAGATAAATTTCTATGTATGGAAAAGTTCAGTAATTTGATTTCATGTTATAATGTAAAGAGCTTGAACATAGAACTGATTAGCTTTCCATAAATAACAAAAAAAATCTTCATATGATATCACCTGTCAAAATTTGGAAAATGCTCTCGCGTTCTTTAGAACAAAATTTATCTGCTTTTTTTTAAATATTTCATACAACATAAGCATTCTTCACTATACTGCATTAATAGTTTGTTTATCTTAACATAAAAATATACTATCGGAAGAAAATTTACATTCCTGATGGTAACATTTAGTATGAATAAAAATGTAATTAGATAAATTTCTATGTATGGAAAAGTTCAGTAATTTGATTTCATGTTATAATGTAAAGAGCTTGAACATAGAACTGATTAGCTTTCCATAAATAACAAAAAAAATCTTCATATGATATCACCTGTCAAAATTTGGAAAATGCTCTCGCGTTCTTTAGAACAAAATTTATCTGCTTTTTTTAAAATATTTCATACAACATAAGCATTCTTCCCTATACTGCATTAATAGTTTGTCTATCTTAACATAAAAATATACTATCGGAAGAAAATTTATATTCCTGATAGTAACATTTAGTATGAATAAAAATGTAATTAGATAAATTTCTATGTATGGAAAAGTTCAGTAATTTGATATCATGTTATAATGTAAAGAGCTTGAACATAGAACTGATTAGCTTTCCATAAATAACAAAAAAAATCTTCATATGATATCACCTGTCAAAATTTGGAAAATGCTCTCGCGTTCTTTAGAACAAAATTTATCTGCTTTTTTTAGAATATTTCATACAACATAAGCATTCTTCACTATACTGCATTAATAGTTTGTTTATCTTAACATAAAAATATACTATCGGAAGAAAATTTACATTCCTGATAGTAACATTTAGTATGAATAAAAATGTAATTAGATAAATTTCTATGTATGGAAAAGTTCAGTAATTTGATTTCATGTTATAATGTAAAGAGCTTGAACATAGAACTGATTAGCTTTCCATAAATAACAAAAAAAATCTTCATATGATATCACCTGTCAAAATTTGGAAAATGCTCTCGCGTTATTTAGAACAAAATTTATCTGCTTTTTTTAAAATATTTCATACAACATAAGCATTCTTCACTATACTGCATTAATAGTTTGTTTATCTTAACATAAAAATATACAATCGGAAGAAAATTTACATTCCTGATAGTAACATTTAGTATGAATAAAAATGTAATTAGATAAATTTCTATGTATGGAAAAGTTCAGTAATTTGATTTCATGTTATAATGTAAAGAGCTTGAACATAGAACTGATTAGCTTTCCATAAATAACAAAAAAAATCTTCATATGATATCACCTGTCAAAATTTGGAAAATGCTCTCGCATTCTTTAGAACAAAATTTATCTGCTTTTTTTAAAATATTTCATACAACATAAGCATTCTTCCCTATACTGCATTAATAGTTTGTCTATCTTAACATAAAAATATACTATCGGAAGAAAATTTATATTCCTGATAGTAACATTTAGTATGAATAAAAATGTAATTAGATAAATTTCTATGTATGGAAAAGTTCAGTAATTTGAAATCATGTTATAATGTAAAGAGCTTGAACATAGAACTGATTAGCTTTCCATAAATAACAAAAAAAATCTTCATATGATATCACCTGTCAAAATTTGGAAAATGCTCTCGCGTTCTTTAGAACAAAATTTATCTGCTTTTTTTTAAATATTTCATACAACATAAGCATTTTTCACTATACTGCATTAATAGTTTGTTTATCTTAACATAAAAATATACTATCGGAAGAAAATTTACATTCTTGATAGTAACATTTAGTATGAATAAAAATGTAATTAGATAAATTTCTATGTATGGAAAAGTTCAGTAATTTGATTTCATGTTATAATGTAAAAAGCTTGAACATAGAACTGATTAGCTTTCCATAAACAACAAAAAAAATCTTCATATGATATCACCTGTCAAAATTTGGAAAATGCTCTCGCGTTCTTTAGAACAAAATTTATCTGTTTTTTTTAAAATATTTCATACAACATAAGCATTCTTCACTATACTGCATTAATAGTTTGTTTATCTTAACATAAAAATATACTATCGGAAGAAAATTTATATTCCTGGTAGTAACATTTAGTATGAATAAAAATGTAATTAGATAAATTTCTATGTATGGAAAAGTTCAGTAATTTGATTTCATGTTATAATGTAAAGAGCTTGAACATAGAACTGATTAGCTTTCCATAAATAACAAAAAAAATCTTCATATGATATCACCTGTCAAAATTTGGAAAATGCTCTCGCGTTCTTTAGAACAAAATTTATCTGCTTTTTTTAAAATATTTCATACAACATAAGCATTCTTCACTATACTGCATTAATAGTTTGTTTATCTTAACATAAAAATATACTATCGGAAGAAAATTTACATTCCTGATAGTAACATTTAGTATGAATAAAAATGTAATTAGATAAATTTCTATGTATGGAAAAGTTCAGTAATTTGATTTCATGTTATAATGTAAAGAGCTTGAACATAGAACTGATTAGCTTTCCATAAATAACAAAAAAAATCTTCATATGATATCACCTGTCAAAATTTGGAAAATGCTCTCGCGTTCTTTAGAACAAAATTTATCTGCTTTTTTTAAAATATTTCATACAACATAAGCATTCTTCACTATACTGCATTAATAGTTTGTTTATCTTAACATAAAAATATACTATCGGAAGAAAATTTACATTCCTGATGGTAACATTTAGTATGAATAAAAATGTAATTAGATAAATTTCTATGTATGGAAAAGTTCAGTAATTTGATTTCATGTTATAATGTAAAGAGCTTGAACATAGAACTGATTAGCTTTCCATAAATAACAAAAAAAATCTTCATATGATATCACCTGTCAAAATTTGGAAAATGCTCTCGCGTTCTTTAGAACAAAATTTATCTGCTTTTTTTAAAATATTTCATACAACATAAGCATTCTTCCCTATACTGCATTAATAGTTTGTCTATCTTAACATAAAAATATACTATCGGAAGAAAATTTATATTCCTGATAGTAACATTTAGTATGAATAAAAATGTAAATAGATAAATTTCTATGTATGGAAACGTTCAGTAATTTGATTTCATGTTATAATGTAAAGAACTTGAACATAGAACTGATTAGCTTTCCATAAATCAAAAAAAAATCTTCATATAATATCACGTGTCAAAATTTTGAAAATGCCTTCGCGTTCTTTAAAACAAAATTTATCTGCTTTTTTTAAAATATTTCATACAACATAAGCATTCTTCACTATACTGCATTAATAGTTTGTTTATCTTAACATAAAAATATACTATCGGAAGAAAATTTATATTCCTGATAGTAACATTTAGTATGAATAAAAATGTAATAAGATAAATTTCTATGTATGGAAAAGTTCAGTAATTTGATTTCATGTTATAATGTAAAGAGCTTGAACATAGAACTGATTAGCTTTCCATAAATAACAAAAAAAATCTTCATATGATATCACCTGTCAAAATTTGGAAAATGCTCTCGCGTTCTTTAGAACAAAATTTATCTGCTTTTTTTTAAATATTTAATACAACATAAGCATTCTTCACTATACTGCATTAATAGTTTGTTTATCTTAACATAAAAATATACTATCGGAAGAAAATTTACATTCCTGATAGTAACATTTAGTATGAATAAAAATGTAATTAGATAAATTTCTATGTATGGAAAAGTTCAGTAATTTGATTTCATGTTATAATGTAAAGAGCTTGAACATAGAACTGAATAGCTTTCCATAAATAACAAAAAAAATCTTCATATGATATCACCTGTCAAAATTTGGAAAATGCTCTCGCGTTATTTAGAACAAAATTTATCTGCTTTTTTTAAAATATTTCATACAACATAAGCATTCTTCACTATACTGCATTAATAGTTTGTCTATCTTAACATAAAAATATACTATCGGAAGAAAATTTATATTCCTGATAGTAACATTTAGTATGAATAAAAATGTAATTAGATAAATTTCTATGTATGGAAACGATCAGTAATTTGATTTCATGTTATAATGTAAAGAGCTTGAACATAGAACTGATTAGCTTTCCATAAATAACAAAAAAATCTTCATATGATATCACGTGTCAAAATTTTGAAAATGCTCTCGCGTTCTTTAAATCAAAATTTATCTGCTTTTTTTAAAATATTTCATACAACATAAGCATTCTTCACTATACTGCATTAATAGTTTGTTTATCTTAACATAAAAATATACTATCGGAAGAAAATTTATATTCCTGGTAGTAACATTTAGTATGAATAAAAATGTAATTAGATAAATTTCTATGTATGGAAAAGTTCAGTAATTTGATTTCATGTTATAATGTAAAGAGCTTGAACATAGAACTGATTAGCTTTCCATAAATAACAAAAAAATTCTTCATATGATATCACCTGTCAAAATTTGGAAAATACTCTTGCGTTCTTTAAAACAAAATTTATCTGCTTTTTTAAAAATATTTCATACAACATAAGCATTCTTCACTATACTGCATTAATAGTTTGTCTATCTTAACATAAAAATATACTATCGGAAGAAAATTTATATTCCTGATAGTAACATTTAGTATGAATAAAAATGTAATTAGATAAATTTCTATGTATGGAAACGTTCAGTAATTTGATTTCATGTTATAATGTAAAGAGCTTGAACATAGAACTGATTAGCTTTCCATAAATAACAAAAAAATCTTCATATGATATCACGTGTCAAAATTTTGAAAATGCTCTCGCGTTCTTTAAATCAAAATTTATCTGCTTTTTTTAAAATATTTCATACAACCTAAGCATTCTTCACTATACTGCATTAATAGTTTGTTTATCTTAACATAAAAATATACTATCGGAAGAAAATTTATATTCCTGGTAGTAACATTTAGTATGAATAAAAATGTAATTAGATAAATTTCTATGTATGGAAAAGTTCAGTAATTTGATTTCATGTTATAATGTAAAGAGCTTGAACATAGAACTGATTAGCTTTCCATAAATAACAAAAAAATTCTTCATATGATATCACCTGTCAAAATTTGGAAAATACTCTTGCGTTCTTTAAAACAAAATTTATGTGCTTTTTTAAAAATATTTCATACAACATAAGCATTCTTCACTATACTGCATTAATAGTTTGTCTATCTTAACATAAAAATATACTATCGGAAGAAAATTTATATTCCTGATAGTAACATTTAGTATGAATAAAAATGAAATTAGATAAATTTCTATGTATGGAAACGTTCAGTAATTTGATTTCATGTTATAATGTAAAGAGCTTGAACATAGAACTGATTAGCTTTCCATAAATAACAAAAAAATCTTCATATGATATCACGTGTCAAAATTTTGAAAATGCTCTCGCGTTCTTTAAATCAAAATTTATCTGCTTTTTTTTAAATATTTCATACAACATAAGCATTCTTCACTATACGGCATTAATAGTTTGTCTATCTTAACATGAAAATATACTATCGTTAGAAAATGTATATTCCTGGTAGTAAAATTTAGAATGAATAAAATATTTCATTGTCAATATTTGTGGTGTGGAGAGTTTAGTGTTGGCCACAACCCACTCGTTTTAGATAATATTATATGTTCAGAAACAATTTTAGGGAATATAAATATTAGCTTACTATTTAAATATGTTGTAGGAATTAAATAAATAGAAGATATTTTTAGATATGTAGGTATATTATTTGTTGTTTATATGAAAGCTATAATAGATTTTTGTATGATATTTTATTTTATTTTACATTACTTTACTGGCAACTAACAGGTAGGTACTATGTCAAATATTAGTTAAACACGCACCCAATAACAAGTTGCCACAATATGTTAACTATATTGAAAAAAAAACGTACTTACAATAATAATTGTACAATTGCAATGCAGGTATAGGTAAGTACAAACAGAAATGAGTGGAAGCAGATAGAAGAAACCAATGTTTGTAATATAAAAACAATTTAACTTTTTTTTATATCTCAATAGACAGAAAGTTGGAATATAAGGGAGAACCGGGAAATTAAGGCAACTACAGGGCTTTCGACCTGTCATCGGCTGGTATACGTGATCATTTTATGTGCTTGCGCAACGTTCACTAATTATGCATTTTTATTGAGTTCCACATCAATCTAGTTTTTTGAGACATCAAATTTAACAAGTTTAAAAAAATAAAAGAATATTAAAAAAAAAATTATATAATTAATTACCTTGATGTGAATTTCATCTTCTTCGTCTTCTTCATTTCATCCTGAGAGTTGTTTCGATGCACAGTTTCGTATCCTCTTTTCCATTCCTTTCTTTGCTATCCTTTTCAAATTCTCATTGGTACCTACTGCAGCCTTTGTCTTTGCACAGATCCTCTTGATACAGGCCTCCTGGAATATGTCCCCCCTACGAGTATGTTTGTTAAAAATATCCAGTTTGCGAATGTTCAATCTGCGTATAAAATCATACGATCGACATTATTGATACAATATCTTTAAAAATAATCCCATTATCTTCTGCAGTGTAACAAACTTGGCGGATCATAGCTGCTTGCAAGAAACTTTACCGTCCTGCTCCGTTACTGGCTGCCACTTTCCAGTATCTTAAAAATAATAATTGTTTAATGTTATGCAAATTTTGCAAGACCCAGTCGCTTACATTTAGCTTCGTCTTGGTCCAGCATTTATATTTATTTATTTATTTTTATTTTATCTATTTATTTACCTTTTATCACACCGTATTTATAATGACAACAATAAGTAAGTAGATTTCTGCTGCCCAACTCGAAAAGCCTGTTCTAGGGCTAGCAGTTTATATTTTTTATTGACAATTATATGCAATTAGGAACCAGATGATTGTACCCGTTCCACACTAAATACATACACAATCTCAACTTCCTGCACTCACTATCTCAACAAACATATGGGCTCACACAAAATAGATTAACCAGGTCTTAATGTCTGCTATAGTCTGTATAGTCTTATATTTCAACAAGACCAAGAATGGACTCAATGGGTTATTTTCAGTTCCAAACATAGGTTGATATTTCGTATAAGTTGGCATTGACCTTTTGTCCTTACTACTCTAAAGTAGATACGAAAAAAACGACAACTTTCATAAGTTTGTGTACGGAGTTATCTCTTCAGTATTGTCAATATTTGACAAAACTGATACAAATACCCTTTTTAGTATTTAAATACCCAGGGTTCGTAGCTTGTTATCTGTCACATGCAGATGTACAAATATTTTGATAATGTTTGTAAACATGCAAAAAAATCTATCGTTTCATGAAATATTATTTATTTTTAAATTTGCTTATTTGCCCAGACAGCAATAAAATATTGATAGAGACATGGTAAATATAACCTTCAATAAATAAATATATGATAAAAAAAGTATATATAAAAGTGTTATTTATGTATTTTTTTCATAAAAATAAAGTTAATAGGTAGGTACGTATATCACTATTTAATAAATAAAGAACATAACTTTGTGGACGTAGCAGAAGACGCTTCTGAGGAAACCGCAACGAACGCAAGGACGACATTGTCAAAATTGTTAAGACAGAAATAGCCAACAAGAGAAGACTACCACACCTGGACAGTTGGATCTCCTCCACCCATGAGAGTCCACCTTAGTAAATAGGTCAAATGACCTAATAAACGATGAAGAAGAAAAAGAAGAATAATAATACATACATATCATCACGGTATATCCCAAATAATTGATCCAAAGGTCCCGGGTTCGATTCCCGGTGGAGACACAGTTAATAATTGTGTTTTCAGTCTGGATCTGTGAGACGATTAATATCGTAAGTCTGCAGAATGTGGCAACTTGTTATTGGGTGCGTGTTAAATTAATATTTGACAAAGTATCTGTAAGTTGCCCGAGAAGCAATATTAAATAAATAAATAAAAAAATATCCCACAATGTGGGGTAACCAGCGACAGTTGTAGAATAAATAAGGTAAAAAAATACAAATAACATAAAATATATACAAGGTATAATTTACCTAGTATGTATAATGTATTTCTACATACCGTCAGTATTGACTATTTAAAAACATACCTATTTAACCAAACATTAGTTGCTTTTGTCCTAAATTATTTACGTATTATAAATAAATTATTTGGGTAGAAAATTGATGCAGATGTCGTCAAACAGACAAAGGTGGAAAGAATTGGAAGAGGCTTATCTACATATATTAAAACGAGAAAGAAAATTCTACATCTAAAAAGACATTTCTTAATCTTGCAAAGCTACACTTAAAACTACAGAAGGAAAACTGGGAGTCTGTTTTATCAACAAATGATACCGAAACATGTGCACAGAATTTTGAAAAAACATTTAATAAACATATATTGGACGCTACTTCTTTTCAAATATCTAAGCCATCTTCAAAATATAAGAAATTAAAACCATGGATATCACATGGTTTGATTGTATCAATGCGTTTTAAAGAAAAACTTTTTAAAAATACTAAATTATACCCGAACGACACGAACCTACGGTCTTATTTTAAAAAATACAGAAATAAACTTTCTAAAATCATAAAAATGACAAAAGAAGATTATTATAGGCATAAAATAATGACATACGGTAATAATAATAAAAAAATTTGGCAAACAGATAACGAAATCATTAGCAAAAAATCAAAACATTATACTATAGACAAAGTCATAGGAAATGACAACAATATACTTGACACAAAAAGTAATCCGAAAGAATGTGACAATATTTTCAACAATTACTTTGCTGATGTTGGAAAAAACTTAGCAAACAATATTAACAAAAACACTTAAGTACAAAATACTATTGATCCTGACACTACAGATGGTTTCGAACAATTTGAGACAATTAATCAGTGTGATGTCGAAAATTATATAAAAGAACTTCGAGGGGGTTCTGCGCCAGGTTTTGATAATATATGTAACAGCTGAAATACTACAATTAAATAGAAAATCGCTCAGTAAACCCATTGCCCATATAATAAATTGTAGTCTTACAAATGGTAATTTTCCTAGAAATTATAAAACTACAATAATCACGCCAATTTTCAAAACTGGTGTCAAAAAAAATACAAATAATTACAGACCGTTATCATTAGTATCTAATATAGCAAAACTGTATGAAAAAGCCGTAAAAAAACAAATATTACAGTTTGTAAACAGAAATAAAATAATTAGCTCTAGCCAATATGGTTTTAGGGAGAAATTAAGCACTCAAGATGCTATTGTTGAATTGACCTCTACTATATATAATGCACTGGATCAAGGGAAAAAGTGTTTGGGAATATTTATTGACCTCCGAAAAGCATTTGATAGTGTATCACATACGAAACTATGTAATACATAAATTAAATAAAATTGGAATAACGGGAAAAGTGAAAAGCTGGGTACAAAATTATTTATTTAAAAGAAAACAATATGTCAAACTCAACAATACATTAAGTGATTTCAATAACGCAAACTTTGGTATACCTCAAGGTACTGTACTTGGTCCACTTTTATTTATAATTTATGTGAATGATATATTCAATCTGCCAATATCTGGTAAAATAATTTCTTATGCTGATGACACTGCCATTATACTGAAAGATAACACCTGGAAGGAATTAATTGCCTCAGCTGAATCAGATATAAGTGTTTTGAAGTCTTGGTTCGATTGTAATGTACTTTCATTGAATACAGATAAAACGTGTATTATCCCATTTGCACTAAATGATAAATACATCCCAGAAGACCTTAATATTAAAATTCATATTGACAATTCCTGTTTCAACAACTCCATATCTTGTAACTCAGCGTGTATTAAATTATCCACTAAAAATAACATCCGATACCTAGGCATTATTATTGAAAGCAGTATGAAATGGAAATTACATATAACTACTACTATTGAACGCCTTAAAAAGCTAATTTTTATTTTTCTGAAACTAAGAAATATATAAGAAATATAAGACGCTATTATAGTAGCCGAAACTAACAATGACCTACAGACAATGCTGAACAGGTTACATAGCACCTGCAAACAATACAACATGGCAATTTCAATTAATAAGACTAAATGTATGACATTCTCAAAAACACACATAGCATGCAATCTGACTATAGACAACAACCCAATTGAACAGGTTAATACCTTTAGATACCTAGGAATTGACATAACAGAAGATGCTGACCTCTGTGAAGAAATTCAGAGCCAAGTCAATAAGGCAGCTGCAGTCTCGGGCGCCCTAAAATCCATTATTTGGAAAAATGAGGATATGGCCATTAAAAGCAAAGTGAGAATCTACAAAGCATGCGTAAGACCAGTGATGACATACGGTATAGAGGCACGAGCAGACACAGTCAGAAGCAAACAAATGTTGAGGACTTCAGAAATGAGGACATTGAGAGCAATTGCAGGCAAAACCCTGAGAGACCGAGTGAGGAACTCCAGAATAAGGGAACTATGTGAGGTTGACGATATCATCAGATGGAGCAGGCAGCGGAGGAGGGACTGGTATGGTCATGTCCAAAGGATGGACAGCACCAGACTTCCTCATATCGTGCTTCACAATCAGCCTCACGGAACCCGCCCTCGCGGTAGACCGCCAAAAAGATGGAGGGATAGCTGGGGGTCCACTTCGCAGGAAGAGCAGGCCTCTTAAAAAACAGACCTGAAGGTCTATTCAAAAGAAGAAGAAGAAGAAGAAGAAGAAGAAATATACTTCAAACAAACTTGCTTAAAACAATATATTTTTCATTATTTCAATCCATCTTACAATATGGCATTATATGTTGGGGGGGAGCTTTTAAAACCACTTTAGTGCTTTTAGAAGTTTTTCAAAGAATCATTATTAAAATTATATTAAAAAAGAGATTTGATTATCCAACTATTAATTTATTTCAAGAATTTAAAGTTTCAACTGTTGAAAATATCTACAAAAAAATCTCATTGTTCCAAATTCATAAAGATATTCTTACAAATTCAAACCAATTGTCATTTTCTTTAAGCAGCAGAATAAATTCACAAGGATGTATTACCATTCCTCTTTTACGTACAACTGCCTCACAACATTTCTATAAGTATAAAGGTACTAAGTGGTTTAATGAACTCCCTTTGAGTCTTAGACTCGAAAAAAATTATAATATATTTAAAAATAAAATTAAAAAATTGTACTGATTTATTTATTTATTTTTTGTTATTTCATTCTTGTTTTGTGTAGCTTCATATTTTTTAGTATATGTACAATGTTTTGGTAAATGTAACAATATTAAATAGATACTCCCCTCTATTAACACGAGATTTTATCTCAATTAAAGAGGGTTATTATGAATTGTATGATGGAAATTGTATACCTTTTTAAATTATGATTTATATGTGAACCTTGTATTGTTTTTGTTAATAAATAAAAAAAAATATATATATGCCTATAGAAGCCTATAGCAGTGGAGGGAAGAAGTCTGATCAGTGGAGGGAAGAAGTCTGATCAGTGGAGGGAAGAAGTCTGATCAAAAAATTAATGATAAAAATATTAATAAAAAATAGTATACCTACAAATAATGTGGTGGACTTATTGCCCGTAGGTGATTTACATCAGTACACCACATTAGTAAATACCAAACCAACAATCAATTAAAAAAAGAAGAAACAGCAACTGACGACAAAAAATGCTAAATCTTATTTAACAATACAAACAAATAACAAAAGTATGGGATACAAAGGGATGAAAGGTAAAGGAATTATAGGTACCTTCGTGGATTGGAAGTGTGACTTCAGAAGCTTCTGGAACACCGCCAAGCTAGGAGCATCTATTATCATCATCATTACACTACAGCCCTGTGTGGGCTCTGGCCTCCTTCAGAATCCCTCTACAGCCGTCCCTGTCCTCCGCCGCTCTCCTCCAGTTAGCTTTTCTGATCGACCTTATGTAGTGCTTAAAAACATCTCTTACACCTTCGAGTAATTAATTATGCAGATAGGTCAGGAAATTTTTACACCAAATAACATTTCATACTACCCAGTGGTTCCGATTCAGAATAGCTAGATTTGATTTGAAATTTCTCCTCTGTTGGTTTGAAGTACGTGGTGGAGCTATTTTGCACTGCCCAAGTACAAGACGCTTCATCTTAAGTAATTGTCTGACCCAACCCACGAAGAAGATGAAGATAATATATTATTATCCAGTTATAATGTTGACTTTATATCGTATGAAAGAAGCCCCTCGGGAATTGTATGGATAGATACATCAGCATACATGTTCAAGAAATAAAAAAAAAATAATCGTGAAATGAGCGAACAAATTTAATCTTACATACATAAGTTAGTATGTTTAGCAACGCTAATTTTCACATATTTGCTCTCTAAATATCCTTCAGTTTGCTAAAACGATTTCCTCAATTCGTTTGTTATTGTAAATTTGCTCGAAAAACGTTAACAGCCAGAACAAATAGTAGATACCTATTCTCATTTTGTAAATATTAGAAATTGTTAAGACGTTATATTTATTTTATTGCTAAACTCGAATATACCTTGTGGGGTAAGAGCACAAGGCGTCGAGATTTTAATATCTCGAAAAAAATAAGAGTTCAGATGAAAAGGATCTTTTTATGAGGTAGTATGATTTGATCAGACTGTACTCCGTGTAAACAAGTCATATAATATACATAGGCGTGAACGACAAAATTTTCACGTTATTGTTAATACACCGCAAAAGGAAGTGGGAAGGGCACGAGCGAAAAAAGTCTTTGTCAATATTAAAAATAAAAAGGCATTTCCTATAGCACCTGGCCAAGTTTTAGCAGCGTCCGGTATTAGCGGTTATAGGCGTAGTTGCATCAGAGGATATAATAATATGATTGTAAATGATATTGTAAAGTGGACATGAATAAAATCCATTTTAATGTTATTTGATGTATCGCACGCATTGTCAGCAGTTTGGTAAAAGACGAATCATCATAACTTGATTCATCATCGAAAAGTATGGTATTGTGAAATACATACCTCAGTATCTTTAAAATTTTTGAATGTACATAATAGGCATGGTAACCTTCGATTATATAGAATGTAAAAACATGACGAGGAAATAATATATTTTTGAATTTATTTATCAAGCCTATTTTCTTTCTTACAGAGTTTTAAGAAACAAAAAAAAAACATATCGCGGTGTTCCGCAAGGATCCATTTTAGGACCGATATTATTTACTTTCTTCACACTGAATAAAAACTTTAGGACGAACAAACCTTGTTGATGACAAAATCAAAATAAATGGAAGGAAATTATTGAATTCATTAAGAGATTGTTCAAAGAAAGTATCTTTACTGACATGTGATATTTGTTATTGCCAAGATAGGTGATCGTCGATGAAGATTATAACATCCTATATTACTCTGGTAAAACAATGAGCTGATTATTGTTAAAAATAAGGCGGTGTTTTGACTAGTCATAAAAATGTAAATAAAGCTGATATTGTCAACAAGGCAACTAGCATTAAGTAGGTATTAAGTGTACCTACTTCTTTACTAGCTATATGTAGATACTCAAGAAGAAAAATAAGATGGCGTAGTTCTGTCTGAGGATCTTTTTGATCAATTTGCCTTTCGGTCCGTTTTTCAAAACGAGCGATAGATTTGAAGTGGGTAGGTGGTTTGAAATTGCGTGTAATCGTCTGTAATAGCAATCATAGTCTTTGTACGGAACTGCTTGCATGCAATTATTTCAAATGAGAGTGCAAATCATTTTAATGGAAATTATCCAACCGATTGATATCACGAAATCAATAAATAATCATTTGATACAGTTGAAAGAAACCAAATCTATAAATATTAGCGACTACATAAAAAGTTACAAACAAATATGAAGTACCTAACTATTATATATTTATTTATAATTTTTAGAAAGACGAACAGCTATACATTACAGTAAGTACTACATCTAATATAATAATTAAACAGCCAATCAGAATTATTCGCTGATAGCATATATTTTAAACCGATACGAAATAAATATGGTTTAATCACTGTTAATTCAGATGGAAATCGATATTTGCACATTTTACATATAGTTAATGCACGTTATTTTTCATATTTATTTTCTAGTACATATCTTATTTTTTTTATATTTTTATAATATTAGGTAGGTACTTACATAATATTTTTAAATTATTTTTGTCTTAAAATGTAATACAATGACGGTTCAATGGCAGAGCGGTTAGCGCCCTGGGCTAGAAATCCAGTGGTTGCTAGTTCGAACCCTACCTCGACCGATTTCGTTCACCTATAGCACAAACATTTATGCTTAATTTTGAGATTGTAGGAAGATGTATACGTACTTTTTCAACGAGGACATATTCATTTTTTTATAAAAGAATAGGTTTTTAAATTGAAATAATATTTTATTTTTAAAACCCTTAAAACTTTTTTTCTCTTAATGTATGTTATTCAAGTATGCGGTCACATGAGTAGATATGAAATAATTTGAATGTGTTCTTTAAGAATATAGACCTCTGTTATACGTCAATCTTTAGATTCAAATCATCAGTACCTAATAAAGTCCCTAAATGCCTCTGTGGCTTCTGGTGAGTAATGTTTTGCAAGCTCTCCTCTTTCCGTTCAATTCCTAATATACATTCCATTCCTTTCACTATATTACAACAGATATTATAATTAGCACAAAATTGATTGGTCCACTTAATTGGTCCACTAATGGAGTGTTATATTATTAACGTATACTTTGTTATTAAGACTATGTTTATTATTATTATTTATTTTTATTGAGATGACAAGCAGGCAGCAAAAAGCTGATGTGCTTGAATGAGTCCACAGAGTCACTGCAATCCATCCAGTCCGTTCTTATACGAGTTAACACTATCAGCAACAACCAGATCCTGAGGCAGCCTGTTCCAGGCATCCACCACTCTACTGCTCAGGAAGTGTTTATGCGGATTCTGACCAAACGCACTTCTATTTAACTTCAAGCTATGGCCACGCAAGTGCTCGTTTTGATTCTGAGTGTATATATGCGGCAGTTCAGGACAGTCATAATGATTGTTTAACACTTTATATGTCTCAATGAGGTCACCCCTCGTTCTTCTTTCTTTAAGCGTTGTCAGTCCCAAGGCTCCTACTTAGAAATTATTAACGTTCAATTCAATATTTATTCATCTATTCCACAGAATCAAAGTTCAATATAATCTCTCGCTCTTTCTCTAAGCGACGTTACACGGAACCAATATACATCTCATCATTTCACTTCTGGTATCTCAGCTTCCTGAAGATTTATCTTTCACAGGGAAAGTTAATCGGTTGGAAGGGAAACTAAATGATGTGTTCCTAATTGTGCTAGAATTAATTCTGACAAATACACACACTGAATAGTCTGGATAATAATGATAGTTATGTACTCGATGATTGATTTATAAGACAAATTTTATTTTTATATATCTTGTGACTCAGGCATTTTGTTGACTAGGTACTACAGCAATGTGGCAAGTCGATTGACTTTGCCAGCGTCTTTAATAAGAATAAATTTATGAAATCAATCAAGTATCCCGCACAACAGTCGCTAGTTACTCCACCTTTTGGAATATGCCGTGACGGTATGAAGAAAAAACTAAGTAAATTTTGAAAATATTTTCACCAGTAGGTACCTACTTCTTTGAAATAAAGAACAGTTCATTTTAACATCTTTATCATATTGCGAATTGTTTTGAAATTTGAATTTACTTAATACTTTTCTTGTAAAATTAGTTTTAGTAAAACTCTTTTAAATTTTTGACTGTAGGTAACTAAAAAACTATAAGGCGTATGCGCTATATTTTTACTTCAATTGAAAGAGAATATGTAAATCTACGGCTGTACTTTTAACTATTTTAATTACTGTTCTTGCTATTTAAAACACCTATAAATCACATACTTGGAGATGTACAGTATTTTTTCGTGTTTCATATGTACATTAGAAGAAAATTTAATGTGCATATTTGTTTACATCTGTGTGCCCAAGGGCCTTAAGTTACATTTTCATGTTTTTTTTATTATTGAAATAATAAATTGTCAGTGAAGTAACAAGTCCTTACACATTCCCTACATACATCCTCATGCATTCCCTTAATTAAGCATAAATTCTTGTGCTATAGGCGAACGAAATCGGCCGTGGAATGATTCGATTTCGCGACCACTGGATTACAAAGCCAGCGCGCTAAACGCTCTACCATATACATACATACGTACATACCATCACGCCATGTTCCTCACTGGGTAGGCAGAGAGAACCGAACGCCACTTACTTCTATCTTGACATACATTCATCGCCTCGTCAATATTCATACATCGTCTTATACATGTTCGTCTTTTGTTCACGCTTCTAACATTTCCGTCTTTCAAAATACTGTTCACATGGACGTGCCATCCCTTCCTTGGGCGGCCCCGACCTCTCATTCCATTCCTGTCCGCAATGTATATTTTCTTCGTCAGGCGTTCCTCATTCATTCTCCCCATGTAGCCAAACCATCTCAATGTGTTCACTTTCATTCTATTTATAACATCTTTCTTTATCCTACATTATTTCCTTATGTCCTCATTTCTGATCCTTTCATACATCGTTCTATTACAGATTCTTCTTAACGATCTCATTTCAACTGCATTTATTCTACTTTCGTGCGACTTCTGCCATGTCCAGGTTACACTTGCATACGTCAAGGTTGGCACTAAGATAGCATTATGAATGGCAACTTTAGCATCCTTAGATATGTTGCGGTCATTCATAACCTGTTTCAGTGCTCCATTCACTCTATTTCCTGCCATA
Organism: Molanna angustata; assembly: GCA_963576475.1. NCBI lineage: Eukaryota > Metazoa > Arthropoda > Insecta > Trichoptera > Molannidae > Molanna > Molanna angustata. The sequence continues at coordinate 4,247,227 of OY754974.1, read as the reverse complement.
TCTCTTCTTTCGATCTCCTTATCACCACCCTGATTTTTATATTGATACATTTTTTATTGATTAATATAACTATCATATTATGTATGTACATATACATATGTAATTAACCTAAGCTATTGAAGTAATTTGATATTTCAGCAATTGATACATAACTTTAAGATACTTAATTTGGTATTTTCAGTCATTACCGGTACTCAGCTTTAATTACTAGTATTTTCTCAGCACGGTGGTAATGGACCACCATAACCTGAGTTTGGAGTAATTTGAGCTTGATTTATGTACACTAGACCCAGAATATAATATATTCTCTAAAGAAGCAAGGATAGTACCTACCTAGTACCTACCTAAGTATAAAACGAAATTTATAACATCCTAATATTCTTGAAGGTTAATTTGCTTTATTCTTAGAAACATGTTTTTTTTTACTTTGTTCAATTTATCGTTAGACGATTCTTGAAGAAACTCCATTGAGTCCATAGTAAATTAATAATGATAAGTTTCAGTTATAAAAATTCAATAATTTTCAATAATACACAATAATATTTCATTTTCAATAATATCAAATTAAAATGGAATCCATCCAATACTTCTATAAAACGATTTTTTTAAATGAATACATATGTCCTTGTGAAATGTATACATACCCTAAATAATTAAGCATAAATCAGTTGAAACAGGGAGGGATTCGAACACCATCACTAGATTATAATGGCAGTGTTTAGGTTTTACTTTTATTATATTTTGAACACTGATTAGAATAGATCATCACAGTAGGGCCCAGCTGACTAGAATAGATCATTACAGTTGGGCCCAGCTGACTAGAATAGATCATTACAGTAGGGCCCAACTGACTGGAATAGATCATTACAATATGGCCCAGCTTAGAATAGATTATTACAGTAGGGCCCAGCTGACTAGAATATATCATTACAGTAGGGCCCAGCTGACTAGAATTGATCATTATATTAGGGCCCAGCATACATATGGACTGCCTAGAATAGATCATTATATTACGGCCCAGCTTAAACAAACGGGTCTTGCTTAAAATGTTTGTATCTTCAACCCAGAACCCAGCTGACCAAGTTTCTTGTATGGGTGAGTCTTCCAAATATTTTAATTAATTATTTAATAATCAATAAGGTGTGTGACACTAGGTAAGAATAGTGTTTCCACTAGTTTTTATTATAATCGAAAATACAAGAGACAAAAAAACATCTCACATAGTTCTACATTGTGTTTCATCGTCCATTTTGAATGTTGCCTTTTTAGGTGAGACTAGACTGGTATGTGGGAATACACGCATGTGTCGTGGTACTTTTTATAATGTCATGCAAACCCGAAAACCATTCGCTGGTCACCCCAAATTGTGGGATATGCCATGATTTTAATTATAAAATGAATGAATTATAAAAAAAATTGCGGTGGTCAAACAACAATTTTATTTAGGCTGGGTTGTTTCAACGAAAGTATCAGTAAAATTCTTGTTAAAATACTTTGATTTAATAAAATTATTCAAAATGCGACGTTCTACACTACAGCATTAGATTTCAATGAAACAACCAAAAGCTTTGAGCAATTTTATGAAATCAAAATATTTTAACTATACATTTACTTGAATCTTCGTTCGAGAAACACAGCCTTATTCTAATACTAAATTCAATTAGTTTCAAGGATCTATATTTTTAAGGATCCATTTTTTCATTGTGTTTTATTAATTAGCTTCACATATCGAATCGGATTTATCTACTTATTTATATTTCAACAAAATGTCGTGTTTAGATTTTTCTTAATTTATCGTCTCCCGAGGCACGAATAATAAAAAAAAAGTTTCTTATAAGCAAAGGGAAGATATTGGATGAAAAATATTTCTTAGTATTTCTTATTGTACATAACATCCTTAGGGTAGCACAATATAACACAATAATATTAAATACACTGAGTAGATCATCCCCTGAGGGTACTTTATTGAGCATGTTTCATTTTGCTTAGATAATGACTACAAAAACAATATTATTAACTTTTACGGTAACGAAAATTATACAATATTGATATTAACATAATATTATACATATAACAAAAATCTTCCTAATTATCTGTTAATTAATTTATAGGAAATAATCTTCTTCTTGTTCTCATACTGGTCGAAGGCCGCTAATAGAAACTGATTACGCAGAGCTTACTTGATCTTGTGATGTGGTCTTTTGTTAAGCTGTGGTTCCACATTTTAATGATAATAATAATATACACTTCTTGCACCCTGTGCAAGTGGCCTGTTGGCGTGTTTAATTTCTACCAACCAACCAGTGTAACCAGCCCAGAGATGAAATATATGATAGAGAAACCAATTAAAAAATTTTCTTCTTTGCTGGGATCGAACCCAGGACGTCCGCACATAAGCCACACGGTTAACCAACTACGCCATGACGGTCGGCATTTTAGGTCGGGTATTTTACATAGGTAGTCTATCGTGTCTTTGGAACTTAATTCTTACGCATGGTCTCTCCAATAACGTAATGGAACTCCTTCGTTCATACCATCACGGTATATCCTACAATGTGGGGTAACCAGCGACAGGTGTGCGTGTGTGCATCACAGCGCCTGTTGTGGAGATAAACGAATGTATTGTCTCCATTTTTTTAAGATAATGCACACTCGCAAACCTGTCGGGGGTAACCACACATTTTGGGGATATACCGTGACAGTACCTAATATATAAAAATATGTAAATACGTACCTAATATATAAAAATAAATAAGTAAATGATTAAATATTGTCTATCTTTAAATAACCATGTGAACCTACATATATGTATTCTCATTTGCAATTAAGTATTATAAATGTATAGCTGTTAAGTTTCTTAACAAATAAAAAATAAAATAAAATAAATAAAATATATACTGAGTACAAAATGTATCCTCTTAAATATTTAATAACCTGTTTTTCAAAAAAAGATAATACAATATAGCAGCAATAAATAGTCAATCTAGATATTCTAGATCATAGTGTAGATCACTTTTGAACAATATGATAGGTTAAATATATTTTTTTGCTCCTCAGAATGACATGATAAAAATTCTTCAAACTAACATCACCGCTGGACACCTTCAAGGAAGGATTTACCGCATTCCCTTGTCACGATGGCTCCGTTGATCTCTTCCATACAGACAGCCACTTGATCCTTTTCAATAATTTTTATTTGCCACCCTTTTTTGTAAACAATTTGTAGGTATCAATTTTGACAGTCCACCAATTGACGATGTTCCTTGAAGGACTATCAGCAAAAAACATATTATTATTATTAAGATAAAATTAGTTTATCATGCAAAATATTTCTTTTTTATTTTACTTATTGCCCGTAGGAAATTTCTAACAGTCAACCACACTAATAAGTACAATTTTTGCAAGTTTAAATATTATATAGGTATACTTACAGACTAATAAACATTATAAAAAAAAACAAATTTTAAAAATAATAATGATAATGTCCAAAAAATGGAAAAGGGATGGGATCCGAAGAGAAGAAGGATAAAGGAATTATAGGTATGTGAATAAGAAGTGTGACATAAGTAGCTTCTTGAGAACCATCAAACTATAGGAGCTTCTTTTAAGCCACAACTGTGTTGCGTGAATTGTAAACGAGTAAGTGTAGGATATGTGGTGTATTGGTATTGAGAGTGTAGGTACTATGGTTTGAGACCGTTAGGTGTGAGAGGGTTTTTAAGAGTAACATGGGAATTTCTTCGATCTCGGATTTTGAACCACTTTAAAATGTATCTTACTTTCAGAAACGTGATCAAACTTTTTGATTCCAAAAACTTACCGTATGCGGACAATTTGCAATCTCTCAAGTTTGTCAAGTTGATCATCAGTAGTGTCTAGGTAAGCTACGTAAGCGTAGTCAAGAAGGTATAGCTAACGTCGTTGCAAAGTTATGTATTTTATCAATCTATCATTTCCAGAATCTGGCAACTCGTTATTGGGTGCGTATTAAATCATTATTGAACATTGAAAATGTTACATAATTTCCCAAATTTAAATTTGGTACAAATTTATTTTGTTAATTTTAACCACTATGAATACTTGGTGTCTAACCAGTTTTCGGAGCTGACCGCTCCCTCCTCTGTTAGTTTCCCGTTTATTTCTAATTTCTAGAGAAAGTGTTTGAGTAGTCGGCGAACAGCAAAAATACATAATATCATGTCAGCAGAATTTTGAATATCTTGTAGTTTGAGTTTAATAATATTGTAAACATATTTTACGTAGCACCATCAGATGATTAGGATCACTCCAAAGGCGTTGAGAGTTCAGTTTTGTGTTTATCCACAAAAAAATTATTTCAGTTTTTTGGAGAAAATACTCCTGCTTTGAACTCTGCGAATATCTAGAGGATTCTACTTGAAAGAACCACTGGCACTTAACATAGATCATAATTGCCACCTTATTGACTGTCCAACTCCCTTGAGATTATGACTATGATTTAAGTATCAGACTAGCTGAAAAATATTTGTTGAACTAATCATATAAAAGTAATTCTTCAAAATCGTTTAACTTCCGTTATTTTTAACAAGATAAATCGATGTCAATATATAGTACCTTCCTATATAAACGATTTTCATTGCGTCAGTATATACTTAATGTGTATGCATTATCATTATCTCAAATAAACACTTTAAACTGCAGGTCGACTCAAAATCAAAATAACAATAATTTGATTCTCAATTTAAAGAAATGATTAGGGCATGTAGCCTGAATGGAGTAAATTAAACAGTTAAATGTTTACATGATAATTTGGTTACACAGCAAAATGATATTTTTTTTATAATTATCTCAAGAAAAATAACCATACTGATGCTGATTTACATAATCATATCTCATAGTGAAGGTAGGTAGGTACTTTTTTTATTTTCTTTATTTATATATTTAAAAAAAAAGGGCAACGGATAATACAAAAAAATATCAATATAATAAATAAGAAAAACCTAATATGTAATTTTAATATGTAAACTTAATCAGCCAACCTTAGATTTCATGTTACATGTAGGTACTCACTACTGGTAACAAAACAATAAATTATTCCTGTCTAATGTGGCTCCTGAAAAGGGTTCTGGACATACATAATATGTCCACGGTCCTGATCCTGTCAAATTATTAATGTGGTAAGGCATCGGTACAATGGCGAATTCTGAGCGGTGCGGCGGTGTTAGTATTTTTGTTGTCTATAAAGAATATTAACTTTCTATAATACCGGTACGAACTTTATGAAAGGAAGCACGATACATTTTTTTTTTTTTTTATTTATTTATTTTTCAACATAATTTGATTTATAAAAGATCCCACTAACCATATATGGTTATCAGTGGGTTTCTATATCATACAATATATGTGCTAACTTAAACTAACCAACAATGACAAAAAGAAATGAAATTGGTTTGACAATATAAAAATGTTTTGATAGATCCAAAACAACACTAGAATAAAAACAACAACAAAAAAAAAACATATAGAAGAAAACCCAAAAAATACAATAGAGTAAGAAAAAAAACAAAAGGAAAAGTAATAAAATAATAAAATAAAATAATAAAAATAAAAGGAAGGAAGAGACCATTATTCGTTAAAAATGATTTTTTTACAGGATCTTTTGATTTTATAAAATGAATTCAATCCAATTAAGTCTGAGGGCAAGCTGTTAAAAATTGTTGGTATTGAATACTTCAGTGTTCTTTCAGTGTTGGTATTGAATACTGCACATGAGAGTCGTGAGTACAAATATATTTGTATATCTTATTTACACAAACAAATAAAAAACTTATACATAAAGGCAAGTTCCCTTGACATTGTAAAGTGATTAAGTTTATATATGTTTCCAATAACCAAATTGTAACATAACTCTTGAAGCAACAGTGAAGTTGCCCAATTAGAGGTACAATCAGGTCTCACGAAGGCCCCCAGCGACCTGGACCGCTGCTTGACAATTTATGGATTGCTGGTTACCTCTTTGGAGACAGTTGAACATTGAACAGGTGTATATTCCTACGTACATCCAATAATAAGGAAAGTTTTATGTGTCTCCGTGTGGTCACCTGATTACATAAATTGCACACCGCTGAAATTATTGCCGAATTTAAATTTCTTACAACCAATCACAGATAAGTTATACGAAAGTTGTATTTGGTAAAATGGCATACCGTAATTTTAATTAACTTGGGGCTCCACCCTTTCCACGCACGCTGAACGTCCCCTCATAAAGTTCTTTAAGTACAATCGACCTGTTCATGTATCTACTTTTTTAGTCATATCGTGATATAATTTCGATGTTTTGTGGAACATTTTTTTCCTAATTTTGTAGCATATTATTTATATATCTATTATGCAGAAACTGCATGATAACATTATGCAGAAACTAAATAACCTAGTTATTTACATTATCCAGAAACTAATCACATTATGCTTTCTTCTTCTTTCTCCTTAGCGCTTTTGTCCCTTTTCTATCGGGGTACGCTTTGACCATGATCCTGGAATTGGCTAGTCTGGTTATTACATTGAAGCGACTGCCATCTGACCTTCGTTACTCTTAGAAGGGGGAACCAGACAAATCGGATCATGGCTACACATAGCTAGTGATATAAATCCGCACATAGATTTTTTAAAAATCCAGAGGTGCGTGCTCCGCCCGGATTCGAACCGTCGACCTCACGCATGTGATGTGACGACATTACCGCTGGGCAATCACCGCTCCTGTCACATTATGCAAAATCAAATATTTACCTACGGCATTTGTACAGTGTACAGTGTACAGGTCAAATCTCAGTATTACGAAGTTCACGGGACCTCAAAAAATGTTTCGTTATACTGAAAATTCGCTCTAATGATTGCTAGTTTTTTGTTTGTTTTTGTCCATTTTACCATCACGCCATGTCCCTCATCGGGTAGGCAGAGAGAACCGAACGCCACTTATTTATTTTGACACACATTCATCGCCTCGTCGACATTCATATTCGTATTATACATGTTCGTCTGTTGTTCACGCTTCTAACATTTCCGTCTTTCAAAATACCGTTCACACGGACGTGCCATCCCTTCCTTGGGCGGCCCCGACCTCTCATTCCATCCCTGTCTGCAATGTATATTTTCTTCGTCAGGCGTTCCTCATCCATTCTCCTCATGTGGCCAAACCATCTCCATGTGTTTCATTCTTTTAATGACATCTTTTTTTATCTTACATTCTTTCCTTATGTCCTCATTTCTGACCCTGTCATACATCGTTGTATTACAGATTCTTCTTAGCGATCTCATTTCAACTGCATTTATTCTGCTTTCGTGCGACTTCTGCCATGTCCATGTTTCTCTTGCTTTCGTCAAGGTTTGCACTAAGATATCGTTATGAGTGGCAACTTTAGCATCCTTTGCTATGTTGCACTCTGTTTCCTGCCATAATTCTTTCTTCGAAGTTTTCATTCCAAACACCCGGAATTTCATTTAAAAATATTTACTCCGGATTTATTACATGGAATTATGGAAATAATTACTTCATATATTTCATTTTTCTCTCAGTGTACAAACGTCTACAAATAATAAGTTTTATTTATCAGGACTACATTAAAACATAAATAGTCAATTCTACCGTTATGTGAATGAAATTTAAAATATTTTTCGATACTTTTGTAAAACGAATAAATTCAAAGACAAATAAATAATATTGTACTTATTTCTTTTTATTTTTTATTATTGAAACCAAACAAAATATAACAATATTCAAACAATAAAAATATTACAAAAAAGTACAATTTAAATAAGTTATATGAAACATTTTTTATAGTATTATTTGGTATACACCACCTCACTAGGCTGAGCCTGTACCGAGGTGGCAGAATTTTTTTTTTTTGCGTTATATCTGAATGAAAAATATTAAACTTGTATTTAACTAAAACTTGTTATAAAATATTCCTAGTATAAAAATAAAACTATAAACTATTGTAGCTTGATCATGTTTCCGCAGTATATAATGCCCTTGTTTCTAATCCATGTTTCGATTGTTTTCTTGTATTTCAAATTATTCATCAACTGTATGTCCGTTATTTCACTTTTTATCTTGTTAAAAATTTTTGGCGCTAAATAATAGTAATGTCTTTGTCCGAATGTCGTGTTTGTCTTTGGTAAATTTCTTTGTTAAATAATTTCAAGAGCCATCTGTATGTGCCAAGATATACATTAGATAACCATCTTTGACACATCTTAGGTAGGTATGTATACACGGTCAAAACCTTTTTCAGTTCGCAATTTTTTTATAATTATTATAATTTTTACAAGACCACTTAAAATGTTTCACACAATACCAACCTACTACATATTTGTGTTGTGGAAAAAACATTTTACCAAGCGACTGTTGTATGACCACCGCTAGATTCTTCAACATGTTATAATATAATTCCTGTCGTGACTCTCAAAAAAGGCTTTTTTACCACCCGACTAATATTAATAATAACTCAATAATTTAAAACACATTTCGTAGTAACAAATTACAGTGTATAAGTTATCCAATAAACAAATTGAATAAGACAAACCCAAGTCATCGTTGTAAGGGCAAGCGTACATGCTTGATAGAGGCGAGTAACTGGCATAATTATTGTTCGTTACTAGCGAACTGTACAACGATTTGGCAACTACTTTCACCGCTGTTACAGCCCGTTCCCACTTATCGGGTGTTAGGTCCGATAAAGTATCGGGTGATCTAGTGGCAATACATTTTAAATGGAGCTGTTCACACTTGTCGTATGTTAGGTCCGACAGTATATCGGGTGATCTAGTGGCAATACATTTTAAATGGAGCTGTTCACACTTGTCGTATGTTAGGTCCGACAGTATATCGGGTGATCTAGTGGCAATACATTTTAAATGAAGCTGTTCACACTTGTCGTGTGTTAGGTCCAATAAAATATTGGGTGTTCTAGTGGCAGTACATTTTAAATGAAGCTGTTCACACTTGTGTGTTAGGTCCGATAAAATATCGGGTGATCTAGTGGTAATATATTTTAAACGGAGCTGTTAACACTTGTCGTATGTTAGGTCCGATAAAATATCGGGTGATCTAGTGGCAATACATTTTAAATGGAGCTGTTCCCACTTATCGTGTGTTAAGACTGTTAAGTCCGATAAAATATCGGGTGATCTAGTGGCAATACATTTTAAATGGAGCTGTTCACACTTGTCGTATGTTAGGTCCGATAAAATATCGGGTGATCTAGTGGCTATACATTTTAAATGGAGCTGTTCACACTAAAACAACAGCGATAAAAAAATGCAATAGCACTCCGACACAGGCGTTGGCCTAGTGGAGTGTCTTATCCAGAAATCATTTGCAAAACATAAACACTATAATATAAAAAAAAAAAAAAGTGTTGTTTTATTTTTATTTGATTATATATACTTATATAATATATTTTTTATCGTATTTTCCTAATAATTAATGATATATGTCATATTTTAATGGATTTGTAATAAGTAAATAAAGATATTTTATCGGGACTGACAAGAATTTTCGGAAGTTTTGTCAGCGCCAGAGCACCGATAAAAATCGGATCTCGTCCCGCTCGCATATGAGTTTGTAGAAAAGGCACAGACGTTGGAAATACATTCATTCATTCATTCATTCATACCATCACGGCATATCCCACAATGTGGGGTAACCAGCGAAAGGTGTGCGGGTGTGCATTGCCTTATAAAAGGGATCACAACATATCTGTGTATACCCACACACCAGTCTCGTCTCACCTAAAAAGGCACTATATTCAGAATGGGCGGTGAACCTCATTGCTGAACTATGTGAGATGTTATTGTTGCCTGTTGTATTTTCGATTACCCGGCTCTTAACGTTGGAAATACTGTCATAAAAATTTCAACTGAAGAATTTAGGTAACGTAGAATACATTCTATGAAACGATATCATATTCTCATTATTTGGAAAGCTTTTTCTGATATTTAAAAATTGTTTTGCAAAATAATCAACGAATTGATTGATTTTCTTGGAATACATCTCCGTAAACAAACATTTCCACTTAATCGATACAATTATATTGTAACATATCCTATTATATGTGTATGTTGTTCAATTGATATTTTTACTCGGGTTTTAAATCCCCGATATGCAGATTCGAATTAGTAGAGACTACCTACGGACACACACACAATGTTAACTAATCAAATTGACGGACTTTTTGGCTCAGTTGGTTATGTAGGTATCTGACTGCTGATCCAAAGGTACCGGGTTCGATTGCAGTACAAGCAAGTTGATTTACTAGTAGGTATACGAAATTGACTCGCTTATTGCTTGTTAAAACCGACGTGTACTGCCGCCTAACATTGTAGAGTTTTATCACAAGTTTCATGGACTCGAAACAAACGGTAAACAATTTACCTTCAAACATTTTGTAGAAAAGCTCACGTCCACACGAGATAAATCATAAGCAAGTCGTAATGAATCGTTTTGAACTTTTTGGCTCTGTGCCAACCGTCCTTATCTCTCGGTACCTGTTGCTTAAGAAGAAGTCATTGCCATCACAGAATTCATGACTCGACAGAAAATTGAAAGCTTTTAGTTTCTCCAGAACTAAATTGATTTCGTCCAGAGAACATTAAAGATAAATTTAATGTCATTTATTACTCATTAACCCTCCCGATGATTATTATTGTTGTAATCTTTAATCTTTTCCATTAGTATTTCGATCAAACATTGTATCGAAAAAATATTTAAATAAATTGTATTAATATATTTTTAAGTTGTGATGATTCGTAAATAATTACTAGAGAAAACTTGTCCCTTCAAATGTGTGCTTTTTACAGGCAAATATTAATGTTTGTGGAGAAAAACATGGTTGTTTTATAAGCGTTGTTTGCCTTTTATTGATTTTTTTGATTGTGGTATTTCTCGTGTTGTCAAATGACACAAATCGTTCTTGAATGGTCGTATTCCCTATTATTAAATAATAATAAATCCTCTTTTTATAAATATTTACCTGAAGATACATATCCCAAATATTGATAATAATCAACACTTTCTTGCGCCCTGCGCAAATGGCGAATTCATTGACCATATGGCTATATCTTCCAACTAACCAGTGTTTCCATCCCACAGAAGCAATATTAACTTGAGAAATACCTACATACATACATACCATCACGCCATGTCCCTAACCCGAGCGACCCGAGCGCAATACTTCTCTTTTTTTGCACACATTTCTGGCTTCCTTTACATCCATGCATCGTCTCATAAAAGCTCGTCGATTGTTCAAACTTTGTATTTTTCTTTCATTCAAAATATCATTCACATGGTCATGCCATCCCTTTCTGGGGCGACCCCTGCTATTCACTCCATCTCTTACTTTCAATATGTCCAAACCACCTCAAGGCATTCACTTTCATTTTACATATAATATCTTTCTTTATCTTGCATTCCCTCCTTATGTCCTCATTTTTTATTCCATCATATATCGTTATATTACATACTCTTCTTAGTGATCTCATTTGTACAGCATTTATTCTACTTTCATGTGTCTTTTGCCAGGTCCATGTTTCACTAGCATACGTCAGAATAGGCCCCACAATTGCAATATGTACTGCAATTTTGGCTTTCTTTTTTTGATGCTTGGATCGGACATGACTGGTCTGAGTGCTCTGTTTATTCTATTACCCGCCATAACTCTTCTTTCAATATCTTGATCAGGTCTTCCATTCCGTTCAAACATACTCCCCAAATATAAATATTCCTCAACTTGTTCTAGCCATTCGTTCTCTACTTTTTTTCATACATGCAGTTATACTTTCAGTCTTTTCAAATACCAATATCTTAGATTTACTAGCATTCATTCTCAGTTTATTCTGCAGGCATCCTTGAGAAATAATTTTATAAACATTTCTCCTCTGCTTGAGATCGAACCCAGGACAAAATAGATTTACAGTTATGTATTATAAATGTATCTACGATAACGTCCATTAGTATTGTATACCTAATATTTTAGCATGACATGTATCGTGCTTCCGTCTATAAGGTAATTCACATCCGCAAACCTGTCGGCAGTTACCCCACATTGTAGGTTATGTCAATACTATATATTTGTTTATCTTATGGTTTATTAGATTTTGTGTTTCATTTTCTTGAATTATCAAATAAATTCATATATTAAGTATGTAAGTAGTTAGGTAGGTATTATTTAATCATTGAAAATCGTATATATCTAATAAATAATTTTGCCTTGACCATATAAATCATTTTACTTCCCGTGTATCAATAACATTTCACAAATGTAAATAAAAAAATTCTGATTAACAATGTTTTGTTATCGAATTACTGTTTTTGTAAATATTATGAAACCACTTCCGACCATAGCAATTCAAATAAATGACTAATACCTATGATTTTATGAAGTCATCAGGAAGGCCAATGAATGCAAAATTTTCCTGTCTTACGTGCTTAACAATCGTAGCAAAATTGTTGCTGATTGATACAAAAAATATAAATAATAAAAAGTAAATATGTAGGTACCTACTGAGTCAATTTACCAAAAAAAAATAATTGTATTTATGTGCAATGATTCATACTAAAAAACATAAATATTACTATCGAGAGTTTCAAACTGAAAAAAAAAACATTAACTTAAGATTTAAAATTCAGTATTACATTCAAATAATCGTTATTTAGATTTTTCAATCAGAATTCTGGTCTTTATCAAAATCTTTATATTAAGTAGGTACTTTTGTTTACTCAGTGCATATTATAGATCAATTTGGTTTTAATGTATTTTGAACAGTGAATAACGCACAAAAAATAACAATGCAATTTGCTCAACACTACGACCAACCTCAAAGATAAAATACCTCGGTATTATTATTGACCAAAACATGAAATGGAAAGCGCATTTAGGTGACTTAGTTAAACGAATAAGAAATGTATTAAATTTAAAAAAAATTGAAAAAAATAAGTCTCTGCGATTCCAAAATGATTTTAAAATACCCAAATTTAATACAGGACAATTACAAAACAACTACATTTATTTGGGAATAAAATTTTTCAATTGCCTCCCAAATGAATTAAAACAGATAAAAGAATTTAAAAAATTTAAACATAAATTAAAATTGCACTTAACTTTCTAAAATAGTAGTTTTCGATTTTGTTGTTTTGATTTGTTTCAATTTCCAGTATTTTCTTTTTTTTTATTTTTGAATATGTGTTTTGATATATTTGAATCGTCTATAATTCTATATTACTCATTTTTCAATTATTTTCATATTTTTCTTTTTTTTGGTTTGAATAATATGTATTCTGATATGTTTTCTCATTTGAGTATTCTTCTTTTTCATTTATTTTCAATCTTTTTTTGATATTTATTTGATTTTTTTTTTGTTCATGTATGATTTGTTTTAATTACTTTTACTTTCATGTTGACTTTGCTTTGTATTGATATATTATTCTCATCAAGCACAAGATTGTAATCTTTTTGATGAGGTACTGCAGGGAAAATATGTAAGAATATTATTACTAGTGAATTTATATATTGATTTGTATTATAAAATATATTAAAAATAAAATAAATAAATTAATTTAACTTTTGGTTTCATGTTTTGATTTCATAAAAAATAATTAATTAAATAAAACTTAGTAAGCAATAATTTTAGTGCAAATACACAGTTATTTATTATTTTTATGCTCTATAAACAGTTATTTTTTTAAAAAACACTACTATTTTCGGGAGAGCATTTCTTACATCTACAATAGTGTATTATAGGTACTTACTTAAAAATTATACCAACTTATTTGTCTACAAATACCAAGTTTTAAAGTAGATTAGTAATATATTTAAATTTGTGTCGTCTTCTAAATAGACTTTGCATGTAACTTCGTATAGGTAGTGTTTAGTAGTTGTTATTAAGTTTAGTAATTGTTGTTAAGTATTTTTGGGTTTCCCGTAAGAGCCGGGTAATCGAAAATACAATCAGGCAAAATCAAGTCACAAAGTTCAGCAATGAGGTTCACCACCCATTCTAATGAAGCGCCTTTTTAGGTGTGATGACACTGGTGTGTAGGAATACACGCATATGTCACACGCATATGCCGACCCATATGTAGATGGGTCGGTGGCAGAGCAGTTAGCGCGCTGGGCTAGTAATCCAGTGGTCGCGAGTTCGAATCCTGTCTCGACCGATTTCGTTCACCTAAGCACAAGCAGTTATTTGCTTATTTTAGGGAACGTAGGAAGATGTATATGTACTTGTTTATCAAGGACATATTCATTTTTTTTATTAAAAAAAAAAAAAAAATGTCGAACTTTCTTTAATAAGGTAATGCACACCCGAATACTTATCACCGCCGCCGGTTACCCCACATTGTGGGATATGGCGTGATGGTGTGAATGAATGAATGAATTGAAAAACATCAAGATTTAACTGCTTTCTGTTAAATAACTATTTTTGATGACCAATTTATTTATTTATTTGAATCTTACTGTACCTACATATAATTAGTACACTGACGGGCTTATTACCTTATGGCAATTTCATCCAACCAACCAGAGTAAATGTTAAATATACAAAACAGTGTGTACTATGGAAATAAGTTAATCACATTAAAAAATAAATAATGATAGCAGAAGAAAAGTAAAAAAAAAACAAAGAAGATAGCATATAAGAACAATTCATTGCAATGATAAGAAAACTGAAGGAAAAGGAAAGGAAGAGGAGAGGGTGATATAATCAGGTGTTGTCAGATAAATATTTTTGCTATAGCCCTTTCTTGAAGATGTTTAGTGAGATAGACGACGTAATATCAGGACTTAGACTATTCCATAGTCTAGCTGAATGTACTTACCTACTTCAAATGAAGAGCTAAAAAATCAGAACTATGAATAGGGATAGATAGTAAAGTACGTTCAGCATATCGAAGTGGACGCCCGTGGATTAATAGAGTTATTGTTTTAACAACTATTAAATACGTCACGTGGGATGCGCTGAGCGCAAATTTGTGTTTTTTATTTTTTGCTACTTGGTAGACGTACCTACATATGTTATGAATATTATCAAGATATCTACCAGAAACTATATTAAGTTCTTGGTTATTTTCTTACTAACGGATATTCACCATTTCAGATACCAGTAATATTTTACTTTTGCTTTTGAAGATATTTACGAAAGTGACTGTCTCTCTATTTTTTCCAGTTGGAATTCTTTTATCTCGATTCAGCATAATTGTTTGAGTATTTTCTTTATCACCAACTAGATATTATATCGATGGCTCTCACAGCGTGGAAATTTCCAAATAGCCAGCATGGAGCTAATATAGAAACATCGCCTAACGACAATCATTCAATAATATCATTAAGTTTGATCAGAGTGGCTAAAGAAAACTGGGTTAATACAATATAGTTATTGTCTAATTTATATCTATGATAGGGCGAAGCAACGCCATTCACAAAATGTATGATTGAGTTAGGTTTCATAAGTATTGTTAAATATATAAATGATGATTCCCTTAATAAGGCCCTTGTATAGTTTAGGCATTCGAATGTACACAAATATGCACACTAAATTACCTTCTAATGTATGAAACACGAAAAAATATTGTACCTGTATCACCAAATCTGTGATATACAATATTTTTTCGAGAAAAAATAAGAAGAAATGAAAAGAGTTTTTTTTCAAATAGCAACATTAGTAAATTTTCATATATTCTTTTTCGATTGAAGTAATAATCTACTTCATAGGCCATCTAGTTTTTTTGTTAATTTCAATAAAAAGGGTTAAATTTAAACTAACGTATCAAGAAAACTATTAAACAAATTCAAATTTCGAAAAACTCACACAATAGAAATTTTTTTGTTTTGTAAAAAATGAATATGTCCTTTTTAAACAAGTACATACACATCTTCCTACGTTCCCTAAAATAAGCAAATAAATGCTTCTGCTATAGGTGAACGAAATCGGTCGAGGCAGGATTCGAACTCGTGATCACTGGATTACTAGCCCAGCGCGCTAAACTGTTCTGCCATCGACCCATCTATTTCGAAGACGTATCTTTTTAGGGTACCTACTGGGGATAATATTTTCAAAATTCACTACTTTTCCTACTATATACTCTTGAGAGTATTTTCTTTTATGGTATTTTTATTCGTATATGTAGGTATGTAGTGATGATGAAATGCAATACCAAGACCGAGATGGCCTTGGTCTTGGTTGTGCACTCGTTCTTGATCTTGCATACTCAGTCTTATTCAAGGTGTTACATAAATTTAAAAAAATATGTTTTATGCTGGAACAATTTACCTACATCCATATTATGTGGGAACTCGAGATAATATTATATTTTATCCTTTACGATTGTAAAAAATCCTATATCATTCTTTAGCAGTCAATAAATAAAATCAAATAAAAAACATACGTTATTCTGCTCACATAATGGTACCAACTTTATCTAAAAATCTTTAATACCAAGAAATAGGTATAGTTTTATGTTACTGATCTATTCTAAAGTAAATAGTAAATATCTACAGAGATGCGGGTGAATAAAAAAGTTGGATTGTAAAAAATCTTATAGGTACCAAAATAGATTTTTTTTTAACATGTCCACGTAGGGGACACCAGCTATTGATTTGAGTCCATTTTACTCTTCCGAAGAAGCGCACTTCGTAGCGTTGGGAGGGGTTTGCAATCTAGAAAAGAGTTTATTAATTCGGATTTTAAAAAGACCCGGGTTGTACGAAGGTGGAAACACACACAGAAGATCGTTCCACAGTCGGGCTGCTGTATTAATAAAGGAGTTTGAGAAGCGACTTGTTCGTATATGTTGAAGGTCCACTGTGAATGGGTGCTGCGATTGAGTAAAGCTAGTAAAAAGAGAGATTTATGAAAGCCAGTGAATACAACGATGTTCTCGTATCTTTGGCCAACTTTCTTAGATTATGACTATACAAACATTTTTTTATAATCATTCAATATAACTTGAGATTTCTTCATTGGTATCCAGATAGCAAACAACAGCGTAGTCAAACATTGGGAGAAGTAAAGATAATCTTCATTCGTTACTCTGTCAAATCTCGTTATAATCCAATACCTTCTTCGTGTGTCAAGTATTTTGTGAAATTATGTTCTCAAATTTTCCCTAAAAACATTTG
Organism: Molanna angustata; assembly: GCA_963576475.1. Classification (NCBI taxonomy): domain Eukaryota; kingdom Metazoa; phylum Arthropoda; class Insecta; order Trichoptera; family Molannidae; genus Molanna; species Molanna angustata. The sequence continues at coordinate 4,230,074 of OY754974.1, read as the reverse complement.
CAGGGTGATGGTGTATCATAGTCATATGTAGCAGTGTAGGGGAAAGATTCTACCAAATTCAAAATAGATGGATCAAAGCCAAATGGAATGGACCACATTGTGTGTAATCTGTACCATGCAGGGATCTTTGAAACTGATGCCAAAGCTTTTCATGTCACATAAAACTAAAGAGTAAAATAGGTAGAATGTAAAAAAATATAAATTCTATACCTATATACCTAACTAGGTTCTTTATTTCCTAACTAGAGATCGCTCTGAGAAAAAAACCAATCACAATTCATAAAATTTTTAAGTTTGAAAACTCATTGGATATTGGGGGCCAGTCTGGTCAACTGGCGTGAAAGAGAAGGGATAATACGTAATTGTGACTACTTCAGTGTGACTTTTTTCAATATATAATGGTTATTTAATATTTTGGTCACAGTGAGTACCTATATTAAAGTTAGTTTCATGTTCTAAGGAAAAAAATAATGGTTTGATGTGAAATATTTTTTTATTTAATTTAATGTATTTATTTATATTATGTATAAATATTTTTCTGCACTCCTCCTCCGTATGAACTTTAACTATTCCTCCATGAGCGCAGTTTGTAAAATAGGTAGATATCATTTGACTGCCGACAGGAAAAAAATTCAATGTTTGCGTATATGCAATTAAAACGAGTGGGCTGTGACCAACGCCAAACCCCTCACCAACAAGTCATTCTATAAAGAATTCAAATTTTGTATAGAAAATATTCAGCACTTTCATGAAATGAGTTTGATACATTAATTTTTATTAAAATATTTTACTATGAAAACTTGATAATAATTCTTCAATGCCAATTACCAATTTGAAAATACTAGTTGATAATCTGCAATAAAAAAATTACTTACTTTAAATATCATAACTCCCCACTATGTCCCCTTGGGTTAGTGAGAATTAAAAATATTCGATCATAGTACTTTATTAAACAGTAAATAATATCTAGGTAATAAGTATGGGAAGAATAATGATTATTAATTCTTAAGAAAAATACTAAATACTTTGATTTTAGGAATATTCGATCATAATACTTTATTAAAAAGTAAATAATATCTAGGTAATAAGTATGGGAAGAATAATGATTATTAATTCTTAAGAAAAATATTAAATACTTTGATTTTAGGAATATTCGATCATAATACTTTATTAAAAAGTAAATAATATCTAGGTAATAAGTATGGGAAGAATAATGATTATTAATTCTTAAGAAAAATATTAAATACTTTGATTTTAGGAATATTCGATCATAATACTTTATTAAAAAGTAAATAATATCTAGGTAATAAGTATGGGAAGAATAATGATTATTAATTCTTAAGAAAAATATTAAATACTTTGATTTTAGGAATATTCGATCATAATACTTTATTAAAAAGTAAATAATATCTAGGTAATAAGTATGGGAAGAATAATGATTATTAATTCTTAAGAAAAATACTAAATACTTTGATTTTAGGAATATTCGATGATAATACTTTATTAAAAAGGAAACAATATCTAGGTAATATGTATGGGAAGAATAATGATTATTAATTCTTAAGAAAAATACTAAATACTTTGATTTTAGGAATATTCGATCATAATACTTTATTAAAAAGTAAATAATATCTAGGTAATAAGTATGGGAAGAATAATGATTATTAATTCTTAAGAAAAATATTAAATACTTTGATTTTAGGAATATTCGATCATAATACTTTATTAAAAAGTAAATAATATCTAGGTAATAAGTATGGGAAGAATAATGATTATTAATTCTTAAGAAAAATATTAAATACTTTGATTTTAGGAATATTCGATCATAATACTTTATTAAAAAGTAAATAATATCTAGGTAATAAGTATGGGAAGAATAATGATTATTAATTCTTAAGAAAAATATTAAATACTTTGATTTTAGGAATATTCGATCATAATACTTTATTAAAAAGTAAATAATATCTAGGTAATAAGTATGGGAAGAATAATGATTATTAATTCTTAAGAAAAATATTAAATACTTTGATTTTAGGAATATTCGATCATAATACTTTATTAAAAAGTAAATAATATCTAGGTAATAAGTATGGGAAGAATAATGATTATTAATTCTTAAGAAAAATATTAAATACTTTGATTTTAGGAATATTCGATCATAATACTTTATTAAAAAGTAAATAATATCTAGGTAATAAGTATGGGAAGAATAATGATTATTAATTCTTAAGAAAAATATTAAATACTTTGATTTTAGGAATATTCGATCATAATACTTTATTAAAAAGTAAATAATATCTAGGTAATAAGTATGGGAAGAATAATGATTATTAATTCTTAAGAAAAATACTAAATACTTTGATTTTAGGAATATTCGATCATAATACTTTATTAAAAAGTAAATAATATCTAGGTAATAAGTATGGGAAGAATAATGATTATTAATTCTTAAGAAAAATATTAAATACTTTGATTTTAGGAATATTCGATCATAATACTTTATTAAAAAGTAAATAATATCTAGGTAATAAGTATGGGAAGAATAATGATTATTAATTCTTAAGAAAAATATTAAATACTTTGATTTTAGGAATATTCGATCATAATACTTTATTAAAAAGTAAATAATATCTAGGTAATAAGTATGGGAAGAATAATGATTATTAATTCTTAAGAAAAATATTAAATACTTTGATTTTAGGAATATTCGATCATAATACTTTATTAAAAAGTAAATAATATCTAGGTAATAAGTATGGGAAGAATAATGATTATTAATTCTTAAGAAAAATATTAAATACTTTGATTTTAGGAATATTCGATCATAATACTTTATTAAAAAGTAAATAATATCTAGGTAATAAGTATGGGAAGAATAATGATTATTAATTCTTAAGAAAAATATTAAATACTTTGATTTTAGGAATATTCGATCATAATACTTTATTAAAAAGTAAATAATATCTAGGTAATAAGTATGGGAAGAATAATGATTATTAATTCTTAAGAAAAATACTAAATACTTTGATTTTAGGAATATTCGATGATAATACTTTATTAAAAAGGAAACAATATCTAGGTAATATGTATGGGAAGAATAATGATTATTAATTCTTAAGAAAAATACTAAATACTTTGATTTTAGGATTTTTTTAATAATGTCTTTTGCAACAGATTCACATAATATATACTTTTAAAAGATACATTATATTAACTGTTCACACTAAACAGTATGGGTGGATGTTCATTAAACTGAATTTAAACAATACGAATAATGTGAAAACTGAGATGTTATAAGGAATGAACACATCGTGAAGCGTTTGGTTTCCAATATCTGCAAAAGGTCATGATTATGATGTTGGGTTAAACTACAGTCCTATCAAGTCCAGGTTTCTATCCATTATTTATGCATGGCCGTCGGTCGCTTCAATGTGGGAGACACTATACTTATATAGGTTCCACTTCACGGCAGGAACTGTAATATCATCACATGGTTATGTGAAATGGCTGGCCTCTATCGGTGCCAGCAGACTATGACTGTACTGACGATATTGCAAAGCGGAAGTCCATTATAATATGAACCTCGGTTTATTAAGCGATGCAAGTAGGTTTAAACGTATTACTCTGATCTAAGGTATTTTTAGACCTTGTTGACAACGTAGCATTAAATTATTTATTTATAGATACAAAGAATAATTTCAGCATCGCTTGCTTCGAATGCGATGGCTATACGATCAGCTGTTTCATAGCAAGAATATAGCCTCGCAGAGTCCTCTATACATTATATAATATATAGTTCAGTTAAAATACACATTCACTCTAGAGAGTTTTCAGCTCTTTTTTTCAAGAGGAATCAGCTAGACTATATTATGCATCTTAATACCTAATATATAGTTTTTTGGTAATGAGTAATGATAGATTCTTTAAAAGAAATAAACCCGCCATTGTAGACTTTTTTGTACATTAATCAAATAAAAAAATAAATAATTAAATGCTGAACAACAGTACCTATCTACAGAAATTATTATACATACCATTGCAGAACGGTGGTCAACTCTGCGGAATGATCCTGAAATATGAAAAGTGAAAAGACGCCGAATAAATCATAATGATTATGACCTACTTATTCTGAAGTTTCGCTGCCTACTTTATGAGTACTGGAATTTTTCACATTGGTTCCAACCTCTGAAAAAGGTTGTGCCAATTGTTATGATCGGTGTATTGAGCATTGTTCAATATTTGGCACTGTTCATTGTTTAACAGTAGCCTTAATCTTTAGTATCTGAAATTCCACGTTGGCTATATTGCGAAGAGTTATTGCAATTTTTTTATAAAAAAGTGGTTTGTCGTCAATACTAAACTCTCCATAAAGTACGTAAGTTATGTCAACATCGAAAATTATATAGAATGAACTTGAGCTTGAGCTCTCCAGAGGGCACACATTCATTTTCAAATGAATAAATAAATCACGAATACATTTTGCAAAAATTATGAGAAAGCTTAGGTATTTACTAAATTCTCCACTTCATGTTTTTGTACATTATTTTCTTCTATAAAGAATACAAAGATACTACAAGGATCTACAGGTCTATAAATACAATCATTGAATGCATTTTGTTCCAAATTATCTTTTTCATATGATTCTTTGGCCTGAGGTTTGATTACCTTTTTCTCGATTATCTTGGCTTAATTATCTTATTCTTGATTATCTTGGCTTGATGTCCTTTTTCGTGATTAACTTCTTCTTGATTATCTTGCCTTGATAACCTTCTTCTTGATTATCTTGGCTCGATTACCTTCTTCTTGATTATCTTGGGTTGATTATCTTCTTCTTCTTCTTCCTTCTGAGGATGGCGGCCATGTAGGACGGTCTTGTGTTCTTGACTGTCAAAGGCTTCAGTGATAGAAGATCCTATAGAGAACTTGATAGGATTTGCTGAAGACAGATAGTTGTCATGTGATCCTTTACCTGCAGTTTTTTTCATTTATAAAATACAACACATAGGTACCTACCTAAAAAAATACGATTGCAAATTTCAGAAAAATATAGACATATGTACCTACCTACAATAAACATAAACAAAAAACATAAGAATTCGTGTGTACTGCAGGAGGTATTTAAAAACAAAAGAAACAATAAATTATACTACAAAATTCTTCTTCTTCTTCAGCTCATCTTAGTTCAGTAATGAACATAGGCGTCCCTCTGAGACCTCCACAGGTCCCTGTCCGGCGCAGACCGCATCCATCCGCTTCCAGCTACTCGTCTTATATCATCATCCAATACTTATTTTGCCCGTTTTAGGTCGCCGTTCTAGCACTTTCTTAGTCCATCTGGAGTCTTTGGTTCGGGCGACATGCCCTGTCCATCTCCTTGGCAACCTTTTGGACGGTTATTTTGGTTTTCTCTCTTTTCCACAAGTTAGTTTTTCTATCTCTTAACAAAATATACGTAGCGTTCTCCTTTCCATGGCTCTTTGTGTTAATGCTTAATTAAGTAACATTTTGTCTCTACATAATTATTGCTATAAGTACAAAATTAAGTGATAGTTATTTAAATTTATTTAATTTTTATAAAATATAAAAATTAATTAAACAACTTTGTTTAAATAGTTTAAACTTTAATTTCGTAAATTATAACATTTTCGAGTAATACCTACTTAAGAAGTTACCGAAGATGAGAGAAATCTCGAAAACGTTATAACATACGAAATCAAAAGTAAAAAGTAAACGTAAACGAGGTTGTTAAATTTATTTTTATTTTATATTAATTTTTATTGTGCATCGTGCAACTTCTGCCATGTTCAGGTTTCACTTGCATACGTCAAGGACAAGTGACATTGTCGACGAGGCGATGAATATGATGTGTATAAATAAGTGGCGTTCGGTTCTCTCTGCCTACCCCGCGAGGGACATGGCGTGATGGAATGTATGTATGTAATATAGTTTAAATACTCGGCGGACATTTTGTGGTTGTTCATATTAACCGTTTTGGCATGTGAATTTTGCCCTAAACCACTATATTTTGAGTCACTATGCGACATGTTTCGGAGGTGCTGTCCTGCTATCGACCGGCTAGTTGAAACCTCAACTAGCCGGTCGATGGCAGGACAGCACTGCCGAAACATGTCGCATAGTGACTCAAAATATGTATGTAGGTATGTATATTATTCTTTACATAAATAGAAAAAAATGCATTTTGTCGCTATGACGTGTGGCTTTTTTAGAACGATTTGGAACCATGTGACTCATGAATATTTCATATTTGAAAAACGTCAAAAGTTTTCAGTATTTTTGTTTGGCTTATGCAACGCAACGTTCGCATAATATCATTATGTGCCACTCGAACGAGTCTATTTGGCAAAATTCTTCTAAAGCCGTTTTGTTCCGGGAGAATCATGACTCGGCGGAATGTCCGCGTAACACAATAGACTCGATGTGAATTCAATTATTTTGTCGTGCGTCTCGCTCTGGCGCGCGGACTGGTCACTCCCGGAGGTGAGAGGGAGACGGCGCTGGACAGGGACGTTGTGCCGCGACCAATCGCGGCCCGTGCCGTGAAATGACGAATAATGGAATTGCTCGCTCTTTGATTTTCCGCTAGAAAGAAAGAATGAAAGAAGAGGACAAGTCGATGCCACCGAAGATAGAAAGGCTGCGGTTAATATTTTTTTTTCTCCATTTCTATGGAATTTAGTAAAGAGCGATTTTTCATGTTGAATGTGAAGATTTTGTCGGTGTAGAGATGAGATTGTTAATTGAGTAATAGTTACCTACCTACCTAGCTAAATACCGCAATAATGAAATAATTCTTTCTTATGCCTCGTTAAAAGGTTTCCAATAAAATTTATTTTATTTTACAAGATCTTATTTGATTCGACATAAATTTTATTTCGTGGTGCTGTTTTTTTTTATATCAAACGTATTTATTTTATTAATTTATTATTTATTTATTTCTAATCACACCGTTCCTGTTCCTGTAAATCCTGTTCTAGGGCTAGCAGTTTTCGATTGTTCCCGTTCCATATTCCACAGGCATACAATCTCAACATTCAGCACTCACAATCATTACATCAACAAACATATTATGGGCACACATTATATAGATCAAACCAAGTGGCAAGTCTGGTCAACCGGCGGAATCAAAATATAGTATATTTAGATGAAAACAGAATTTATTTGTTTAAATATTAAATTGTTCATTGATTTATCGTTCCGATATTTTCATTGTTACAATATTAATAAGTACCTAATAATTTTGTAATATGCAAATTCTATTACTAACTATCAAATAGCTTCAAGTCGTGTGTAGGTATGTTAATATATTTAAATTTACATAATTGGATCATTTACCAATACATACCTACATAGCACCAATTCAGTGAAAAACTCAACTAAAAAAATTAAAGGCTCTTTACATTAAATTAATTAAAAGAATAAAATAATGAACTGAATATTAAATTAAACAAATAATATCGTATCCAGAAATTACTTTAAAACCAATAAGAACAAGTATCTACATATTATATAATTAAAAAAAAACAGGAGAAAAAATATGTCCACTCAGCCCCCAGAACATGCCATGAGGCTAGAGGAGTGGAAACATCCATATTTAATTGATAATAATATTTTGTAAAACGATTTTTTTTTTAAATTGCATATACGCAAACATTGGATTTTTTTCGCTATCGGGAGTCAAATTATATTTCGGGAGTCATTGTTTACAAATAAACTAATTTCTCAATAAATGACGTTACAAAAAAGGTTTCTTCGTTACTTCATAGATGGCAATAGTACAATTCCTTATTTTCAGGTGAATTGTTACACATTATTAGACATACTTGGTGAACGTTGCACAAGCGCATATAGTGATCTCGTAAACCAGCCGATGACCGATCGTAAGCCCTGTAGGTGCCTTGAGTTCCTGGTTCTTCTATAACGTCTCAAATTCGTCTCAATTGAGATGTAAAAATGATTGTCAATAAAAATTATATTTTATATTTTCTTATTAATGTTTATATTACATTGAATTTATATCCAACAAATACCTAAAAAGAATATTGATATGTGTCTTAAGTTGGTATAATATCTATCATGTACCTATACAAAAAGCTCATGTTAAATGTTATCCCCTTTCAACTGATAAGTTATCAGTTGAAAGGGGACCAGGCGAAACGATCGTATTATAAACAATAATAACTTTTCGTAGAACACTATACAAGAAATAAATCATGTTTTTTTACCAGTAGGTATACCGACATTATTTACATACCTACACATAAAGTTTTAAAATCTAAATTTCCCTATCTCAACCCCTTATATCAACAGTTCATATTCTTATTACCTACTTAGGTCACTCATAATTTAATTTTTTGATAAATTCGAAAAATACTCATTTGTTACAAAATTGTTTACAAATAATAATACATAGTTTCGGTTTATGACGCGGCACATTTCAAATTAGGAATATATCTCGACTGTAACCAATAGCGCGTAAAGACGATGCTCTAGCATCCAAATTTAAAACACTCGAGAAGGGAACAAAATAGATTTTAAAATGGCGCCAAACGCCATTGCACTCTCTTCAGTCATTGAATACACGGTTGAAGAAAATAGGGGAAAATCGATGTTATGTATAAATCGATTAACCACGAAGTCAAAATATTTATATATGTACCTATCTATTTGTATTCCTTTATCTTGAATTATATCTAACACAGCCTATGGTTTTGTATTACATTAACATGAGCTCGTAATAGAAGTATAATATCCAATGATTTTTGGCAATGTCAGATAATAAAGGCCTAATCAGCCGAAACAATTTTCCTGTAAGAAAGAAATAAATATAAGCAAATATATGGAGCAAAAATGAATACCTACATTTGACTAAAAAACTCTAAACAATAAGAATAGGTTATTAAAAAGTTATCAAACTTCTAAAAAAAAAGTGTTTTCTTGAATATATTGTTAAGGCTGCATATAAAATATTAGATTATCTTCTTATTGGAAGTCAATGAGTTAATGATTTACCGGTTCTCTTATAAATATATGTTCGCGTTTAGTCTCTGTTGAGATATTAAAATAAGTCATAAAATGTGTGTATTCTCATTTAAGGTAAATTATATCAAGATTTTTAACGCAAAAACCTTTTTCTGCTGATTTTGTCTGATCATGGCCATTATCAATTCATTAACCGTACCTTATAGCTGCTGAATCGATAGTCAAATAAGTCTTTGTGGAATATATATCGGTAATTTGATTTTGTGAAACACTAAGGAATTTAACATTATTAGTGCCGTCAACATTGACAAAATACAAAGAGGAATTATAATAATAATTGGAGTATTATATAGGTCTTCTTCTTCTGCTAACTGGTCGAAGGCCACTCTGGGTCCTTTGTGCAGAGTTTTCTCCCCCTTATGATGTGAACTTCCAGATATCCTTCTTCCCTTTGGTTTATAATGTAAGGTGCGGTAGTATTTGGGAGGCCATTCTTTCCACATTATTTCTGCAAAGCCTTCTCTTTCTCTTCCCCATCTGATAACATTTTGAATATAACACAACTGTTTCTAATTATTTCTAGAATTTTTGCAATTATTTTTATTTATTTACAGCTACATACAGTCACAATTACAAAATACATTTATTAAGACATATTATTACCCACACAAAGACCAGATAGTGTAATAAAATTTTTCAAAACTAATAAACATACACGAATGATGGTGAATTTGGACCAAAAGGATCTAGAAAAGGATTAAAAGGGAAGATTAACAATATTACTACATGCCACCACGATGACTCAATTACGTAATAATGATTTATCATAATATTCACATGCATACGTACATACATGAAAAATAATACACACAAATACATACATAAGAAGAAATAAGAATATTAAATTGTTAAATTATTTTGTAGATATCTCTTAAATACAACTGATTCAAAAGATTCAGAAAAAATGTCAATATTTCACCATATTATGTATTAAATTTGGAGCAAGGTCTTATGATAAATATTATTGTTTTGTGTAGTTATTACGTACTGCCGGAATACTGAAAATGAATGCATATTTGTATGCGATTGAAAATAATCGATTGATATACTTATAAAAGTAAGTACCAGGCCAAACTTTCTCCCAAACTCAACATTTCAAAACGGACTTTTATATCAGTTCCAATTAAATTTTAACGTTGTACAGTTAATTTTTTAAAAATAAAACAAACAACGATTATAGGTATAATAAAGGTTTCCGTTGTCCGCAAAGTACATACCTGACTCAAAGGAATCGACGGTTTTAACATTAACAAACAGCATTTGGTCTCGTAAAGGTAATTTGACTCAGTGGTCAAGCAATGATGTTGTTTTGCCAATAGGTAGGTTTATATTTTGAACGCGGTCTACTTTTTCGGAGGCAGAAATTAACTTACTGACAAAAACAATACAATTCACCAACTTTAATATTATTAAAAGTTTTGTTGTGGTGAGAAAGGCGAACCAAACATTGGCGTAGCACTTAATCAAAAAAATCACGTTATTTTAATTAATATTTGATAATAATTACTTAATCAATATAATTACTAAAACTCACATAATTGAAACAAATAAAATTGTATAATGTAGGTATAGCAAATACAAATAAATCAAAATACCCATAGCTATATATTGTATATTAGGATTATCGTTGTAGTTTTTTTGGAAAAAAAATACTTAAAGGTTATTTTTGTGCAAACATTTTAGCATGTAAGTAATATAAATATAAAATGTAAGATTGGTATGCAAATTGGTTTTGATAAAAATCATAGGTTTCAGGATAGGTATCGGAAAAAAGTTTTGCTTGAAACTAATCGCGCATTGGTGTCTTTTGTTCCTACCGAGAGAAAAAAATTAAAATAAGGTGCTAAAATCCAATATGTATGTATTTTCAAATACGTGTTTTGTGCCGAGATCTTAGGGTATTTTAAATTCATAATTCATGATTTTATAGTGGGAGCACGTTGGATTGGGAACTTCTTACTTGAATTTTTTGCGTACTCTCCGTTGAGTACTCTCTGCGTACTCTCCGTACTAAGAATTATGCATTTTCCTCAACTATCTCCTAATAATTGCATACAGCTGGGTATTTATCATAAAAAAATATATATTTCCTTCATTTTAATGGAACGAAGACAAAAAGTATTATTAATTTGACCACTAATACTGCATATATTCACAACTGGTGAAGTTACCCAAATAAATGGGTGAATTCTCCAATTGCGGATACATCACTTACACAATACATATCTAGTAAATTCCATCGATACAGCAAAAAAATAAATTTGACTGTTACGCCTGTGCTTTCTATTGATAACAGATACAAACAAATTAAATAAAACAGAGTCTGAAAAACGTTCGTATTTGATTGTGTGGTTTTAATTACCAATAAAAGCCTTATTTTGTGAAAGCTGTATCAGGAACATTAAATTATAGACCTCGTACAATAAACACCGTTCACCATCACAAATTTTAATAAAACTCTCAGAATAATTCTGACCTGATTTGGCTTTTGTTTCAATAAACCGAACTTATTTTGAGTTATTTATTCCCACACCCATGGTTATTCATTTGCCCTGAGATTAATGGTTCGATACTCGGAGATTTTTAAAATAGAAACTAAACTATAGATTATAGGTAATAATTTGATGGAAAGTCTTGTTTGCAGGATCGCATGAGGATTAGGTAGTTGCAACTAAGATTTCCAAGATTAAATGGGTCGATGTCGAAAAAAATATTTCCATTTATAGTGTCAGCCACACTACATAGAAGTTATCCAGAATCTTTTACCCGTAATTTGGAAATCATATATTTTTTTTAAAACAACGCCTATTGCAATTCGAAAATTGTTTATATGTACCTACAAGATTTTTCAACCAAAAATATTTCAGGGAAAATAGTAGAGACTCACCTAAAAATCTAATTATTTGATATGATACATATTTGGATTCCTAACTGAAGCTACTAGATTGAGGTAAAAATACAAAAATGGCGCCATATAAATTATCAATTTATTAATACTATTGTATTTATCGCATTTTATTTTGCTCTTTTGACAATTATCAATTTACCTGGTATTTTTATTGGGGAGTTGTAGAAGTCGGTAAACACTATTTAAAAAAAATACAAGGCGATTGTTTTCAAGACTGAATCGATATTTAAGTTCTGTAATGTGTCCAAAGGTGGTCACGGCATAATTGTTAGTTTTCTTTTTTAACGTTTCTCAGTAACATTTGGTACTACTGCAAAACGGTTATATTTAATTATACCAGCAATCCTTAAATAACTCCTGATTTTTGCAGTGTTTATGACGTATTGTACCTACCTTTAAGTTTTGCACAGTAATTTCTACCGTAACCTAATACTAATTCTGTTATATTTTAGTGATTGTGGGACAAAAAATATATTGTCCTTAAAATATAAAAAATACGGCACCGTTCAACCACACTATATAACCCCTAAAATATCTGTTTTTTCAAAAAACCTGTGTACCAGTAAACTAATATTCCATCATATTTTTGTGATTATGGCGCAATAAATATATTGCGTTAACAACACAAAATTTTGCGGTATCATCGGACCGCAATACATCCCTAAACACAGGCGAATGAGACAATAGGATCGGTGGCATCGTAAATTATAACCGTCTGACCATTGTTGACAGACGTACAATATTGTCGGCGATCGGCAAAAGGTTATCCATCTATCCAAGTTTCCTGTCATAAAATTGACATTTACAAACATCTTATGGTGTGCAATAAAACACGAGCTACACAATATTATCTTCTCTCTCACAATGCCGAAGGTCCGAAGAAACAAAAAAGTGCAGTGAGTGAAAGAGAAATATTGCTTCGAAGGCAGGGATACGATAACTTTGCAAATAATCATCTCAACCACATTGCCAATTCCTGTGAAAATCTTAACTCTAATACATAGGTACCTACTCGTCTCCATCATGTCGACGTTGATCTTTTTTATTTATTTATTGTATAAATACATAACTCAATACAAAAGTGCAGACCGCCGTGGCACAGTTAGTGAGCCATTTGGTTTCTGTGCGGGCGTCCTGGGTTCGATCCCCAGCAGAGGAAAAATTTATTTAAATTAATTTCTCATGCTAATATTGCTTCACTGGGCTGGACACTGGTCAGTTGAAAGAAATTGCCATATGGCAATAAACTCGCCACTTGTGCAGGGTGCAAGGAATCTTTGCTATGTCTCTTTAACTAGGAATTGTTTTTTTTAGATTACTCATATTTATGTACATACATTTCATATATCTATAAGTAGCTAACAGTAGGTAGTATTTTTTTTTACAATTATAAAAAATATTTTGAAAAAAAACAATAATAATAACACACAGAATAAAGAACAAACAACACAGAAGAAAAATATTAACATACATAATATATTCCATATGAGTTCAAATTAAAATGTGAGTGGTATTCTCTCTGAAAGTTCACGTCCAACAGATATTTTTCTATCTATCTTTTCTATTTTTATATTCATTGTTTTTTTTTTTAATGATTCAAGTTAGACTATTTATTTTTTTGTCATAAAATGTAGGTAATTTGTAAAAATATATGTTTATACAGTCGATTGATAGATTTACCTGTAGACAATCCCAATTTGTTTAATTAATACCTAAATATGTTTATGATGAATAAAACTCAGTTAATTTTTTAATTAAACTTCTCAGCGAACAATTTTTCGACCGAACCCCATAGCGAATTGGAAAAAAAATGGTTTTGGTTAAAATATTATATTGGAACAGATTGTTTAAACTCAGTTTTATGTTTCATATTTTGATATACTTTTTAACTTCATATTCAACCATTCAACGATCAATATTTGTGAAAACCGATTACTTGTCTAAGCGGTGTTGGTCTTCAAAATATTAAAAACTAATACACAATCTTACATATAATTTGCTTTGGAGTTTCTTCAATAATTATCAATTGAGAAGTTATATAATAAAATCTCATTTACTAATCCACTTTTTCTAAGAAAGAAAGAAATTAATACTTCATGCTGTATCATTTTTTTTCTACGAATTATTTATTAGTGATTCGATAATAGTTGAAATATGAGTGCTACTTCCAATACCTTGGGGAAGCGATGTACACAAAATTTAGTCTTATAATATATTATTTTGAGGTCATGGACCAATGTTTGGAGACCACTATCGCGTAGCTTAGTCATTACATTACCAACATTACAAAGAAGATGTACAATATGAAATATGGCCTATAGAATAGTAAATATACAAGTATATAAGTGAGTTGCAGTAGCAAACCGTGCACTAATTGCCTGGACTTTATTGTTTCATCGAGCAAAAAGTGTACCTATGTAGGTACATACTTTACGTTCTTAAATGTCTTTTCAAGGTTTCATGCCATAATGCATAATATAGCTTTATGATCCGAAACCAATTGGCTATGTTTACTTGACTATTTATGCAGTTTGTTTCGAAAGTGGCTACCATACAATTGGACTGTATTTAAATATCTGCCAAAATAAACTAGCAATAATCATACATACATATTTGTTATCGAATCAAATAATATTCATTGGATTAAAAATTGTAGTTCCAACATATTATTATCTCACTTTTCTTGAGACAAAACAAATTTTGAGTTAGCTTTTGTTTATTTCTTTAATGTAAATTGTGTACCTACTTGAGTTAATTGCCAGTATGCAAATTCTTCAAACTATCCCAAGCGACTATCCATGAGGATATGCAAGACATGACCTATACCTACATAATGAAGTGATCATCATCTTGCACCCATTTTATTGATATGCGTTGCTGTCTTGGTTCTTGCTGCAAGCGTTTTGAAAATCTCGAAGTTTTTGATACTTCGAGAGTTATTGATACCTACAAATCGTAACTAAATATCGGACGTCCTAAAATATGTTCACCTAGTTGGACGTCCAATGAGACAATATAAATATAGTTAAGTTATTGATACCTACATATTGTATCTACATATCGGACGTCCTAAAACAGGTTCACCTAGTTGGACGTCCAATGAGACAATATAAATATAGTTAAGTTATTGATACCTACATATTGTATCTACATATCGGACGTCCTAAAACAGGTTCACCTAGTTGGACGTCCAATGAGACAATATAAATATAGTTAAGTTATTGATACCTACATATTGTATCTACATATCGGACGTCCTAAAACAGGTTCACCTAGTTGGACGTCCAATGAGACAATATAAATATAGTTAAGTTATTGATACCTACATATTGTATCTACATATCGGACGTCCTAAAACAGGTTCACCTAGTTGGACGTCCAATGAGACAATATAAATATAGTTAAGTTATTGATACCTACATATTGTATCTACACATCGGACGTCCTAAAACAGGTTCACCTAGTTGGACGTCCAATGAGACAATATAAATATAGTTAAGTTATTGATACCTACATATTGTATCTACATATCGGACGTCCTAAAACAGGTTCACCTAGTTGGACGTCCAATGAGACAATATAAATATAGTTAAGTTATTGATACCTACATATTGTATCTACATATCGGACGTCCTACAACAGGTTCACCTAGTTGGACGTCCAATGAGACAATATAAATATAGTTAAGTTATTGATACCTACATATTGTATCTACATATCGGACGTCCTACAACAGGTTCACCTAGTTGGACGTCCAATGAGACAATATAAATATAGTTAAGTTATTGATACCTACATATTGTATCTACATATCGGACGTCCTAAAACAGGTTCACCTAGTTGGACGTCCAATGAGACAATATAAATATAGTTAAGTTATTGATACCTACATATTGTATCTACATATCGGACGTCCTAAAACAGGTTCACCTAGTTGGACGTCCAATGAGACAATATAAATATAGTTAAGTTATTGATACCTACATATTGTATCTACATATCGGACGTCCTAAAACAGGTTCACCTAGTTGGACGTCCAATGAGACAATATAAATATAGTTAAGTTATTGATACCTACATATTGTATCTACATATCGGACGTCCTAAAACAGGTTCACCTAGTTGGACGTCCAATGAGACAATATAAATATAGTTAAGTTATTGATACCTACATATTGTATCTACATATCAGACGTCCTAAAACAGGTTCACCTAGTTGGACGTCCAATGAGACAATATAAATATAGTTAAGTTATTGATACCTACATATTGTATCTACATATCGGACGTCCTACAACAGGTTCACCTAGTTGGACGTCCAATGAGACAATATAAATATAGTTAAGTTATTGATACCTACATATTGTATCTACATATCGGACGTCCTAAAACAGGTTCACCTAGTTGGACGTCCAATGAGACAATATAAATATAGTTAAGTTATTGATACCTACATATTGTATCTACATATCGGACGTCCTAAAACAGGTTCACCTAGTTGGACGTCCAATGAGACAATATAAAATTAATACAGATTTTTTTTCTTATTTTAATTATGTTTGTATCCTCCTGGAGCATTTTTGCTTGTACCAGCTTACTTTAAACCTTTCTACAAAACGTTTTAAAGAGATTTTTTTGTTGATATTCATTTTGAAAATATACTATTTGGGTATTTAATGCTCTAATAATCAGAAGAACCTTTGATGTATAAAATATATCAAAGCAACATTCAATTTCATTCAGTATACCATACAATACCATCACGCCATTTCCCTATTTGGGGTAGGCAGAGAGAACAGAACGCCAGACTCCTTTCTCTTGACATACATTTATCGCTTCATTCACGTCCATGCATTGTCTCATATACTTACGCTATTCTTTTCTAACGTCTCCGTCTTTCAAAATTCTATTAATGTGATAATTTTGAAGCTATTTACTATTAAAATGGTTTAGCAAAAATTACACATATAGTTATTACATTACCTTTCCGTGTCCAAGATCATCAACCTATATTGTGTCCCTCCAGTGATTTGCAGCCATAATAGCATTCTCATTTGCCTGCCACAGATCCTCCTCAGAGCAACCTACTTCCATAATTGGGCAGTTAAGCAGGTGTGACATGTTCTGCGTCTCTCCACATTCACGTGCCATGTCCTGGTCATCCTCTATCATACCCCATCTGTCCAGGTTTACCTTGCACCTCCCTACACCCGTCCATAGTCTATTCAGGGATTTCCAGGTTGCATATGGTAGGTAGTTGGTGACCCGTTGGAAGTACCTCTGTTGGTTCATGGAAGTTTTCACTTACTAACCCTTCCTTCCACAGCACAGCTCGACTCTTCTCTTTTCGCTGGTTGAGGTTAGTGTGGTTGTATTCCTGAGGAAACTGTTTCTAGACTTGAGTCTTGAGGGCGGGAGGATGTTATTACTATAACCATAGTTATTATAATAATTTCTAAAATCATTGTTTTCTGTGAAAATTATACAAATACGTCAATTAGGTAAAACATTACACAAGTACCTTCACTAATTATCAATTCTACGGATTTTCAATTATACCTACACATTCAAATATTTTCACAAATTAATGACCGATTCCTTAAATTTTATTGTTTTGGTAAAATTTATAAATAAATGACCCAAAAAAATACATAGAACGAAAAGTAGCTCATGGATTAGCAATCTCGGCACCATAGTGTAAAAAGAACAATCGACGAATGAGAATAGAAGATTCACAATCGTGGACTGTCATTGACATCAGATATAGGTGCATTACTTATACATAAAAATGTACTTAAATGTAGGTACTTATCTACATTTAATATTTAGAAATTATCTATGATGTATGCATATGAAACCTGGCCGTTAGTAAAAAATACACGACCATAGATATCATAGATAGATACTTATGAGGTGTCAAAAATCTGGGCTCTGCGTATGTAAAGAACTATTTCGTGCCACTTTAAAGATCCAAATATATAAAAAAAAATCAGCGATTTAAGCCATTTTATTGAGTCTACTGAATTTAGACCGAGTTCAAATAATACGAAGCTGAAGAAATATATTTCAATGTTATTATATATGGCGGCATAATTATTGTTTAAAAAAAATATTTTCTTTGGCATCTTCTTCGTCTTCTTTTGGAGCATCCAATCAACAAAATAAATAATGTGATTTTTTGACATGTGCGCTTTCGAAAAAAAAAACACCATTTATCATACCGCGGCAGTGTACAGTTGGGGTGTTGCATTTTACAAAATTCACATAGAATATTGTGTTTTCTGACTGAAAGGAGATGGCAGTAAATGAACCCGGGACTGGGGAGATGGTACAATGCTCAGGTAGCGAACCGATCATAAATTTTATATTTTCTTTGCGGCATTTTTGAGACGGGCACAAAAAAAAGTATTATGAGCATAAGCTCGGCAGACACACTAACCGAAAATAGATGATTTCTCAAAGACCGCAAAAAATCTTTGTAGAACGAAGGAAGAATAATGAATTTCATGGTTTTGTGTACAGATATTATCATATTTTTAACTCTGAGTGGATATATAAAATATTCTTTTGGACGTTGTAGTGGGTTAAATAAATATTACATTTTGATTTACTAACAAAATATTTTTAATAGCCGATTATATATTTTGAGCACTCTACAGGTATTCTACATGACAATACTAGTTCAATAATAATAAGTACATAATTTAATTGGTGCGATAAATATATTTATTTATTTGTAAGTTTATTACCGATAGTTTTTTTCCTCTCTTATTATAATTTTTATTATTTCTTTGTATTGTCATTGGTACATTGATTGAAAATTTATTTCTTTGTGTAAACAATTTTATTCTTTCTTTTATTCATTTAAAAGTTTTTTTTTCAGATGGTTAAAATTTTGTTATAATATTACATATTTGCAGCATTATTATTGTTAATTTTATTTTGTACTATTTGTAAGGTGTCTAATTATTATTATTTTCTAATTCTTTTTTGTCTATTTTTATGTGAATCGACGTTTTTATCCGAATCTATATTTTTATGTTTCTATATTTTTATCTTTGTCTATATTTTTATTAGTTTCAATATTTTTATCTATATTTGTAATTTATTAATAGTATTGTAACAGTAACAAGTATGGCATACGAGTATGTCGAAAATATGTATGAATATAATTTATATAATGGTGGTATTAATGTAGGTACAATACTACTACTATACTACACTGGTTGAGATGGCCAGAACGAGTAGACTATAAGGTAGACTATTTAACACTATATGCCTGATAGTGTTAAAGGCTCTAAACGACTTGCCTCCACACTAAATTCAAGAACTGTGTCAAAAGAATGTTCCATCAGGAAGACAGCTAAGACGGCTTTACATGACCATGGTTTCAGTGTGAACGGGCCATTGATGTGGAATTAATTGCCTCTTGACATACGTGAAGCTCAGAGCATTATTGACACCTTTGGTATATAGATTCTTAAGACTGCCTTGTTACGTAGAGCCAATAAATAATTTAATGCGCCGTTGGAGTGATCTTGTATCACTTAACGGCGCTTTATAAATTCTAATTATTATTATAATAAGTATGTAGGTACTATGGCAATAAGGAAATCAGATGACAGAATATAACTAAAAAAAAATACATATTAAGAAAACAAATAAAAAGACAAAACCTTTTGAATATAATAACAGCTCGTAATAATGGTAGGAAAACAATAATTGTTAATTGATTTGTTTTATATATTTTATTTTTTTGTGAAGTATTCATATAATGTAAGCAAAGAGCTGCTGCTTTCCTAAACACAAGCTTCTAGCTTAAATTAGGAATGGAAATATTAATATGTAAAAAAAAGGAAGAAGAAATCAGGGTGTTGGAATCTATCCCAACTTTACAATATAAGTCAATATAACATAGTCTAAATACCTCTGCGAAGGTTTTGCATGTTGTATAGTAGGTATGTATGTAGGTACCTACACCTGTATTCAGTCATTAAAGAAAGTTCGCACCAGATAGGTACACGCGGTGTTTTATTCACTCCATCAGCATCTATGGAAGATTACATTTGAATTGATTCGAAGAATCATAAAAGACAATTTCTTTCATAGGGTTTTATCACTAAATATTTTTGCTTTATCCTTTCTTATGCCATTTTTACTCCTCACTAACACAAGGTGATATAGTAGGCTTTAGAGCGGGTAGATCCACAACGGACCAACTATTCACTGTCCGTCAAATTTTGGCAAAATGTTGGGAGTTCGATATAGATATCTACCAGTTGTTTATTGACTTCAAGCAAGCATACGACTCAATAGATAGAGAAAAATTGTATGATATCCTCTTACAATTCCAAATTCCACCTAAATTAGTAAGACTCGTGAAAATGACAATGACCAACTCCCAATGTAGAGTTAAGGTGCAGGGTGATTTAACAGAGACTTTTGCAATCACACAGGGATTGAAACAAGGAGATAGTCTGGCTCCTACTCTTTTCAACCTCGCCCTGGAATACGTTATCCGCAGAACACCAGTTGACAATGGCTCTAATATATGTATGCGGTACAGCTCCTAAGCATTACAAACTGGAGGACGGCAGCTGAGGACAGACGGGGTTGGAGGCAGAAGTTGAAGGAGGCCAAGGCTCGACTTGGGCTGTAGCGCCATCGAAGAAGAAGAAGAAGAAGAAGAAGTTATGATTGGGTATTTTTTTTTTGCAGATTATCAACTAGTATCATGCTGAGATTGTATTCTGAAAGTTTCATCACAATGTATCTGTGTGTGTGCTATGTACGGCGTGTTCATTTTTTACTTTATCGATTATAGACTAAAGTACTCATTCGATTCTATTCATATTTTGCAAATATGTATATCTAATACTCGATTAGATCCCATTAGATTTTGAACGATATATGAATAGTGCTTCTCAATTTTTTTAACTGTCAAATATTTCAAAGTGACCCCAAGCTCAGGAAACTTAAAATTTGTAATTTTTGTTTTCAAATTCGTAAAAAGGCACATCACTTTCATAAAATGGCATTGAAGAGTTATCAAGTTTTCATAATAAAATATTTAAATTAAAAATAATTTAACAAACTCATTTCATGAAAATGTTGGAAATTTTCCATACAAAATTTGAATTCTTTATAGAATGACTTGTTAGTGAGGAGTGTAGCGTTGGCCACAACCCGCTCGTTTTGTAATACTTAGATAAAAAGTGTAAGCAAAGGAACTAAAAGGAACATTTCCCAAGTAATATTTTAGAACACAAGCGTTAACATGGCATTTAACACTAAATCTAAATAGACTAAGGTTGGGTTGTTTCAACAAACGTATCAGTAATAGTAAGTATAGTTTAAACACTATGATTTCATAAAATTGTTCAAAATTGTGTCGTTTGACGGCATTAGATTTCAACGAAACAACCAAAAGTTTTGAACAATTTTATGAAATCAAAGTATTATAGTCTGAGAACATGATAGTATATTAAAACCGCCCAATACCTACACGATGAAGTTCCGTGTTAGTAAGGGTTACTTTCGCATACTCAAGGGAAACGTTTAAACCTAATTAAAGTGTTCGGAAACCCAGAATATGTTTTTTTTGACAGATTTTAATATCTCAATAGAGACGAAGTTGGAATATTATAGGAGAACCAGGAACTACACCTACAGGGCTTACGACATGTCATCAGCTGATTAACGTGATCACAATATGCGCTTGCGCAACGTTCACCAATATTACGACTTCTTATTAAGTTCCCTTATCAATTCAATTTTGAAAGTTATGCATATATAAATAATAAGAGCTGATCGGTTGAATATAAGCTGAAAACATATTATTTATTGATTTTTGACATTATCAGTACCTACAAACCTGACTTGAAATGATAAAACTATCCTTTTTCCATTTTTTTTTGTACAACTAGGTATTTATTTGTTATCATTATTTTTAAATTGTGTTTATACATTCTACAAGTGTACATACCTAGTAGTATGGTTGATTGGTAGAAACTGCCTACGGGCAATAAATCCGCCACATTATAATATAAAAAAAATATTTTGTATAATAGACGTATTTTATTAGTAGTAATGTAAAAAAAAAAAAAATATAAAAAAAAAAATTAAAAAAAATTAAATAAATTAATTAAATAAATTAATTAAATTATTCAAATAAAATTAATTAAATTAATTAATTAAATTATTTTAATTAATAAATTAATTAATTAATTAATAAATTATTAATTAAATTTATTCAAATCATAAAAAAAAATTAAACCCACAATTGAAGAAAATTATTTTTTTCTCTATGACTTGTATCGTTTATGTAGTATCTAATTAAACAAAAAATACTATAGAAAATATATATTTAAGGCACTAAATAAATATCGAAAACACATTTTGATTAGAAACACATCGTTCAACATCAACATATTTGAGAAATTTGATTTTAAAATGTTTAAGTTTATATTATGTAATATTATGCTAGGTTTATAATACTAGCTTTATATATTTTTTGTTCTCAATATCTGGGCCAATCGTTTTGTTTTTTTTTTATCTTAAGACATTTCTTTAATTGCAAAATTCCGTTTCGCAAAGCGGATATAGTTCCAACCGACGCCGAAGAGAAAATAATGACAAATAAAAGCAAAAATATAGCCCGATATAATTTTAATAAAATGAAAATAACAAACGCTCCATATATTAATTATTGGCCTCGTTTCATAACCATTATGTACCTACCTATAATACATTTGACCTCTTAATGAGTCCGAATTCTTGATTGAGTAAATATTTGCATGTCTCTTTGTATAGGTACTATGTCAATTATTTGAGATTCAGGCCGCCCGCCCGACGCCCTTCAGAAATATACCTATGACTCACAAACACTGCATAAATTAGTAGGTGATTATTCTATTTTTTTATTATATCTATGATTTTATAAAATTATTTATTATTCGATTACCTACGTGTTAATAGGTACGAAAATATGACAATGCGTCCAATTCTATAACTTTTTAAGAACGTTCCGGCTAAAATGGGTGCGTTTCTATTCCAATTGGTCCATGTTCGTATTAAAGGTATACCTACCTACGCTAAAATAGGAACAATCCTATTTTTAGGAACATTTTATTTATTTATTTAAGCATGAAAAACAGGCTAGAAGCCCACTGGTTTCATGCATTTATGAACATATATATTGTATGGAATGATTGGACAGTTAAATTATCATCCACACCCCATACATGAACACACGTACATATATTTCATACATTCAGCATTCTTACACAATGATAAATATATAAGAAATTATTTTCTGCAGGAACAATACTAATTATACTCCAAGTAAGTCACGAATTAGTCCAATTCCTTATTCAATAACCACTTTTTAGTCGAATCAACTGCCAAAACGTTATAATTTAATTCACACCTTATTGGAAGCTTACAAATTATTTTCACAGCAGTCTATTATAGAATATCAGTTGTGTACGGAAAAAAATAAAATGGATTATTCAGATGCGTTACGTTATGTTGAAAATAAAAACAAAAGAATATTATTGCAGATCAATTGAAATGTTTGGTTAGGCGACGTCGCGGCGACATGACATAAATAAACATGGCCGAACAGTGCGCAGTGGCAGTACGCATGCATAGTCTGCGCCATAGACAATTTAAGTTCAAGTTATTTTCTACGGTGCAATCGTTTTGTAGATTTTAGTTTTAGGAACAACATCAATTACAGAATATTAAATTTATTTCAAAAGACCTTCATTCATAATTTAAAGAATGTTCCTATTTTAGTTTAAAAAGTTACTGAATCGGACGAAATCTACTTTATTTAAGTAGGTACATACTATTAATGGTCAAATTAAAAGTAAAGAATTCGCGAGATCGAATCCTGTATTTATAAGCACAAGTATCTATGTATGCTTTATTTTGGAAATGTGTAGGTAAGTATACTTTTAACAAGATTACATTCATTTTTGAAAATAATACATTATGTTCAATTTTATTTATTTATTATTAACAATAAAATGAGGAAGTTACAAATTAATACAATTAGGTATATACTAGAGCTAGAAGTTTAAGTGCGTGTGTACATATGTGTGTATGTATGTGTATTATTTATTGATAAGTATTGTAATTGATAGAATACGATGAATACCTCACTAGGAAGTCCTGTGCCGAGGTGTTAATTTGAACAGTTGTGTGACATAGATAATACATTATGTATATAGTTCTTGAGTTAAATTACACATTAAATAATTATTGAGAAAAAATGTGAAGTTTAATTATATTTGATTGGGTGTAATTATGTTATTGATTTGATCTGAATCAATCAATGGGTATTTTATTTATTTAATTACGCAACTGGGAAATTGTATTTGTATTTTTTTTTATTATTTATTATACAATACATACGTTAACAAATATTTGGTTACATATACCAACATATTAATATTTCCTTTCCTAATTTAAGCTAGAAGCTTGTGTTTAGGAAAGCAGCAGCTCTTTGCTTACATTATATGAATACTTCACAAAAAATACATAAAATAAATTTTATAAAATATATAAAACAAAACAATTAGCAATTATATATATAAAAAAGGACACAATTTCAGAACAAAATATAGAAAGAACAAAAAAAAAAGAAAATATGTACATCCAAAATAAAAAAAAAACACCAACATTAAAATTACAACAGGTACATAGAAAAATAAAAATTAACCACAAAGATATTGTACCTGTTTCTATCGTATGCAAAGATAAGGAACGGTGTAAGTTAAGTAATAAATAAACTAGGATTATATCGCGTCATTTTTAGCGATAACTTCACCTCAAGGCGCTTTAATATTAATTCAAATTTTAAGTGATAATTATTAGTAGGTACATCATTGTGACCCACCCCTATTGGAGGGGAGTTGGTAATGACATCCTTATTTTAAGACATATTTTTTACACCAAATTGTCAACAGTAACACAAACATTAGTGTAATTCCTAAGCGATGTTTTCAAATAATCGGTCTTTCGTAGCACATTCTTTATTAACAGCAAATCAAACTAACTTCATCTTGAAAATGAACACAATTTTCCAATTACCTACAATTAAATTTTGTCACACGCCTAAATAAATATATCGAGTTCTCGTTATGTTCACCTTTCCATGTTGAAACCTTTTCAAAATTACCTACCTGGGTAATCGAAATTACATGTTATCCGAAAAACTGTCTCAGTTCGATTGCTGCGGAATAGAGTGTTTTAATATAACCTTTTTGTCGTGTGCCAATTTCAAGGTTTCAAAAATCAAACAAAATCCCCCGATAGTTTCATTCAACGGGGGAGCTATACTAATAATCAGCAGAGTGCCCATGAACACGTGGCAAAATATTCAAATAAAGGCTAAGTTCTTGTTAAAAAGCTACCTTACGTCTGAAAATTTCATCTGACGAAAGAGTCAATCCTTTTCGAAAACCAAAAAATATGTAGGTATAGTTATCGCGAAATATCTTGAGCCATGTCGCCGAGAAGGGGGAATATTTGCACGTAGATAATAATATCAACGAAGCAAAAAGACAAAAATTTTGCGCTCTGCGCACCCGCAAGCCTGGTTCGAGATGTTTGACGACAACTATAAAAATTATGTTGGACGCAATTTTTAAGGTTTTTTTTATTGCAGATTATAAACTAGTATCATGCTGAGATTGTGTTCTGAAAGTTGCTTCACAATGAATGTGTGTGTGCATGAACGGCGTGTTTATTCTACTTTATCGATTACAGTAGGTAGTCATTAGATTCTTATCAAATTTTGCAAATTTATATGTATATCTAATACTCGCTTAAACCCCGTTAGATTTTTGAGAATTTCTGATTAGTGCCTCTCAATATAACTGTCAAATTTTTAAAATGACCCCAAACTCAGGACACTTGATATTTTTACTATAAAAATTTTAAAAGCACATCACTTTCATAAAATGGCATTGATGAATGATCAAGTTTTCATGATAAAATATTTAATTCAAAATTAATTAAACAAACACATTTCGTGAAAATGCTGAAAATTCTTCATACAAAATGTGAATACTTTGTGGAGTGACTCGGTAGTGAGAAGTATAGAGTTAGCCACAACCCACTCATTTGAATGAAGCAATGTCTTTAAAATCTTACCTATATAATAATATTTTGTTTTCCTTGATACTCAGGAACCAGCAGGCTTCAATTGATTTATAGTTTATATTAAACCGTAAAAGTAAAGAATAATTTGCTAAGTATTTTTTTGGTTTATGAAAACCAATCATTTCTATAATGAGATATTAGAATTCATAATAAAGTATATAATGAGAATAAAAAAATAAAAAGGTTAATAAAAGATTTTTGTAAATTTGTTTAAGGTATATAATTCATTTCATTAAAACACATAAGAGTGATATTTTTTCATACATAATTTGATACAATATTTCTTATAACACCATCTTGGTAAATTTATCGACAATTTGTAGGTTATAATTATATCTTGACTAGTCGCCTTTAACACAATAAAATTTATTTGGCTGGTAACATACAATAATAATAATAATCCATAATATTTATTACTAAATACAATTTACAATAATAGTTAAACTAAATAAATATTTCTTTACAAATTACACTAACAATTCTTAATTAATAAAAATAAGATTTTTATTGTATTACTTAACTATCGAATTGATAATGGATATAAATATACAATTAATAACACAGAAACGCGTTAAGTAAATCAATAAATTATTTAGTATATTCAAATAGTTATGTGTTTTGAATGTAAGAGTAAAGTCTTTTTTACAGTCTTAATTATTATGTATAATTCAATTATCAAATTATGGAATTAAGAATTCATTACACTTCACAAACAAATCATACCCAATATTTTATTAAGGTACATTTTTTTACCTGATAAAATTACAAACGATTTACCTAAACTAGGAATTACATTTTTTATAAAATCAATTAATATTTTTGGTCACGTGTGAATTATAAATCCCGTTAAATGTATATTTTTCAATAAGCAAAACACATCTAAATTAAAAATATTTGAGGCGATAAAAAATGATTGAAAAAATAATATATGATTAAACTATCAAGTAATAATTTTTAAATCATATATACAATGGATAAAACAAAAATGCATATAAATCAATAAGTCAAACCAAATATTCATTAATCAAGGTATGGAAATTATTTTGGTATAGGTAGATAATAATACTTATGAACTTTATGAATATTTTCATATCGATTATTATTAAATTGAATTTATTTTACACATTGATAAATTATTAAAGAAATATTTTTATATCGATTTCTTAATAAGAGCTACCTTAGAATTTTTAGGCATATCGATACGAAAATATTACTATATTTTATAAATACTACAGAACAAATAAGGTGTTTTTTGTATAATTTGAATATGGAATGTTAATATCATCACACCATTTAAAATATTTTTTCTCCGAGTTTTAATACAGAATAACTTTCATTAATTCATCTAAAATTGTAGGTTATCTTTTTTTTAACAGATATAATTAATAATCAAGTAAAATGTTGTAAGTTTTATGTGTAATATAAGTAATTGAGCATATCTGGTTTTGATTCTTACTATAACAAATAATTATTAAGTATGAAATGCAAATATGATTTAACTTGGAAAATATATTCAATAATTTTTTTAGCACTATTTCGACTGATGTTTGACAAACACTTTATACTGGACCAATACAATATTTGTTATAAGTTAATTGTAAAAATCCAATTATTAACATTGTGGTAGGTGCATTTTAATAAAAATAAATTAAAAAATTAAAATTATAATATAATTATACCTACTGTGAGAATTGAAAGTGCAGAAAAGTACCCACAGATTTTAAACTAATTCTTAAAATTCTGAATGATAATAGGAAAAATTCATATGCATAAAAATGATTACTAATTTGTATTAAAGACAATTAGGTTTGTAAAACGAGCTGTAATACCTAAGTTTTACTTATGAAATAAACAGAATACAAAATTAATTAACGTATATATATAATACCAATAGAATGAAAAAAAAATGCCTGAACAATGTTTTGTTTCTATATAAATAATTTATGCAAATTACATTTTCTTAAATTCTTCAACGATTCAATATGTAAAATTACTTTTTGATTACTGGAAAAATTTTAAATGTTAAATACTGATGTAATATTAAATACATTTAATCCGATTATTAAAACGTTAAATAAACGTAGAACGTTAATTAACTCATTTATCAATGGTAAAGATGGATAAGTAGGTACTCAAGTAGAAATTATTATTTTCACTGAAAATGTAAGCTCCTTATGTATTTAATATACCACACAAGAAAGTAAAACCTCTGTGGTTTTACTCAAAAGTAATTTAACCAATATTTTAACTTTGAATTTTGTCAAGTAGGTATATATTACGCTTTCATTTTACATTATATAATCTTTTGTAATAGGTACCTATCCAAAGTACGCAGGTATATATAATGAAAAAATTATTGAAGAATATGTTTCATGATTCACGTGAATAGATATTTTTGTAAGCTTCGGGTATAGGTATTTTTTTGTGTGATACTAAGTAATTTCTAAACAATCGTCATTTTAAATTAATAATTTTTGGTTAATTTAAATATAGGTACCTACTGTAAGAGGATTGAAGATATTGCGATGTAAATTTTTGAGTTACATAACAAAAATTAATTTTTTTTAATAAACAAAAAATACATGTAAGACATAACAAAGCTGATGTTTAATACATAAAATATTTATTTATTTATTAATAATTTAATAAGTAAATTTATTTATTTATTTAATTATTAATAAATAATTTCTCACATAAAATATTTTTAACTTGTAATTTTTGAAACAACACCATAATATACAAATGTTTACACAAATACCAATAAACAATTTGATGGTGGTACAATAAGTATCTAAATTATTTGTCCATATGTGTAAGTATAGCTATTCAAAATCTATTGAAATTACTAAATTCAAAACAAAATCATGCATTGTTTTTTAAAGTTATCAAATAGGTAATGTTTTTTTCAAATCATAAATAAAAAATACATTTGCATGACATTTATTATTGATTTTATATTTTAATGACAACATATTATGAATTATATAACCATCGGATTTATTTGAAAAGACAGAATCAATACAAAATGAATAAAAATAATAAAAAAAAAACATATTTTAGCCTCATGAAAAAATAACTCAAGATAAGTACCTACTTGTTTTTTTACCTACATATTATTTAAATAAAGTACCTTCCTACATATAATTGAATTGTTTGGAATATACAAAATTATATAGTTTCATATACTTTATTGTATTTACATTAGTATAAATTTTATTGATGAATAAAATTTATACATTCAAGCGAGCGAGTGTAGGATTCATTTGTTTACAAAATTAAAGATAACAATATGATCAATTATTATTATTATTGAAATGAAAACAAAGTCTCTAGCTAGAATACACAATATAAAATTATCTTAGTAGATAGTTTATTCTTGTGTGGGATCGTATAACAAACCATATTCAAATCCAGTTGCTGACTTATAATAATTTGATCATTCAAAAACAAACTTAAATTATAATTTATTACTGTAGTTTGGCTGCCTGTGATCTGTGTAGTTACAGAACCATATTATTAAACTTAATAAAAATACAGAAAAGAAAATAGGTACCTACATATAAATAGGTTCACGTATAATTATTAGACATTGAAACAGACATAGATTCAGACCTGTCTCGATTCACAAATGATTATATACAACATTATTAAAACTAATAAATAGGTACATATAAATAACATTAATCTTACAATAATTGGTCATAGGAAATAATTGATTCATTACGAATTTCAAAGAGAACAGCCATTCAATAAGTATGTAAGTAACTTTGGTATTAAACCGATATCGATATAACTAATCTTTAATGTAAAGAAAATCCTTATTTTCTGATTAGGAAAAAGTACAAAAAAGCGTCTTTTAGGCTGGATGTGCGTGCAGTGCCGGCCTCGGTCTCAGATAGCCTTGTTCGTCCAGAGGCGGACGACCGTCTCGTCTTCCCCTGTCGTAGCAAGACGTGTCTATCGAGATGTAGCTGTGGTTGAGGGCGTCCACCTCGTACTGCTGACTCGCCTGAGTGGTGTTGGTCAGCAGCGAAGAGTCGTCTCCGGGCGTCGGGACGGCTGCGCCCATCGGCTGAGGGGGAAGAGCCGCATACTTGTACCACTGGTCCAAGGACGTGGGAGTCGCGGTGTACCTTGACACGCTTCTCCTACAGCCGTTTGGAACCATTTGATTACCCGACTTTGATGGACTCTTGTTCCACTGAAGATTGGCTATGTCGGGCATAGCGAAACGGATTTTCTCCCAGAACCTCTTCTCGCCCCAAAATATCACCGTACATATTTTGAAAAACGACTGCATATCTAAATCGAGATTCAAAGCGCTAACGTCCGTCGTCAGTATAAAGACTACTTTGTGTCGGCGCAGAGACGGATTAATCGATTCGATGGCCGTTTTAATCGCTCTTTTGAAATTCGGCTTTGACCATTCGTTCTGTAAGAAACTGAAAGAAACAATTAGGATTAAACGTTTAGAAGCCTCTGTGGCGTTAATGAAAGTGTCGGTTAAATAGTTTTCCGATGAAATCTGTAAATCTCTATAGTGTAAACACATCGAATAGCCAGACTGTTCCAGTTCGGGAGATATAACTCTCGAAACAAAATCGTCGTCCAATACACTATACACCATATAACCGTCGTACATTCTATCTTTATCCATTTCACAGTCCGTTACAGAATTGTTTTTGAATATTCTCACGCCGTATTTGGAATGCGCCCACAGGCGAACATCTTGGCGAAAGGAGAATATAAGAGCACCAAAGAGACAAATCAATATGACCGCGATCAAAATGATCGACAGTAAAGGCACATAATTAATTCCCGTGTCCGTCTCTTGAAAAGCAAACGGTTGGTTTTCTGATGGCACTACACTCACTTGTACGTTTTTTTGACACTTTTCAATCACTTCGGGCAGAGTCGCGTTACTCAAATCCTCATTATCACTGTCGCAATAAATATTGTCTACGTTTTCATTGTTTTTAATAAACCACTTTTCTAATTCTAAAACATTATCACAACTGCAACTCCACAAGTTTCCTTCGAGATATATTCTATTTAAACTGGACGACGATGTAGTAACATATTTTGGATCGAAATCTTTCATTTTATTATATTCCAAATGCAATGTCTTCAGAGACGTCATGGGATGAAATGTATTGTTGTCGACGTAAGTTATGGCATTATGGTTGAGATACAATTCTTTCAAATGTTTTGTTTGGTTGAATTCGTGTCCCTTCAGTTCTGTCAGACGGTTATTACCGAGATGTAGCGTTTTTAGCGAATATAGTCCATTGAATGTTCCATTCTCAATGGACACAATGTTGCTATTGTTAAGATGCAGTATACTCAACTTCTTTTTTCCGATAAATAAATGATTACCCAGTGATCCCAAATTGTTTCCATCCAAATATATTTCGGTAGCGTCCATCGGAATTTTCTCGGGAACGTTAAAATAGTCCGCGTTAGAACAATCGATCACGTTAGAATTCCAATTGCTGTCGTGATAGCACGAACACCTATCTGGGCATGTCATTTTACAATCGCAAGCTTCATAGTCGCAACACGAACAATGCGCCGAGCAGTGGCTTTCGTAAGGACAAAGAAACTGCGAAGCCGGTAAATCGAGCAGAGACTTCGGTTGGCCGTCGCCATGCACCAGCTGACACGTAACAGCTTCTAAATCCATGAATAATGGTGAAGTGCGGAGATGATTCCATTGATTAATTTTCTGAAGCCATCCCATTGAACAATCGCACGTAAACGGATTGTCACTGATATAAAATTGCGGAACGTCTTTGTTTCTCGGAATTGGCGGTAAATTAAACGCGCTCAATTCGATCGTTTTAAGTTGATTTCCATTCAATACTACTTTTTTTAGTTGTTGTTTTCTCGAAAACGTGCCTGACTTTAATGCATTTATTTTGTTGTCATTTAAGAAAAATATCTCAACATTGTTCGGAACGGAAAGTTCGTCGATTTCGGATATTTGATTGTAACTTACATCAAGTGTCTGAATATTAGCTGCACTGACATTAAAGTAATTTTCGAGCTTTGAAATGTTATTTTTGTGCATGTCTAACCATTCCAAATTCTTGGGCAAATGACTGTAATCAAACCAAGCTATTCTATTGTCCGATATATTTAGCCAGCCCAGTGTATGTAAATTGTTAAAAACACCCCGTATATCGGATAACTTATTTCCGTCGAGCCTAATCGCTTTGAGCGTAGGGTTCGAGTCAAATGCCCCTTTATCGATATTTTCAATTTTGTTAGAGGCCAAATTTAATACTTGAAGTGAAGGCAGAGTTACAAAAGCATCCTTAGAAATATTCACTATCGCATTATCTACCAATCGAAGTCCATATAATTCCTCTAGGCCTTCGAAAGAAGCGTTATCAACTTTTGTAATATTATTTTTTCCAATATCAAGCGATTTTAAAAATCGCAACTTTCTTATCGAATCTGGAATACAATCAAGGTAATTTCCGTTCAGCGCTAAATCTTGAAGATAAGTAATATTCTCAAAAGATCGAGGGTGAATCGATTCAATGCGATTATTATCTAAGTACAGCTGACTTAACACATAGAGATGGGAAAAATGAAATTCGTCGATATGTTTCAATTTGTTCTGTGATAGGTGCAAAAAGTGGAGATTTTTTAACTCGATAAAAGCCCCGTTACTGATTACTTCAATGCCATTATTTTCCAAATTAATAACTTGTAAATTATTGAGATCCTGAAATATTTTCGGATCTAATCGGGTCAGTTTATTGTGCGACAAGTTCAACAACACCAACCGCACGAGGCCGGCGAAGGTATCTCTATTAACCCATTCGTTCGAAAGTTTATTTCTGGATAAATCCAACACTTGCAGCTGATCGAGTCCCTCGAGTAATCCGGGTCCCAGAACACTCAGAGAATTGTTTGAAAGATGAATCTGTTTGATCTCCCGAGAAGATTGAAACAGTTCCGGCGGGAGAGCTACCAGTTTATTGCTAGACATATTTAACACTTTCAGGGCGGTGAGACCGACAAACGCCCTATCTCCGATCTCAACTACAGCGTTATCTTGCAAATTGAGCACTTCCAACGTTCTCAAACTGGAGAGTCCATTGTCCGGGAGGTTGACTATGTTATTATAAGATACGTCCAAAATATTTAAACCTGTATTGCATGACTTTCCAGGAGCAGTGGGGCCCTTTCCCCAATCGGAAAAACCAATGTCGGCAATATCTTGGAGGCGGTTGTCCGTGAGATTTAAAGATTTTAGACTGAAGAGAGGACAAAAGACTTCGGATGGAAGGGTCCAAATGTTGTTCTCCCCCAAGTCCAAATGCCGCAGCTCGGTGAGACCTCTGAAACTCTCAGCGTGAAGTTCCATCGTCATGGCGGACCAGTCATCGTTGCGACTGCGCAGGGTCAAACTCGAGAGGTCACGCAACGGCGACAGCGCAGCGGCGGGGAAGTACCGGATCTTGCAGCCGTCAATGCGCAGGTCCTTGAGCCGTCTCAGCCTGCCGAGGGAATCCTCCGAGTCGAGACGGAGGGAGCTCTCAAAGAAGAGGACGTCCGAACAAGAGAACGAGACGTGGTCTATCCTCCTGGCCTGGGAGGCTGTGAGGTTGCCCAGAGCAGAGTCGATGGAGCCAGCCGTCCTCACGGTGCAAGCCAGCTGGACGTTGACTTCGTGGGGCGGAGCACCGGTCGGGGTCGGGGGGTTCAGGGCCCGCTGCCACCTGCAGCCCGCGGGCGCCGCCCCCAGTCCGCCCACACCACTGGCGGGAAAAGATCCCGCGAACACTCCGACGATCGAAACCACCAGCACACAAACAAACCCGGTGTAAGTTGCCATATTCGTAAACACAATTTAAAATTTCGTCACCACAAGAGTCAGTAAAAATCATAAGTTTGAAATCATTTTTCGCCTGACAGTCTCTCACGTGAGATCGAACGCGAGCACAAAATAAATAAAAAAAAAACTATTATTAAATGATCATAATGTTAAAATGTTTAGATCATAACAAACACTGG
This sequence comes from Molanna angustata, assembly GCA_963576475.1. Lineage (NCBI taxonomy): Eukaryota > Metazoa > Arthropoda > Insecta > Trichoptera > Molannidae > Molanna > Molanna angustata. The sequence goes on along the minus strand of OY754974.1, from coordinate 4,195,906 downwards.
CTGTCAACATGACGTTGGGTAAAGTTTACAAAACACAAATATCACGTCCACATACGAATAGATAGATTCACATAAAACTTGTATCGTAGGCAAAACACAACAGAAAAGTTTCTCTGAAGCAACAAAAAATGTCCAATAACTAGAAACACGTTCACGGATGTATCGAGGGGGGCCCAAGTTGTGTGTGTATATTTTGTTATTCGGCTGCGAGTTGCGGTCGTATTTTATTTAACAAGCGGCGCAACCTCTCCCCAAGGCGACACAACGATAACTGACCTGGTATAAGATTGAATGGGCCGAAGTGGGTCCCCCCCTCGCGGTAGCGTAGCCCCCCTAACCCCTCTGCGCCCCCCCCCCCTCCCGAAGTCCCCTGCGGTTTCCCAACCAATGATAGGATGACACCCCTATACAAATAATAATTTATTATTTTCAATAGATACTTTTGTTCAGTCCGTACGGAGACACAATAAACAGCAAAATGATTAGATGTTAATATTTCAAAACATTACACAATCGATTTAATATTGCAAAAATCGGTATTTATGAATACATGTAGAATCGTTAATGATTTTTTAAACGTGAATAATCAGGAATCGTCAGGATTGATAGATAGTATAGCGACCTCCTCAGAGCCTAATCCTTTGATATGTTGAGTATATGGATGGGTGAATTTTTTTAAATTTAAAATTTTATCGGTGCGTTTGTTGCATTTTATTTTGATCTATTAAATAAATTACAATTTACGCATTGATCTGCTAATTCTTATGGAGAAGTGGTAGTGGGAGTAACAATAACTGAGAGTTATTATTTGTAGTACTTAATTGTTATTTTTATACGGCGCTGGCCGATTCACTAATGATATTGAGATATCTACTTAAAATCGATCTAAAGAAGGGAGCTGGTCCGGACAATATCCCCCCATATTTCATTTTCATGTGTGCTAATAATCTATGCACCCCCCTATCTTATCTATTTCGTAGATCACTTAATGAGGGCACAATGCCACTACGTTGGAAGCAAGCATTTGTTTCACCTGTTTTCAAGTCTGGCGACAAGGCAGATGTAAAAAATTATAGACCGATTTCCAAACTATGCATTTTCAGTAAAATATTCGAAAAAATAATATATGACCAATTGTTCCCAGCCTTAAAGCCATTTTTGAATTCCAACCAGCATGGCTTTGTAAGTGGTCGCTCTACTGTTACCAATCTTGTATCTTTTCTTGAATTTCTCCACGAAAAAATGGATAGTAAAACACAGGTGGATGCAATCTACACTGACTATAGTAAGGCGTTTGATAAGGTTGTTCATAGCACATTGCTTGAAAAACTTTATCGAATCGGTATTCACGGTGACTTGTATAGATGGTTTTCTTCTTACATCTCCAATAGAAGTCAGGCTGTGGTAGTCGGTGGATTTAAGTCAAGTTGGGTTCGTGTTACTTCAGGTGTCCCTCAGGGTTCCTTGTTGGGGCCTCTGCTTTTTAATATTTATATAAATGATATTTCAAATTGCTTTCTGTTCTCTCATGTTTTACTTTTTGCCGATGACATCAAAATTTTTGCTTGTGTGAAAAGTGTTGAGGATTGTCAGAACATTCAAAATGATCTAAATCGCCTTGACCTATATTGTAAACACCATAACCTGAAGATCAATACTGATAAATGCTTTGCTATCCGGTTCACCAGAAACCGGAATATTGTTAATTATACTTATAAACTTAACAACCATCCTATTACTATAACCACTGAAATAAAAGACCTAGGCATCAAGTTGGATGGTAAATTACTCCTGGACAAGCACATAGATAATATCACCTCCAAAGCATCCAAAATGCTGGGATATGTTCTCCGTTTGTGCAGACAATTTAATAATATCTCTACCTTTAAAACTCTGTACTTCGCATATGTTCGTAGCATTGTTGAATACGCATCTCAAGTCTGGTCTCCCTCATATGCCATATACAAGATCAGAGTTGAAAGGCTGCAAAAGAAATTTCTCAGATATCTTGACTTTCGTGCGCACAGAGACCACATTAGTTACTCTGATTCCTTAAAGCATTACAAAATTACATCACTCGAGAGCCGCAGAACTATAGCAGATGTTATATTTTTATTCAAAATTGCAAACTCAACGGTTGACTGCCCTGATCTGCTAGAACGCTTGACTCTGAGAGTGCCAACAAGACCGACTAGACTGACTGACCTACTTTACCTCCCCATTTGTAACACTAATGCCAGACAGAATTCTTTCATATACCGCACTTCCCATTTTTATAACTCCAACATTAGTGATGCAGACCTTTTTAACTCCCCATTGATTATGGTAAAGAATAGATTATTAGGTACTCTAATATAATCCTAGATACTCATGCTGATAAGTTGGGTTCATCACATAAAGGTTCACACACATCCTCATACACTCCCACACACACCCACACATACACATACTCACACACACACACACTCCCCACTCACATGTCACATATCTGATTATTTACTGTTTTCTTTTTTTCTCCTACACTACATAAATATATAAATGGTAATAATGTATACATGTAAGTGATGCTGGGCATGCTAATTTTTTTTTTATATTTGTATCACCTGTATATTTTGTCCAGATATTGTTTGTATACTTTGTATAAAATAAAATAAAATAAAATAAAAATATTAATAACAATTAAGCACTACAAATAATAGCCTTCAATTATTATTATTAGCATTATACACTTCCTCAAAATAATTAGCGTATCAATGCGTAAATTGTTAATTATTTAATAGAACAAAATAAAATGCAACAAACGCACCGATCGAACATTCACCCATCCAGATACTTAACATATCAAAGGATTTTAATATTATTGTTATTAAAAAAATATAAAAAAATAAAAAAAATAATTGCGATTTTTTTTTATTTGTACGATAAAACGATTCTTGCATCCTGTAAAATTGTCGGGTACACTGCCGAACGGCAATTTCTTTCAAGAATTTTCAAACAAAAAAAAAAAATGCGTGTGAAAAAAAGTATTATTCTGTTGGGGTTCGAACCTAAGACGGCTGTAGATAAGTCAAACGACATGGAAAATGTTAGATCAAGGCAAACGACATGACGTGTCTTCTTCTTGTGTCGTTGAGGTTGGCGACTAGCATACCAAACTCATCCCCATCTTGCGCCAACCTTATTAGTGACGCCGCATCCTGAATCACGAACCACTGCCTGAGATTTTGAAGCCATGATATTTTTTACGCAATGACGTGTACAATGTACATATTGGGCATAAAATAGTTAAAATAATTTAACAAAAAATATTTACTATAATATAATTTTTGGGTGGTTTGAGAAATGTAGTTTTTAATCTATGACACATCCTAATATAAAATGACAAGTACAAATATGTACCTATAGTAGGAACAAAATGCATATGCTAAGGAAGAGTTTTATTTTTTTTTTGTTTTTATTGAGCGAATTAAAACAAATATAAAAGTATTTTGCTACAGATAATATTTTTATATAAGTCATTTTATTTCATCCTCGAGTGATGAAGTTTTCATCTGTCCTGAGATAAAAGTGGTCGTTCAGATACCTACATGTGGGGTAACCAGCGACAGGTGTGCGGGTGGGCATACCTTAAAAAGGGAAGCTCGACACATTTTTGTGTCACCACACACCAATTTCGCTTCACCTAAAGAGCAACATTCAGAATTTGTGGTGAACCTCATTGCTGAACTATGTGAGATGTTATTGTTGCCTGTTGTATTTTCGATAACGCCCCTCTAACGGGACACCCGAAAACGATAATGATATAAAATAGTGAATATCTACACTATTCTAAGACGGTGCCTCATTTCCTTTCGAAACCGGTTCCTAGTAAAGAAGCTCTTTCGTGATTCCAACATAAAATTATTTAAAATGTGTCACAAAGTTTCAAAGTAAAAAATTAGTCTTTTATTTTGGTAGGTACCTATTTTCTTTGATACATCTACCTATAATAGTAGATTCTAGGTACCAAATTAACTGGGTTGGTTGAACGAGATAGCCTTATGGCAATAAACCTGCCTTTGTATCCCTTTACATTTTTTTTGTTTTCCATGAAGCAAATCAATTATAAATCAACAAGGCGATTTTAAATGACGCAGAACATATGTACATACATGTTAACAGATTCTGTTATTTTTCACAGCAGTAACAAATTAATTAGGTCCTTTTCCCTTTCTTTTTACTTCCCTTCCTTTCCCGTCTCGGGCAAATGTTAGAAATATGTGAAAATGTAATAATTTTAAGTAGGTATATTTATATTTTTTTTTTAATACATCTATTATTATTTAATGTACATCAATTGTGGACAAAATTAATTGGTCTATATTTTTTATGTTCCCTTAAATAAATAAATAAATAAACTCACGACCAATGGATTACAAACCCTGCGCGCTAACTACTCTACCACCATCCATCTAAATGATGATTTGTATTTGACTATGCGTCATAAACTGATAACTACATATGTATGTAAATTGTTTCGTCTTAGTTCAACGACATCAATTAAAGAACAATTACTGTTTGTTTTAGCCACATTTTTGAGTGTCTCTCTCTTTGGTACTAATGTACCTACTATTGTATAACAAGTTAATTTTGTAATAGATAGGTACTTGTTGTTAACATAATTGAAGAGTTAGGTATTTGTAATGCGAGCATTTGTCTGTGGTTCGATAAGTATGAACTTGATAATAACGGTATATAAATACCATTCACAGAACTAATTTGTTTTTGACACCAAACACTCTAATTTTCTTCTTCAAAGACAAGATAACACTCACATAATAGAATAAAAGGACGTCACATACTAAACACAATATACCTAAAACATAAGCCTCAATTAAATTTGTTTGTTTATTTATTTAATATAAGGGCAATTTGCAAATAACACAAAAATATGTTTTCCTAAATAGTAGAGTAAGTTTGAAATGGAAGATCCGAAAGAAATTGACATATTATAATATATAAAATCGACGTTTTATGATGACCAATGCTATGTCGCCATGTACCTATATTAAATACCCGATTGCGCTCGCATTGTGCAGTGATGGCAACATTATTATCTTGCACTCGGTAAATGTTATTTTTAAGTAGACATTATTATTGTATAATCTATCTCCTTATTAAAGGTTTCTGTTTTATCACCGTTACCAGTGATATTTTACTGCAAATCTTATGTAAGTACGTTTTAAGCGATGATTGTTTTTTTTTATTTAAATTAATGTTTAGTAGTATATGACAGACGCCTGTCATTGGAGCATTGGAGACCTTATGTGTTTGTATCATGTGTTAACTTGTGTGTGTATATTTCAATGTTCTGTTGGTGTCTTAAAATAAATAAAAAAAAAAAAAAAATTAATTAATAAATAAATAAATAAATAAATAAATAAATAAATAAATAAATAAATAAATAAATAAATAAATAAATAAATAAATAAATAAATAAATAAATAAATAAATAAATAAATAAATAAATAAATAAATAAATAAATAAATAAATAAATAAATAAATAAAATAAATAAATAAATAAATAAATAAAATACAAAAAAAATTAAGAAGACCATACAAAATGGTAATTCAAAATTAAAAACATACAAATAATGATGGGGAATGTAGAAATCGGGGGGAGAGGGGAGGGATACAGGAGTTAGGTATTCTATACCTCATATCACTGCGTCATTGCCGATAAACTCCTGCGGATGTGTGAATATGTCAGTATTATAAAACATTGTATTTTACTGCTTACAAATGCGGGGAAAGCGCGTTTTTTTGTGATTAGTAGGTACTACAGTGTGGAATATGAAATAATTTTGAGTTTCTGATTGTTTTACTCGCCACATTAAATGGTATGTTGCTTATTATTTGTGAAGCATCAAAACAGTTATTTACTATTTTGTAGAAGTGATAAAAACAAACATTAACTCAGTTACATCATATTATAATCCACGAGTCTTAATTTCATTAGCCTTTGCGCTATCGCTCTATATACACATATGTATGTAGCAGTAAAAAAAATGCCTGTGTCTAGCGATAGCTCTAAGTCATATTCGCTGTGGTTTATAACTGCGATTTATTTTTATAAATAAATTTTAATTTATATCGAATATTTTTTTATTATTGCATATGCGCAAACATTGGATTTTTTCCCCTGTCGGGAGTCAAAGATATTTTTTAACAGATTTTTAATTTTCTCAATAGAGACGAAGTTGGAATATTTACTGTAGGAGAACCGGGAAATCAAGGCACCTACAGGGCTTACGACCTGTCATGGGCTGGTTTACGTGATCACTTTATGCGCTTGCGCAACGTTCACCAATTATGCCTTTTTAATGAGATCCCTATCAATTCAATTTTGAAAGTTCTATATATTGTAATACTGAAATTCTTTTCGCTTGAAAATAAGGAATTTTTACTACAGCCATCTATGTGTGAAATTATGAACAACATTCTTATTATTTTTATTTATTTTTGTTGTAACGCCATCTATTGAGAGAATTGGTTTTTTGTAAATAATGAGAGCAACAATTCTTATACCTGAGGTGACAAATGCATTTTTCGCATAGAAGTCACCCCTGAATTGCGCCAGACTTATACAACAATCTATAAACACACGAACACGTACCTACAAACCTAAATTACACAATCCCACATATGAAAACATCTTTTGGACAAAGAAAATTTTCATTTATTGCTCCTCGACTCTACAACAGTTTTCCTTCCTCTCTTAAATAAATATTCAAAATGATAATTAAAAATACATCATAAATTATGGGAGGACAGAACTAACACAAATACTTAGTATTCAACATTATGAAACTTCTTAAATAATTCAAAATTAAAATTATTAACAACATTTGTAACTATGCCGTATTGTGTTTGCGATGCTCTTTGAGTAACACATAAAAATATTTTATTTGATTTGGGAACCACGTGATTCATATTAATTATAATTACACCAACATAGTTAACTAGTCTCTTTCTATAGCTCTGAAATAAAAATCGCGTCAGAGATTGTATTTATGACAGGTATTATAGCGGACATTATGACCTGGTTGATCTGTTTTGTGAGCCCATAATAAGTTTATTTAGGTAATGATTGTGAGTGCAGAAAGTTGAAATTGTGTACCTATGTACTTAGTGTGGAACGGGAACAATCACCTGGTTCATAATTGCATATGATTGTCAATAAAAATTGTAAACTGCTAGAAAAAAATGCCGGATGACAATAGGACTGCCAGTATATACCTAAGAAATAATGTATCTATATTACCAAATGCAAATATTTAAAAAGAAAAATAAAAAAAAACTGTAGGGTTCCTATAAATAAGTACAGAATGTGAATACTTTATTAAATTACTGTAGGTATTTTATCCATACTACGTTTATGAATTTCCAGGGAAACGTTGTAGTACGTGTTGGAATATTATAAGCTAAGTACTTGATATAGCTTTAACTTCAAAATATACCACAAACCTATCTAGATTTCAACCTACACAGAACCAATTATTTTTAATACAAGTGTAAATTTCTTGAAGACTTCTTCATTTTCAAATGTTGATTGTACACGACACAACACAACACAACACAAAGCCAGAGACGATAATAATAATACTCACCAGAAAATTAAAACACGTTTTTATTTGTTCGAGAAACACAATTGTGTTATTTCGGTTGGGACAACTCAGCAATCTCTTGACGTAGACACAACAGTCTACAGATCTAGATTGTCTAATACAACTGTATAGAGATCTAGATCACGGCTGATCTCAAATATTTTAAGCCGAATCCTGCATCTCTTCGTGGTAAGAAAATATAAATATAAATAATGCATTAGAAATTAAATTATTACAACAAATTCTTCAACCAACTTCTTAGAGCTTCTTTTGATATCCGACTTCAGAGCTGACTGGGTTAAATTCTAGTTGAATGCACAGTTTTAAATTGAGTTTTCAAATTGTCTGAATTTGTGAGACAATTTACACCATCAGACTTGGAGACTTCTAAATATCAATGTGTACACGTTAAATTAATATAATACTTGTCAATAATACAAAGTATTTTTAAAAATTCATATTGGTATTTTAAGACAAAAAATAATTAAAATATATTTATTTGGAATAGAAAACAGAGAACAAAATAATACCTATACTTACAAAACATAAAAATAAAACGTGCACCAAAACATCTATCCACAAATTAAAACAATATGATCAAAATAAAGAGTAAAACAGAAAAAAACGTTATTAAATAAAATAGAATATATAAAATAAGAAACAGAAATTCAAAATATCAAGTAAAACAATATAGTTGTATATAGAGGATTTTGAGTGGAGATGATGGGGTAGGAAGGACAACGAGGAAAATGAAGGTCATGAAGGTGTCTACCGAAGGTGGATATCACTTAATCAACTGGCACTAGTATACTTCGTACCATATTATTCGATATTTGTTATAACGAAATTGGAAAATAACAACATCACTAAAATTTTCATTGGATTGACGGCATATGCGCGGTATCATGGAGCATTTCCGACAGTTCGCTCTATATATACTGGAACATGAAACAATTCAGGATTTCCGGTCATTTTTATTGGGGCACGCAATGCAACTAATTTCATATCAGGAGAATCAATGTATTTTGCAATAGGTACCTATTACAATGTATTTTACCCATAGCCCGTGTTTGCCCATTGCAGGACATAGACCTCCCATATATTTATCCATTCCTCCCGTTCCTATACGACTCCCATCCACTGGGGTCCAACAAATCTTTGGATTTCGTCCATCCATCGGTTAGGTGGCCGCCCTTGTGGTATCTTGTTGCCTGTCGGTCTCTGCTCCACCAGTCTTTTCTTCCATCTATTGTCATTCATTATTGCTATGTGTTCTGCCCATCTCTATTATCGCACGAATATTCTGCCAACCACATTGGATAATTTTGTCTGACTGCGTATCCAGGACTGCGTTTGTTTTCTATAAATGAGAAAAATAATTCTATAACAAATTAATTCCTGTTTTTTTTCATTGGATATTCCCGAGAAACTTGTCTTAGTGGGAAACGGAGAGAGTAGAAGGTATAGAAGTCGTTCACCGACCCTATGGAATGACCTTGTTTAGTCCGCTATAGGTATATCCTTCAATTACCGAAGCCCTTCGATCTGCTCAACTACCTACCATCATGGAGGCGGACCATTATTGTCTACTGATTGAGTATAGATGCCATCCTCAGTTATGAGACCAAGAAGAAGCTAGAAGAAAATACAAAAATCTCTAAGAGCTTCTCTTCGTCGGTACCTACTCATACTATAATTCAATGAAGGGTCTACCCATGGGAAAATATATAAAATATGTTTGATAATTATATCGAAAAAGTAATGAGGTGATGCTTTTCCGAATATTTCGCAGAGGAAATCTTGGTTTTTGAACAGTTGGTCTATAGTAAGTAGTCAGAGACTTATAATAATAATATATACCTACAATCTCAGCTCATTGGCTTAATACAGAAATAGAAAGATATTTTTATTATGAATACCGACTGTCATAGAACCAAGTTAGAAGGAAAAGACTAATATTATTTTCTTGTAACCTGTTTATACACACAACTATTTTGGGAACTACAAAACTTATGGTGATATGCTGTAGAAAAATCATTAGGGGAACTTGAGAATTTTTATCTGATTTCAGGAAACATTTAAATACCGTTTAAGTTTAGCTCTGTATCTTGGACAGATAAACGAAATTCTATTTTCTATATCATTTTTTTAACATGCATAGACATTTCTTTAACGTTATGATCTCATAACTTTAATGTTAACGGTTATAGGTTATATTATCTCTTTTCTATTAACGTTTAGTTATTTTACGCTATTTATAACAGTATGTAACTATTTGAAAATAAATATGATTGAAACTGAGTATTTTATTTTTATTTTAAAAAACCTTTTTCCTACATGGCTAGGTAGAGGACACCAGCTATTAAAATTTGGGTTCATTATTTATACTCTTCCGAAGAAGCGCACTACATAGTTGGGGAGGGTTTGAAATCTGCTCAGGAAAATATTTATCCGGGTTTCAAAATGTTCCTATTTAAGTTCAAAAAGTTAACGAGTTGGACGGATTATCATTTAAAAAGTTGTAGGTATGTGGATGGAGCAAAGGAATAAGTCTATAATACGACCGAAACTAAAATAGGAACGTTCTTACATTTTAGAAATAAGGTCATTTGAATTTAATTTCGTATTCTGTAATTGACGTTGTTCCCAAAACTAAAATCTACAAAATTAGTGCACCGTAGATAATAATTTGATCTAAAATTGGCTATGGCGCAGACTACGCATGCGTACTATGCATTGTTCAGCCTTGTTTATTTATGTCATGTTGCCATGATGCCGCCTAATTTATCATTTCAACTGATCTGCACTAATATTCTTTGGTTTTTATTTTCAACATAACGCAATACGTGTAAATTCTTCAATTTTATTTTTTTCCGTACATCTAATGTTTTCAACTTGTCTAAAGTATCCTGGACTGCTGTGAAAATAGCTAGTACGCTTCCAATTAGGTGTGAACTAAAATTAGGAACGTTTTGACAGTTGTTATAGAATAGGGAATTAAACTAATTCATGAATTACTTGGATTAAGAACGTTTCTGAATAGGTTCGTTCCTATTTCAGCGTTATAGAATATCATCTTGGACTAAGTGGAATAGGAACGCATCTATTTCAGCCGGAATGTTCTTAAACAGTTATAGAATTGGACGAAATATTATATCTATCAGTGAAGATATGCTGATGAGTCTATAAGAGTCTTGATAAGCAATTACAATGGATCATGTGAAAGAAAGAAACGACCATTGTACGTAAGTATAATAATTTTATATGGTCCTCTTATAGTGCTCATGTATGTATTTAAGATGATTTGTTCATCTGTCAACATTTAATTGCAACAGTTGAGAGGTTAATTATGATGTCGAGTATTTTAATTATGTAATGAGAATCGTCTCAGCATCCTTGTTAGATACATACATACGACAAATAATGTCCCAATATGATCAGTTAAAGGGAGTATAGACTTGCAATACACGGAAACTGAATTATTTAATACATTCCAATTTGTATATTTAATTCATTATTGTTTATGAATACGTATGATTTTTTCTATCCCAGGCCAGAAAAGCAATAATTGCTTGAGATATTTTCTAAATAAGTTTGTTTTTCCCACGACGTCAGCACACAAATCAAATGACCAACCAAGACGATCAAACAGTTTCAATATCCATCTATACAAAATATATTTCAAATCGTTACTTTTATTTATTTATTTTTACATCTTGCACGTAGGATCAGGCTTCGCCTTAGTCGGATCCTAACATATGTATTATTTTGTCACATTAATATACCTATTATTATATAACTTGTAAACATTGAAAAATACATAAAGAGGCGGGTTTATTGCCATAAGGCAATTTCTTCCAACCAACCAGTATAATAGGTATATATGTACATCAACAAAAAATGAAAGCTAAAAAAAGAACAAAGAATATATACATCATACTAAAAAAGAATGCTTGGGAAAGAGCACGAAGAGAAAATCGAGATCAGGTATTTAGGGATAAATATTCCATGTTTAGTAAATATTACGTAGCAAAGGGAAGGAAGGAAAAGGAGAGGGATCAGGTATTTTCGGAGAGATATCCCTGCTTTAGTCTTTTCTTGAAAATGGATACCGAGTTTGACGAAGTTATATCAAGGCTCTAATTATTCCAGAGTCTTGCTGAACGTACTTCAAAAGAAAAGTTGAAAAAATCAGTGTTGTGAATTGGGATAGTTAATGTAGTACGTTCAGCAGATTAAATTGGTTCAAAAGAAAGTATTTTGTGAGAAAGAAAACAACGAGAAAAAAAAATATATAATACTAATCATAGCAATTAGGAAAAGAAAGAGGGTACGGTAGGAAGCCGACCGCCGCGCCGTGGTGCAGTTGGTAAGCCGTTCGGTTTCTGTGCGGGCGTCCTGGGTTCGATTCCCAGCAGAGGAGCAATTTATTTCAATTCATTTCTCACGCAAATATTGCTTCTCTGGGCTGTAAACACTCGTTGGTTGGAAGAAATTGCCATACGGCAATAAACTCGCCACTTACGCAGGGTGCAAGAAAGTGTTCATTATTATTATTATTGTAAAGATATAGAAGGAATATTCAGGAACTATTTGACAATTTTTTTTAGTTTACCCTTTAATATTTATGTAGGTAGGTATATTTCAAGAAAAATAAAATCTATTAGATTACATAAAATAGGTATGATAATATTACCATTAGGCATTGTACCTACACTATTATACATACATAAAGATTGAAATAAATACATAAATAAAAAAATACTACAAAATAAATTCAAATAAAAGACTTGTGAAAATAACAAATGTCGTGAAATTTTGTTATCATTTGATGTTCTGGTTTATTTGAGTTCATTTGTATACTTTTTTAAATTATTAATTTTTATTTTCTACAGTTATTTTTTTTTTGTTTTGTTATGTAGGTATTTATTTTTACCAATTGCTTTATTATTTTATTCCTTTATTCTGTGATGTTATTTCAACATGTGTATTTTTATATTTGCACGCACCTACGTATGTAAATGGCAAATTGTGCCGTGAATCAGGAAATAAATAAATTAAAAAATAAGATATGACAAATATTGACATAACCGTGAAATGTTATAAATACTACACACCACAACCAATGTATTTACTGGTCCTGAGAAAACATTCAATGAGATCACTCTGTTCTAAAATTAAACTGACAAACATAACTATCGTTTGTAATTTAATTAAATTTATGAATATCTATCTACTGTTAAGAAATTTTATTGACTTATGTATATAAAGACTTTAGTTTAATATTCAACAGATAAGGAAACTGATAGGATGTGGTCATCATCGAGTCAGCGAAACAATCTTATAATAAAAAATATGTAAAAAATGGTCATCGTGGATTAATGAGTATGATATCTGGCTCCAAAGCCAAAGGTCACCAATTCCATTCCCCTTTTAAAGACACACTTTTCAATTTGAAAACAGACGCAGATTTCACTTTCGTAACCCAGTTTTTAGTGAAAAACTTACTACCTATCTTAAAATTTTTTTCCTGACGTCACCCTACATTCAATATCTTTTTTTGCTTTAATTTGTGTTGTACCGTAAAACATTTTAAAAATGAACAGATGATATATACCTAATAAATATTTTATTTTGTACTTGCTTCTCGGGTACTTAACTAACCGATATGTACCTACTATGTCAAAATATTAATTTTACACGCAATTTTTTTTATTTAAAAAAAAATGTACATGTCCTTGTAATATACATCCTCATAGGTACATTCTATAAACTAAACATAAACGCTCGTACTATAGGTGAATGATATAGGACGTGGCATGATTCGAACTCGCGACCACTGGATAACTAACCCAGCGCGCTAACCTCTCTGCCACCACCCATATTGTTTCCACATTATGTAGATATTTATCGTCTTACAGGTCCACAACAAAAATTAAAAACTGTGTCTTCACTGAAAGTCTAACCCGGGGCCTTTGGCTTAGCAGTCAGATATCTAACTAATCAAACTTCGAAGGTCATGTATTATATATCTAAGTTTTTGAAAAGAAGTAACAACATTGACGGACTGTAGAATCATTATATTTTCTATGCGTAGGTATTTTAATTATATTTTTTTATATTTAATTATATTTTCTATGCGTCATTTAATTATATTTTCTAATTTAAATTATATTTTCTATGCGTTTTTAATTATATTTTCTTAATTAATTTATATTTTCTGTGCGAAATTTTATTATATTTTATAATTTTATGTACCTACGTATATTTTCTAGCTTTAAATATATTTAAAATTAATTTAAATTATATTTTCTATACGTAATTTAATTATATTTTCTAATTTTATATATATTTTCTATGCGTAATTTAAATTTTTTTTTAATAAGGCACAGCCACCAATAGAGGCGGATTTGTGCTGTACAATTTAGATCATAATATATTTACTGTTGAAAAGAAAAGTAAAAACAGAATTCCATTAGATCTCAGAGAAATAGGGGTTTACATTAAATGATTGCAAAAGGGAAGCATATGTACAAGCAATTAAAGAATTTCCAATAAAACATTAAATGCGTAATTTAATTATATTTTAATTTAATTATATTTTATAATTTTATTATATTTAATTATATTTTAATTATATTTTAATTAATTATATTTTATAATTTTATTTACTTATATTTTCTATGCGTAATTTAATTATATTTTATATTTTCATTTATATTTTCTATGCGTATTTTATGTTTTCCAATTTTTAGTTTTTTTCTATGCGTAGGTATGTTAATAAAATTTTCTAATTTTAATTATTTTTTTATGCGTATGTGTATATCCGACCTCCGTGGCTTAGTTCGAAAGCCGTTTGGCTTCTGTGCGGGCGTCCTGGGTTCGATCCCCGATAGAGGAGAAATTTATCGAAATTCATTCATGACGCAAATATTGCTTCTCTGGTCTGGAAACACTGGTTAGTTGGAAGAAATTGTCATATGGCATAAACTAGCCACTTGCGCAGAGTGTAAAGATGCATCATTATTATTATGGTCGTTATGAAGGAACTTACTTATAGTAGAAGAACAAAGTATAAAATATTTCATATCTGTATGCAATATGCTATAGGTACATTAAAAAAATCAATGAATACATAAGTACCTACTATCAATAAATGAGTATAAGGTATTAAATCAATAAAAATGTGCGATAGGAAAACATAAGTTTATTGATACTTTATACAAATCAACAAGAGAAATGAAATATAAACTCAATCGATATTTCTTCATTATTGTATGGGAGTAAAACATTGAAATCCGGCATACTCATATTATTTATTTATTTATTCAATTATTGTCATTGTACAGCAAGTCTATAAAGGCGTGTTTATATCTATGAAGCAATCTGTTCCAACCAACCCAGCAACACTGCTGTTGAAATTAAATTCTATGAAAAAATACGCTCATATTATAATCGAGTGAATTTACAAGTCTATAGTGATTTGGTTCCTTTGTAAGAAGAGCGACTAGAGACTATTAAAGAAAATATACAAACTGATGGTAGTGTAATGAGAAATTGCAAAAGATAGCAAGATTTTTAATAATTTATTTTTTGCTTTATTTATTTTATTTATTTATTTATATAAGCATGAAAAACAGGCTAGAAGCCCACTGGTCTCATGCATTTATGAACATATAGGTATATAATGTATGGAATGATTGTACGATTGAATTATCATCCATACCCCACACATGAACGCACGTACATAATTTTCATTCAGTCATACATTCAGCATTCTTACACAAAGAATACATATTTAAGAAATGATTTTTTGCAGGAAAAACAACAAAAAAAAAATAAAAAAACAAACAAGCATTAATATAATTAGAAACATTCAAAGCTTTTATCAAAATTGGCACGTTCTTAAAGCACTCATGAACAAAGCCCGTGATTGTGAAAATATATTAAATAGTAATACTATCCTTAATTCAAATATCTTTAATTCAAATAGTAATACTATCCCTTCATTTTACACATGTGTATACTTTTGGATCAGCCGTTCATACTTTCAATATGCCCAAACCATCATAAGGCATTCAATTACATACATATTACTATTAATATTTTTCTTCATCTAGCATCCCGTCCTTATGACCACATTTTTTACTCTATCATACCTACATTTTTAGGTGGGTACCTTTTTAATTATACTTATTTAATGCTAATAATTTGTTATTTTCTGAATATCAGTCCTTAAATAAAAATAAGGTTGTAAAATTTTTTAATTAATATCAGTTACTTTTTGCACTTGATGATATAAAAATGCACCCAGAAAATATTATTATTACCCACTGTGTGTATTGTGTATCCAGTTTCATGGTATGTGCGCAGTGTGCAATATGCTTCATATTAATAACACTTTACTGAATACCCAAGGATTTTTTTAATAACATCTGCATGTGGTACACAGCATCTTCAATATTTATACTCACCAGGATCTTTTATTAAACGTTTAAATTAATTTAAAACACGGGATTATAAGCTGCATATTCCTTGCCTATATTTTCTGTTAAATTATGATTATTTACATAAGTAAACTTAACCCTCGTATTCGTTCATTCAATACAATATTTAAGGATATATTTCATCCTCAATTTTATTACATATTTTATTTTAAATACCTACTTATATAAATATCTACCCACTTAAATTTATGCCTTTTGTGTTTTCTATTATTCTAAGCATTATTTATTTATTAGAATACAAAAAATACATAATTCAAATATTCTAAGGTAGAGGCGTTTACATTGTGGAAATTCATTTTAATAAATTATTAAAATAACAATATAACTTTGTTTATTTCCACTTATTTATTTTTATTTCACAACTAGTTTCAAGAACTACCGTTCTCTTCTTCAGGTGGGTTTAAACTAAAAACTAATTTGGTGTGGTGTGTGGCAGTGTCATAGGTATAGCGGGAGGTGGAGGTAAGGGGGGGGGGAGTGGGTGTTGCCCTAACGGAAACATGGATAATAATGGTGAAGTGTTGGGTTGTGTCTGGTTGTTAATTATTTTCTTGCGATTGTTTATGGCTTTGCGGATTTCTAATGTCTCTAAATTATTTTGTTTCAGTCCGTATGTATGTTTATGTAATAATTGTGCATTTGTATTGTCAAATGTATGATTTTCTTGTATTAGGTGAAGAAAATAATTAACAACCAGACACAACCCAACACTTCACCATTATTATCCATGTTCCCGTTAGGGCAACACCCACTCCCCCCCCCCCCCCTTACCTCCACCTCCCGCTATACCTATGACACTACCACACACCACACCAAATTAGTTTTTAGTTTAAACCCACCTGAAGAAGAGAACGGTAGTTCTTGAAACTAGTTGTGGAATAAAAATAAATAAGTGGAAATAAAAAAATACATAGGTATATTAAAACAATATAATATATACAAAACAATCTTATACAACATCGCCTCCCTCTTAAAGCTGAAAAAGCTTGTGTAGGGGGAGGCTGTGTGTAGCTATCATAAAGGCCAAAATATTGATTTATAATTAATAGCTACATATGCATTTATTACCCCCCCCCCTTAGCGCTTTTGTCCCGTTTCTATCGGGGTACGCTTTGACCATGATCCTGGAATTGGCGAGTCTGGTTATTACATTGAAGTGACTGCCATCTGACCTTCGTAACCCTTAGAAAGGGGAACCAGACAAATCGGATCATGGCTTCACATAGCTAGTGATATAAATCCGCACATAGATTTTTTAAAAATCCAGGGGTGCGTGCCCCGTCCGGATTCGAACCGTCGACCTCACGCATGTGATGCGACGACATTACCGTTGGGCTATCACCGCTTATTATGCATTTATTACATTTTATTTTATTTCACTTTATTAAAAGCACACAGTCAATGACTGGACAAATACAGGTGATACACAAGATATAAAACATTATAGTCACGCATAGCATCAATTATATGTACCTATACATTTATACCTTATTATAATTAAGAAATTATTATAATAAATGAAAAACAAGAAAAAACGCATACATAAATTGGTCATATAGATTTGATGGCGACTCAGATCCACTCAGCCCCCCTAGACAACGTGTCATTTTGCTCAAGAAAAGATAATTCAATGTATGAAAGTGACAGTTGTAACGTGACTGGCAACTGTCACTTCCATACATTGAGTTATCTTTTCTTATTTCTTTTCTTGAGCTAAATGACACGTTGTCTAGGGGGGCAGATCCCTTGTTTTGCCAAAATCTATCTTTACTTTAATAATTATAGCCTTTTAAGGTAAGGATGTAAAGGAAGCTAGGAATGCGTGCAAAAATAGGAGTATGGCGCTCGGTTCTCTCTGCTTACCCGGTAATGGATATGGCGTGATAGTATGTCTGTATGCCTTTTAAGGTTCATAATATAGGTTGGTTAACCTATTTTTAGTTTTTTGTTAATTGTTCATCGTATATTCTTTCAATATCTTTGTTATCCTTGAATTATTTTAATTGAAATCCTTGAATTCGCGAGTACTTATGTATGTTGAGTAGGTAGGTACTTATATAATTTAATTGAAAAGAGTTTTGGAAATATAATGAATTGTTTTTCGTAAGCATGTACCTATCTATATGATTATTGAATACAGCAAAATATTAAAATTATGTTCTTCTTATATTTTTAAATACAACATGAAATAAGTAGATATACTAAAATATATAAATTTACAGGAATTAGAGGATACCTTTACAAAGGTATCATGTTAAGCTTAAACTCAGATTTCTCTTAGAATCTGTTACAGCATATAAATCACGTAGGTACATGTTATATTTCATGTAACTAATTCTACATCTTCTTCTAAGAAGATCACAACTTAATCGTTCCTTATTCACTCACAAAACGTCTAAATTATGTTGGCGCCAACGCTATTTTACATACCTACAACTATACATATACTTTGTAAACATTTATTTATTATTTATTTATATAATTTATGTACAGGTGTACAAAGGCGGGTTTATTTCTTCCAACCAACTCGAGCAACGTGAAGTCTCCAAATTAATTGGAATAATAAAAAGAATAAAATGAATAATAAAAATAACACTGATCATAGAAATGAGGAAAAGAAAGAGGACATAATATTTATTTCCGATTTCGTTCACCTGTAGCACAAGCATTTACATTTATATGTACTTGTTACAACTAAAAAATATATCGGCATTTAATAAAAATATACCTTTAATAACTAAATGCTTTTGAATTCATTGAATAAGACAGACATATTGAGAATATTATTGTACATTATAAGAATATTCTTAACAAGATTTCCGACACATGCACTGCTTAGTGGAATATGTAGTTCTAATCCACTGGATGTTGGTGAATTGTTTTCATGTTGTAAGAACTGATTCTGTTCATGGTATAATTAAGTATCCTCACAGAGCATTATGTTAGTGTCATCTAAATTGTCTATGTTGCATAATTAATTGTACTATTGTTGCACTATTGTATTGTTGTTATTTCTGTATTGTTTATGCAGATTTAAATAAATAAATAAAAATAAATTAGATTCAATGTTTGGCTAAATGTGTTATTTTGTTTTTTCTTTTTCGTAAATTCTACTTTGCTTCCGTTTATTATTATTTTTATTTCCTACGATCTACCTCATTTCAAAACAATATAAACAATATTATATACAAAACCAAATTAATACTTAAACAATTACAACAATGAAAAATGTAAATATGTCAAAATTAATAAAATGTTAATTGATCCACAATTAAAGCTGAAATTTAATTATATAACTATACAATTATGCATACCTGAATATAATATATTTAAGTACATAGTTGGAAAAGTGGCCATGGAAATAGTTGTTAAAAGTTTTGCACTTAAGATTATTACGTTACCTATTACCAGTGAAAACTATTTAATCCTGAAAATTAACTATCCTTATTAACTAAATTAAATGAACGTGTACGTTTGAAACCAGTATTTATTTTCTATTACCAATTATAAAAATAAATATGATTTAAAAAACGTGATAAAGATCAAATCAATAAATATGTAATCATAAACGAAAACAAAATTTCCAAAAATAATTTACATTTTACCAACAATCGTTTCATTATACTAGAAATAAGGATATTAAGATGTATTTCTGAAAATGTGTTGTAAATAAGATAAAAATTAATGATTTGAGACGGTTTGTAAACACAGAACGTATGATTGATGATCTGCAGACAATTCAAACAACAACGCTGATAAGAGAGAAAGTAAAAGTGGCACGAAAACATAAACACAGGACGAAAAAGTAAGAAAAAAATTGAATGGCGTGTATGCATAGACGTGAACGAAGCGAAAAATTATCTCAAGATAGAAGAGTCTCTCTGAAAATATAATGTTTTAATTTTGTTTATGATAAGAGAAATAAAGATTTTTTTATACCAAATATGGAAATCCTTCCTGTTTTTCTTCTTGTATTTGTTTTATAATAAACTGTTTTCTCAAGAACTGTGATATTCCAGCAAACCCTTCTGCGATGTAGAACTCTACCTATCGACCCTACTTGAAGTAACCTCGTGGTCGAATGCCAAGTTAGAGTCGTTAGCGTTCAGTTCTCTCTGCCTACCCAAAAAGGAAGACGGGGTTTTGTATGGTGTGGCATGAAGAATTTATTTACCTTCCTTCTCCTTATGGCAGGACTTTCAAAAAATATCCATCAGTTAATCCTTGGTCAATGGTGATTGATAGAATTGATAAAAGGAATCTCTTGGACCGATCTTCCGTCAATACAAAACACTCATTCAATTCCATTTTGATGTTTTAATCTTGAAATATTAATTCCGTCAAGACTTAAGGGTTTCTTTTTATTTTAACATGTCAGAATAAGGTCTTAGTTTTAAAGTTGTTACACCTGTTTTAATTTTTAATCTACCTGCTTATTTGTTAAATTAATATTTTTTAAATAAAAAAAAACTTGTTTATGATTTCACGACAGTTTCTATCTCACTATTAGCCGCTCTGCTGTTTAATACTCCGGAAAAAACCTGCGTTCGTGTGTTTTCCCATTGATATTTCATATAAAAAAATATGACAGATTAAGAAGAAGGTTTTAAGTGATTTTTCGGATTTTTTCTTAAACACAATTTTCCGAAATGTAAGAGAATTTGGAAAAAAAATGAATAACTAATGAACTCAATTCACTCGATTCTTGACGTCATTTGGAATATATGATTTTTTAAAACCCGTTTGATTATAAAATAGAATAAGTGAAAATCGTATCATAAAATCAATATTTCTAATAATTCCGTATTGGAGAAAAAATTTATTTTAATTTTATAATCATTAGCAACGGTATCTAATATTTGCACGTTGCTACACATTTAAAGCTACAGTGCTCTTCATTGCAATGATTAATACGTTCTTATCTCGTCTTGATCTCAAAAAATGTGTACTAATTATATGTACAGAAAGATTCAAATAAATAAATAAATAAATCAGGACTCGACCTTAAAATAATAATAATACTGCGTTTACGACAGCTATCTCCTTCTATCTTTCCTAGTACCTTCTTTGATTTAATCAGCTGTCTTATTTTATTGTATATTTTATGTACGATTAATTAATTTTGTATTCTTTTTTATTATGAGTTTCCACTGGTCCACTAATAAAGCATTGTAACATTGTCTGTTTTATAAGTTATGTAGGTATATTTTTTCAGGTTTCTTTACTATTTTGTGTTTTTTTTTTAATGTAATTTATTTGTTTTTCTGTATATTTGTACACCCCGATTTTGTTTGCTAGTTTTCTTTGTCAATTCTTTCTAGAAATACTAATTTAACATGGAAAAAAGATTGAAAAACCCCTTAACTTGACATAATATAAGCACCAACGACTTCTTGTTTTGCACACATTGAAAATGGTCACTGGATAACCGAAACTAGTTTTTTTATTTTATTTTTATTATTTTTTTTATATATATATAATCACATTTACAATTCAAAGATACAGTCAACCATCGAAACCCTCAGGGTTTATCTGAGGTTGACGAATTCAGTTTGGTAATTTTAATATACATAATTCATAAAACAAAAATAAAATAAAGAAACAAATAAGTGAGCAAACAAACAAATACATAAATAAAAAAAAAATCTTACATATATACCTATACAGGTTTCGACCTATGACAGCCGGTTAACTCAAGGAGTATACTTCTAGGGCACATAGCTGTCGTCATCAGACCTCATCATATACCTTTTTAAGTGGGTAAAAAATTTAGGGCACGTAGTGCATATATGCAAGAGCTCATTATCCATATCATTTAATATTTTTGTCAGGAGACATTCCCATGTTCTCATGCCATATACATTTTTGTACACAGGTAAAATATATTTCTTTAGGTAGTTCAACTTTCGGAGGTTATTTCTACGTGAGTTTACTTCTAATTTATTAATGTTATCATTTTCGTCTTTTAAGATGGCAATTTTTACTTTATGATGGCAATTTTTACTTTATATAGTTAGTGTCAAATAACTAGTAGAACTTAAAACTGTAGTTTTATTTCACCATCATAAATTCTTATAATTTGCAATGGAGTTCTACCAAGAAAATTTGTCCGTAGAAAATTTAAATTACATAAGACTGTATAACTCTCTATCAATCAATAAATAAAAAAATTAATTTAATTAAGAAATATTTATTGAGACAAATAAATAATATACCTACCTATATTAGATCACTTAATAAGAGAAAATTTACTGATAAAAAGACAAACAATTTTTCCATCTCAAACGGACCATGCTCAGCTATATTGCAAAAAGACAAGCCACCAATAGCTGATTTTCAGCATGATCCCCTCACTATCATACGAAACATTTAAATAGAAATAATCTGATATTTATCTTAATCTACATTCAATCATTAAAAATCGTTAAGATCAAAGTTTTGGATGAAGTTTATTAAGTAATTAATTTCAATCTAAAGGATATATTAATTCTGAATCATCTTATCTTACTCCACTTAATGCTATTTCAAAATTTTATTATCTTTTAGTTTTAAAAATAATAGGTAGTCTCTTGTATTGATAAATACATAATGCATTAGAATTTGTAACATTTCTCCGAACCCCAACGCACACCTACAATAATTATTCCATTAAAGCGCGGTGTCATGAATATAAGTGCAAAAGTTTCCATTTTGCGAAAGTGTCTGAGGTTTGAAATTGGTAGAAGAGTGTCTATGATAATAATCCTATTGCTATTTTGGAAACTAGTTAACATCAGATAAATGAATTAGCCTAAAAGCATTTCTCGTTTTAGTTCACAACTATCTACCTGCAATAATAACATTATTGTTAATAATTCATGCTTTGTGTGTTAGCAAATTTTGTTGTTGTTGTTAAATTGAACAAGTTGGTCAACAACTAGCATTGCTTTTGGGGAGTTTATTATGACCAAATAAGTCACAGGGTTTAATTTTTGAACATATACTTTTGAGCATAGAGATATGTAAACCATATTACTTTTTGAGGTAAGCACTGAATTTTTACAGTGTATAAAAATACAATTACAATTGGCCAACTCATCGCTTTTCATCAATCCAGTCTCTGGAACAACACCAGTAACAATATTTGATATTAATATTAATAACTAATCTACTGGAAAGGTTGTTAGCAGATATGAAAAAGCGATGGTCGAACGATGAAGAAATATTAAATCTATTTATTTTACATCAATTAATGTTTAAAAATCTTAAATCTACGGCACTAAACCTACCAAAGCAACGTGAGGCCATAAATAGTGAACAATAAATTTATAACAAAAAAAACCATAACATTATAAAAAACCATTTATTAAAAACCATACCATAATATTAAGAGATGGGTCGGTGGCAGAGCGGTTAGCGCGCTGGGTTAGTAATCCAGTGGTCGCGAGTTCGAATCCTGCCTCGACCGATTTCGTTCACCTATAGCACAAGCATTTATTTGCTTATTTTTGGGAACGTAGGAAGATGTATATGTACTTGTTTAACAAGGACATATTCATTTAAAAAAAAAAAAAAATATTAAAAGTAAAAATCACAGCTACAAAAAAAGGAAGGAGATAGAGGTTGTGGGAGGAGATTGAGAATGTAGAAGGAATGTCAATTAATAGTTATTACTTACTCACTTTACGTATCCGGCTGCAGTTCAAATCCTGCTACTCCATTATGCGGCGACTGCTATTGCCTTGTCGTTTCCCATTATTATGTCATCTTTTCCCCATAAGTAGACACATCAGATGGTGACTCTCATCCTGGGTTACGCCGCAGTCACATAGAGTGTCATCTTCAGAGAGGTATCCCCATCTTGCGAGGTTCACTCTACATCGTGTGACACCGACCCTTAATCTGTTGAGGGTAGTCTATATACAGTAGGGCAGGTCTTCTCCTATTGGGACACCCTCATGTGGATGCATCCACAGCTCCTCTCCAAGGTCCTGTTTCCATAGATCCTCTCTCCTCCCTGTTGTGAATTTTCAATCGGGGAGGTTCTATTAATGAAGTTATTTTTGGACATCAGGACGTATTTTATTTTTTATTTGTAACGTATAACTAAAAGGTCAATCGATTGAGATATCGTAATATCATCACTTAAGGTGTTCCATAGTCTTGCTGAATGTACCCACTTCAAAAGAGGAACTGAGAAATGTTCTCAGAATATTCTTAGAATATGCTAAGAAAATATGAAATTTTTCACAGAGATCCAAATAACCGTGCTCGAGTGGTCAGAATTGGTACTCTAAAGATGATTGTATTACGGTGTATATGCTCATTTCTTCCAGAATTCAAGTATACCTAATTTCGAGACGTAAAAATAATAGCATCATGTCAAAATCTCATGAAATTGTTGCTGAAATTATTAAAATATTTTCTAGAGGCCAAACGAGATCGTATAATAAGATAGTAATCAGTTAATTACACCAAAATAGTTAACTAGTCTTTTTCTATGGCTATGAAATAAAAATCGCGTCAGAGATTGGATTTATGACAGGTATATTGGCGGACATTGGGACCTAGTTCATCTGTTGTGTGAGCCAATATGTTTGTTGTGGTAATGATTTTGATTGCAGAAAGTTGAGATTGTATACATATTTAGTGTGGAACGGGAAAAATCACCTGATTCATAATTGCATATAATTGTCTATATAAATTGTAAACTGCTAGCCCTAGAACAGGATTTCCTAGTTGCGTAGCAGTAATCTACTTATTGTTGTCATTATAAATATGGTGTGATAAATAAAATAAAAAAATAAATAAATAAGTGCCTAGTCAGCCGAAACCTTCGTCATATAAAAAGGAAAATATATGATGTTGAAGTAGAATCGATTTGTTTGATTACGTAACACCATATTATTTTTTTATATTACATAGTTTCTAATAATTCAGAAAAACTATGACAAATAAACGTACCTACATGCATACCATCACGCCATGTTCCTCACGGGGTAGGCAGAGAGAACCTATCGCCACATATTTATATCTTGATACACATTCATCGCCTCGTCAACATTCATACATCGTCTTATACATGTTCGTCTGTTGTTTATTACGCTTGTAACATTTCCGTCTTTCAGAATACTAGATGTTTTGTGGAACATTTTTTCCTAATTTTGTAGCATACTATTTATATTTCTAATATGCAGAAACTGCATGATTACATTATGCAGAAACTAAATCCCTAGTTATTTAAATTATCTAGAAACTAATCACTCACATTATGTAAAATTAAATATTTACCTACGGTATATGTACGGTGTACAGTGTACAGGTCAAATCTCAGTAGGTATAACAAAGTTCACGGGACCGCAAAAAATGTTTCGTTATACTGAAAATTCTCTTTGATGAATGTTTGTTTTTGTCCATTTTACCATCACGCCATGTCCATCACGGGGTAGGCAGACAGAACCGAATGCCAATTATTTCTATCTTGACATCGCCTCGTCGACATTCATACATATACATACATCGTATTATACATGTTCGTCTGTTGTTCACGCTTCTAACATTTCCGTTTTTCAAAATACCGTTCACACGGACGTACCATTCCTTCCATGGGTGGCCCCGACCTGTCATTCCATTCCTGTTCGCAATGTATGTATATTTTCTTCATCAGGCGTTCCTCATTCATTCTCCCCACGTGGCCAAACCATCTCATGTTCACTTTCTTTCTATTAATGACATCTTTCTTTGTCTGTCTGATACTTTTGGTGTCAGAAACTTAGTCAAAAGATCCAATTTGTATGAATAATGCATACAGAGACATTTTGAAAGCTGAGTAGCATGCGAAAATCGACGCATATTTCACGAGCGTCGTCCGGTCGCGTTCTGTAATTATCCCTTAACAGTTGCGTTGTAAACGTTTTCGTGGGGTAATTCTGCGTGGTTACGATATTATATCGTACGGTATAACCCGTCACGTGTCGCTTGGGATAAAAGTGCCTGGCACGATGAGCCGGGATTGACGAGTTCCGGCGGTGCCCGAACCGTCACGTGACTTCCGGGGCGAACGGAAGCGCAGTGGCGGATGTCGAGCGAAAAATTGCATCCTACCATCGCATCAAAACGTGACCGACATTTTTGCACAAATGACAATTTTTAAACTGAAAGTACACGGGAATATATAGGAAAATATAGCTTCTATTCATTATATTTCATAAAAAAATCTGTTTTTTAAATTTTATAAATTTTGTGCTGTCTTTATTTGATCTGAGATTCGACTGAATAAAAATATGACTGGCGGATCACATCTATGCTCTGTCAGTTCAGTATTCCCACGAGATACAATTTCAGATTATTTGTGCAATTGACAAATAAAAATGACAACATATCTACATACACTATATTATGTATAATGTATATACATATCATGATGACTCCAATTCCATTTTTTAATCTGTGTACAATAGTTAAATTTTTATTTTTTAGATACTTTTTTAAAATGCAAATAGGTACCTACAACCTTTATGTCTCCTGTGAAATATACCTAATAATATGTACACTGGTCTTGGGCCTAATAACTTTGGGCAAGAGACCCCTGGGAAGACCAAGGCAGAGATTGATGTACAATGTTACCCGAGATCTGAACGTGCTGAATGCTTGTGATGACTGGGAGTCCACTGCAGCTGACAGGAAGGCTTGGAAAGCTACTGTTCAGGAGGCTAAAGCTCAACCGGAGTTACACGTGTATGGCCAACGGAAGTAAGTAAGTGAGTAAGTAATATATATACTGCTAGTCCTAGAAAAGGTGTACCTAGTTGGGCAGCATTTATCTATTTTTAATGATGATGAGCCAAAGGTCCCGGGTCCGATTCCCGGGGAAGACACACCATTTAATTCTGTTTTCAGACTGGATCTGTGATAGCATAAATATCGCAATTTTCCAGAATGTGCATGTTAAATTAATATTTGTTATAGTACCTGTTAGGTGCCCGGGAAGAAATGCCCGGTTAGCGCGCTGGATTATAATTCACTGGTCGCGAGTTCAAATCCTGTCACGATGTATGTATATGTACTTGTTAAAAGGACATATAAGTACCTACATATTTTTTTTTAATAAAAATAAATGTTTAAACAATTAGGAATTGTAAAAATTTAACATATTATGACTGCATTTATTGGCGTCATGCATATTGTTGTTTTTTTCATTGTTAGAAATACCTGTTGTATTCAATAAATTATAATTAAAACATTCATTTTTGCCTGTGGAAAATTTTATAATTTATTTAAGTATTTTATTTATTTATTTGAATCTTCTTGTACATATAATTAGTACATTGGCGGGCTTATTGCCCAATGGCAATTTCTTCCAATCCACCAGAGTAAATGTTAAGTACCAATACAAAATAATGTGTACCTACTATGGCAATAAGTTAATCACATTACAAAATAAATAAAGATAGGAGATAAAAGTAAAAAAAAAAAACAAAGAAGATAGCGTATAAGAACAATTCATAGCAATGATAGGAAAAATAAAGGATAAGGAACGGAAGAGGAGAGGAAGATGTAATCAGGTGTTGTCAAATAAATATTTTTGCTTTAGCCTTTTCTTGAAGATGTTAAATGAGATAGACGACGTAGGCTACTCCATAGTCTAGCTGAATGTACCTACTTCAGATGAAGAGCTAAAAAATTCAGAACTATGAATAGGGATAGATAGTAAAGCACGTTCAGCAGATCGAAGTGGACGCCCGTGGCTTGAAAGATAAGTGAATTTATCTTTGAGATACTGAGGTAAATTTGGATTAAAAAGGACATTGTATAGTAATGACAAGATATGTATATTACGTCGTTGTCGTATCTTGGACCAATGAAGAAGATTACGGTAATGAGAAATATGATCGAATTTTTTTAGTCCAAATATAAAACGGATGCAAACATTTTGAAGGAACATTTTGAATAATTTCCATGTTGGTATATATACTCTTTAATTCCTTATGCTAAAACAACTTATATTTGTAGTAAAAAAAATCATAATACTATGTTCTTATATAATATGTACATTCTTTTGATCTATGGTACCTACAAAATATCAGGCGCCACTTTTGTCTCGATCGAAACACGTATTCAATAGCATCCGTTAAGCTTCTAAATTAAATTCATTGAAAAAATATATACGTATCGATATTTTGATAATAAACAAATATACAATTAATTTCCTGTATGTATATTGATTGGTGTTCCATTAAGATGTGCTGAGGTGTTTACGAGATGTTTCAATGAATTATTACATAAATAGTTCCCGCCCAGTCTATGAACCTGGAACAGACGATCGTCTGACAGATAATCCAATCCTCTATTTAATACTAATATAATTTTAGTACATAGGTTGAGTAGATATAACACTAAAAATACTGCATTGTTTTTTCTACTAACTCCTCAACAACTGTAGTATGTACTTTAAACTTGAACAAGCTGTCACGAATAACCCTTTCAAGACCGTGAACTGTGATTTTCACTTGGGTTTTTGAAGATATTTATTAAGAGAAGCTAATTGCTCATTTTTTCAGCTGATAATAATATCCAATAGAGAATATACCAATGGCGAAAAAATCACATTTCGTCTCGTAATTTGCAAACATTTAATTAGGGAAACAATCCGATAATTTAAATTTTTTTTTTCCACTATGCAGAGTCACCAAGGTTCGTCGAAAACGTTATAAATATATTTTGACGAATTTTTAACATCTCAATAGAGACGAATTTTGAATATTATAGGAGAACCAGGAATTCAAGGCACCTATAGGGAAAAAATCCATTTTTTGCGTATAAGCAACTCAAAAACATTCGACAAATATACCATACTTTAGCTTGTCATGAAGGGGAAGATCAAGGGTCGTAGAGGAGTCGGAAGAAGGCAGGTTTCCTAGCTATGAAACATCCGGGAATGGACTGGTATGAGAACTGTGGAGAAGCTGTTTCGCACTGCACAAAAAATAATAATTTGAACGTAGGGGGGACCTGACATGACACGAGAAAAAGTAGAAGAAGAAACAGTAGGTATTAGAAAAGAGAAGGTAAAACAAAAAAATATTTTAAATAAAAAAGTCATAGCATAGTAGGTATATAATATGTACCTTTATTTGTATAACTTTTATTTTTTTGTATTGTACGAAACATATTGATTTAAAATTTGAAATATGTACTTACATTGTAAGATTGGTTGCGATACTCCGTTATTTTCCTTTAATTATCAATATGCTTTGTCCTCGATATACTTCTTATTTGGAGTCAATAATTTAAAATATTTAATTCATCAAAATGTAAAGAAAACTTAAAAGAGCACTTGAAATAAAATACTTTGTCGGCCTGCCATGGGTTAAAGCTTTTGTCGGAGCTTAGTAATAGGTAAAGGGTGGATAGTTATTTCCACATACCTTCAGTCTTTAGTCCATTATGTCAGTAAATAATCCTTCCGTCTATTGTAATCCTTTTACACTTCTCCACTTTATCCTGTTCCTATGGCAATAGTTCTTAAACGTTTCAGCCATGATTCCCCGACCACGTGATCCAGAATCATACAAAAAATATGGATAAACTGAGGTTTTTTTCTTTTTTGAGGGTACTACACTAAGATTGGTTGGTGCATTGTATATGCATGTGGCTTTAAATAAGAATTATATTGATTGAAATACAAATAATAATAACAGAAATATAGAGGCCCGTTACTATATCGTTTATCGTATATAAAAGTAATATTCATTAAATATTACTCAATAAAATTAACCATACCTATTTTCAATCCTCAATATTCAATTTGACCAAAACCAGATATTACTCGTAGTACTGACCATGTAACTTATCCGTAATAGCGATGTACATACTGAATTGGACCCACATTATGAAAATATTTATTGAAAATTTGATAAGTTTGGATAGGTTCGAGATAAGAATCGCTAAAAAAATGTGTCTGATTTGTGTCTTGATTTGTGACTTATTTCCTTAATTTTTTAAAGTGATTTGGAAGAAAATGACTCATATTTACGTTACTTCTAATATTAATAAAAATCTTCATATATTTCACTAAATAAACAAGACAATGATTATGTTCAATGTCATTAAATGAAAAAGGTCGAGACAGATTTCAAACCTGGGTCCGTTCAATGAACTACTAATCCAGTATGACTCTTTGTCTCGATTTTTTTTATTTTATTTTGTAAATACATATACTGTCTTAATTACAAGTAATGCAAGATTAATTAAGTACTCCATAAGAGGAGTAATTAAGTTTACAGATATAATCATTTGTATATAAATGGTAATGGCAGATTTATAGGGAAAGAAATGGGAAGGATATTAGGAATTGAAATGAAAGAGAAAGAGGAGAGCACTACTTTTATTTAATAATGTACATATTAGAGAGGTCTATATTAGTAAAGAACTATAATATAAATAAATGCATGGTGTAAATAGTTCGTTTTATATACCTATAGGTAACTTGAATGGTAGTTGGTTCCTGATTCGTGATCGGCAATTAAATGATATCAAATTAAGTAAGTTGATAGACTCTATTTTATTATTTATCAATTTATGTAAGTACAATATATCAGCTATTGTCATTCGATTTTGTAAAGTCATTAATTAATGATGTTGTGCAGGTGATATTTATCGAATGGTAATTATAATTTATATCTATAGTTTAAGTGTTTTATACATTCTTTATTCTATCTTAATAAGTAACATTTACGTTGTGTTATGTTACGTTTACGTTACATTACGTTATGTTAATAAGTAACATTTACGTTGCTTGAACAATAATATTTTTTCAGAATTTGCTGAACACCTCATAGAATTTAATCATCATTTTGACATCAGTACGTACAGGTTTATAGATATTACATACAGGACATTCAAATATTTAAAATTAGCTGATTTGGAAATATTAGAAATTAGGAAAAGTATAACCAATTCCCATGATATAATAAACAATCAAATACATTTTCCTAATAGCCCGCTATTAAATATATTCCCGATCAAATAAATTAATATATTTTAAATTAATAAATTATATATATATATATATATATATATATATATATATATATATATATATATATATATATATATATATATATATATATATATATATATATATATATATATATATATATATATATATATATATATATATATATATATATATATATATATATATATATATATATATATATATATATATATATATATATATATATATATATATATATATATATATATATATATATATATATATATATATATATATATATATATATATATATATATATATATATATATATATATATATATATATATATATATATATATATATATATATATATATATATATATATATATATATATATATATATATATATATATATGTTATAATATTTTTATCTCGGTTTTCCCGTGTCAGTAGGTCTTGACTAAGACCATTTGTCTTCCGACGTTTCGCCTGAATATCACCAGGCATTTTCAAGGACTTAACGAAAAGCACGCGCGCGACACACGTCTACTCGTCTACTTGACGGTGAGCTTTCAGTGTGAGTAGACGTGTGTCGCGCGCGTGCTTTTCGTTAAGTCCTTGAAAATGCCTGGTGATATTCAGGCGAAACGTCGGAAGACAAATGGTCTTAGTCAAGACCTACTGACACGGGAAAACCGAGATAAAAATATTATAACATATTTCACCCGTGAAAACATCAAATATAACATATATATATATATATATATATATATATATATATATATATATATATATATATATATATATATATATATATATATATATATATATATATATATATATATATATATATATATATATATATATATATATATATATATATATATATATATATATATATATATATATATATATATATATATATATATATATATATATATATATATATATATATATATATATATATATATATATATATATATATATATATATATATATATATATATATATATATATATATATATATATATATATATATATATATATATATATATGTTAAATCTAAGGTTTTCGCGAGTACAAAATATGTTATTATTAAGTATTTTGGGGATAACCCGCGTCAAATTCTGATTCCCGAGAGAATCAGTCGTCTGCCGACGTTTCGTCTGAATCTCATCAGACATTTTCAATAGGCGCCTTGTTAATAAATTTCCGTCGCGAGGGATAGTGCGCGCACGTCCGTTCGCGTCGGAAGCTTACCACCAAGTGGTACTTGGTGGTAAGCTTCCGACGCGAACGGACGTGCGCGCACTATCCCTCGCGACGGAAATTTATTAACAAGGCGCCTATTGAAAATGTCTGATGAGATTCAGACGAAACGTCGGCAGACGACTGATTCTCTCGGGAATCAGAATTTGACGCGGGTTATCCCCAAAATACTTAATAATAACATATATATATATATATATATATATATATATATATATATATATATATATATATATATATATATATATATATATATATATATATATATATATATATATATATATATATATATATATATATATATATATATATATATATATATATATATATATATATATATATATATATATATATATATATATATATATATATATATATATATATATATATATATATATATATATATATATATATATATATATATATATATATATATATATATATATATATATATATATATCTAGCGTTTCCTAAACACCGGGTTGTCGCTTTTGTTTATTGTTTGCCCAACTAATTACAAATTGACTCTTCCCACATATTTAGTTTAGGTTAAGTCTAAATTTTCATTTTTAATTTAGTAAGTAAGTCATCCTGAAGATGAGAACATTGTTCTCGAAACCGGTTTACAGTTATTTGTGTTCATAAGTGGTGTAGATTAAGTTATTATTTATATTATAAAATAAAAATTATAGTGACGCCACAAAGTTACTTCCTTAAAAATAATACTGAATTAATAAAAAGGGGGCTGTTTATTTGAATTGTATTTAATTTTTATTCCAAGGATGATAATTTTGTAAACTGCAGTTTTATTTTGTCGGAATAACTTTGAAATTGAAAGGGGTATTCGAGTGTTCATGAGATGAGAATCACTGTTTGGGTGTCACTTTACTCTACACGTCTGCTATGTTATTCTTTTCCAAAATCAACATTAGTCCTGCTGGACCGCATTTATCATTCACAGCATCCTTATGGAGGTGATAAAGGGTACATTATATTTGAATCAATACTCATCAATCGCACATAAACATCTGAACTATTAATTCTGTTTATCCTTTGCACTTCAAAAATCATTATACCGTGGTCATCCTAAATGGACAGATGTTCCACATTGATTGATGTTTACATTGATTGAACAATGAGTCGGTTGTGTCCAATACTGAAATCTTCACTATGTTTATGTACAATTTATTATTTAATTTATCTAGACTCGAGAAGTGACAGTGGGATAATATTCCCAAAGATAGTAGGCTTCTAGGACGTCCCCCCAAGATATGGAAGAACAGCTGGCAGTCACTGTCACATAAACAGGCCAAGAGGCCTTAAAAAAAGAGGAAGAAGAAGAAGAATTTTTGTACAAATTAAATAATTGAAAGAAGGTACAACATGCAAATAAATAACATATCACGAGTTCAGCAATGAGGTTCACCACCCATTCTGAATGTAGTGCCTTTTTAGTGTGTGGATTTTATAAGGTTGTGCACACCTGTCGCTGGTTACCCCGCATTATGGCATATGCCGTGATAGTATTAACGAATGAGTGAATGCACAAAGCAGGGTAGGTATTTATTATAATCATAAAGAAATCTCTTCCAGCCAAGTAACAGTTACTTAATAAAATTAATTTAATTCAATAATAGAGTACAAACGCATGTATGATTTTTTCTATATCGCATGTATGGTTTATGAGTACAAAAATAAATAAATAAATAGATAATAAATAAATAAAAAATAAACAAATAAATAAATAAATAAATAAATGAATAAATGAATAAATGAATAAATGAATAAATGAATAAATAAATAAATAAAAATAAATAAATAAAAATAAATAAATAAATAAAAAAACAAACAAATAAATAAATAAATAAATAAATAAATAAATAAATAAATAAATAAATAAATAAATAAATAAATAAATAAATAAATAAATAAATAAATAAATAAATAAATAAATAAATAAATAAATCTAAAGTAATAAAGCAATCAAAATGTTAGTGTTTGTGTGTGTGTATGTGTGTGTGTGTGTGTTTGTCTCACGCCTTCTGAAAAACCAAGAGCATCTAAAAATCTAATTTATGTGCGAACGTGTACCTGTATACCTGATGCAGTGTCACGCTAAAAATAATGCGATAAAAATGCTGAATTTTAAAAATATTTCAATAATTATTTTTTTCATACAAAATTTTCCAAGTCGTATCTGTCAAAAAAGTGTACATTTTGCACGCAAATATCTGTTAGTTTAAAAGTTAGAAGTAGGTATTTACACAAAAAAAATATATTTTGAAGTATAACTTAGCGTTTAAGTGAAAAACATGGTGAATATTTGGTATAATTATAATGTTTAACTTATTTTTAAAGTAAGCCTTTTGTACATAAACGCCGCCATTTTAATATCTTTTCATACAATATTTCATTTTCCCACCGAATGATTATGTTCTTGAAAATAATAAACCTTTGAAATAAATGTAATTATGAAATAATAAAATGAAACACAAGACATTACGGCAAGTTTTAAGACATATATTGTAAAAATGTGTTATTTATTAGTAAAGATATAGGCATAATAAAATTGCATAATTTGTAAATAATATTTGATTTTTCTGACAATTTTCATTTTTATGGCATCGAACAAACCAATGTAGGTACCTACATATTCAAAAAATGTATCCGAACCATTCGATATTACTTACGTGTTCGAATCGTTTCCATGGCTACAGAAAGAATGTGATATTCAAATAAAATTTGTTAGGAATCGAATTTATTTAGAAGGTTGTTGTAGGTAGGTACCTACCTAATACTATTTACTTACAAATCAACAATAATATACCTATACTGATTTCCTATAGGAAAATTATTTTATTTATTTATTTACCAACCGTTTGTCCGATTATAATGAAACTTTGGTGAATTGTCGAGCGTATGCCCAGGATGGTTTTTGGATTTAAACTTTTTTCTTATTCTTCTTCTTCTTCGTGTATTTGGTCGTTTTACCTATGAAGGGGGAGTATCCTGGGAAAAGAAGGTCCGACTGTCCCTCCATCTCTTCACAGGTCTTCCAGGACGGGTTCTGCATATAATCTTTTTTCTTCTTTTTCTTCAACGTGTACATGATCATCTTACCTATGAAGATGAACTATCCTGGGAGATGAAGGTCCAATTTTCCTTCCATCTCTTCGCAGGTTTCTGGATTTAAACTTTTTTCTTCTTCTTCTTCATCGTCTATTTGGTCATTTTACCTTTGAAGGTGGACTAACCTGGGAGAAGAATGTCCAATTTTCCTTCCATCTCTTCGCAGGTATCTGGATTTAAACTTATTTCTTCTTCTTCTTCTTCATCGTGTATTTTTGGTCATTTTACCTATGAAGTTGGAGAATCCTGGGAGAAGAAGGTCCAACTGTCCTTCCATCTCTTCGCAGGTATCTGGGTTTAAACTTTTTTCTTCTTCTTCGTGTATTTAGTCATTTTACCTATTAAGTAGAGCATCCTGGGAAAAGAAGGTTCTTTCATCTCTTCGCGGTTCTTCCAGGATGGTTTCTGGATTTAAACTTTTCTTAAC
This sequence comes from Molanna angustata, assembly GCA_963576475.1. Classification (NCBI taxonomy): domain Eukaryota; kingdom Metazoa; phylum Arthropoda; class Insecta; order Trichoptera; family Molannidae; genus Molanna; species Molanna angustata. Next base: position 4,159,950 of record OY754974.1, on the reverse strand, counting down.
CGACTGATGGGACGGGATGTAATGAAGGGAAGGGAGGCACTAAAGGTCCTGAAGGGACGGGAGGTATAAAAATGCCTGAAGGGACGGAAGGTACTGAAGGGCCTGATGGGAAGGGACGTAATGAGGGATTAAAGGGACGGGAGGTACTGAAGGGCCTGAAGCGGCGGGTCCTGGAGTCTAATTCTTTTTCTTCTTAATTTTATGTAGACCTTTAGGGCAGTTTTTTTACAAACTATTTCCTATTGTCTAATTCATCTTCTTCTTCTTTTATGTATACATTTGGGTCATTTTTTTATAAAAATTATTTCCTTTAGTCTAATTATTATTCTTCTTCATTTAAGTACGTAGACTTTTGGGAGAGTTTTAATACAAACTATTTCCAATAGTCTTATTCATTTTCTTTTATGTAGACCTTTTGGTCAGTATTTATACAAACTATTTCCAATAGTCTAAATATTCTTCTTCTTCTTTTTTGTAGACCTTTGGGTGAGCTTTTATACAATCTATTTCCAATAGTCTAATTCTTCTATTAGGTATATGTATTTTTACTTATTTTATGTAGACCATTGGAATAGTTTTTTATACAAACTATTTCTTATACTTATTTTTCTCTTTTTTATTTAGTCTTTTGGGTTAGTTTTAAGTCTAATAGTCTATTGTGCAGAAATATTACTAACGATATGCACACTTGATGAAAATACATATGAAATGAACGGGATATGGGATGTGACGATATAACCTGCACTAGAATCTTTTCAATACTTTTGTTTAATTAAATCTAAACCATTTATATCATCCTATTTTGAATAATTTTCAACACCTAATATTTAAAGAATGGGGGTTGTGGCCATTACTGAACTCTTCACAACATTTATATTCAAATTAAAAACTATTTACTATAGTTCAAGTCTTCTTCTTCTTCGTTAATGAAGACTTTCAGTCAAATTGAGCAAAAATATAATGCACACTTGATGAAAAAATATAAAAACGAATGGGATGTGACCAATACTAGATCTTTTCAGTACCTACGTTTGTTTAATCAAATTTTAACCACATCCCAACATCCAAAATTACTAAATTTTCAATAGGTACACATTACAATTTGTTTTCGATGATAATATTTAAAAATGGGGGTTGTGGCCAAACCAATCTCTTTACAACGTTGATAAACAGTCATATTTAAAACCATTACGCATAGTCCATGCGAGCAGAAATTGTATAAATATTATAGGTACTTCATTCACACTTTATAGCAATATATAAAAAAGAATGGGTTGTGGCCATCACTTGAACATTTTACAATACTTAAACTCAATCAAATTTCAAACCACTTTTCATAGTCTGATATTGCAAAATAATTGGGTGACAATATCATAAAAATTATTGCTTTTTCTTTCACAATTTTACATTCTTGGCCAACGGCGGGACATAAAAGCTAGTAAACAAATAAATAAATAAATAAATAAATGAATAAGTAAATAAATAAATAAATAAATAAATAAATAAATAAATAAATAAATAAATAAATAAATAAATAAATAAATAAATAAATAAATAAATAAATAAATAAATAAATAAATAAATAAATAAATAAATAAATAAATAAATAAATAAATAAATAAATAAATAAATAAATAAATAAATAAATAAATAAATAAATAAATAAATAAATAAATAAATAAATATATTGGTATCTAATTTATCTTATGTGTCTTCAAATAAATGTTGAAAACTTATTTGACGAGTTTCTGAATTTATACAAAGTTATTGTGGTGTATATTATTGTCATATAGGTTGTCAAACTGCCAATAAGGCGATTCTCAGTAATCATTAAAAGTTACTTGGAGTCTACAAAATTGCCTGCTACTTTCATTATTTACGCATTTCTAATCATGACAAAATTGTAATTTGTATAGGTACATACTACCTACTTTCCAGTTTCGGAATGATCTTTTTCTTCTCCTCAGCCATCTCTCCACTGCTTCATATATGTTGGTCTCTTCTGTATATATGTACCTATATCTTTCTTCAAAAACTTCCTTAGAATGATCTTGAATCATTAAATGGCGCTATATATTATTATTATTTCTTCATTCAATCGTTGGTGAGTGTGTGTTCTGTGGGTTTTGTATTGTTAGTTGAATTAGTCGTTGAATTATTACCGGGTGATTTAGGGTCTTGTCACTTTGAATCAGATAAGTCGTCGAAGAGAACTACTCCATTGGTAAGATGACCTGTCTTGTACCTACATACATACATTGGAGAGAGATGGTCATGGCTTCCACAACACAACACTAACATTCTCCACGTTGCTCTTGTCATCCAATCAGTCGAAAGATTAAAATCTAACCCCCAACACCTTTCAGAAGAGTTTATGGGACCATGAGTCAACTCGCATAATCACGGTTTAATTTAAAATATTGGGTTATTTTTTTTGTTTCAAAATATTTCTCTTTATTTATTTATTTACCTTTTATCACACCATATTTATAATGACAACAATAAGTAGATTACTGCTGCCTAACTAGAAAATCCTGTTCTAGGGCTTGCAGTTTACAATTTTTATTAATAACTAGCTTTTATGTACCGCCGTTGGCCAAGAATGTAAAATTGTGAAAGAAAAAGCAATCGTTTTTATAATATTGTCACCCAATTATTTTGCAATATCAGACTATGAAAAGTGGTTTGAAATTTGATTGAGTTTAAGTATTGTAAAATGTTCAAGTAATGGCCACAACCCATTCTTTTTTATATATTGCTATAAAGTGTGAATGAAGTATAATATTTATACAATTTCTGCTCGCATGGACTATGCGTAATGGTTTTAAATATGACTGTTTATCAACGTTGTAAAGAGATTGGTTTGGCCACAACCCCCATTTTTAAATATTATCATCGAAAACAAATTGTAATGTGTACCTATTGAAAATTTAGTAATTTTGGATGTTGGGATGTGGTTAAAATTTGATTAAACAAACGTAGGTACTGAAAAGATCTAGTATTGGTCACATCCCATTCGTTTTTATATTTTTTCATCAAGTGTGCATTATGTATATTTTTGCTCAATTTGACTGAAAGTCTTCATTAACGAAGAAGAAGAAGACTTGAACTATAGTAGATAGTTTTTAATTTGAATATAAATGTTGTGAAGAGTTCAGTAATGGCCACAACCCCCATTCTTTAAATATTAGGTGTTGAAAATTATTCAAAATAGGATGATATAAATGGTTTAAATTTAATTAAACAAAAGTATTGAAAAGATTCTAGTGCAGGTTATATCGTCACATCCCATATCCCATTCATTTCATATGTATTTTCATCAAGTGTGCATATCGTTAATAATATTTCTGCACAATAGACTATTAGACTTAAAACTAACCCAAAAGACTAAATAAAAAAGAGAAAAATAAGTATAAGACTATAAGAAATAGTTTGTATAAAAAACTATTCCAATGGTCTACATAAAATAAGTAAAAATACATATACTTATAGAAGAATTAGACTATTGGAAATAGATTGTATAAAAGCTCACCCAAAGGTCTACAAAAAAGAAGAAGAAGAATATTTAGACTATTGGAAATAGTTTGTATAAATACTGACCAAAAAGTCTACTTAAAAGAAAATGAATAAGACTATTGGAAATAGTTTGTATTAAAACTCTCCCAAAAGTCTACGTACTTAAATGAAGAAGAAAAATAATTAGACTAAAGGAAATAATTTTTATAAAAAAATGACCCAAATGTATACATAAAAGAAGAATAAGATGAATTAGACAATAGGAAATAGTTTGTATAAAAACTGCCCTAAAGGTCTACATAAAATTAAGAAGAAACAGAATTAGACTCCAGGACCCGCCGCTTCAGGCCCTTCAGTACCTCCCGTCCCTTTAATCCCTCATTACGTCCCTTCCCATCAGACCCTTCACTACCTTCCGTCCCTTCAGGCAGTTTTATACCTCCCGTCCCTTCAGGCCCTTTAGTGCATCCCTTCCCTTCATTACATCCCGTCCCATCAGTCGGTTAAGAAAAGTTTAAATCCAGAAACCATCCTGGAAGAACCGCGAAGAGATGAAAGAACATTCTCTTCCCAGGATGCTCTACTTAATAGGTAAAATGACTAAATACACGAAGAAGAAGAAAAAAGTTTAAACCCAGATACCTGCGAAGAGATGGAAGGACAGTTGGACCTTCTTCTCCCAGGATTCTCCAACTTCATAGGTAAAATGACCAAAAATACACGATGAAGAAGAAGAAGAAGAAATAAGTTTAAATCCAGATACCTGCGAAGAGATGGAAGGAAAATTGGACATTCTTCTCCCAGGTTAGTCCACCTTCAAAGGTAAAATGACCAAATAGACGATGAAGAAGAAGAAGAAAAAAGTTTAAATCCAGAAACCTGCGAAGAGATGGAAGGAAAATTGGACCTTCATCTCCCAGGATAGTTCATCTTCATAGGTAAGATGACCAAGTACACGTTGAAGAAAAAGAAGAAAAAAGTTTATATGCAGAACCCGTCCTGGAAGACCTGTGAAGAGATGGAGGGACAGTCGGACCTTCTTTTCCCAGGATACTCCCCCTTCATAGGTAAAACGACCAAATACACGAAGAAGAAGAAGAATAAGAAAAAAGTTTAAATCCAAAAACCATCCTGGGCATACGCTCGACAATTCACCAAAGTTTCATTATAATCGGACAAACGGTTGATAAATAAATAAATAAAATAATTTTCCTATAGGAAATCAGTATAGGTATATTATTGTTGATTTGTAAGTAAATAGTATTAGGTAGGTACCTACCTACAACAACCTTCTAAATAAATTCGATTCCTAACAAATTTTATTTGAATATCACATTCTTTCTGTAGCCATGGAAACGATTCGAACACGTAAGTAATATCGAATGGTTCGGATACATTTTTTGAATATGTAGGTACCTACATTGGTTTGTTCGATGCCATAAAAATGAAAATTGTCCGAAATATCAAATATTATATACAAATTATGCAATTTTATTATGCCCATATCTTTACTAATAATTAACAGACTTTTACAATATACGTCTTAAAACTTGCTGTAATGTCTTGTGTTTCATTTTATTATTTCATATTTATATTTATTTCAAAGGTTTATTATTTTCAAGAACATATTCATTCGGTAGGAAAATGAAATATTGTATGAAAAGATATTAAAATGGCGGCATTTATGTACAAAACGCTTACTTTAAAAATAAGTTAAACATTATAATTATACAAAATATTCACCATGTTTTTCACTTAAACGCTAAGTTATACTTGAAAGTAAATTTTTTTCGTGTAAATACGTACTTCTAACTTTTAAACTAACAGATATATGCGTGCAAAATGTACACTTTTTTGACAGATACGACTTGGAAAATTTTGTATGAAAAAAATAATTATTGAAATATTTTTAAAATTCAGCATTTTTATCGCATTATTTTTAGCGTGACACTGCATCAGGTATACAGGTACACGTTCGCACATAAATTAGATTTTTAGATGCTCTTGGTTTTTCAGAAGGCGTGAGACAAACACACACACACACACATACACACACACATACACTAACATTTTGATTGCTTTATTACTTTAGATTATTATATACAATTATGAACCGGGTGATTGTTCCCGTTCCACACTAAATATGTGCACAATCTCAACTTTCTGCACTCACAAACATTACCTCAAAAAACATATATGGGATAGTAAAGGGATAGTTACTCATGTAGGTACCTACATTATTTATTTTCTTTTTTTGTACGGCGTTCGCTGATTTATGTAAACTCTTCCTCAAAATAAAGAATTACGAAAGTATAGGTTTCTAGAAAGTTAGGTCGTTCTTTAAGCGCATCTACACGAACGCGGTTTTTAACGCGGTCCGATTTTCAACGCTTAAAACAGCATCCAAAATACAGGTTATTCAAAAAATTATTTTCTCCTTTATTTGCGACCCGTATTATTGTAATTAGAAAAAAAAATATGCCATTTATGTGAAAAATAGCAACATTTTATTTTTAGCTTGTTCCGCGTTTCGTTCAACAGTGTTTTATCTTTCTCTCGTTCTCTTCGTTTGACTTTGTAATTTGACTACCCGAAATTTGACTTGAATTGGACACCATTTGATTTTTTTACCCTTACTTTTTTGTTTTTGCTTCAAAACATTGCTTTCTGGTCGAGAGAAGATGCCAAATAAACAAAAGATACCGCGAACGTCACACGTCAACACAACACACACGGCAGCCATGTTGACTCGTCGGCAACGAATAATTTTACAGATTTCTGTTTTACAAAAAACGATACAAAACGCGTTGAAAAATTGAACACGCTCTATTTTTTGCCCGCCGCGTTGCAAAACCCGTTGATAAACTCGTCCGTGTAAAGTGCGCTTTAGAGGAAGAATTTTTTTTTGTATTTATTTTTTAAAAAAATTATAGAATATTTGGGATATATCAGTGATTTTTTCACACAAATAAATCAATTATGTTCCTTCAGTAACTTTTTCAACATTATAAAATATGATATATAGGTACATAGTACATACACACAAACACCTATACATAAAATATGAAACATTATCATTGATTACAAGTAAATCAAACTTGATTTGATATTACAAAATTTTGGCATTTTTATAGGACGATCACTAGGCCTAGTACCTAAAGGCCTATTCACATGATATGATAAAATAAAAAAAATAAAACTCCTAACATAATTTACAAAAAAAAGTATTGCAATAAAACTTGATTTCGAAAATAAAAGTTTTTCAATGTGTGTTTTTAATATGTTTACATAATGAAATGCAACGAACGCAATGATCTAATTCTAAATGCCAATAAATTATTTACCTATTCAGATACTAAGACATTCAGATACTAAATGGAGAGTAAAAATGCCAATAATTATGATTAATTAAAAAATAAAAATAATAAACTTTGATTGAGATTCGCAGTGTGATTGAGAATCGACCCGAGAGAGATTGAAGAAGATTAAGATAAGAAAGGATAATTTGTCATTTGTATTTTATTATGTGAGTTAACCAATTTACAAGTCAACATTACCTTCATTAATAATTGTACCTACTTGATCAGATAACACACAATTGCCATGTTCAGATCCCGGTGCAGTAGGGAAATAATTAAATAAAACATTATCCTGTTCAAATACAGAGTTAAGTTTGCATTAATCTCACATTGAGACAAATTTAAGAAATATAATTTTAAACACGTACTTTTTTGATAGCGCCATGTAAACCTATAGTATACCTACGTCGATAAGTGGCATGGAGGAAATTATTTTGATTTTTTTTATAAAGAATGATCATTTTAGATATCCTAGATACAAAAATATCTATATTATATCCTCATTTCTTAAACAAACCAAATGCTAATATGTGAACAAAATCGGTTTAGGCTTGGGTTTGAACCTACTGATCCAGTGCGCTAGTCGTTCTGCTACCGATCCATCTTCAGGCGTCCCGATCGACCTGAACTTTAGATTCACATCTGACAAAATAAATATATACAAACGAAATCTTCTTTATACCTGGGCTGGAAACACAGATTAATTAAAAAGGAAATTTCCAAGTACATAAATTATAATTATTATAACCGATATACATATTTATAAGAAAGCAATTTGACCAATTCACGTGGGTGCGCAGTGCGAAAATTTATTTATGTTTTTTGCTTGCTTAGCATATGTGCAAACCGACGCCTCCCCTCTAATGCGTAAAGGCCCAAGAATTTTGACAGAAACAATACATTTTTTTTTTTTTATTTACTTTTCAACATAATTTCATTTATAAAAGATCCCACTAACCATATATGGTTATCAGTGGGTACCATACCTACCTACGTGATAATAACATACCTAATATTAAATATAACGCTGTGTCCTTCTTATGGTAAGCTCAGTGAGATGAACACTACACGCTTCTATACTGACAGACCATGCATTTTCATAATATCCATGTTTTATTGGTTTCTGTAATTTTTGTCGTATTTTCAATATTTAATGATTGTAGAATTTTTGTGTTAACAGGGTGGAAATCTATTTTAAAACTAATAAATAAATAAATAATTTTTTTCAACAATATTTTATAACGACCAAACGTTTTTGTCAAGGTGACGAAAACGTTTGAAGTCCCCTTGGCGATAACGTTTGGTCGTTATAAGAATATTATAGAAAAATTCTTATTTATTCCTTTTTCAATATTTAATATTTATTTATTGAATTTGAATTTATGTAGTTATGTAGATATGAGTTCGCGTCTCAAAGCATTCTCTAGGTCAATACTTTTAAAATGATTTTTATTTTTTTTTTGTTTAAAACCCCTGATGATAAATGATTCATGGGATAATATTAAAACACTGGAATGTAGGAGCTAAATAATATGTCATATAAAATGATCTTATCGTTGTATAAATATCTTTACATAAACGTTTCAAAACACCATCGATCATGGGGGGAATTATTAACAATATAATGAACCCTGTTCAAACTCGGAATGGGACACTTGACTGCGGCCACTTGGGTGCGGGACACTTGGGTGCGGGACACTTGGCTGCGAGACATTTGGCTGCGGGACACTTGGGTGCGACGGACACTTGGGTGCGAGCCCACTTGGTTGCGAGTCCATTTGGTCGCGACGGACACTTGGGTGCGAGCCCAGTTGGTCGCGAAATCAAAAATATTTTTTTCTGCTTAGGAATGAAATATTTCGTACTGATTTTTGTAATGCTCTTTATATTTATTTATTTATTTTTATTTAAAGAACCACTTACAGCTAAAAAGTTACTGTACATCGTTGTTTCATCAAATAAGGGCAAGCTACTACAAAACTGGTCAGCCAATTACAAGTGCCACATCCTGCATTAAATATCGGCCTACAAATCTATAAGAAAAGGAATATCAAAAAAGAATCTATATGAAAATAAAAAGATACAACAAAAACTATAATGTTTATTATTTTTATAAAATATACAGTTTTGTTCTTCTCAGTAAATATATTTTTTGTAAATATATCAGTAAATATATTTATATCAGTAAATCAGTAAATATATATCAGTAAATATATTTTTATATTTTTTGTTTTGTCGCCTATACACAATATGTTAGAAGACTTAATAGTTTGATACTTAATCTCTAAACATACATACATACCATCATGCTGTTTTCATATTCCGGGTAGGAAAAAAGGGACTAACCTCCATACTATCCTATCTTGACATACACAATAATAATAAACACTTCCTTGCACCAAGCGCAAGTGGCGAGTTTATTGCCGTATGGCAATTTCTTCCAACTAACCAGTGTTTCCAGCCCAGAGAAGCAATATTTGCGTGAGAAATGAATTTAAATATATTTCTCCTCTACTGGGTATCGAACCCAGGACGCCCGCACAGAAACCGAACGGCTTACCAACAGTGCCACGGCGGTCGGCATACATACCTACATGTTTTGTGTAGAAAACAAAATATCTTAAAAAAATTCAATAATTTCGATTTATTGGTTTATAGTTTGGTACTTACTTATTCTTCAACTATACAAGTATACATACTATCGCTATCGACCGTTGGATCTCATGTGTTACATGCAACTAGTGTGTATGAAAAATTCTCATATTTTTATAGTGTAAAAAATAATTTGGCTTAATAACCTTGTTTTTACTTTACAATTTCAAACATAAGTACAAATTGGAAGAAATTGCCACTAGGCAATAAGCCCGCCAGTGTACTAATTATAATTTCAAGAAGATTTAATAAATAAATAATTTTTTTATATTTTTAATGTCTGTATATAGGTACCTACTTGTATATCAACTACTTATATGATAAAGAGCATTACAAAAATCAGCACGAAAAACTTCAGCCCTAGGCAGAAAAAAAATATTTTTGAATTCGCGACCAAGTGGGCTCACACCCAAGTGTCCGTCGCGACCAAATGGACTCGCAACCAAGTGGGCTCGCACCCAAGTGTCCGTCGCACCCAAGTGTCCCGCAGCCAAATGTCCGCCGCAGCCAAGTGTCTCGCAGCCAAGTGTCCCGCACCCAAGTGTCCCGCACCCAAGTGCCCGCAGCCAAGTGTCCTAGACCGGTTCAAACTATAGGAGTCATGTCATTGTTGGATTTCTTATTATTAGTCATTATTATTATTAACTAGCTTTTATGTCCCGCCGTTGGCCAAGAATGTAAAATTGTGAAAGAAAAAGCAATCGTTTTTATAATATTGTCACCCAATTATTTTGCAATATCAGACTATGAAAAGTGGTTTGAAATTTAATTGAGTTTAAGTATTGTAAAATGTTCAAGTGATGGCCACAACCCATTCTTTTTTATATATTGCTATAAAGTGTGAATGAAGTATAATATTTATACAATTTCTGCTCGCATGGACTTTGCGTAATGGTTTTAAATATGACTGTTTATCAACGTTGTAAAGAGATTGGTTTGGCCACAACCCCCATTTTTAAATATTATCATCGAAAACAAATTGTAATGTGTACCTATTGAAAATTTAGTAATTTTGGATGTTGGGATGTGGTTAAAATTTGATTAAACAAACGTAGGTACTGAAAAGATCTAGTATTGGTCACATCCCATTCGTTTTTATATTTTTTCATCAAGTGTGCATTATATTTTTGCTCAATTTGACTGAAAGTCTTCATTAACGAAGAAGAAGAAGACTTGAACTATAGTAAATAGTTTTTAATTTGAATATAAATGTTGTGAAGAGTTCAGTAATGGCCACAACCCCCATTCTTTATATATTAGGTGTTAATGATATAAATGGTTTAAATTTAATTAAACAAAAGTATTGAAAAGATTCTAGTGCAGGTTATATCGTCACATCCCATATCCCATTCATTTCATATGTATTTTCATCAAGTGTGCATATCGTTAATAATATTTCTGCACAATAGACTATTAGACTTAAAACTAACCCAAAAGACTAAATAAAAAAGAGAAAAATAAGTATAAGACTATAAGAAATAGTTTGTATAAAAAACTATTCCAATGGTCTACATAAAATAAGTAAAAATACATATACCTAATAGAAGAATTAGACTATTGGAAATAGATTGTATAAAAGCTCACCAAAAGGTCTACAAAAAAGAAGAAGAAGAATATTTAGACTATTGGAAATAGTTTGTATAAATACTGAATAGTTTGTATAAAAGAAAATGAATAAGACTATTGGAAATAGTTTGTATTAAAACTCTCCCAAAAGTCTACGTACTTAAATGAAGAAGAATAATAATTAGACTAAAGGAAATAATTTTTATAAAAAAATGACCCAAATGTATACATAAAAGAAGAAGAAGATGAATTAGACAATAGGAAATAGTTAGTATAAAAACTGCCCTAAAGGTCTACATAAAATTAAGAAGAAAAAGAATTAGACTCCAGGACCCGCCGCTTCAGGCCCTTCAGTACCTCCCGTCCCTTTAATCCCTCATTACGTCCCTTCCCATCAGGCCCTTCAGTACCTTCCGTCCCTTCAGGCAGTTTTATACCTCCCGTCCCTTCAGGCCCTTTAGTGCCTTCCTTCCCTTCATTACATCCCGTCCCATCAGTCGGTTAAGAAAAGTTTAAATCCAGAAACCATCCTGGAAGAACCGCGAAGAGATGAAAGAACCTTCTTTTCCCAGGATGCTCTACTTAATAGGTAAAATGACTAAATACACGAATAAGAAGAAAAAAGTTTAAACCCAGATACCTGCGAAGAGATGGAAGGACAGTTGGACCTTCTTCTCCCAGGATTCTCCAACTTCATAGGTAAAATGACCAAAAATACACGATGTAGAAGAAGAAGAAGAAATAAGTTTAAATCCAGATACCTGCGAAGAGATGGAAGGAAAATTGGACATTCTTCTCCCAGGTTAGTCCACCTTCAAAGGTAAAATGACCAAATAGACGATGAAGAAGAAGAAGAAAAAAGTTTAAATCCAGAAACCTGCGAAGAGATGGAAGGAAAATTGGACCTTCATCTCCCAGGATAGTTCATCTTCATAGGTAAGATGACCAAGTACACGTTGAAGAAAAAGAAGAAAAAAGTTTATATGCAGAACCCGTCCTGGAAGACCTGTGAAGAGATGGAGGGACAGTCGGACCTTCTTTTCCCAGGATACTCCCCCTTCATAGGTAAAACGACCAAATACACGAAGAAGAAGAAGAATAAGAAAAAAGTTTAAATCCAAAAACCATCCTGGGCATACGCTCGACAATTCACCAAAGTTTCATTATAATCGGACAAACGGTTGATAAATAAATAAATAAAATAATTTTCCTATAGGAAATCAGTATAGGTATATTATTGTTGATTTGTAAGTAAATAGTATTAGGTAGGTACCTACCTACAACAACCTTCTAAATAAATTCGATTCCTAACAAATTTTATTTGAATATCACATTCTTTCTGTAGCCATAGAAACGATTCGAACACGTAAGTAATATCGAATGGTTCGGATACATTTTTTGAATATGTAGGTACCTACATTGGTTTGTTCGATGCCATAAAAATGAAAATTGTCAGAAAAATCAAATATTATTTACAAATTATGCAATTTTATTGTGCCTATATCTTTACTAATAATAAACACATTTTTACAATATATGTCTTAAAACTTGCTGTAATGTCTTGTGTTTCATTTTATTATTTCATAATTACATTTAATTCAAAGGTTTATTATTTTCAAGAACATATTCATTCGGTAGGAAAATGAAATATTGTATGAAAAGATATTAAAATGGCGGCGTTCATGTACAAAACGCTTACATTAAAAATAAGTTAAACATTATAATTATACAAAATATTCACCATGTTTTTCACTCAAACGCTAAGTTATACTTGAAAATATATTTTTTTCGTGTAAATACGTACTTCTAACTTTTAAACTAACAGATATTTGCGTGCAAAATGTATACTTTTTTGACAGATACGACTTGGAAAATTTTGTATGAAAAAAATAATTATTGAAATATTTTTAAAATTCAGCATTTTTATCGCATTATTTTTAGCGTGACACTGCATCAGGTATACAGGTACACGTTCGCACATAAATTAGATTTTTAGATGCTCTTGGTTTTTCAGAAGGCGTGAGACAAACACACACACACACACACATACACACACACAAACACTAACATTTTGATTGCTTTATTACTTTAGATAAAACGGAAGCATGGAATAAATTTGTAGGCATCTATTTTTAATCATTACCCACCCACCCTAAAAAGAGTGATTTGTGCCACATTGGAAAACGATTGGGTTTGGCCGACGATATACTCCTCAATACCAAGTCACTCCAAAAAGTATTCAAATTTTGTATAGAATATTTTCAATATTTTCATGAAATGACTTTTTTAAAATGATTTTTGATTTAAACATTTTATTATGGAAACTGATAACTCAGAAAAACTTGCATCCATGGTTCCTCTTCCTCCCATTCACAATAGTCACTCGTTTTACTCAATCTCAACACCCGTTAATAGTATACCTTCAATTTACACGAACCAATCGCTTCTCTAACTCTTTTATTAACACAACAGCGCGGCTGTGGAACGACCTTCCGAATTCTGTGTTTCCACCTTCTTATAACCCGGGTCTTTTTAAGATCCGAACTAACATTTTCCTGAACAGATTGGAAATCCTCGCTACGTAGTGCGCTTCTTCGGAAGAGTATAATGGAATGGAGAGAAGTAATATATTCGTGAAAATTAATTTAAAAAATCGAACCCAGGAAGCCCGCACTGAAACTAAGTGGCTTACCAACTGTGTCATAGCGGTCAGCATCATTATTATGGGATATTATAGATAGATTTTTTTTAATGTTTCCGATCAATGTAGGTAACATAATTTTTACCACTTATGTATGTTTTAATGTTTTAAGCTCAAGTATTGAAGTAGCTAAGTAGCTCTAGAAAATCGTTTGAAGTTTAAAAAGGTTTTCGATTGTACACCTTCCCTACCATTTAAATAATAAATTAGAGATATTTTAGATAAAAAATAACATTAAGTGCTCCTATAAATAATTTTGTACGGTAAGAAAATATTTAAAAATACACACACATTATTCGAAAAAGTTTATTGAATAACGAATATGAGAAGTTCTTCATTTTTCGATAAAAAAATAATACAATTTTTTATACGAAGGTAGCATTATGTTTAAAAGTTTTTATGAACACTTTCATGTGCCATGCACAAGTGGCTTGAGTTATTGTTAAATACCAATTTATTCCAACTAATCAGTCGTACAATGAAAAAATACTTTACATGTCATCCATTTTTACATGTATGTATCTCGTGGAATTATCATTTTTCTCAAAATAATTAGCAATTCAATGCATTAATTTAAAAATTATTTTGTAAAATTTTAAATGAAAATAAAAAAAAATAAGCAACAAGCGCATATACATATGTAGCTTTAAATCAATCAAGCGAGTTCTGCCACGACCGATTTCGTTCTACAATAGCTCAAGCAGTTATGATTAATTAAGAGAATGTGTGAGGATGTATAAGTACCTACTTGTAACAAAGACATATTCATAAAAATTTCTACTGATCGCTGAATATTTACGAACATTAGTATCTATGTTCTTTAGTTCATATAAATCTCTTTAGTTATTCTACCATTTAATGCTGGAAATCATTTCCGGAACGCTTGCTCAAAAGTCTTTTTATGAGTCACTTCGCGACATGTTTCGGAAGCACTGTCCTTCGAAACATATCGCGAAGTGACTCATGAAAAAGTATTATAAAGCAAGTTATCCAACTGTCGATTTGTTCAAGAGAATTTATTCTCTTAACATATCGACAAATGTATTAAGCCAAGACCCGCGTATAAAGAATACTAGGAACATTTTGTATTTCGTAGTGGACTTTTTGCATGCTAAAAACATCAACTTAGAGGCTTCGCAGCATATATGTTCCCATACATGGATTTACTCATAATTCGGAGTAGAACATTTAATGTGAGTTTTGTGTGTCTGTGTGTGTGTATGTGTCTGATTGTGTGTGTGTGTCTGTCCCCCCCCCCCCCTAATAACTTTTTATCCGCTAGATTCACAAAGCTTAAAATTTCAGAATATATAGAAAATTTAAGGCACACAAAAATTTTATACTCTTTTTTAGAATTTTTGTTCCAGTCTGGGGTTATCAACATTTTAATTTTTATAACATTTGTTCACATATCTCAAAAATTATAAAAGCCAGAACGCTGAAATTTGGTACAAATGTATTCAAATATAGTATCTCAAAATGGATTTTGAAAAACAGTTCCAGGTTAATATATCTCAAACTTTTTTTAACAAAGTTTGTAAAAATTAATATTAGTGACGACATCGCTTCATACACTATACACTATAATACTATCGCTATCGACAGTTAGATCTTATGTGTTACATGCAACTAGTATAATTCAAATATGGTTGATATTAATTTCCACAAAGTATTCACCGAATCATTTTTTTAAATTTTTTTTTTTATTTTTTATTTAAGAAACACTCACAGAGAAATTGACATTAAAAAATACAAAATATATAAATACAAAATAACATGTAAGGTCAACTCTCCAACTACGAGTGCCTGCAGCCGGAATGGGACACTTGACTGCGGCCACTTGGGTGCGGGACACTTGGGTGCGGGACACTTGGCTGCGAGACACTTGGCTGCGGGGGACATTTGGCTGCGGGACACTTGGGTGCGACGGACACTTGGGTGCGAGCCCACTTGGTTGCGAGTCCATTTGGTCGCGACGGACACTTGGGTGCGAGCCCACTTGGTCGCGAAATCAAAAATATTTTTATCTGCTTAGGAATGAAATATTTCGTACTGATTTTTGTAATGCTCTTTATATTTATTTATTTATTTTTATTTAAAGAACCACTTACAGCTAAAAAGTTACTATACATCGTTGTTTCATCAAATAAGGGCAAGCTTCTACAAAACTGGTCAGCCAATTACAAGTGCCACATCCTGCATCAAATATCGGCCTACAAATCTATAAGAAAAGGAATATCAAAAAAGAATCTATATGAAAATAAAAAGATACAACAGAAACTATAATGTTTATTATTTTTATAAAATATACAGTTTTTTTCTTCTCAGTAAATATATTTATAAAACAATCTTTTTATTATCAAGGTTAACAGTTTACAATATTCTATGACAGAAGCTCACATAATTTTCTTAAAACAAATACATTACCCATATTCAAAATCATATTAATCTAAAATTGGAACACACAATATTTTTATGTAGGAAATTTTATCAGTTTACAAAAAAATCGAATTTCCATAACGTGAGAGCATTTTGAAAATTTCGACAGATGAAATCATAGAGAAGAAATTAACGGATATCTATGGAAAACTAATCAGCTCTAGGTCTATCCACTATACACATATGGGCTGTAGAGAGGATACATTAAAATAATTCCTTACGCCGAACGCCATACGCCATACATACAAACACATCAGGACGAAACTCACAGTGTGCACTCTCTACATGATACTCGTTGAGAAATTGATGGAAAAAAATTACACTTAAAAATTGTGAAATCATGACTCCACTATTCCATAGTGTGGAGAGTAAAAACTGTTTAGATCACATAAATTAGGGATACGGCGTGATGGTATGTATGAATTGATGTTTAACTAGATAAGTTATCTTTCTAATTCGTTATATTTTTTGTTTTGTCGCCTATACACAATATGTAATAAGACTTAATAGTTTGATACTTAATCTCAAAACATACATACATACCATCATGCTGTTTTCATTATCCGGGTAGGAAAAAAGGGACTAACCTCCATACTATCCTATCTTGACATACATAATAATAATAAACACTTCCTTGCACCATGCGCAAGTTGCGAGTTTATTGCCGTATGGCAATTTCTTACAACTAACCAGTGTTTCAAGCCCAGAGAAGCAATATTTGCGTGAGAAATGAATTTAAATATATTTCTCCTCTACTGGGAATCGAACCCAGGACGCCCGCACAGAAACCGAACGGCTTACCAACAGTGCCACGGCGGTCGGCATACATACCTACATGTTTTGTGTAGAAAACAAAATATCTTAAAAAAATTCAATAATTTCGATTTATTGGTTTATAGTTTGGTACTTACTTATTCTTCAACTATACATACTATCGCTATCGACAGTTGGATCTCATGTGTTACATGCAACTAGTGTGTATGAAAAATTCTCATATTTTTATAGTGTAAAAAATAATTTGGCTTAAAAACCTTGTTTTTACTTTACAATTTCAAACATAAGTACAAATTGGAAGAAATTGCCACTAGGCAATAAGCCCGCCAGTGTACTAATTATAATTTTAAGAAGATTAAATAAATAAATAAAATAAATATATTTTTTTATATTTTTAATGTCTGTATAAACCTACTTGTATATCAACTACTTATATGATAAAGAGCATTACAAAAATCAGCACGAAAAACTTCAGCCCTAGGCAGAAAAAAATATTTTTGAATTCGCGACCAAGTGGGCTCACACCCAAGTGTCCGTCGCGACCAAATGGACTCGCAACCAAGTGGGCTCGCACCCAAGTGTCCGTCGCACCCAAGTGTCCCGCAGCCAAATGTCCGCCGCAGCCAAGTGTCTCGCAGCCAAGTGTCCCGCACCCAAGTGTCCCGCACCCAAGTGCCCGCAGCCAAGTGTCCTAGACCGGCCTGCAGCATGTTATATTAAATAAAATACCTATGATAAGATGGTAGGAGGAGAAAAAGGGGACAAATTCAAGGACCACAGTTGATTCTAGGATTGCTCCTGCGAATATATTATCATTAAATGATATTAATCTTAAAAACATCAAATTGATACAGTAATAATTGAACCTGTATTAGTATAGGTATGAAGTGAGTTGATAGTGTGACGTAAACATTATTTATTTTCACATACTTACTTTCGGAGTTTATAATATTTTATATTCAAAATAATAATATAAATAAGAGTTTGAAATAAATTTAGAAACCAACTCACAAAATTGTTACAAGATTTTTACATTCTCGGACAATGGTGATGCCATGAATTTTCATAGGATGGATACAGGTCCAGAATACAAATTGGTATGCCAAGAGAGCTTTTTAACTGAACATTCGGACATGTCCTATGGATGCTGTCAGAGAGATTTGTACAAACAGAAGAACAGCACGATTTAAAAAGCATTCCTGTCCAAAAATAGAGACTACAACTCAACAATAACACAAGGAATTTCTTACATATTATTTCGGTACAGTCGTCACGCAAAGGGAAAGTATCAGTAGACTTATATAACTACATAGGTAGATATATACCTACAATAATCCTACATAACTTTTAAAAAATAACCTTTATGTTTATTTTTGTAAGTCAAGAAAAAATATTTGCATAAATTGATAATATCTTGGTACCTATCTACTCATTAAAGGACATTGACACTTTCGCTCTGTCTATCTGGATTTTATAAAAACGAAAATTTCTCTTAGGTAATCTAACATTCACTGAAGTGAAATAAATCAGTTAAAGACGCAATATGCTAATATTTTAAATATTGTATATTGTCTATTACATATTATATTTTCTTAATCCAACTGTCGATTTGTTCAGGAGAACTTTGTTCTCTTAACATATCGACAATGTTTCAAGCCAGGATACGCGAGAATTGTATGCAGAGGTCTACTTTTTTCACGGCTTTTCCAACTTTGAATTCAAAAAACACCAACTTAGAGGCTTCGCAGCATATATGTTCCATACACGGATTTACTCAGAATTCGGAGTAGAACATTTCGTGTGTCTGTGTGTGTGTGTGTGTCTGTGTGTCTGTGTGTCTGTGTGTGTGTCCGTCCCCCCCTTATAACTTTTGATCCGCTCAATTTACAGAGCCTAAAATTTCAGAATATATAAACAGTTACAGGCCTACAAAACTTTTATACTCGGAATTTTGAATTTTTGTTTCAGTCAGGGGTTATCAACTTTTGAATTTTTATTTTATTTTTCCATATATCTCAGAAACCATAAAAGCTAGAACGCTGAAAATTGGTACAAACATAGACAAATACAAAATCTCAAATTAATTTTTTCAAAAAAATTCCAGATCTTCTCAAACATTTTTTATTAAGAAAAGAATTTTTTTTATAATAAATTTATGAGTTTAACTGCCTATTTTTCCAAAACTTTTACAATTATCGGAAAAAGCCGAAACACCCCAAGTAGATAATTTAAATTTCTATAAAAAATATTAGCATTGTAGTAGAAGATCTCAATTTTTTTTAACAATTTTTTTAAAAATTGAATTTAGTGACGACATTGCTTCATACATTTTGTATGGCAGGCGCCTATACACAATATATAAGAAGACTTAATAGTTTGATACTTCATCTCCAAACATACCTACATACATACCATCATGCTATTTTCATATTCTGGGTAGGAAAAAAGGACCTTCCTCCATACTATCCTATCTTGACATACATACCTACATATGTTGTATAGAAAACAAAATATCTGACAATATTCAATAATTTGTATTTATGGGTTTATAGTTTGGTACATATTCTTCAACTATACATACTATCGCTATCGACAGTTGGATCTCATGTGTTACATGCAACTAGTATATAAAAATCTAGTGTCACAATGTTCGTACACGCTAATCTCCGAATCCGCTCAACCGATATCAATGAATTTTTGTTAAAATCTATGGTTGGTTCCTGCTTGAAAGATAATCTGGGGGGCAAGTCTGGTCCAACCGGCGAAATCAAAACCCTCACGATTAACCATATCATGCATATACCTAATTATTATATAATATCTTTAGAAGTCATATAACTCCGTATGATAACTATATCCATGATATGGGTAATCACGAGCGTTTTGATTTCGCCGGTCGGACCAGACTTGCCACCCTGATAGGCTTTATCGAGGGTCTTATAAAAATATTTAAATTTTTTCAACGATTTTTTTAAAGGAAAAAAGTAACATTGTATTACGCATCTACAGAGTTATTTATTTATAAACGTGGTTCAAATATTTTTCAGTTTCAGTGCCGGCAACCCGACGTTTATTAAATAAGAATACAATATATTTTTCGTTCCCTTTCTATTTGTCGTTCCACCGTTTCGTTACAGGAAAACCTGTTCTGAGACGGGTCACTTATAAAATTACCGTTTAAAATATATTATATATTTTCAAGTTCTAGCCTAGATAATTCTGGCCTTGAAATTTATTTAATAGATAATACACAAAAAAATAAGAAAATAATATATAAACCAAAGTTAGTGTAAAAAAAAAACAAAAATGACAAAAAAGGAAAAAAATAACAAATTTCGTACATCAATTTCTTAACAAAATAATATATGAATTTTCTTTCTAACATAGCATAAGTATTTGATATTTCCTTTATAACAACATTTTGTGTCATCATAGTATACATAGAACACATTAGATATAATATTTAATTACATTTACATTAAAAGAGCCGAAATTTGATTTCGGTCTTTATTAAGGACCCAATTGTGTATCGATCTATTATATATATACTCCGACATAGTAACATCCACCTTTGTCTCTTTTTGAAAAATATTGTATATTCTCGGAGCAGAAAAAACAAAAAACCGTTTTGCAAACGTCGTTTTAATTTTTGGTATATATAGAAATTTGTTGACGTTGGCTCTTGTAAGTTTATCATGCGATATATTATAGGTCAAAGATTTTTTTTTAATATTTTTTAAAATTGTTTGAACAAACAACTTTCTGATTTCAAGCACTTTTAACGTACTAAAGAGTGGAAATGATGGTTCTTGGAACGGTTTTTTAAATATAATTCTTAAAATCGATTTTGAGCTATGAATAGCGGTTGTAAGTTATATGTAGCAGCTCCTCCCCAACTCGATATTCCATAAATTAAATTACTTTGGACTTTACGTTTCACATTTTTGAAGTAGATCCGTTTAAATATATATCAAAAACTTTTTTTCAACGGAAAATATGAGAAAAACATATAAAAAGCGATTTAATCCATAATTATTGATATACCTACGTTGTTTTCTACC
Organism: Molanna angustata; assembly: GCA_963576475.1. NCBI lineage: Eukaryota > Metazoa > Arthropoda > Insecta > Trichoptera > Molannidae > Molanna > Molanna angustata. The sequence goes on along the minus strand of OY754974.1, from coordinate 4,138,882 downwards.
AGATATATCGAATGTCAAAAAGGGAAAAAGCAAGAGTTTAACAGAACTATCATGATGAGGCGCGCACGTGTTCCGTGGTCATGACAACCAACTTAATAAAACTGAATTCGGTGCTGTCGTATGAAATAGAGCTCAAAATTGAGTAAACTGAACCACGGTTCAAATATTTTAATAAATAAACTTTTCATCAGTTGAACGAGGAATAAGACTTTAAACCGGGTTCAATTGAATCGTGATTCAACCATGATTCAAGGAATTTTTATAAATAAAACTGCTAAAGGATATACCACACTCAATAATACGAAAAAAGTATGGTAAAATACATAAAATGAGGTCTACATAAAATGTGGTCTACATATATGGCGGTCTGTAACAGAACAACATCTGCCCGGGCCAACTTGTCTGCCAATATATTATTTTATTTTTTCCTTGGTTTTATAGAAATTTCGTATCTTTTTGAAATCTTAATCGGTCATTCTTTCTTATATGTGGATATTATTTTTTATGTGACTATTATAACTAATAAGTATATAGGTACCTATCAAACAAATTTTTAGTACCTACAAGTTCACTCTGAAAGTTAACCAACTAACCAATTAAATGCACGATTCATCGTTCATATTAGGCTTCTGAAAACTGTTATATTGTAAGTTACTTCTAAAACAAGGGTCCATACTAACTAATTATATATTCCTCAAGTTATTATGAACATGACGTAACTTATAGGAAATGAACATGGCTCAACTTTAAAGGAACGTAGGTAGGTAGGTACTGATCTCGACTACAATATTGTTTGAAGTTCCAACCGTGAGGCAACTTCCAGAAGAAGCCGCAGAGTGCTTTTGTCCATTGGAAGTCAGTCCCATGAGATCTGGTTTACATTCAGGTCGTGCATTTAAATATTTCATGACTATTAAGAGGCCATATAAACCTAAACACCTCAATTTCAAATCAAATCCCTCAAATATGTTAAACAGTATTTTTCTAGAAAAAAAAGTATAAGTCTTTGCAACGTTTCTCTAGTGAATGTTCGTCACACAATTTTAAAATTCAGCTTAAATTCACATAAGTAAATGATTAAAAATATCCTTTTTTACAGCATTTTTTTAAAATTACTCCATAACTATGTTTCGTAGAGAAATAAATCTTTTATATGCATAAAGAGTGCATAAAATCAAAGTGAATGACCGATAAAGTTTTTTCATTTTAACAAAGGTTTGTTCTTAAAATGCCAAAAATCAACAAATTTTGGGTTTCCGATCATTTAAATCACGTATAAACCTTTTTTAACGCACGCCATAGTTATCCTTACTAACGCGTAACTTCATAGTGCATTGGGCGGTTTTAATAATACATATATCATGTTTTCAGTCACTAATTTTAGCGTTATATGTCCTCTTAAGGCTATACAGAGCAAGTCTCGGCCTTTTGCAATGTTGAATATATACGGAGTATTATAGTTTTGAAATTTTGTAACTATTGATCTCCGATACAATAGTTAAAATAATTACGTACTTAGTTGTAGAAGCGACAATGAGTTATTAGGTACTATATTCAATCGAAATATTCCCAGTACTAAATTTGAGCAGTATTTCGTTGATGGAGTTCTCATATTTCTGAGTAAATGATTCATTTAATGCACTGTTGAATATTTAAGGAGACAGTCAATATTTTTAAAACAACAAATTCATTTAACCTAAATTTCAACCACATTGCATGACATATACATAATTCTACTACCTATACAGATTATAAAACAAACACAATTCTAGTTCACATACTGAATTAACTACTTCTAATCTCCTTTCCATTTCCTCCTTCTCCAGTCCTCACCCAATCCTCCCTCCGCACCCCCTACGTCAAATATGTAACCCGAGTAATTATTAGTTTTTACCATTCATTTATCCTTAAGATAAATTTATCTTATGGATAGTTACTAGAACTTTATCCAGAGGTGGTGAAATAGCCCGTTGTGAAATATTTATAGTTGGCATAATTAACCGTGCCTTTTTATATTTACTTTATATATTTTAATACTGTTAATATTCTTAAAAAATAAATAAATTAAAATAATACTGTTATTTGAAATTAGGTGATCAATGAAAAACCAAGAAGGAAATTTACCTATAACACTGAAAAATGCAAGGAGTACAGGTTAATCTGCCTTCACCATTATATACCTACACGACGTGACATTATGTACCTACCTATATCATGTTTGTAATATTGAGTATCTATGTACATATTATGCTATAGGTACATTATATAATGCAAAAATAATACATTTACAGATAGTACCTACGTGTTAATATTTTACGATAATGCATTAACTTATAATGCATATTAAATGAAAACCAGGAAAACCTACCAAGTTCTTCTCTTGAAAGGGAAGTTTGAGGTATGTAAGGTACCTAATGTATGAGTTTGGGGAGAGTTTCTTAAGTATGTAAAATCAACAATAATAGTAGGTTTCTTGAATTAAATTTCAATATTACTTAAATGATATAGGTACAACCATACTCATCAATTTCGTGAAAAGACAATCATATTTATTTTAACATACGTTAAAAATATTGAGAAGCACTATTCGGATATCCTTCAAAATCTAATGGGGTGTAAGTGAGTACAGATATACAAATTTGCAAAATTTGAATAGAATCGGATGAGTACTTTAGTCTATAATTTAAGTAAAATGAACACTCCGTACATAGCACACAGTACACACCACATAGCACAAACACAGATACATTGTGATGAAACTTTGTTGATAAACTGCAAGGAAAAAATAGCCTTAAAAATTGCGAAATCATAACTCTCCACTATATCCACTTGGGTTAGTGAGGAGTAAAAATGATTAATCGAAAACGTTGCTATATTGAATAAGTGCATCTGGTACCTACATATTAGGTATACGTAGTGTATGTAAGTTGAAGAACAATAATATTATAATGAACAAAATTCAAGGGATCTAGGTATCATTCTAGATGAAAAGATGTCTTTTACACCGCATATGGAAAAGACAATAGGAAAAGCATTTAAAATGTTAGGATTTATTTTGAGAATCTCCAAACCCTTTAAATTAGAAACTACACTTAAAACTCTGTATTACGGGTATGTCAGGAGCGTACTGGAATATTCATCAGTAGTATGGAATCCTTTTCTTATTACATACATCAATAGAATTGAAGGAGTACAGAATAAATTCCTCAAACATTTGGATTATCGTGATAAACTTAATTTCCCCAACTACCGCCAATCTGCTATACATCATAATATTTGTAACTTAGAAAATAGGCGAACAATTATGGACATGATTTACTTGCATAAAATTATCCACAACCGTGTAGACTCACCTTACCTACTATCTAAATTAAATTTTTATTGCCCATCACGCAATTTCAGATCTCAGTTTTTGTTCTATGTCGACCGTCGATTCACAAATTATTCACAAAACAATTATATTAGGCGGAGTTGCTCCAATTACAATACATACTTTAGACAATTCGATATAATACATAAATCACAAACAGACTTCAAATCATACATTTTACAATTATTCAGTAAATAGTACCTATACCTAAATTTATTACCTACTTTCATCATAATTTGTCTCGCTTACACTTACGCTACGTCCTACATAGGCGATTCAAAGCGAACGCGATTGCGAAGCGATGCGGTGCGGATACAAGCGAATTCAATGCGATGTGGTGCGACGCGGCGGCTCTGTCCTACGTGTGCGCGAATCGTTCCCTCTGCCGCCAGCTACTGTCATGGATGTACGTATATAAAATACTCAAGAAGTATGTACGGCAGAGAAGTGAAACTAATATTGTGTACTTAGAGAGGCATATTTATGGGGGATATCACAATTTGTATGAAGAATTACGTGATCTTGAATTAATAAATGAGACTGAAATTACATCTTTCCGGGAAACATATCAAAATTTGACATTCGTGCAAGCAAGAGAAGATTCGTGTGTTTTGAACAACATCCTATTGTAAAATAGCAATAATAAATAAATGTGTTTACTTGTAGTCCCATTTATTTTTACCAAATCACAAAATTCGCGGTTCGATATTAATAATAATTTTGTCCCATAATATGGGACGTTCATGGACAGAAATTAAAATTTCTATTTCTGACATGTCAAAAAACAATGGCACCGCTATCAATTCGCGCGAAAATATCAAACCAACTGATCGCGTTCGCTTCGCATCGCGCCGCGCCGCATCGAACACAACTCGCGGTCGGTAACGTAGGACACTTCCATAGTTACCGACTGTTTGTTATTTTCGCGCCGCGCTGCGCCGCTTCGCATTCGCTTTGAATCGCCTACGTAGGATGTCACGTTACACTTTCATTATTATTTTTTCTGTAACAATTTATTTTAATTTTTTTTTCACCCTAAATTTTTTTTACTATTTTTTTCTGTAAAAATATGATTAAATATATATTACCTACTATATGTGAAAACATTTAATTGAGATGCAATGTATCATCCATATTTATTATAACTATTGTATATTATTTTACCATTGTATCTTGTTTGTTTTCCGAAATAAATATAAAAAAAAAAATTTGGGTATTTTTTAGACTATGCCACCACAGCGACCAAACAAGCGGCAGAATAAATCATCGTATAGATATAAAATATCCTATATTAAAAAGAGATTGGTTTGACTCTGAAAGTTTTAGGTAAATAAGAAAAAAATACATTAGCATGTTGTATGTACCTATCTGGTAACCGTTAGACCAAGCCCACTTGATTCACTTTACAAAGGCCCAGATTCAATTCCCGTGATAATAATACAAGACAAGATTACCTCGCAATTGAATCACGCCTTGGGGAGTTTTTTTTATATAATGAAATAACTGCGTTGTATGCTGCGGTGCAGATTGAAACAAAAGGCCTATCAGGTGCATACGGTTTAAATACTCGAATAAACGGAGGAATGCAGGCAAAACTAAAACAATTTCGTCTGCCCCTATCTCTATAGAAGACCACGTTTAATTTTCAGGCCTCGGAGACTGTCCCCAAGGGTGATATTACCGTGTCGTCAAACTGCAAGTTTAATGACCACCACCGCCGCACAAGAACGACAACATGGTCTTGAAAAACTTTGTCTTGTGCAAAAGTTTGGAAGGATTTATGAACGAGGGGACTTAGTGATGGGGAGGGAATTTTTATACGCATCTTCTGGAGCCTCGCAACTTTGGATAAAAGATAATATTGTTTTCTGTAATAAACGTTATGATACCTACCTACAGATATCGTGTTATTATTTGACACAAACTTTGACTTAACAAACTATATCGTAGGTACTTGAGACGGAACAAAATCTTTAAGAAAGGGCTACAAACGATTCTAATAACGCTTCCTTTTGAGTGGAGGTTTTGTGAGTCATGAAAATATTTCATAAATATGTAGGTACGTGTGAGTCATGGATTTATCTCATTGAACACATGAGTATTTATAAACACCAACATTTTTTTTACTTCTTAAAAATCGAATGAATAGGTAGGTATTGTTGTCGACAAAATCTTGAGCCATTTCGCCGAGAAGGGGGGTGATTTGCACATATACCAACCAAACAAAAAGGCACAAAATTGCGCTCTGCGCAACCAGAAGTCAGGCTCAAATTGTTTTACGATAATTATACTGTGGTGAAAACATATTGTATAAATTTAAAATAAGACTTTTTTACCACACTTAGGTACACCTATTAGTTTTCCGTGTTTTATTAGAAGGTTGGTACGTCGTCGTCTCATTAAACAAATTTTATTTTATTTATTATTAAGGAAACATACAGTTATATAACTAAATACATTATATTAGTAAAAAAAATCATAAGTTACTTAATAACAAAACATTAGTTAAAACATAAGGAAGAATAAAGAAGATTGAAATTAAACAAAAATAAATAATGTCTGTGAAATAAAAACAAAAACCAGTTAATATGTACAAATAAGTTCACACAACACAAAATAATTTTTGTATAAAAGCTGTAAGATTGATATTTAGTATATCGATTGCAGATATATAGAACAATGTCCGACAAAAGAGTTTAGCGAATAATTAGTTTTGCATAAATAATTCATTTGATCTAGTATGTATGTACTGCGAAAGGCATTTTATTTTTTTTATTTGTTGTTAAATTATTATTCACATAATCTTTGAAATATAAATGTATTACACGTGAAATATTACATATTATTTCATGCTTAGTACAAAAAGTATTTACAAACAAAACAAACTAAATTATATTGGCAACGGAAGTAACAATAACAATAAATTAATTTAACCAAAAAAGTAAAATAAATAGAAAAATCAAGATGCACAATCTTAAAAAACTTACGTAAAGAATTTCATCATATCTAAACGATATAAAAGAGAAAAAAAAATCAGAGTTACGGTGAACTTAACATTCAGTTACAAAATCATGGTCCGCGCAAGATATGGTTTGTATTTAATGTGAAATACGTCAATATAATTAAATGTTTTATTGTATGTTTTAATATAATTTTCTCATATCTAGCTGAAATTTTGAAAACACATAATTTTGTATTCGATGATAAATAAGTACTTGTCGAATAAAATAAAACAAAAGTACATACTCAACAACAATTAAATAATTTAAAAAAACAACTTAAAAGTATTTTTTTTCAAAATTTATAACTCAATGGAGACGAGGTTGGAATATAATTTACAGGAGAACCGGTAAATTAGGCACATCTAGAGCATTCAACCTGTTATCGGCTGGCTTATTATTTTATTTATTTTTATTTATTTATTTTCTTTGGGAAGCTACAGCTCATTTACAGTTTAATGGTACAACAAATAATGATACAATTATACCACTTTAATAAGCACTAAACTTGCACAATGGACAAAATAAACACCTTGCTTTTGCACATGAAAAATGTAGTACTTAATATTTTTTTACAGATTCTTTACAAAATATAATATAAAATAAGTATATGCGTATCATAAACCGCAATTTCTCATGCCAATTAAAAAAAAATCGTGGATTAAAACGACTATGTAAAATTTATACGAAGTAAAAAATTCGGTTCACCAACAAAATATACGACCATGCGACATTGACGTACGTCCGATATAACAAAAGTAATTTGCGTCACGTTTTTTTTTTCTGTCTTTTTTTGGCGACCGTTTCGTCGAGCGACCCGATCGCAATACGTCATAGAGATGGATCTCCCCTACCGGCATTTATTGGCCGTGTAGCCGGATTAGCGGCTGTCGGCGTCCGGTAAAAGATGGCCGGTGTAGTCCGGAATTCCGGTGACCGGTCCCAGTAGCCAGATTTATGACCGGATTACGGCGACAAATACCGCCTACCAGCTTTGAGGACACTACTTGGAGCATATTTTAAATGCATCCGATGTATGTGTGTATGTATGTGAATTCTTTTGTCGCTATATCAATATACCAACTACATAATGTAGGTATGTGTTTTTAGATATTATTGTAAGCTTATTATTGATCTATGGGGAAGATATTTCTTACTCTTGTTGTTTCTACATATTACAATATATCCCGTACATTGTAAACTCCAATTTAAAAAATAAAATGAATAAATAAAAACATGTAGCCGAACCAAAATCAAGAAATTATTTAATTTAAGATAGGTACATATGATAATACATTTAAATTTATTCGAATATTTGATATCTTTTTTCTATCTATCGATTAATTCAAGAGAATTTAATTCTCTCAATGAATCGACAGTATTAAGCCAAGACGCGTGTATGAAGGAACATTTTGTATGGTGTAGTGGACTTTTTGCATGCCAAAAACACCAACTTAAAGGATTCGTAGCACATATGTTCTATATATATGGATGAATTCAGAATTTGAAGTAGAACATTTGGTGTGTTCTTTGTGTGTCGAAGTGTGTGTCCCTTATAAATTCTGATCCGCTGAATGCATATATTTTTACTCCTCACTAACACAAGGGGATATAGTGGGGAGTTATGATTTCGCAATTTTTAAGGGTATTTTTTTTTTTGCAGATTATCAACTAGTATCATGCTGAGATTGTATTCTGAAAGTTTCATCACAATGTATCTGTGTGTGTGTGCTATGTGCAGTGTGCTATGTGCTATGTACGGCGTGTTCATTTTACTTTATCGATTATAGACTAAAGTACTCATTCGATTCTATTCAAATTTTGCAAATTTGTATATCTTATGCTCACTTAGATCCCATTAGATTTTGAACGATATATGAATAGTGCTTCTCAATTTTTTTAACTGTCAAATATTTCAAAGTGACCCCAAGCTCGGGAAACTTAAAATTTGAAATTTTTATTTTCAAATAGGTAAAAAGGCTCATCACTTTCATAAAATGGCATTAAAGAAATATCAACTTTTCATAATAAAATAAAAAAATAAATAAACAAACTCATTTTATAAAATCGCTGAAAATTTTCCATACAAAATTTGAGTATGGAACATCTTTGACTAGGTATATACCAAAGACCTTATAATAATATATACTGACTAAAGGTAATATATTAACATTATTATTGTGAAATTTTCTCTGTTTATGTTAAATTATTATTTAATTTTACTCTTTTACATCATTTTTCATAATATCTTATATGAATATTAGGAAAATGTTTATTTTATCAGTTTTTTTTAGAAACCGGACGTCATGAGAGTTTATTTTCTAGGAATATACTAGTTACAAATAAATATTTTGTGTTTTTTTACATACATACTATCATGCCTTGTTCATATTGAGGTAGGCAGAGAGAACCGAGCGCCATACTTTCCTATCCTGATATACTTTTCTCGCTTCACTTAATCCAAACATTGCCTCATGCACACTCTCCTACTATCTACACTTCAGATTCCATTCATGGGATTTAAATGAATCTTTCTCGACCGAACTCTATCTCTTATTCCGCATCTTTTAGCCATGTATAATTTTTTTGTCAACCGTTCTTCATCTGTTCTTTCTATGTGGCCGAACCACTTCAGGACATATATTATATTTTTATCTTGCATGTGGCGTCCTTTTCCAACATACATTCTGTTCTTGTGCTTACTTTTTTTTATTTAATCACACATCGTCTTATTACACATTTGTCTGAGAGACCTCATTTCAACGGCAGTTATTCTACTTGGGAAACTTGATGTTTTACTATGTTGTTTTAAAAAATATATAAAAAGGACATTATTTACATTGAATTACATTCATGTATTCTCAATGTAACATAAAGAAATTTTGTTTATAAAAAAATAACATAACAAATAATATTCATCAATTACTAATTTCCCATCTAAAGTTTGAATTTAGAACAACTTGTATAGACTTATGTATATTGATTTTTGAAATCATAATATTGTGTATGTTCATCATGAGTAACAAACAACTATATTTTTCCAGACCAGCCATAACATGTCATGCATAGAAAACTTTCATATTACTATATATAATTTATATTTCACAAAGTATGCTTTTGAAAAATTTCTTTTAGAATTTTTGGTTAATTGTCTTAAAATTATGCACAAAAGCTAAAGAAATATTTCATGGTATTAGTTAAAGCAGCACTTCAGAGATCAAGTGAATTTTTTTTCCTATATTATGTTTAGTATTGTATATTAAAAGTGTTCTTTGATTGACCAGACTCTATTGAGCAGTCTCTCTCGCACGCACACATTTACAGATCTATGTCACTGTGCACTGCGAGCTCAGGAGATTAGTCTGTGTATAATAAATCATTAAATTTGAGTGACTTTAAATATATATATTTGTAAAATACAAATAGAATAATGTTTATAAAGAAATGCTTTCATTCATAAGCAAAATTTGAATGAAAAACAGCTTTTGTTATACTGAATGAGGGCAATATAGAAATATTATTTTCAATATTTGTCTTCTTTGTAGTAAATCATTTGTCTAATTTATTATATTTATAAAATTTCTCATACCTAATGTATGTGATTCTTATACATACCATAATGCCATGATCCTCACATGGTAGACAGAGAAAACTGAATGCCACATATCTTGACACACAATCATCGCCTCGTCAACATTCATACATCTTCTTATACATGTTTATCTGTTCTTCACGCTTCTAACCCTTTCGTCTTTCAAAATACCATTCACATGGTCATGCCATCCCTTTCTTGGGCGGCACTGATTTCTGATTTCATTCCTATGCGCATTGTATATTTTCTTCGTCAGGCATTCCTCATTCATTCTCCCCATGTGGCCAATTAATGAATGAAATGAATTCATCATTTTCATTCTATTAATGACATCTATCTTCATCTTAAATTCTATTACAGATTCATCTTAGTGATCTCATTTAAACTGCATTTATTCTGCTTTCATGTGACTTCTGCCATGTCCAGGTTTCACTTGCATACATCAAGGTTGGCACTAAGATAGCGTTATCAATGGCAACTTTAGCATCCTTTGATATGTTGCGGTCATTCATAACTGGTCTAAGTGCTCCATTCCCTCTGTTTCCTGCCATAACTCTTCTTTCGATCTCCTTATCAATCCGTCCATTCCGGTGTTCCGTTGCTTCCCAAATAGACATATTCGTCTACTTGCTTGAGCCATTTGTTCTCTAATTTTATTTGGTACGCTGTTCTGCTTTCACTCTTTTGAAACACCATTTGAACTTCGATTTGCTGGCATCCATTCTCAGTACGTTCTTTTTACATCCTTCAAATACTATACTTACGGAATTGTCAACGTTTTGACATTTCTCATATACCTACTAAAATTCAGACGGATAAATTTAGACGAATCGGAATGGGACATATTATGAATATTTCGATTTGTGTGATAGATTTTGTATTTTAATGAATTATTGTGTTGTTTTTCTTTTTAATTGTTGTGTTGTTTAATACGAGTTTTATGTTTTATTTTTACCATATTTTTAGAGGCCGTGTATGTGAATATAAATAAATAAATAATAAATTTCTGACCCTTGCTATCCTCCATAAAAGTTCTGATGCAACATTCAACATATAGATTGAAGAGCCATGGAGATAGCAAACCCCCTTATTTATAGAGAACTATGTTGTTACTGTGTCGGTGACACAAACACGTGATATTCAGTAGTGGCCAAAAGAATGGAAACTTTTTATTTTGACTACATTTTTCAACTGACTAGGTGATTCATTTTACTTTTTCATTGTTTTTAATGACAATATGTTCTTTTGTTTATTTCCCAAGAAACAATAAATATTTTCTTAATTATTTTAACTATTTTTTTACAAAATTAGTTAATCCTTTCTAATTTGTCTCATAATGAGTTGTAAGGAACATATTGATACCTTACTAATTGATTTTATGAATCATCATTATTACTTTGAAATTCATAGTATAATTAGTTGCATGTAACTAGGGAATGCAATCCCGCAGGACGATGTCAATCCAGGTATTTGCGGGACTGAACAATCTTAGTACCGCTGGATCCAGGTATTTGCGGGATACAGCAGGGTGGACTTAGATATCTTATCAATCGTATAATAAAGACCTAATTAATACCTCGATCTACCAACCTTTTTTTTAGAGTTTTAAATTTATACCTAATCAAACAAGTTCTTTGGGACATTTTAAATGGTTTATTAACATACTTACCTTTAGTTAGACATAAATTAGCAAAGAATAAAATGAGACATAAATTTATATTTCAAATTAAATTTAAATAATAACGTTCACACGATAAACAATATTCTTGTACAATAAGCATCATAAGTTTAAACATTATTTTGGAAATAGCTTCGTAAAAAAGTTAAAGTATTGTGTCATCTGATAAACGGCTTCTGATATTGGACACAAGGTAGCCAGCAGCTGAAAAAGCTCGTTCAGATTCCACGCTGGTTGGCACAATAGTCATTTGCGCATTGTAAGTGAATTGAAGGTATGTACCTTTCCACTGGACTCGAAATAATTCATTTTCTTCTTGATCAAAACCTCAATGTTGCTCATATTGCCAGATCTAGATTGTTGGGCTGTTGATCTCGAACTCTTCATACTAATCAAAGTAAGTTTGAGTTCGTCTTGAAGTGACATTGGTGCTGCTGCTGCGTATGTCTCCAGATTAGCGAGAGGAGTGTCGTCATCCAAAGGATCATCAGCGTCAGCAGGAGCAGTGGCTTCTGCGTTGTTACCCGTGTCCGTGTACTCTAGCCTTTCGACTATAGTTTTGACTGTCTTGCATATTAAACTTTTTGAAGGTAGACTAAATGTGTCATCAACATTAATAAATTGACTTCTGTCTTCTTCGTACTTATATGGATCATGTAAGTATATAATAAAACCGCTGTCAAGTTAGTTCGCCGCTCTGAAATCCGTTTCCTCAACGAATCAACAAAGAGTAACACGTATGAACTACGCTTCTCTGTAATCTCGCCAGTCCAGCGGGATCCCGTAAAATTTTCGACCGAGATTAGTCCCGCAAAATGTCTGCGGGATCTCGGTATTTCGGGATCCCGTTCGGGATTGCATTCCTTACATGTTTACCTGTTTAGGTGAACTCTCGTTCACCTGTTTGGCTTTGGGCCCTCGGGATACCAAGTTACCTGATCTTGGTTACCGAGGACTGGGTTGTGCTGCCGATCAAGTTAGATGAACCTGTTGGTGGTCACCCAGGATAGGCTATGCCGGTCTATATAGGCTATAGGTATTTCAACCTGTTTGCCTATCCCCAAGCGAAGGTATTGTAATGACTGTGTAGGTACTTACCTAACACAGCACTGCGTACATATAGATATTAAATATTATAGTAAAACACAGGTAATTGTATGACAGAAATCAAAAGATAATGGTGCAATTACTTACATGAATTTATTTGGATAAGTGACTCTAATACATTGAAAATAGTTGACTTAATAAATATTTATATTTTAAATTAGAATAATATACGATGATTACGCGGATTGAAAACTATGAGGTCGCAAGGACAGCGCGACCGCGATAACTGGTACTGGGTAGATCGAATGGCCGCTCCCGATCTGAGGCGTCTTTATATAGGGCTGAATCGTCCGGATTCAGACACTAGCGCGCGCCATATCACCCCCTTTCCAGTCGATTCGACGATATCCTTGCTTCCCCAATAGTCCTTACAGCATTCTGTAACAATGGAAAAAAAATTTAAAACATTTGTTGATTCGACATGAGGAAAAATTAAGTTTTTTTTTATTTTTGGCATGAGGTAAAAAATATTTCTTTGGTATTAGATAAAAATGTTTCTTTGTTATGTTGACATAATAATGGAAAAAAATATAGCATACTTTCATGCTGTATGAGTTCTCCAATACAATTTTAATTCTTTATAATTACATTCCTTGGTATCAAAAAATAAATAAATTAACTAGTCATTACTTCTGAGTTGGTTTACATATAGGTACATATGTAAAATTTAAATTAATTACTCTTTACTTCTGAGTTTATAAGTAGGTACTTAGTTTTACATATTACATTATACACAAAATTTTAAATAATTACTCATTACTTATGAGTTTGTACGTGCTTTTTTTTACACATTAAATTATACACAAGACTTAAATAATTACTCATTACTTATGAGTTTGTGAGTGCTTATTTTTACATATTAAATTATTCACAAGATTTTAAATAATTACTCATTGCTTATGAGCTTGTAAGTGCTTATTTTTACATATTAAATTATACACAAGATTTTAATTAATTATATTATTTTATTCAATGCACTTTACTGTGAGGTGCTACAAATTGAATAAAACAGTTATATTATATTATAACGAATGCACTTTGTGTTACATATTTTACATAGATTATAAATATTTTCATAGATATATGAAAAGAAAAAAAATATAAGTTACTTAACTTAAAAAAATCTGTAGCTTGTGAATCTTTCAGGGAAGTACACTCTTCTTCCAGCTCTGGTGGTTGTGTGTGATTGCTGTGATGAAGTGGCTTCTGACGTAGTGGCGTTGTTATTCTGCGGAATAGACATCCTTCTCTGCTCTGGGGAAGTGGCTTGTCTGTTGTTCATCTCATCGCAGGGGTCCATACTCTCATTTAGGAAGAAGGCTGGTTTTAGACGATCTAATGAAATTTTTCTACTTTTTCCCTTGATATTTATAGTGGCTGTTTTATCATCCCTCTCTTGCACTAAGTAAGGTCCATCATAAGGTTTCTGAAGAGGGCGTCTCACTGCGTCGTTTCTTAGAAAGACGTATTTTGTATGGTTCATCTGCTTGTGCACGAATGTTTTTAATCTGCTATGATTTGAGATTGGAATGGGGCGAATTTTTGACATCATTGTTTGTAGTCTCTGTCCATAGGTGTCTGGTTCCTCTGGTGGTCTGTCTTCTTCCTCCATCTTAACTTGATTATAAGCTCTAGCCAAATCTATTTTGCTGAATATTGTTGATCCGTGGAGCTTATGTGAAAAGTCCTGAAGTTGTGGTATCGGATACTTGTCCGGCTTGGTAATTGAATTCAGTCGTCTGTAGTCTCCACACATTCTGTAGTTTCCATCTGGTTTCTTAACCATGTGAAGTGGGCTTGACCAATTGCTCTTTGAGGGTCTGCATATGCCTTGCTCGACCATGTATGCAAACTCTTTTTTTGCTATCTCTACTTGCATCGGGTTTAATCTTCTCACTTTTGATGTGAGAGGCGGTCCTCTTGTTTGAATGTGGTGTGTTACGTTGTGTTTCGATTCATTTGGTGTCATGTTTGCTCTCGTCAGATTCGGATATTTTTGTAAAATTGTTTTAAATTTTAATGTTGCTTGCACCGTTGCTATGTCTATGACTGATGTCTTGTACATGAATCCTCTTGTTGTTATACTTGTTGTTTTATCTATTAACAGTTTTCTTTTTAAATCAACTAAAATATCATAATTTGTAAGGAAGTCCGCTCCGATGATTGGCTTTGTTACATCGGCTATTACAAACTTCCATTTATGATTTCTGCGAAGCCCGAGATTTAAATTTATAACTTTATGACCGTATGTTGGTATCACTGTTCCGTTTGCGGCGTATATTGGAGTGATGATGCTGTCTGTAGAGATCGTTGCTTTGTCACTTTTGTGATATCTCGGTATTATACTGATCTCAGCACCAGTATCGATTAGGTATTTGACGCCGGTGGCTATATCTGGCATGAAGAGACGATGTTTCATTTGCGACGGTGTTGTCTCGCACACCTGTCGCAGTTTTAGTTTTCCGGAAGATTGAAAGTGCAGGGTAGTTGACAATATCTTGCGTTAATTCCAAATTTTTGATGTGGTATGCATATATCTTCCTTTTATATATTACGGCGCTGGCCGATTTACTAATGATATTAATAACAATTAAGCACTACAAATAATAACACTCAATTATTATTATTACCATTATACACTTCCTCAAAAGAATTAGCAGATCAATGCGTAAATTGTAAATTATTTAAAAGAGCAAAAGAAAATGCAACAAACGCATCATCAAGCTTTCAATTGGGAATGGTTCACCCATCCAGATACTTAACATATCAAAGGATTAGGCTCTGAGGAGGTCTCTATACTACCTAACAACCCTACTGATTCCCGAATATTAACGTTTAAAAAATCTTTAACGATTCTACATGTATTCATAATTACCGTTTTTTGCATTTTTATTATTAAATTTTTCGATAAATCTATAATTTCTAAATTACGGATTAACGATTTTGGAATAATGCCAGTGGCTGAAATAATGAACGGTAATATTATTATTTTACGAGAATGCCAAAGTCTTTTAATCTCATTACCTAAAGCGGTGTATTTTCTAATTTTTTCATCAAAAGTTTTTATAATATTACTAGAATTTGGAATAGCCACGTCGCAAATATATGTTATTTTTTTAATTTTATCATGTATTATTAAATCGGGTCTGTTATGTTGAATTCACCGGTCAGTTAATATTGTTTTATCGTAATAAAGCGAAATATTATTATTTTCTAAAAATGAAATCGGATCATATTCATAATATGGTTTTATGTTTATCGCGTCAATTAATTTATATTTAATAGCTAAATTTTGATGTATTATTTTTGCTACTTGGTTATGTCTAAATGTATATTCTGATTGCGCGAGAAAAGAACAGCCCGATATTATATGATCGATTGTTTCCGGAAAAGCCAAACATTTCCTACAACTATCATCATCTACATTTATGTCTTTTATTATATATTTTTGATAATTTTTAGTTTTTATTACTCTATCCTGAATTGCTATTATAAAACCTTCTAAATCCGCGTCCAAATCACCAATACTCAACCATTTGTTTGACCAAATTTTGTCAACATAAGGTTGGTTGAGAAATTTTTGGATGTATAGAATGAATTATTTTATTTAGCCACGAATTTAGAAGGTCGTCATTTATATTTATAATATTGTTATTGGCATTCTCGTAATTTAAATTTAATGTTGTTAAATTTTTGTCCGCCTCACAGATTACTTTATGCATTAAAGAACTATCAGATTTTTTGTGAAAGAAAGTTTTTAGCGATTCAATTTGATTATTATGTAACGATGTTATTTTTATTATACCCCTACCTCCTAAATTCCTAGGCAAATTGATTCGTTCAATCGCGGAATTAGGATGATGACAACGAAATTTAGTTAAACGCGTTCTAATATTGTTCTTTCTAAACTATCTAAATCTGTTTTTGACCATTTAATAATTCCCAAAGAATATGTCAATATCGGTATTGCCCAAGTATTAATAGCTTTAGTTAAGTTTTTAGCTGACAGATTGCATTTTAATATTTTCGTAATTCTATCTTTAAATTTTATATTAATATCAAATTTTATTTTCGTGTGGTCTAATTTGTTAGACTGCGGATAACCTAGATATTTATAAACCTCCAACCCTTTCAAACTATCTATTTGAAAATTTCTTTGAATATCACCACCCATTTCTAGTATTTTACCCTTTTCGACATGTAAAGTTTTACATTTATCTAAACCGAAAGACATTCTAATATCATCTGAAAATGCTTTTATTATCCTAATCATTTTTTCCAATTCTGAATCAGATTTAGCATATACTTTTATATCATCCATATATATTAAGTGCGAAATTTTAATATTAGACCGTGGATGACCGTTAATTTTTATTCCATACTTAGATTCATTTAACATTTTAGAAAGCGGATTAAGAGCTAAACAAAACCAAAGTGGACTCAATGAATATCCCTGAAAAATTCCGCGTTTAATTTTAATTCCTGGAATAGATATTTTATTAGAATTTAAATTTATTTTTAAATCTGTATTCCAGCCTAACATAATACATTTTAAAAAGTTTATTAAAATTGGGCTAATTTTGTATATTTCTAATATTTTTATAAGCCACGAGTGCGGTACACTATCAAAAGCTTTTTTATAATCAATATATCCTACATGTAAATTACGATTTTTAGTTTGTATTTGTTTAAGAATTACTGAATCAATTATTAGTTGTTCTTTACATCCTAAATATTTTCTACGACATCCTTTTTGTTCTTCCGATAAAATATTTTTTTCATCTACGTGTTTATAAATTAAATCCGTCATACAGGAAGTTAAAATTTTATAAATCGTAGGTAAACATGTTATCGGTCTAAATTGAGAAGGATTATTAATATTTTCATTTTTAGGTAATAAATATGTTATTCCTTTAATAAGAAAATTTGGAATATTTTGAGGATGTCGTATTAATTTTGATAAATTTTTAGCCAAAAGTGGATGTAAAGAAGTGAAACGTTTATACCAAAAGTTATTTATTCCGTCGCAACCCGTGGCTTTCCAGTTATGAGATTTTTTAATATTTTTTGTTAATAAATCTAAAGTTATTTCAGAGAAACTCATTTCCTCCACATCAGCAAAATTCAGCTCCTCATCTTTTATCCACGGGCCCGAATTTTTATGTTTTATATCGTTACTCCAAATTTTGGACCAAAAATCGCGAATATCTGATTCAGAGGTTAATGTTATATTATTATTAGTACTACTATTTTGACTATCTAATTTGGAATAAAATAATTTTTCATTTTTTTTAAATAATTTATTATTATTATTTTTATTATAAATATAATTATATCTTTTAAGTCTACTAGATTTGACTGCTAATTTTTGCTTTAAAAGATCTAATAAATCATTTTTTGTATGTATGTTATTTGAGCTAAGTACATTATTATATCCAAAATTTACCCCAATTTTGCCTACATGTCTTAATATATTTCTACTTCTATTCCCATTTTTGAATTCTATAACCCTAGCAATACTACTTCTCAATAACGTTACATCCCTTTCTAATCTAATTTGCCAATCAGGTTTTTTATATCTATGACAATTTTCATTATTTAAATTTATTTTAATGCCTAGAGCTTCATAAACCGTTATAGCGCTAGCATATATTAATGTGTGTAAATCTAAAAAATTAATATTGTCATGTATTATTTTTGGTAAAATTATATCATTTATGTCGGATATTAATTTAGATAATTATTTGGACGTATTTAATTTAAATAATTTTGGTCTATTTATAGGATCTACATCTATATATCTATTTATATTATTAATTAATAAATTTGCTAACGCTATAATGTTTTCGTCAACGAAATTAATGTTTGATACATTTAACTCCCTAATATTTAGAAATATATTTTGATTGGATAATTCTAATGATATATTTAAATTTTCTTCTAATATAACATTATCCGCAGTCATATTTTGTAAACTATTATCATCTAAATTATTTTCATTAATATTTTGAAAATCTAAATTTTCACGTTGCAATCTGTCACCTACTTCTAATTTTATTTGATTTAATGTTGTTTGAGGAATTAAATTATTTTTAAAAATCGATCTTTTTTGATCGGCTACTCTTTGTTCAGTAACTGTCACTCCCGGAAAATTTTGACAGAAAAGTGAATGTAATTTTTTCCTATACAATAACATATCTGTCTCTAATTTAGTTACGTAGAAATATGAATTTATTAAAAACGTATTAATCTCATTAGTCCATTTTAACCGCTGCCTAGGAATGCCTGCCTTGGTTAATCTAGGTTTAAAGCTATCTAAAATATTGTTCATCTTTAAACCCGATGACAAATTATGATTATTATTATCGTCTCCGATGGTTGCAAATTAGATAATAATATCAATCTACAAAACAATAGGAGACGAATTGAATTTTTATGTTGGCAAATATAACTATCTACAATCCAGTAACCTAAATAAATTAATTCCTATTTTCATACTATTACCTAATTTTCATATACAAATTTTAATTATTATAGTTATTATCAAATTATTAAATATTAATTAGATTAGATAAAATTTATAGTCTAATAATAATTATCTATATTTATTTACGTATCTAATATGACATTATAATATATTTTCCTATAATCTAAGATTTTTCTATAAAACAAATAATTGTTTACCTTGGTTACTGGAGACCTATCAAAATGAAATTTTAAATACGTTTATTTTCAATTTATACGTTAAAATCCACTGGCACTTTTTATTTATCGCGTTAAATGAAGACTATTTATTATTATTTTACTGTTTTAGACTAATTTTATTATTTATTTACAACAAAAAATTAAAAAGCAATAGGACCGATATAATATACGAGTGGTAGCTAAGGCCAACGTTGCCGGTTTTTATTATTATTATTAGGCATATAATTTTTATTATTATTATTTTTATTTTTATAATTTCGATTATTGTTTTGTCGGTTGTGATAAGAATTATTATTATAATTATTATAACGGTTTCTACTAGACGATCTTGATCTGGAACGTTCTCTTTCTTGATTATTATAAAATGGTCTTGATTGCCTTTGCTGAAGTTCTAGTCCTAATATTTTGTCAGTCAAAATTTGAATTTGCTGCTGCATTCCAATAAGAAGTTGAACTGTGTTTGGATCGTTATGTGCATGGTTATTCATTGAAGATGTAGATGGTAAATTTATCGATTGTATTTCAGCTCTATTGTTCACCTCCATAATTCTGTCTGCTGTAGTTGCGATTATCATGATGTCGTCAGTATTAATTGCTGTGATGATTTCTTGAATTCTATGCGGAAGTCTCTCTATCCAAAGTCTTTTGATGAGTGCGTCGTTGTTTAATGTTGGTCCTGCGAGATTTTTCATTTTTCTTAATAGTTCCGATGGTGTGTTATCTCCCAATTGCATCCCGTGTAGTAGATGTGTGACGTGAGTCTTTTTTCTTCCGATTCTTGTAGACGGTTCAATAACACATTACACCCAACTGTTGATAGTATGTATATAGTAAAAGAATACGTAAAAATCCATGTATTTTATATTTCCATGTTTTAAGTTTGGCTCTGTGAGACGATTAATATCATAAGCAGATCGTAAGTCTCCAGAATGTGGCAGCTTGTTACTGGTGCGTGTAAAATAATTATTTGACATTGTACCTGTTAGTTGCCCGTGAAGCTACATAAAATAAAAAGTTATAATATAATATTATGCTGATTAATTATTTAAATTAATCAAATGACAGAACGAACGCGTATAATATCTGTCAAATGACAAATGTCAACCACGGTGGACGGTGCTGCCAGGACTTAAATTTTTAGATATTATTGGAGAGTTGCACGAAAAAAATATGAATCCTTATGAAGAAGGGGTTGAAAAATAACATTGTTTTTACTCCTCACTACCCCAAGGGGATTTATGAATTCGCAATTTTTAAAGTAATTTTTATTGCAGATTATCAACTAGTATCATGCTGGGATTGCATTCTGAAAGTTTCATCACAATGTATGTGTGTGTGTGTGCTGTGTACTTTTTTTAACTGTCAAATATTTCAAAGTGACTCCCATGCTCAGGAAACTCGAAATAATTTGTTATTTTTATTTTCAAATTGCTAAAAGGGCACATCACGTTCATAAAATGTTATTAATAAATATCAATTTTTCATAATAATATATTTAAATAATAAAAGAATTAAACTCACTCATTTCATAAAATTGCCGAAAACTTTCTATAGAAACTTTGAATACTCTTGTTAGTGAGGAGTTTAGCGTTGGCCACAACCCACTCGTTTTATGATAAATTGATGTGTTTCACTGACTTTAAAATATCGAAAAATCCGAAACACCCCAACTAGATAATTTAATTTTCTATAAAAAATTTGAACATTGTAGAAGTACCTACATCCCAATATTTTTTAACAATTTTTATAAAAATTGAATTTAGTGACGACATCGTTTCATACAATTTGTAAGGCAGTAACACTGCAGAATATCTACTGGGACTCAATAGCTAGAATCTTAATCTCCAACATACAAACATACCATCATGCTGTTTTCATATTCTGGGTAAGAAAAAAGACTGTCCTACTATCCTATCCTGACATATTATATACCTACATGTTTTATATACAAAACAAAATATCTTAAAATATTTATTAATTTCTGTTTAAGTGTTTATAGTTTGGTACGTATTTTTCAATTATGCATACAATCGTTATCGACAGTTGGATCTCATGTGTTACATGCAACTAGTTTTAATTAATTTTTGGCTATCCACCTTGAAGTTAATAATTTTCAGAAGGTCTGCACAGTCAATATTGAAGTTTATTATGTCATAATGGTACATTAGGTCAGAGGTCCTTCGTCTTGTCCAAGTCTCCA
Source organism: Molanna angustata (assembly GCA_963576475.1). NCBI lineage: Eukaryota > Metazoa > Arthropoda > Insecta > Trichoptera > Molannidae > Molanna > Molanna angustata. Next base: position 4,117,231 of record OY754974.1, on the reverse strand, counting down.
CTTCATGTTTGTAGTTATTACCAAATTAGTACTTCATATGTTTCAAAAATATGTGTTGAATTCGTACTATACTGTTAATATAAGTATTTTACTAATTTACTATTTATACCTACATATAAATACATAGATATATCAGACAATTATTTATAATTTGCTATAGTAATTTCTTCTCACGTCAGATGTCAACCTCTGAACTCTTACAGCAACTCACGGTTTTATTTTGTCACTGGTTCTAAAACTGAGGGACGGACTTTGAATCCAGTGGACAAGGAATCAAATCGCATCAAGACTATTTCATTTGATCAAACAATTTTGTTTTATTATGTAAATGTAGATGTGAAGATGAATACATAATATACTTACCTATTTATGAAAGTTCTTGTTCTTTAGAAAAACTGTTTATACAGAAATATGTTCTTCTCTTCTTTTCGCTTTTTTGTGCTATCTACTGATATAATTATCGCTTTTCTGGATTGCAAATACTGGTTAGTTGTGAGAAATTGTCAAATGGCAATAATCTCGCCACTTGCGCAGGGTACAAGAAAGTGTATTTTTACTATCATCCAGTCATCTGCACTATGCACGATCTTATGGTGGGTAATGATTGTGCTATTGACGTTGCTAGGCACTGGCAGAAAATTATTTAAATGCGTTGCTGACACGAAAGAAGAAGAAGAAGATGGTCATAATATTATTTTAGCAATGAATTCTGATTTTTGTCCTTATTTCTATTATCCTAACGAGTAAATTGGTCTTCTAACCAACGATATTAATTTTGTTAAAAATATTTTATTTATGATACGTACCAACATGTTTTATGAATACAACATAATAATAAAAATAGAATCTCATGTAAAACAAAACAATATAGAAACGGAGGGGCAGGAGAGGAGGGGACAATGTGGAGTTATGTGTAAGGAAATGTTTCCTCAGATTTCTTTTGAAAGGGGAAAGTGTTAATGAAACTCGAAGTTGAGATGTGATTCTAAAAACGAGCTGCTTGTACGGAGAAGGATGTGGTGAAAAAGGAAGTTTAGTATTGGGGTACTGAGTGTTCTTTCAGTATTTGAACGAATAGCCAACTCGTGTTCTGAGAGGAAGTGAAATATTACTTTATTGATTGAAATCTCTGTTTGGTAATAAACTTGTCAGTTGTAGTGTAAAATTACTGTTAACAGATAAGTTAATACTACTTATATAAACATACCTTATTATTAACACTACTTTTATAAACATAGAAAATTATTAACACTACTTTTATAAACATAGATAATTATTAACACTACTTTTATAAACATAGATAATTTTATGTTATTTTTACTCTTTTATGTTATTTTTTATCAATTTATTTCTCACTTCATTAGTACTATACCAATTTAACTAAGAGACTTCACGTTGCTCGGGTTGATTGGAAGAAATTGCCTTATGGCAATAAACCTGCCTTTGTACACATGTACATAAATTATATAAATAAATAATTATTAACACTACTTTTATAAACATAGATAATTATTAACACTACTTTTATAAACATTGATAATTATTAACATTACTTTTATAAACATAGATAATTATTAACACTACTTTTATAAATATAGATAATAATTAACACTACTTTTATAAACATAGATAATTATTAACACTACTTTTATAAACAAAGATAATTATTAACACTACTTTTATAAACATAGATAATTATTAACACTACTTTTATAAACATAGATAATTATTAACACTACTTTTATAAACAAAGCTCATTATGAACACTACTTTTAAAAACGTAATATATCATTATTAAATTATTTTATAAAAAATACCTTATTATTAAAACTACTTTTATAAACATTCCTTATTATTAACACTTCTTTTAAAAACATTCCTCGTGATTTACACTTCTTTTATAAACATTCCTCGTGATTTTCATATATTTTGTAAACATACCTACCTTAATATTAACACTACATTTTTAAACAAACCTTATTATTAACAACTTTTATAAACAGTCCTTATCATCAACAATACTTTTATAAACATACCTTATGATTAACACTACTCTTATAAATATTATAGATGGGTCGATGACAGAGCGGTTAGCGCACTGGGCTAGTAATCCAGTGGTCGCGAGTTCGAATCCTGCCTCGACCGATTTCGTTCACCTATAGCACGAGAATTTATGCTTATTTTAGGGAACGTAGGAAGATGTATATGTACTTGTTTAACAAGGACATATTCATTTTTGTTTAAAAAATAAATAAATTATTAAATCTTTACCTCGGTTCTTTGGGCAGTCTGACAGTAAATTTTACTCTGGTTGTCCAGTGTACTAATTATATGTACAAGAAGATTAAATAAAATAAAATAATAAAATAAAATAAAACTGACAGTATATTTATAATATATTGGTAAGATAAATATATACCTACATTTGTAAACTTTTTAATATTTATTTGATCAATCATCAAACGATATATTCGGGATATGAAAAATCCAAATTTTGTAAGTACCAACCTCAACATCGTAAATATCATACTTCTGTAATTTGGTTATTAAAAACTTTTAATTACCCCCTCTAACTGCGAACGTTTTACAACAGCTGACTATATAAGTTTTGATCGAAGTATTGGCGTCATGTCAAAACCATCTAGATAATGGCGGCGGGCGATTCAAATCAAATATCAAATCTCCCGACGACATCTTTTCAAAAATCAAAACTCGAATAATATTCCCGAATCGAAGTGATGGAAGTCTTACGTCACCTCAATAAATAAAATATTATTAAAATAAATATTTGCCCAGATACTCCTTCGGCTGTCACGTGTATGACAGTTTGCGGCTATAACTCGAAAATTTATATTTACGCTTTTTCATATCTCACCAACGTTGTATTGTGTAGAGCTAACGATTCACTGTGTTGTTGATAAATGTAAATAGTGGCTCGCGAGCATGCTCGCCATCGATCGTACCTACATACCTGTTCGTCGATTTTGTTTGAAACATAGTTTGAAAAGAGATACATATTAAGTTTTTAATTCTCAAACTTGTTAAATGTAAATCAATATTACGAGGGTGAATGCTGCCAACGTACCTATTTTTACTCTCCACACTATGGAATAGGGGAGAGTCATGATTTCGCAAAATTTAAGCGTATTTTTTTTACATCAATTTCTCAATGGGTATCATGTAGAGAATGCACACTATGAGTTTCGTCGTGATGTGTTTGTGTGTATGGCGTATACGCTGTACGCCGTACGCCGTACGCCGTAGCATTAATCTTTTTTGTGTCCTCTCTACAACCCAAACTATAAGTCTGATCGACTTCATATTAACATCATATGTGTAAAGTGCAAAGACCTAGAGCTGATTAGTTTTCCATAGACAACTTTTGATTTCTTCTCTATGAATTCATCATTTACGTTGTTTTTTTTTTTGTGTCCTCTCTGCAGCCCAAACTATAAGTCCGATTGACTTCATATTGATATCACATGTGTTAAGTCCATAAACTTAGAGCTGATTAGTTTTCCATAGACAACGGTTCATTTTTTCCCAATGTTTCTTTATGATTTCATCTATTAAAACTGAAAAAATGCTCTAACGACCTGGAAATTAGAGATATTTTAATTTGGTTTCAACTATTTATACAACACCAAGAATCTTCATAAAATTGTATTCAAAGTTGGTCAATGTTAAAAGAAAAATATTCAACGGTTTCAAAAATTATATTTTATTTAATGGATATTTGTATGAAACTTATATGTATGTAACAAGAGAATTTTTTTATATTTGGCAATGTTCAGTTCATTGATTTCATATTGATATAAGAATATTAATAACTTGAACTTAGAACTGATTAGCTTTTCATAGATATCATAAAATTTCTTCATATGATATCACGTGTCAACATTGTCAAAATGCTCTAACGCTCTTTGAAACAAAATTTATCTGCTTTTTTTAAAATATTTCATACAACATAAGCAGTCTTCACTATGCTGCATTAATAGTTTGTCTATCTTAACATAAAAATATACTATCGGAAGAAAATTTATATTCCTGATAGTAACATTTAGTATGAATAAAAATGTAATTAGATCAATTTCTATGTATGGAAACGTTCAGAAATTTGATTTCATGTTATAATGTAAAGAGCTTGAACATAGAACTGATAAGCTTTCCATAAATAACAAAAAAAATCTTCATATGATATCACGTGTCAAAATTTTGAAAATGCTTTCGCGTCCTTTAAAACAAAATTTATCTGCTTTTATTAAAATATTCATACAACATAAGCATTCTACACCATACTGCAATAATAGTTTGTCTATCTTAACATAAAAATATACTATCGATAGAAAATTTATTTTCCTGGTAGTAAAATTTAGTATGAATAAAAATGTATATAATAAGATAAATTTCTTATGTATGGAAAAGTTCAGTAATTTGATTTCATGTTATAATGTAAAGAGCTTGAACATCGAACTGATTAGCTTTCCATAAATAACAAAAATTTCTTCATATGATATCACGTGTCAAAATTGTCAAAATGCTCTAACGTCCTTTAAAACAAAATTTATCTGCTTTTATTAAAATATTTCATACAACATTAGAATTCTTCACCATACTGCATTAATAGTTTTTCTATCTTAACATGAAAATATACTATCGTTAGAAAATTTATATTCCTGGTAGTAAAATTTAGAATGAATAAAATATTTCATTGTCAATATTTGTGGTGTGGAGAGTTTAGTGTTGGCCACAACCCACTCGTTTCAATTTGAATTTGCATCATTACTACAAAACGAATCATTTCATAGATCAGGTTACGATAATAAACCAAAAAAACTTTTATTTCGCAATGGCGCTGAATGGGAAATAAATGTTTTTTTAGGTTTATTTACTAAACCTGAAGCATTAATGAAACGTCACATATTTTTTTTAGATATTTTTATCTTCTTTAATTTAAAAAAAATATGTTGAACTACGCCTTATATTTAATTAAAAATATAAGATAAACGTTGAAAATCGGGGTATGCCATTATTTTTCTACAAGAATTTATACAGAACATTATCAAAAAGTAAAGATACATTTTTCTTTACTAATACCCAAAATATCTGAATTATTTTTTTCAGAACGATTTGATAAGAAATAATGATGGTATATCAAATTGTAAAATAGGTACGTTGGCAGCAGTCCCCCCTTTAAGATTACTTTGATAGATTTTTTTTTTGGGTAAATAGTAAAACATAGTTATGGATATAAGAAAAATATTGAAAGCATAAATTTATTGAAGTATTAGAAAACTTTCATTTTTTAGGGTGTGAAAAGTCATTGAAATGAAAAACAAAAGTGTGTTAATGTAAGATAGTAGTTTTTTTCAAAAAATGTAATAAGTTCATATATACCATCACGCCATGTCCCTCGCGGGTTAGGTTTTGTTTTTATATGACACTTTGCGGCTTTCGATTAATAAGTTATTTTACTCCATTGGGTTTTCTATGACATTGTTTCTAGTTTTATGGTGTGTTTTGGTGCGAAATAAATAATAACAAATTAAGCGTTTGTGGACGTTATATAATATAATATGATAATGGCACAAAACCTAAAAACATTGCGTGCTCATGTACTTGAAATAATATTTCATTTTTAAACTTTTAATACCTACATACTTATTTTTCACTTATGTACAGTACGCGACTTAAGAATTGGCATATCACTCAAAGAAGTGTTTAGGATACATATTTTAAAGGAATATTGTTTCGATTATATTTTGGTTGTGTATAAAACTACAAATCTTATAGGCTCTAAATGTAATAGACTCTGCTATGGAAAACATAGAATCAAGAAACGTTATGGCGATCCTAAACAAACTGGCCTATGTTTACAATTTTATTATGTAACACGGACGTCAAATATCACAAAAAAGGAGCGGGTTGTGACCAATACTAAACTCTCCACTAAAGAGTCTCTACTTAAGTCTAAATAGTAAATATTGAAAACCTATTCCTCAGTATCCTCAAAAGATACGGTCTAAAGAAATAAATAACAATTTATTTTGACATCTTTATTCTATTGCGAGAGATTTTTGAAATATAAATTTATTGAATACATTTCTAGTAAAATTAGTTACTTTGTAGTTCATAAATCTATATGATAATTTTATAATTATGTTAAAGGTCATTGAGGGAGTTTAAAATAAAATAGATTAATATTTAGTTGATTTGTACAATAGTTTGTGCTGTACATAGAGTACAAACAATCATAGTAGGTAGGTACCTACGAATCGGAATGGGACACTTGACTGCGGCCACTTGGGTGCGGGACACTTGGGTGCGGGACACTTGGCTGCGAGACACTTGGCTGCGGGGGACATTTGGCTGCGGGACACTTGGGTGCGACGGACACTTGGGTGCGAGCCCACTTGGTTGCGAGTCCATTTGGTCGCGACGGACACTTGGGTGCGAGCCCACTTGGTCGCGAAATCAAAAATATTTTTTTCTGCTTAGGAATGAAATATTTCGTACTGATTTTTGTAATGCTCTTTATATTTATTTATTTATTTTTATTTAAAGAACCACTTACAGCTAAAAAGTTACTATACATCGTTGTTTAATCAAATAAGGGCAAGCTACTACAAAACTGGTCAGCCAATTACAAGTGCCACATCCTGCATTAAATATCGGCCTACAAATCTATAAGAAAAGGAATATCAAAAAAGAATCTATATGAAAATAAAAGGATACAACAGAAACTATAATGTTTATTATTTTTATAAAATATACAGTTTTGTTCTTCTCAGTAAATATATTTTTTGTAAATATATCAGTAAATATATTTAGGTATATCAGTAAATCAGTAAATATATATCAGTAAATATATTTTTATATTTTTTGTTTTGTCGCCTATACACAATATGTTAGAAGACTTAATAGTTTGATACTTAATCTCTAAACATACATACATACCATCATGCTGTTTTCATATTCCGGGTAGGAAAAAAGGGACTAACCTCCATACTATCCTATCTTGACATACACAATAATAATAAACACTTCCTTGCACCATGCGCAAGTGGCGAGTTTATTGCCGTATGGCAATTTCTTCCAACTAACCAGTGTTTCCAGCCCAGAGAAGCAATATTTGCGTGAGAAATGAATTTAAATATATTTCTCCTCTACTGGGTATCGAACCCAGGACGCCCGCACAGAAACCGAACGGCTTACCAACAGTGCCACGGCGGTCGGCATACATACCTACATGTTTTGTGTAGAAAACAAAATATCTTAAAAAAATTCAATAATTTCGATTTATTGGTTTATAGTTTGGTACTTACTTATTCTTCAACTATACAAGTATACATACTATCGCTATCGACATTGGATCTAATGTGTTACATGCAACTAGTGTGTATGAAAAATTCTCATATTTTTATAGTGTAAAAAATAATTTGGCTTAATAACCTTGTTTTTACTTTACAATTTCAAACATAAGTGCAAATTGGAAGAAATTGCCACTAGGCAATAAGCCCGCCAGTGTACTAATTATAATTTCAAGAAGATTTAATAAATAAATAATTTTTTTATATTTTTAATGTCTGTATATAGGTACCTACTTGTATATCAACTACTTATATGATAAAGAGCATTACAAAAATCAGCACGAAAAACTTCAGCCCTAGGCAGAAAAAAAATATTTTTGAATTCGCGACCAAGTGGGCTCACACCCAAGTGTCCGTCGCGACCAAATGGACTCGCAACCAAGTGGGCTCGCACCCAAGTGTCCGTCGCACCCAAGTGTCCCGCAGCCAAATGTCCGCCGCAGCCAAGTGTCTCGCAGCCAAGTGTCCCGCACCCAAGTGTCCCGCACCCAAGTGCCCGCAGCCAAGTGTCCTAGACCGCCTACGAATAACGCATGTAGGTACTCAAAACTCATGATAAAAAAAAATAAAATAAAAATAACCTATACAAAGTATCATATTAGTATGAACATGTTACACATAACTAGTTGCATGTTACACATGAGATCCAACTGTCGATAGCGATAGTATGTACCTATAGTTGAACTAAAAAATAAAATATTAAATTATAGGTAACTCTCCGCTAGACCATAATCGTGGAGAGTAAAAAAATGATAACAGCAAGCGGGCACGAGTCGTATCTACCAATAGACGTAAACATAATATTTGATATATTTAAATATTAAAATAATAATTATTGTTAATTCGTGTTGGAATAGGAGGACTCTGTATATAAGAATGATCTGTGAGTTTATCATAATATTATCTTGAAATAGGAACTGACACCTGACATCAACTGGACGTACAATGATTGACTTTCTGACGGTTACATTAACATTGTTGGTTGTTGTGTTCACCGGTTAAACTACAAGAAGAGGGGTTTTCAATCACGAAACCAATCAAAATCAAATATATTAAATTATACCTAGTTTTTGTGTTGACAGAGCGGAAATCCAAAATTAAAAATAAAACTTTTAAATATTTTCCACAGATTGGATTTCAATCACGAATCAGTAAGGGAAAGCTTTTTAAATTTTATTTATGTATTGAAAATATATTCTATCGATTCAGACAGATTGTAGAATTCTATAATTATTCTGGTAATTTAGATGGTATTGTTAGATTCCTATTAGGTTATTTTTTTACAGAGATAAAGATCTGAAGTCAATGACAGTCCACGAGTGTGAATCTTCCATTCAAATTTGTCGATTGTTCTTTTTGCACAATGGTGTCGAGATTGCTAATCTAGAGGGCTCTGTGAGCTACTTTTCGTGCTATGCATTTTTTCTCTTGTCGCTCACTTAGCGTTCTGTGAAGGGGCCGTTTGCAGACCACATATGCAGAGCGGGTGGTAGTGGCGGTAGCGAATTATTCTGGTAAAAAATAATACCATCTCTAATGATCGAAAAACAAAGAAAATAAATAAAAAAAAAATTGAGCAAAAGACAATAAAATTTCGTAACAAAATATAAACAAAAATCGTAACAAAATAATTTTTTTTTTTTTTATAATAAAAATGAATATGTCCTTGTTAAACAAGTACATATACATCTTCCTACGTTCCCTAAACTAAGCATAAATGCTTGTCCTATAGGTGAACGAGATCGGTCGAGGCAGGATTCGAACTCGCGACCACTGGATTACTAACCCAGCGCGCTAGTAATTAATAATAAAAATGAAAAAAAGCAATATAATTTCGTAAGAAAATAAAAAAAAAGCAATAAACTTTCTTAAGGAAATAAAAACAAAAAGCAATAAACTTTCGTAAGAAAATAAAAAAAGCTTGATTTGACCAGAATGATTTCAATTTAACATTATTTAAAATATGTAAATTCACAATATTTTTTAAGTTTGTTATGTCCTGGATCTTGAATTATTAAAATAAAATATAATATATTTTTGCATCCGGTTCTTCAAATATCTATTTCTTTCGATTGAGAGTCCATGGCATCACTTTTGACATCAGGTGAAATAAACACGTTGATTGGCGGGAAAAGATCATTTCTGTGATTGCTCAAGGCTGTGGGAGATGTGAGAGTACAAGACAAGAGGTCAGAGACGAGAGACTGAATTCTTGGCAGTCATAAAACTGTCAAAACAGGGCATTAACACAGATAACATCACATCTAATTTACATATTATTGTCTATCTCTTCTTACTCTTCGTCTAATTGTTTATTAATATCGTCAGTGTTTTCATAGGAGTCATCCCAATCGATATCAAGATACCTGTCAATAACAAAAGTGACAATGGCTACCTTCGTTACTTAAATCAGATCTACATTAGTCTAGTAGATCAATATTTTGATAGTCTAGGAGCATTTGTTTAACAAAACTCACACAAATAATCTAACACGTCACTAGGAAAGATTAATCTGATGTCCTATGCATCAAGCAATACAGTGTCACTGTCTCGAGATGCATTGGCCCCTGCACAGGTTTTTTTCCTAGTGGGGCATTGTATATTCAATAATTATTGTAATGTCATCAATTTTTGTATGAATAATAAATAAATATACGTAGGTATTTTTAAAATTAACAATTAGAAGAAGTAGAGGCAGGCTTAGGTTTAGATGGCTGGACGACTTGCTGTGCGATATAAGAGAAATGGAACTGATAAATTGAAGAAGACTGGTGATCGGAGTGAGGGATGGAGACAATTTCTGGAGGAGGCCAGGGTCCTTAGTGGACTGTAGCGTCACTGATCAATGATTCGTAAAATAAAATTTATACAGATTATTTAAGTATGCTTATCGAGATCAACTCCATCATCTCAAATGCTCTGTCGATAAAAATAATAAGTATATCAATTTATTTAAATCAGCTAAGAATCCTGAAACTCATATTAATGGATACCAGGGGCGTGCCTAGAACCTTCTTCCTAGGCAAACCCTGACAGGAAATTGAGAAATGTCGAAATTTTTTTTTTTAGCATCGTTGTTCATTTGAATAGCTATGAAAATATTTTAAAATCACTTGCCAAAATAATATTTATAATCGAAATCGAAATACAACAGGCAACAATAACATCTAACATAGTTCAGCAATGAGGTTTACCACCCATTCTGAATATAGTGCCTTTTTAGGTGAGACGAGACTGGTGTGTGGGTATACACAGATATGTTGTTCTCCCTTTTATAAGGCAATGCACACCCGCACACCTTTCGCTGGTTATTCCACATTGTGGGATATGCCGTGATGGTATGAATGAATGAATGAATGTAGTATGGTTTCAATAAAACAGATTTAGGAACCTACATAAGAAGTTACAAAAAGTTATATAAGTTAGAGAAAAAACGATTAAATTTCAAATAGATTACAATCAAATAGCGTATATAAATAACACCGAGACCTTCTTAAAACAACACGGGCGAATTAACTTTTTTCTTAAAAGCAGAGAGCGAATCTGCAAACACAGATATTAGATCTTAAATTTTTTAACATAATATTCATTAGCAAGCAAAGATTTTCGGCTTCTATAAGCAATTCCGCTACTGATGAATACGCATGTATTACTTAAATATTAGGCTGTATAAATGACATTGCTAATATTTCAAAGGTTCCATAATACTTAGACAAAATCTGCTGAATTGCCAAGATACGGTTTAAAGCATTCTAATCTTACTAAAACAAAGCGACTAGATCGATCTAAACACAACTTAAGTCATTGTGTGTTGCTGTTATCGGGGATGGGTTGTCAAAAATAAAGACGTTCCATAAAGCTTCTGTACAGATTAACAGCTCATCGCCACACCTTAACAAAACGTCTCTTAAATAACTTAGCTTACGGTATTATGACAGACGTTAGTGAAAAAAAACGTTATTTATTTATGTGATTTTAGTAAAGCCTTTAAGGCCCTAGTATACCCTGGATATACGGATGTACGCAAAAATGCACACTAAATAAGCTTCTAATGTATGAAACACGAGAAAATATTGTATATCACCTGATATGTGATATACAACATTTTATCGTGCAAAAATGGTGAAGTTTAGAGGTTTTTTTTAAATAGCAAGAAGAGTTATTGTAATATTATAATAATAAAAAATTCAGCCGGTAGATTTTCATATTCTCTATCGAATAAAGTAAAAATATACTTCATAGGCCTTGCAGTTTTATAGTTACTTACAATAAAAAAATAAAAAAGGGTTTTACTAAAACTAATTTTACAAGAAAAGTATTAAACAAATTCAAAATTCTAAAAAATCATGCAATAGATTAAAGATGTACATACAAACTGTTTCTTATTTCAACGACGTATCCTTTGAGGGTATTAGGGAAATTATTTTCAAAATATAATGTGTAGCCTACTATAGCCTCTTAAGTTGTAAGTAATACGTAAATACAATCTATTGTGCCCGCTGTCAAAATATTATTGGTTGCTGAATAGTGGCTTTGAAATTATAATCTGCGGATTAAAATGCAAATCAATAATTTATCCGCTATTTATACTGTGTAGGTATCTTTTGAATTTATTAATTATGTTTTATTACGTTGCAGCACAATTAATTTAAAGAAAAAATAGCATCATTCTGTAAAATGGGAGAGTATATAATTTTACATAAAATGGCTACATAGATAAAATTAAAATATAAGTAAAGATTAATGTGCGCCATACACCCGTGTCTTATAATTTCTCCTTATCTCTTTATTTATCTAAGTACGTTATTAACCATTATATTGGTATGTTATTTATTCTTTTTTTTTTTGAATTTCGTTTTTATATAATTTTACTAGCACCTAATTACCTATTTTAATAATGATTGTAAAAAAATAAATAGATTTTAATATTCACACTTAATTAGAATTAATTGATTTATAAAACTAGTTGCATGTAACACATGAGATCCAACTGTCGATAGTGATAGTATGTACAGTTGAAGAATAAGTACCAAACTATAAACCCATAAATACAAATTATTTAATATTTTAAGATATTTGGTTTTCTATACAACACATGTACCTAGGTATATATGTCAAGATAGGATAGTATGGAGGTCAGTCCTTTGATCCTACCCAGAATATGAAAACAGCATGATGGTATGTATGTATGTTTGGAGATTAGTATCAAACTATTAAGTCTTCTTAGATTATTGTGTGTAGCTATTGCCATACAAATTGTATGAAGCAATGTCGTCACTAAATTCAATTTTCATAAAAATTGTTAAAAAAAATTTTAGATGTGCTAATACAATGTTGATATTTTTTTATATAAAATTAAATTATCTAGTTGGGGTGTTTCGGCTTTTTTCGATATTTTTTAAAAAAAATGGAAACATAGGCAGTTAAACGCAAAAATTTATCATAAAAAAATATTTTTCTTAGTAAAAAACGTTTGAGAAACCCTGGAATTAAACTAAATTAATCAAATTAATTAACTAAATTAACTAAAATTAATTAAAATTAATTAATTGAGATTAATTAATTAAACTAAATTAATTAAATTAAATTAAATTAATTAAACTCTTGACCATTTATTTTTTAATTGCTTCAACCGTATATCTTCTAACAATTTATTTTATTTTAATCTGGTAAAAATTACTTGCACATCCCCAATGAATGTGTCATATATAATGTCGATTCAAAATTTTAAATTAACAAACATATTGCTTAGCTTCTTAAAGTCAAATAACATCCAACTCTAATTAATTTAATTTTAACAAATTCAACCAATTTATATTTCCACCAAGGCAAAAAGTACTCTCTGTAGGGTGAATTGCAAACAAAACAAAACAAAACAAAAAAAAAACCCTGGAATTTAAAAAAAAAACTTATTTGAGATTTTGTATTTGTCTATGTTTATACCAATTTTCAGCGTTCTAGCTTTTATGGTTTCTGAAATATATGGAAAAATAAAGTAAAAATTCAAAAGTTGATAACCCCTGACTGAAACAAAAATTCACAATTCTGAGTATAAAAGTTTTGTAGGCCTATAACTGTTTATATATTCTGAAAATTTGGGCTCTGTAAATTGAGCGTATCAAAAGTAATAAGGGAGGGACGGACACACAGACACACAGACACACAGACACACACACACACACACACAAAACTCACATAAAATGTTCTACTCTGAATTCTGAGTAAATCCATGTACGGGAACATATATGCTGCGAGGCCTCTAGTTGGTGTTATTAGCATGCAAAAAGTCCACTACACCATACAAAATTTTCCTTCGTACACGCATCTTGGGTTAATAATGTCGATTCATTAAGAGAATTGAATTCTCATGAACGAATCGACAGTTGGATTATCCGTATTAGAACTTAATAATAAGTAAAAAAAACACAAATTTTTAACTTTTTTCCACTAATTCAAAAATATTTACCACTGACGCGTTTCGCTCAAAGAACATCTACTGAATAGTACAGAATCCATTCTACTGAATCAATTCAGTAGATGTTCTTTGAGCGAAACGCGTCAGTGGTCAATATATTTGAATTAGTGGAAAAACATTAAAAATTTGTATTTTTTTTACTTATTTTAAAGTAATTTTATATAAGTGATAATGGAATTCCATCAAAATTTAGCGGTCAAAAAAAATTTGAAAAAATAAATAGGTTATTATCATATTATTAATTAATCTGGTTGGATGGATGAAATTGCCTAACGGTAATAAGTCCACCAGTGTACAATATATTTGTTTATATTATGTACAGATAAATAAATAAAATAAAGAAACTAGGCGAATAAAAAAATTAAAGATTTTGTGAGAAATCTTTTTAGTGGGCCCAGGCAAACGTTGTTCTGCCACAGACCGCCTCGGTTGTAGACCACCTTATTTGTAGACCGCATTTTATATTGACTTTATTTTATGTATTTTACCAATCTTTAAGTTTCTAGTCACATTCGTCGATTGTTCATTTTGCATTATGAGCTAATTTTCGTGTTAAACATTTTTTTAATATTTTTTACATCTCGATAACAACGCCACCTATCTGGTCCAAAACTATCATATCATTCAATCCGGAACCACATTCACAGATCGTTTGAAAATAAGACATTTATAATATCGTCATCTATGAAGTAACGAAGAAACCTTTTTTGTAACGCCATCTATTGAGAGGTCTGTTTCTCATTATTAGAATATAAAGAACCTTCAAAATTGCATTGATAACGGAACTCAATGAGAAGACATAATTGGTGAACGTTGCGCAAGCGCATAAAGTATTCCTGTAAACCAGCCGATGACGGGTCGTAAGTCCTGTAGGTGCATTGAGTTTCTGGTTCTTCAAATATCATGATTTTCTTCCACGCAGCCCACGTGATTTTTCAAGATCTTTGTCGATAACTCTACTACGAAACAACTTGAGAGATGATGTTTGTAAAAATAGAAATAATTTTTAAAACAATTATTCAACGACATTCTCGGTGCGTCCTCAATTCTCTCCTGGTCGAATCCAATCCTAAGCGAAGGCCTCCTACATTTGACTCCACATCGTCCCGTCCTGTGCAGTCCATTCAGGACGTGCCAGGATATTGTTGTATATCGTCCCTCCACCTCAGCTGCGGTCGCCTCACACCACTCTATATCACATCTCGTACCACACACTATAGTATCGAATTTACTAGAAGTTTCATGCTGCAAGTGTTGGTTGGAAGTGACTGTCCTGCTGTAAAAAATAATCTTCGTATTTATGTAAATCAAATAAATACAATATTTAAATTCTACTATATTTTTCAGCTCTTCCTTTGAAGTACGTTCAGCAAGACTCTGTAATAATTTGAGTCTTGATATAACTTCGTCAAACTCCATTTTCAAGAAATAGACTAAAGCAGGGATATCTCTCCGAAAATACCTGATACCTCTCCTTTTTCTTCTTTCCCTTTGCTACGTAATATTTACTAAAGAAGCAATATTTATCCCTAAACAATAAATTGATATCGATTTCCTCTTGCTGTTCTTTCCCAATCCTTTTTTTATATGATTTTTATATATAATACAGTCACTCTGTAATCTGGTTGGTTGGAAGAAATTGTCTAATGGCAACAAGCCCGCCAGTGTGCATTATATTTGTTGTTTATATTATGGATATAATTGTGACATTTATTGTGAGCAGCTGGATGCAGAATGATGCATGAATGTGAAGAAGCGAAGTTTATAAAAAAGTAATTATGAGAGGGGAATTAGTCTTCAAAACATCCTAATTAGAATATCATCATCGTCAGTAAAGATAAGTGAGATATTTGGAGGGAAACGGACGCCATATTGGAATCGGAAACGCAACTTCCCGCGCACTCATCTACACTAAATACAGTAGACATTTGACTAACAAAAATTTTTTTTCACTCATTTTTCAATAAACATCATGTCTTTTCAGAATGGCAGCAACAGAATCAAATGATTATTTATTTACCTTTTTTATTAAATATAAACAAATATACCTATTGCACATTGGTGATTATATTGCCGTCAAGAAATTTCTTTCAATAAACCATGCTGCAAAGTATGACAAAATTATCAACATACCTTTATATGCATAGCGAAAACTAAAGATACATAACACTTACATAAAAAATAAAAAACGTGTAGACTGTGGCCAACGCTACACTTCTCACTAATCCGCAAAGTATTCAAATTTTGTATGGAAAAATTTCAACATTTTTATGAAATGAGCTTGTTCAGTATTTTTTTTATTTAATTATTTTATTATGAAAACACGATATTTCTTCAATGCCATTTTAAGAAAGTGATATGTTTATTTACCCATTTGAAAATAAAAAAATCATATTTTAAGTTTCCTGTGCTTGGGGTCACTTTAAAATATTTGACGTTAAAAATGAGAAGCACTATTCAGATATCCTTCAAAATCTAAAGGGGTCAAAGTGAGTATTATTAGATGTACATATTTACAAAATTTGAAAAGAATCGAACGAGTACTTACATAAGTCTATAATTGATAAATAGCACATAGCACACAGCACATAACACACAGCACATAGCACACACACAGCACGCAGCATATAAATCGGATTAAGGGCCAAGTTTATTTAAGTTTTTACAACAGCGGTTGAGAAAGTAATAATTTAATAATATTTTATATTAAGTAGTTACTTACTTGAAATTTTTCCGAAATAACTTGCGTTTGCTCAGATAAAACGAAAATGCCTATCACTCGAAGTGAGATATTCAAGAAAACGGGGCCATATAAAATGTAAAATTTTAGTGCATGATATGATATTGTTCGATTCGGTGGGGATAATACTGTACCTATTCCCATTTACGAGCATGTTATCCTTATTTACCAAGGCCCAATGGTTAGCATTAAAAAAATCTTGAAAAATAAATGCACAATAATATTTTGTTATTCAAAAGTGAACTGTATTTAACATTCCTGTCTGTGAGTTTGGAAATATGGCGGTGAATTTGTCACAAAATAGTCAGCACAGTACAGCACGTTTCACTAATTTGTTCCAAGTTATTTGCTGCGCTTCAAATTCCATCGCCGAAATATGTATATCCTCTTTTAATAAATATCCAAGGAAATTATTTTATTTGACAAATTTGCAAACATCAATATGCGTTATTCAAAAACCCTTTGGAGGGGGATGGGCGAGATTGATGTTCAACAATTTATCTATAGCAGTTATTACTAAGTCATTCTACTTTAACAAAAGTGCATTTTCATTATAATGCCTATCCATTGTAGGGTAACTTAAAACGTTATGACAAATTTTTAATGTTTCAATAGAGGCAAAGTTGTACCTAATATAATAGGAGAACGGGGAAATCAAGGCACCTATATGACTAACAACCTGTCATAGGCTGGTTTCCGTGATCACTTTATGTTCTTGCGCAACGTTCACCAATTTTGCTTTTATATTGAGATTCCTTTAAATCGAATTTTCGAAATAAGCTGAAAAACAGCATCGCCATCTATGAAGGCACGAAGAAACTTTTTTATGACGCTATTTATTTAGAAATTGGTTTGTGAACAACGAAAGCAACAGTCCATATAAATGAGGTGATGATGCTTTCACATAGATGTCACCCCTGAACCGCGCCATAATTATTAGGTCATTTTTGGATTGTATAACTACTCATACCTATGTGTATGTAAATCAAATATTTTTAATCTTGCATATACGCAAACATTGGATTTTTTCCCTATCAGGAGTCAATGATATTTTTTTGACAATTTTTAATATCTCAATAGAGACGAAGTTGGAATATTATAGGAGAACCGGGAAATCATTGGGAATTGAGAGACTAATTTACCGGTTATCCTATAAAATTCCGACTTCGTCTCTATTGAGATATAAAAAAAAAGTCATAAATATATCATTGGCTCCCAACAGGGAAAAAATCCAATGTTTGCGTATATAGGTACAACTATAAAATATTCGATTTTAATATAGATACCTAATGTATTTATTTTTAAATAAAGCAGCAGATTTAGGTATAGGTAGGTACATATATCGCATACCTTCATAAAGAAAAACGTAATGATTGTACATATTTATTTAATAATGCTTCTCGGGCAACAAACAGATACTATGGTCAAATATTAATTAACCCAATAACAAGTTGCCACATTCTGGAGACTTACGATGTTTATCATCTCACAGATCCAGACTGAAAACACAATTAAAAACTGTGTCTTCATCGGGAATCGAACCCGGAACCTTTGGATCAGCAGTCAGATACCCAACCAACTGAGCCACGAAGGCCGACAATGTATTATTATGTAAGAATTATATTTACTATCGTTGCATGTGCCTATGCGTCATTTTTCTTTTTTATTCAATCGGCTGTAGACTCAAGAGTCTTTTACCACTAGACGGTCCTCCTGAGATTCTGAACTCATCGTATCGGGGTTCATCCTGGTTGACGCTGTCCGTATAGTACTTGGTGTAAAGCCATGTGTGATGTGGAGACTGTGTAATAAACTAACGTATGATATGATAAAATTACTAATATACATAGTAAATGTAATTATTGGAATTCATATAACTTTTTCCTGATGGTTATTGAACCCTGAACGCCGAACAAAAGTCAAACAACTAAATATAAAAATAGGTACAACCCCTATTTTACAAAAAAATACGTTTTATTCGAGTCGATCGACGACAAGTTGCAGAAGTGCTGTCCTTTCTACGACAGCTAGATTTTCATGGGATGAAAACACTCCTGAAAAATGTCATAATTTGACGACTCACATTCTAGAGCTTTCGAAACTGTGATTAAAAAATGATAAACCATTTCAATCGAGTTCTTTCATAGTTCCGCTATTATTACACATACACATATCTTCGCACAAAAGCAAAACATACGCCAGCCGTATCGTTTGTATGTAACTTTAAAAATACTATTCCTAGAAATGGATTGAAGAGGCATTCGCGTTTCCATTTATACTATTAATTCACGTTGTATGATGTAATACGAATGTTGGCAAAGAGAATACGTCTCTATATACCCATACCTACACGTGTTCATTTCGTGCAATCTGCCATATGTTTTCATAGAGAGTTACTCTTTGGTGTTGCATCAAAGGATGATAAAAATACATCATCCATGAGATTGCATATACTTGATATAGGAAAAGAAAACTTCGTTGCATCTGTTTTGTTTAAGTTTTGAAACATTAAAAGTTAAAAGCTATGCCTCTCTGCACAACATCATAAATTAATAACTTTAGAAAATCGAAGGACATTAACTGATATGTTATATCTACACAAATTGATAAACAATAAAATAGACTCCATCGACTTACTTAATTTGATATCATTTAACTGCCCATTACGTCACACCAGGAATCCAATGCCATTTAAATTACCAATATGTAAAACAAATTATTTACAGAATACATTTATCCATAGAACATGTAACAATTTCAATGTGTTCTTTAAGACTATAGACCTCTGTAATACATCAATTTTTAATTTCAAATCATCATTAATTAAGTCCCTGAATGCCTCTGTGGCTTCTGGTGAGTAGTGTTTTTGCAAGCTCTCCTCTTTCTCTTTCCGTCCAATTCCAAATATCCTTTCCATTCTTTCCCCTATATTATAACAGAAAATTTATTATTTCTGTAAACTTAATTGGTCCACTAATGGAGTGTTATATTATTAATGTATAATTTGTTATATGACTGTATGTTTACAAAATAAAATAAAATAAAATAGATCGAATAGTTACCTATTGGTTTGGAAGTAAACCGAGCTTTATAAAATAGTAGGTACACAAATTGAGATTTGATTCATATTTTCATACAATACATAAGTACCTGTACAAATACTTTTGGAATTCATATACCTATAAGAAGTCTTAATTATAAGCTTCATAGGAGCTCAATTCACAACGAGTGCATACATATTTAATAATATAAGTTCTGCAAATAATTCTATGATTACAGTAAAATAAGATGGCGCTGTATGATAGAATATGATTTTTTTTTTTTTAACATGTCTACGTAGGGGACGCCAGCTATTAGGATTTGGGTCCATTTTACTCTTCCGAAGAAGCGCACTACGTAGCGTTGGGAGGGGTTTGCAATCTAGAAAAGAGTTTATTAATTCGGATTTTAAAAAGACCCGGGTTGTACGAAGGTGGAAACACAGAATTCGGAAGATCGTTCCACAGTCGGGCTGCTGTGTTAATAAAGGAGTTCGAGAAGCGACTTGTTCGTATATGTTGAAGGTCCACTGTGAATGGGTGCTGCGATTGAGTGAAGCGAGTGACTCTGTTGCGAGTGGGTGGAGGAGGGACCAAAGATGCAAGTTCTTCTGAGCAATAGGCGTGATGACAGTAAGAAAAAATCATTGAAATTTTGATTTTATAAAATAAAATATGTAATAAAGATTTGAAAAAATATATTTATTTTCATTTTAAAAGAGCGAATAATATTAATATTATTAAAATAAAAATACAAAATATGTTTGTCCGCCATTTTATGTGAAACACCAATCAGAGCGCATGACGTCACCATATTGTTACTGTCAACTGTGTTTGTTACTGTCAACTGTAGTGTTGTTCGAAATGGCTATTTTTTTCATAACAAGCTATATGGAATATGCTGCTTATTTTTAACATGCTATTTTTATTTATTGATTTATTTGGTTTATTTGGGACGATAAACCAAATAATATCGCTATCCGCTCTATTGAATCGTTGACGCATCTGTTATAACACGCACCGAGTATTGTAACGTGGTGGAGAATATTTAACGTTTCAGAAATAAATAACTTGGTGGCTTTCATTGCTTGATTATAAAATAAAATGATGCAATTATATTGTTTGTGGGAGTTGTACAGTGTTACATGAGGTTGAAATGGAAATACACAATGTATTATGATGAATCTAATATACATATGGGATAACTGTTATGATTCATATACATATTATGATTAATATATTAAAATATGTAATAGGTGTGATGACTGTAAGAAAAAAATCATTGAAATTATGATTTTAAAAAATAAAATAGGTTATAAAGATTTAAAAAATGTACTTATTTTCATTTTAAAGGAGTGAATAATAATATTATAAATATAAAAATACAAAATGTGTTAGTCCGCCATTTTATGAGAAAAAAAAATCAGAGCGCACGACGTCATAGTATGGTCGCGTCAATTCTTCTGATAGTCTTCAATACAATATACGCATTAATTGTCGGTCTGGACAATGTTTATTTTGGTGTTTTTGATATATTAATATTTTAATTAGGTACTTAAAACTAAAACAAAACAATAAAATAGCAATGGAACAAGGATTCATCAAAGCAAATAGTTTCAATTTACCTAGATACTCGCCTACCTATCGGGGGATACTATGGGCCGGTATTACAGTGTCAGTTTAAGAGCTAAACTCAAGTTTCACAAAAATATAGCGTATTACAGTGTCCGTTTAGGCCTAATCTTCCCTCAAATATGTCACTAAAACGACAAATATTTAACTCAACGTTTCTGGCAGATTAAGTACTTAACTGTGAGTCAACTGTCATTTGCTAGGCAACTCGTGTAGTTTCAGTTTCTATCACTAGAGGCGTTAGGCAACGTGTGTAGTTTCAGTTTTGTATCACTAAAGGCGTTAGTTGTATCGACGGTGGCGCCACACAACAAAACAAACTGACAGCCGTATTGAACATGGGCATTTAAAAGCATTATTTTGGTGAAAAAAATTAAATTTACCATGTTGGATAATAAAACAATGGTATTTAAAGTCGTAGCTTCCCGTTTTGTATTTCGTATTATTTGAGGTTATTTAAATTTGACAGATAATAACCACAGAAAAAGTGAAATATGTCTATAATTGAAGATTTAGTAACTGACATGTTATATTGCACTGTAATACGGAAATGGATTCAATCTCCCCTTAACATTAATCTTGAGTTTAACAAACTCAATGAGTTGAGGGCCGACTGTAATATCGGGCCTAAGTTTATTGTATTTTGTATGTAACTTAGTTCTTATTGAATAAATAAATAAATAATGAACGCTCGCAACGTATGGTAAACTAATTTAGTTTTAGTATTCTACAATTTTGTCACGCGATGGTGAGCTGACGAACGTTCGACATGTTATGATGCTGGTCACTGCCAAACTAAACTAGCAAGCTATATTTTTTTCATGCAATGAAGCGATTCGCGAAACGACGGCGATTACGCGAAGCATACGTTTTAAAACATCGTTACAATTTTAGCAGCATACGAATTATTACATAGCGCTCGTTATTTGTATTGTGTTAATAACAAGCTATATTTATCTGCTATCGTTATTTTTAGCAATAGCAGCCATAGTAGTTATTTTTCTGCCTGTCTTAACTACTCTTAACTAGAATGGAACTTTTGATGGTCGGATATTTCTTTGCGTCGAACAAAGACTTTTGTTCATCAGAATTTCGAAACGTAAAAACTTAATAATAAGTACATATAAGTACTTTATTTATCTGTAATTTAAATACAACTTACATCTCGAAAATCGATAAAATATGCTCCTTCTTCTCTCTACATTATGTGTTCATAAGCTAAAAACATACGCGGGAAACGTATGATGGCCTATTTTGACGTTTGGACATTAATGAAGTTCTTTATATGCTTATTGCCTAAATAATGGTAAATATTATATTATTGAGAGCTAAAAGTGGGGGAAAAAATACTGTACTTCATTGTAAACGCGTACTTAATAAAATACACTTATGTCTCGCCGTGCGAAATTTAATCACTTATTTCTCTTATTTTTCGCGTGGGACGAAAACATATACCTCAGTAGGTGTTTTTTTCGTCGTGTTTATACATTTAGGGACCGCACAACACTTATGCACTTTTGAATTGATTATAAATACACAAATCGTCCTAGAACACATATATTACATATAGTAGTGATATGCAGTTTACAATATCGTGACGTCACCGTCAGGGTCGGCAGCCGCCATGATACTACAAGCGTTTTTTGGCGTAAATGTCAAATTTGATTTTAAAATGGCGATTTTTGCTACTAAACCTTTATTTTATGTAGAAATGTATATATATTTGAAAACAGTGAATGCGTAAAAACATCGTGAGATAGTTTTTCAAAATTAGTCATCATGCCTATTCCCGTGGTAGTATCTATAGAATAAACTTAAAATACCGACTCTGCGTCTGTGTTCTAGTGATTGCAATCCATCAGTCAGTGATGGATCATCAATCAGACGTATAGCACGCCTTTGGACAGCGTCGAGGGTATTCAGTAGGTATTGGGGGGCGCCACTCCAGAGGTGACTGCCATATTCAATAATTGGGCGTATTTGCGCTTTGTAGAGTATACAGATCTGGGTCTTAGTAAAATATCTGCGCGCTCTATATAGTGCGCTCAATTTTTTGGAGGCGAGTTTCACCTTAGCTTCGATGGAGCCCTTGTAGTGTAATTGGTTCGTTATAGATACTCCAAGCAGGTCGATAGAGCTGCTGTTAGGTAGGGTGCTTCCGTTGAAAGACACTTGCAATTCATTGGGGTTTCTCTTCGCAGAAATTAGACAGGCTTGGGTTTTTGAGACGTTAAATGAAACAAGATTACTTTCACCCCAGGTATTGATTGAGTGGAGGTAGCTATTTATTTTTTGATGAAGGTCTTTCCGGGCTTCTGATATTTCACTCTGTTTAGGAGGTTTGTCAAAAGAGAAATTGTCATGGACTGTGCTGTCATCAGCGTAACAGTGGATGGGGGCGCGTAAGAGCAAGTCATTTATATGTAGGAGGAATAGGGTTGGAGATAGAATGGACCCTTGAGGGACTCCCGCATTAATGGAATGGGGAGAAGAAGAGCAACCGTCCACTACAGTTATGACTTCGCGATCTTTTAAAAAATTCGCAATCCAAGTACACAGAGACTGGGGTAGTCCATAAGAAGGGAGTTTCATTAAGAGACCTCGGTGCCAAACCCGGTCGAAAGCTTTAGAGATGTCAAGGGCGACAGTTTGAGCTTCTCCAAAGTGTTCCATAACTCGACCCCAAACGGATGTCACATACGCGAGTAGATCGCCACAAGATCGATTTCCACGAAATCCATATTGGCGGTCGCTTAAAATTTTGTTTGCTTCGAGGTATGTGATCAACTTGGTGTTTAGTACCCTTTCCATTATTTTGGAGAGTACAGAAGTAATAGCGATGGGTCGGTAGTTAGATGGGTTGGAGCGATCACCTTTTTTGGGAATTGGGTGGATGACCGCTTTTTTCCAGTCACATGGGACAATACCAGTTTTAAACGAGAGTTTGAAGAGTTTAGTGAGAACTGGGGCTAGTTCGGCGGAGCATTTTTTTAACACAAGAACGGGAATTCCATCTGGTCCATTAGCTTTGTTAACATCCAACCCTCGGATGGCGAGTAAAACCTCAGAGAAGTTAATCCTTACTTCGTTCATTTTAAAACCACAATGTGGAACTGGTTGAGGAGTTTTTCCTCCGTCGTCAAGGGTTGAGTTATCTGCAAATAATTTACCGAGAAGATTAGCTTTGTCGGTGGCAGAGTTAGCAATGGATCCGTCATGGTTCGTTAAAGGTGGAAATGAAGATGTGCAAAAGTTCTGACCTATGGAGGTTGACAATGACCAGAATCTTCGGCTACCGTTAGGGCATGAGGAGAGTTTTTGACTTATATGTTGGTCATGGAGTTTTTTAGCCTGATTAATGGTTTTTTTACAATCCTTTGTCATCTTGTTGGACGGGGATTGAAGTTTTTGAAATGTTTTGAAAGCCAGATTTTTACGCGTGACTGCTTCTCGGCATTTGGAATCAAACCAAGGTTTTGTGCCTGGTCCGCAGGTTTTGAGGGAGGAGGGAATATAGCCATCCATAGCAGAAGTGATGACATCCCCTACCTCACGCGCACAGATAGAAGGGTCTTTGGTTCTAAAACAGACTTCATTCCAAGGAAAGTCGCGAAAGTGTATTCGCAGTGCATTCCAATCTGCTGACTTGTATTGCCAAATTTTCCTTTAAGGTTTTTCGGGTGGAAGGTCCGGGATGAAGTGGATGGCCGTTTGCCCAAGGCAATGGTCTGAAGAGCCCAGTGGGGCTGTGACTTTCAGTGTGTATCCCGTTGGCGAGGTAGTCATAAAAAGATCAAGCAGATTGGAACGATGCCCAGAGACATCAGGGATATAGGTAATATTTTAGGTATTTATTTACAGTTTCAACGCTCGTCAGAGCATTTTTTTATATTAAAAATGAATATGTCCTTGTTAAACAAGTAAATATACATCTTCCTACGTTCCCTAAAATAAACAAATAAATGCTTGTGCTTAGGTGAATGAAATCGGTCGAGGCAAATTTAAAAGTAGGTATATGTTTTTGATAATGTTTCAATAAAGTGTCCTTATAGTGATGGAAGAATACACCAGTCAGATAACCATAATCATTGTCTAATCGATGAAGTCTATTCATTGGTGAGTTATGCAAATAATTAGTGTTGGACATCTTACATAGGAATGTTATACTTTGGAATATGAGGCGGGATTCTCGTTCTTTTTTAGCTATCCATAACGCCTTAAAATCCATAAGATCTTTAAAATCCTTAAAATTATAGAAAACGCGATTCTCATTTCAATTTGTAGTGATAGTAAAAGGGATACTATCCCTCGCAGGTATCCATATCCTAGCGCTGGCATTAGAGGTGTCACTAACGCTTAGCGCTATCCATAACATCGATCTGTCACTTCACTGACATTTCAATATTATTTCAATCATTTACACACGTTCATAATTTCAAATATAAAAATAATTTATACACTATAATATTCAATAACATCCTAGAGTAAACTCGTATTTTGAAGAGAGTTGTAAATAACGTGATAAAAATAACAAAGCATCTAATGATAAATAAAGGAAAAAATCACTCTACAAATGAACAATAATAATAAAAATGCAAAAACAATAAATTGTATGTAAAAATGCAAAATACATAATTAAGATGAATATAAAGAATGTAAAACCAATTAGAATACATTCAATGTCTTCAAATACTTAATATTTATTTAAAATAAATCCTTTATCACATGCATTTACTGATAAAAATATGGATACTATCCATAGAATCCTTACATCATTCTGTATGGACACCTATCACTCACGTGAGAACACCTATCACTTTCGCAAGCGCTAGTAGCCATAATTTCCTATCCATAACAACAGTTAAGGATTTAAACGAGAATCGCGCCCATGGTAATGTATCTGACTAACGAGGTAAGATGAGCTAAAGCAGTTATTAATTATCTTATAGAGTAGCACGAGATCAGATATAATCCCTGAATCGGAGAGGTCATAAAGTTGCAGATAGTCTATTAGGGAATCATAATTTAAATTTGTGCAGGAATTTTCAGTTTATAATACAGAAACCTTAAAAGAATTTGTGATGGGCAGTTTCGATATTTGCAGAGTGCACGGTATAATAAGGCGACAAAATGGGAGAATTTTATTCAAGCTGACTGCGAACAAATATTAAAAATAGATGTAATGAAATACAATTAATTTTAAGGATCCACATATTCTAGGTAAACATATGTATCTCTGCCTAACCCATCTTCGAGACATCTTCCTAAAAACATGATGATCGAAAAACCTTCATATAAAAATATCTACCCATTGAAATCTTTGGTTAAAGACATAAGCTTTTTATCTTGTATCGAACCAAGCATTTAAAACAAACACCTTTACGTCTACTGAAATGAATGTTTTGGTCCAATCAAGCTTCAGATGGTTTCAAAATCAAGATAATGTAGTTTGAGAGTGACAGATTGTTTTTCTCGACGATCCGATAATTGATGGGTTCCAAAACACTCTCAGACGGATGGGTCATCTGAATGTTTGGTTGGTACAGAGCTATTGTGTCCCAAGAGGCTGCGAAGATTTTATCTCATGACTAATAGCTATTTGGTCCCACTGGCACTGGGGCCAAACAGGTGAGAAAAGAGTTAAAAACGACCGGGTTGTGGCCAACACTTAAATCTCCACTACAAATATATCGATCAGTTTATTTTTTTGAAAATTTGACAGTCGCTGTATGCATCATTATAATGAATGTAGGTACCAAGCTACATTTCTATTACTGACTATTTTCCAAATCGTGTGAGTTTTTTTTTATAGTTTAGAGAAAAATGTTTCTTAAATTAAATGAGAGGGTTGTGGCCAACATCATACTTTCCACTATATATTGTGAATATTATATTTTTAAATTACTGAACTATTGGTAATCATTTTTATTGGTAGGTAATGCACTTTTATGACATAATACATTCCTTAAACAATTGGCTGAGGAACAATTTAGCATTTAATATTAAAACTGCCACATCACTTCCAATTTTCAAATCTCGTCATAAATGCTCATTCTTCCTATCAATTCCATAACGAACATATATCCCAATTTCACTTTCCATCCCTTTTGATCGCTCCTCATCCTCTCCCTTTCCTTTCTGATTTTCCTCTCCTTTCTGAATTTGTGTAATTTCTCACTTTTTGTTTTGTTGTCTTATACTGGTTGTGTTATTATGTATATGCCGAACCTATGTTATGTACTTTTAATCTCAGATGGTTGACTGGAAGAAATTGCCTCCAGGCAATAAGTCCGCCATTAGTACTATGTAATTTTATGTATGTACAAAGAAGTGTTATATAAATAAATAAATAAATAAACAAAAAATTAAAACTTTCACATTTCAATTGTTTCTAATTTTTGACTGCTAATTCTTGATGGAATTCCATTATCAATTATATAAAATTACTAAAAAGTTTTTAACTTTATTTCCACTAATTTGAAATTAAAATTAGTGGAAAAAATTTAAAATTAGTGGAAAAAAGTTAAAGATTTGTGTTTTTATTTACTTTAATGTAATTTTATATAATTCAATGTTTCAACACTGTGTTATCAATTTTCCTGGCTCAGTTGGTTAGATATCCGACTATTGATCCAAAGGTCCCTGGTTCGATTCCCGGTGGAGACACAGTTTTTAATTATATTTTCAGTCTCGATCTTTGAGACGATAAATATCATAGGTCTCTATATATATCATGAATGTGGCAACTCGTTATTGGGTGCTATATTTGAAATAGTACCTGTTAGTTGCCCGAGAAGCAATAAAATATATATGTACCTACCTAACTAATCAGCTCGTAGTTACATACTACATACCATTACGCCAATGCCCCTCATAGGGTAGGCCGAGAGAACAGAACGACACATTTTTCTTTCTTGACACACATTCATAGCCTCGTCAACATTCATTCTTCGTTTCATGAATGTTAGCCTGTTGTCCAGGCTATTTACATTTCCGTCTTTCAGAATATTGTTCACATGGTCGGGCCATCCCTTCCTTGAGCGGCCCTGACCACTCATTCCATTCCGGTCCGCAACGTATATAATCTTAGGTGTCCTTCATTCATTCTCTCCAAGTGACCAAACCAATCACACTTGACATTGATAGTTAGACGATAACATTACAACACACACAAAAACGAACTCGCACTATTTTTTTTTATTTATATATTTTAGTAAATATACAGCTATATAAAATATTCTTATTCACATATAGCCAAAAAAATTGCCAAGAAAGTTTACATAATATTACCCAGCTCTTGTACATTAAAAAAGACGAAAGTATACACTCTCTACATAATATTACCCGTATCATGTAAATTAAAAAAGACTAGAGTATACACTCTTTACATAATATTACGCAGCTCATGTATATTAAAAAAGACTAGATAATACACTCTCTATATAATATTACCCAGCTCATGTATATTAAAAAAGACTAGAGTATACACTCTACACTGTCTACATAATATTACCCATCTCATGTACATTAAAAAGACTAGAGTATCTATACACTCTACGCTCTCTTCATAATATTACCCAGACGATTAATATCGTAAGTCTCCAGAATGTGGCAACTTGTTATTGGGTGCGTGTTAAATTAATATTTGACATAGTACCTGTTAGTTGCCCGAGAAGCAATATTAAATTATAAAAATTAAATTAAAAAAGACTTGAGTATATATTATATTCTACACTCTCTACATAATATCACCCAGATCATGTACATTAAAAAAGACTAGAGTATACATTCTACACTCTCGACATGATGCCCAGAGAAATAAAATGCTAATAATTGTGGTATATTCATGACTCCACTATTTCATAGTAGTGGACGGTAAAAAGATAATACAAAAAAATCCTATTATTTGTTTTCTTTAGGTTACATACCTGACCCCCGAATGTCAGTCGATTGAATAAATTTATAGGTGCAATAATTTACAATCCAATATATTTAAATTAACAACTCTTAGTAGTTTTACAATATATATGTGTGTTACTGTAAAACCACTAAGATAGTAAAACCTCAGAATTTATCGATATGTGACGACGAAAAATCAGTTGGTTTGTATGTCTTTTTGATGAAATGAGACCGCTGAAGAATGTGTTATAAGAACGATGCATGATAGGGTAAGAAATGAGGACACACATTATGATAGAAGTGAACACATTGAGATGGTTTGGTCACATGGAGAAAATGAATGAGGAACGCCTAAAGAAAATTTTTCTGATAGGAATGGAATGAGAGGTTGGGAACGCCCAAGGGATGGCATGGCCATATGAACAATATTCTGAAAGACGGAAATGTAAGAAGCGTGAACAACAAACGAGCATGTATGAGACGATACGAGAATTTTGACGAGGCGATGGATTTTTCAATCCTATTTTGTTGAACTGTTTTGAGCAAAACAATGAACAATATTATTGAAGCCTCCAGGTTTTCTCACATCTATCACCATCTTCGCAATCTGCATTGGCTTAAAGTTCCCGAAAGGATTGAATATATGAGCTTTGTCTCATAATCTTCAAAGCACTTTACGGTTTGGCTCCTACTTACCTCTCCGAACTTTGCATTCCACTTTCATTTAACGACAGACAATCATCACTTCGCTCTTCATCCATGGTTGGAATATTAGTTGAAAGAATCTAGGTGCACGTCACTAATTTTGGCGATCTTGCGTTTGCTGTGGTAGTACTAAATGCATGGAATTAGCTCCCACATACCCTCAGAGGGACCGAAATATATCTTCGTTCATAGAAATTCTCAAAACATCCATTTTTCGCAAATCTTACCAGAGGCAAAGTGATAAATTGAATTTTTTTTTGTATACCTGTTTTGTTTCCTGTAGAAACAATAAAGTTAAATCAAATATCAACATACTCCTAAAAAATGTATTACAAAGTTGGTTTTACATTATTTTGCATTACAACTGTAACTGATTAGTTTTAAAATATTAATTTATCCTCTCATGTTTTGCACATTTTGGCTATCAAAAAAAATTCCACTCTTAATCCAAGCGATGGTAGATAATTTATAGCCGTTAGATTATCTTGATTTGCATGCTGTTGCATCCATTCAGATATTCAACATAATTACATTATGAACGGTTTGTTTCCCACAATTAGTTACATCTAGTTTGTTTCCAATTAATTTGTTTTCTCAATCAGTTACAGATTCGCTAATTTTACACTCGTTAATAACATCGATGATATACATGATAATTTAGTCAATTAACAATGGTATAATTTATTAGATATAGAAATCCGCATAAATTTAAATTATAATAAAAAGAATATGATTGTACATACATTATTTGTTGTGAATCGTGGCGTAGAAATTATTTCTATTGGAAATGTGTTAATTTGGTGTAGAATTAGCTAATGGAGTTTCAAGTTTAGACCACAATGATGTACCTATTACATAGTAGGTATAATAGGTAGGTATAAACATATATGATGCAAACTGGCGAGCTTATTGCCATAACGCAATTGCTTCCTACCAACCAGATTTCAAAGTATGACAAAATTATAGGTATATGTACATCAACAAAGAATGAAAGCGAAAAAAAAAAACAATAAAAGAAAATATACTTTACACTAAGATAAATATTTAAAACTAAATATATTATAGAAATCCATATAATAATTATATCCATGATATGGGTAGGTAATCGTGAGGGTTTTGATTCCGCCAGTTGACTAGACTTGCCCTCCTAGTCAAACGGTGAAATCAAAACCCTCATGATTACCTATGTCAAGGATCCAATTATCATATGGGTAATCATGAGGGTTTTGATTTCACCGTTTGACCAGGGGGGATAGTCCCGTCAAACAGTAGAATCAAAACCCTCATGATCAGTCATATCACTCATACTCATATGGGATATCATGAGGGTTTTGATTCCAACATTTGACGGGACCCCCAGACTTGCCCCCAGTATGGTTTTATTATATTTACGGACACGCATGATTTGTTTAATATTACAAAAAAATGACATATTTGTTAGTTTTTCTATAGTTGCCATAAATTAATTTTGTAATAAACATTTTATTTACAATTTTGTCTTTATTCAAAAGACCACAAACACTTCTTTATGAAACAATAGGCTTCAAAGAAACATGTTTACTGTTTGGAAGGCTTGTTGAAGAGCAGCAATATGCTGCTTGACCAACTGAAGAACTTGCCATAAAAATCTTTAAATCAATTCGAGTAGTTCCTTTGTAGGCATAGACAATAAAATGCAGCAGCTATTATCTGCGATTTTGAATGGTTAGCTTTCTAATTTACCTTGACCAAAAGATCTTGCACTTGTCTCCGCATCAAAAGATTAATTGTGTAAGGTTTCCGAAGAAAGAACAATTCATTACGTTGTGTGAGACACTTGCAGTCTTCAGTTAACAATGCCAAGGTCCAACACCCGCTATGAGACAAGACAAAAAAAGAGAAATGTTGTTTTAAATAATTAGGTTTTGAATTTTTATAAATGCGATGGTTTTACGGTAGCCATGCACAATAACCTCAAATTCAACAATGACACAAAACATTTTGAACTTTTTTGTATAGAATGTGAGAAAAAGTTTGGACGAACTAGTTATATTAGAATAGCTATTTCAGAAGTTGAAAACCATTATAATTTATATATTTTGAAAACAGTTTTATACTTTTGTCACTTTTTTCAAAAAAAATTCATGTAGGTATGTATAAAATATGAGACCAAGATATGAAACGAAAAAATATTATTTTTCTAAATTTTCCAATACCAAATTGTACATTATATGACATTAAGATATTAATCGGCTCAAAAATCTGGACTGAAAACACAGTGAAAAACTTTGTCTCCACCGGGAATCGAACACGGCACCTTTGCATCAGGAGTCAGACATCTTACCAACTGAGCGACAAAGGCCACCAGTATTCATTTATATCATAAATATTTATTCAAGAAAAATGCTTTCATTCTTTTCAGGGGGGCAAGTCCGGTCAAGCGATGGAATTAAAATCCTCATGATAATCCATAATCATGGATATAATTATATTATGGAAGCTCTATAATATCTTGATATATTATAAAACTCAATAACATAATTATATCCACGATATGGGTTATCGTGAGTGTTTTGATCCCACCGTTTGACTGGACTTGCCCCCCTCAGGTGTCGTAAGAGCCGGGTAATCGAAAATACAACAGGCAAAAATAACATCTCACACACATAGTTTAACAAGGAGTTTTATCACCCATTCCGAATGAAGTGTCTTTTTAGGTGCGATGAGACTGGTGTGTGGGGATACACGCGTGTATTGTGCTTACTTTTATAAGCGTACCTGTCACTGGTTATCCCACACTGTGGTATATACCGTGATGGAATTTAATAAAATAGTGAGTAGGTACCTACATGAAGGTTAAAAATCATTGGTACATAATATACCCGAATACATAATATAGGTATTATGTATATACGTAGATGGGTAATAGGTGTGTTCATTGTTTTTGTGATATTAAAAATAAATAATCGCGATAACTTTGACGATCTCTGACAATGTCAGTTTTGTAACAAAAAATACCAGTTGACAATACATTTGGCCAATTGTTGAATTATTTCAAGGTTTTCAATTCGGTTGTACCCAAATTCTGAGAAGTCCTCCTAGAAAGTGGACTGTTAGGTTTCAGTCAAATATTAGGCAGCCTTACAATAATTTGACATGAATTTCATTCAAGACCTGAGGTTATATCAATCTCGCATGATGATGTAGGAATAACCGATATAGTGGAATGAAAGCGAATTCTGTCAGTTCATACATAATATAGGTAGGTATAATATTTGTCTACAAACTGTTGATATTCCACATCAATTTTGTCTTACATTATAACCTAAGCACCCAATTTTGCGCATAAAGTGATCACGTAAACCAGCCGATGACAGGTCGTAAGCCCTGTAGGTGCCTTGATTTCCCGTTTCTCCTACAGTAAATATTCCAACTTCGTCTCTATTGAGATAATTAAAAATCTGTCAAAAAATATCTTTGACTCCCGACAGGGAAAAAAAATCCAATGTTTGCGCATATGCAATAATAAAAAATATTCGATTACTTACACATTGGTACAAGTAGGTAAATATGACAAAAATGACCTTATAAGTCTGGCGCAATTCAGGGGTGACTTCTATGCGAAAAATGCATTTGTCACCTCAGGTATAAGAATTGTTGCTCTCATTATTTACAAAAAACCAATTCTCTCAATAGATGGCGTTACAACAAAATAAATATAAATAATAAGAATGTTGTTCATAATTTCACACATAGATGGCTGTAGTAAAAATTCCTTATTTTCAAGCGAAAAGAATTTCAGTATTACAATATATAGAACTTTCAAAATTGAATTGATAGGGATCTCATTAAAAAGGCATAATTGGTGAACGTTGCGCAAGCGCATAAAGTGATCACGTAAACCAGCCGATGACAGGTCGTAAGCCCTGTAGGTGCCTTGATTTCGCGTTTCTCCTACTGTAAATATTCCAACTTCGACTCTTTTGAGATAATTAAAAATCTGTTAAAAAATATCTTTGACTCCCGACAGGGAAAAAAATCCAATGTTTGCGCATATACAATAATAAAAAATATTCGATAAAAAATATTTATTTTCCATTCAGCGCCATTGCGAATTAAAAGTTTTTTTGGTTAATTAACTTAACTTGATACATTAATGCAACGTTACATCGTATTTTTCCAGATATTTTGATCTCATTTAATTTATAAAAAAATATAATGCTCTTTACCTTATAGTTTTTTAAAAATTTAAGATATATGTCAAAAATCGGGGTATGCTTATTATTTTCCTCCAGGAATATATTATATCGAACATAATTAAAAAGTTAAGGTATATTTTTCTTTATCAATATCCAAACTAATTAGGTTATTACATATTTTCAAAATGATTCGATTTGTAGTAGTGATGCAAATTCAAGTTGAAAAAATAGGTACGTTGGCAGCAGTCACCCTCACCCTAAATATTATTAAAAATATTTCGTTGCATAGCATTTGTTTTAATTACTCCATATCTATGTGACGTGGATAAATATTTTTTTGATGTGCTTGAATATTGCATAAAATCAAAGTGAATGTTCTTGACATTTTTTTTTCATTTCAAGTCAGGGGGCAAGTCTGGTCCAACCGGCGAAATCAAAACACTCGTGATTACCCATATCATGGCTATAATTATCACTATGGCATCTAAAGATATTATAGAACTCCATATAATAATTATATCCATGATATAGGTTATCGTGAGGGTTTTGATTTCGCAGGGTGGGCTAGACTTGCCCCCCAGGTTTATTCATAAAACAACAAATAAAAAAAACAACAAATATTTGGGTTACCGATAATTTAAATTACGTATAAATCCTGTTGTGACGCTGATAATGATGGCAGCCATTGATAAAGCAGCATGGAGAATATTCTTGGAGGCAGCAAGGACCCATCAAGAGTTGTGAGGCTGAGGATGATGATGATGTACATTAATATGAAGGTAGCACCCAACGATAGAGCAGTATGGAAAAGATTCTTGGAGGCAGCTAGGACCCATAGAGGGTTGTGACGCTATGAATGATGATGGTGAATACATACAAATATACATACATAAAATCACGCCATGTCCCTTGCGTAGTAGGCAAAGAGAACCGAACGCCATATTGTTTACATGGTCGTGCCATCCTTTTCTTGGGGGACCCCAACCTCTTATTCTATTCCTGTCCGCCTTGTATATGTTTACTTCGTCAGGAGGTCCTCATTCATTCTTTCCGTGTGGCCAAACCATCTCTATGCGTTAACTTTAATTCTATTAATTACACATTTATTCATCTTACATTATTTCTTTATGTCTTCGTTACGTACCCTGTCATACATCGTTCTATTACAAATGATGGTGAACCTCATTAAATAGTAAATTTTATGCACCTACTCAGTTATTTATGACTCCCGAATGCTTAATAAAGGAATGAAAGGTAAGAGCCAACACTTTTGAGTCATTTTGAAGATCTTATGCCAACACACCCGCCCATAGATTGACCAATTCACGTATTGTGGCATTTTTTAATAATGAAAAATGTGATTCATATGTTTAAGAAGCGTTTTATATGTGTATGGTGAATCGGTTTGATATTCACGTATGAAAATCCTTCCATCGGGTAACTAATATATATTTACAATTATGTATATATATATATATATATATATATATATATATATATATATATATATATATATATATATATATATATATATATGTGTTATCGATTAAAGAATATTGTGTATTCACTTTAAAAAAAAAAGTAGTTCTGTAGGCTTACCTATTGAAGTATGATGACCTTCAGTAACTTAAGTTTTTATTAACTCATTTTTTTTTCTTCTACAAACACCAACTAAAAACAATATTTTTTGCAAATAGCACAAACGTAGAAGATAATATTTGCTTTCCTTCTGTTCCTATTAGATTTTCAGTTTATATAATATTAGTGTGTCCATACAAAACGACAAAACAAATTTAACGACAAAATAAATGTTTATTTTGGTTTCAACATCTGTTGTAATAAGAGATGATATTAAATTTGTTTTGACTAAAATAATAGTTCGGGGCTTATGTATTATGTATTGTTGGACATATTCTAAAGTCACAATCATATTTGTTTTGTAATTTCACTTCAATCATATGTATAACCTGTTCATATATAGGTATTCGGGAACATAAAGTATCCGGGAACCTTTTTCATTACGTATAGTGAATTGGCACAATTCAATTAAATATAATTAATTATATTCCTCCTCACTACTCCAAGGCGATGTAGCGAGTAATGAATTCACAATTTTAAGTTTATATTTATATTGCAGATTATTAACAAGTATCATGCTGAGATTATATTTTGAAATTTTCATCACTATGTATCTGTGTGTGTGCTGTGTACTATGTGCTATTTACTATGTACGGCGTGTTTATTCTATTTTTCGATTATAGACTGATATATTTTGCAAATTCGTATGTAAAATACTCGCTTTGACCCTCTTAGATTTTGAAGGATATCTGTTCAGTGCTTCTCAATTTTATCAACTGTCAAATATTTCAAAGTGACCCCAAACTCAGTAATTCACTTCTTTTGGACGAATTCCGACTTCCTGAGGATGAATCGGTCGCATCAAATAATTAATTCGCGGTTATAATAAAGTGAATTCTTGGAATGTTCATTATTTGTGAAAATGATTTTAATTTAGAAAGTAAGTAAGAATTGTCCAACTACCTATTTATTTATTTATCCTACATACAATATTTATAATGACAACAACACGTAGATAACTGCTGCCCAACTAGGAAACCCTGTTCTAGGGCTAGCAGTTTACAATTTTTAGTGACTTAGTAAGAAATTATGAACCAGGTGATTGTTCCCAGTAGCGTCTAGAACCAGCTCTTCTTTTCTGCATTCTTAGGTTAGGTTTAAGTTTGTTTATAATAATAATAGCGACTCTAGCGAGTTGCTTTATAAATTGAATTATAAATTATTATAAATAAAATTTTTAAATTTAATAAAAAATTTCACAGCTCATTTGACTTAATACTACGACATCTCAACCAATCAGAGAGCCAACCGGAAACAGAATGCGAAAGGGTAAATGCGGATTTTAGACTCTTGTATTGTTCCGGTTCCACATTAAATAGGCACACAATCTCAGTAGGTGTTCCACCTCAACAAACATCATAGGAGTTAAAGCTCACACAAAATAGATAATTTTTTATTATTATCAAGTAGGTAATTATTATTGATGCTAAGGAAATATGCATTAAAGAGTAAATACAGACGAGGATTTACCGAATTCGAAAGCTTAAATTACTATTGTGTCTTAATTGCGAATCGAAACCGGAACCCATTGCGCATGAGTCATACAATTAAAATGAACATAATACCGAGTAGTCAAAATCAAGTCATAAGTTGTCAGACAGGTATATAAATCAGAGGTACTTTTTGTGACTAATTATTTTGTGATGTCAACTGGCGCCATCTACCGTCAACAGTTGGAAACAAAACACTTTGTGGAGCACTTAGGCTGTTTATCAAATATTTGTTGAACGTTCGAGCCTACGAAACAAATTTTGTGTTGTTGATTCGGAAGTTAATGGATGTTTGCTAACACAGCCCTTTGTCAAATTTCAACTCTACTAAATGTGTATGGGAAGACGATATCGACATGGGACAGGTCGCCACAGACGGTTGTCGCACATTCAAATTCGATTATCTGTTGTTTTAATACGACTAATAATGCAAGCGATGATTTTATTGCCGAAAAGCTATATCGCACCTTTATTTTCATTGTGACACTAAACAAAAAAAAAATATTTTTCAGAATCTTCTATATAATACGCTCTTCAATCCTAATTCACCGCAGTTAACTATCCCCATTCACAACACTGAATTTTTCAGCTCTTCCTTTGAAGTGCGTTCAGCAAGACTCTGGAATAATTTGAGTCCTGATATTACTTAATCAAACTCGCTATCCGTTTTCAAGAAAAGACTAAAGCAGGGATGTCTCTCCGAAAATACCTGATCCCTCTCCTTTTCCTCCCTTCCCTTTGCTACGTATTATTTATCCCTAAACACCCGATCTCGATTTCCTCTTCTTGTTGATGGGCACCCGGAATTCTGAAACGGAGACCACGGAATATATAAAAATGGAATAGGCCGGCCTCAGAAAAGGTTGGCAGATGATGTTGTCCCCGTCGCTGGAAAACAGATCCAAAAAGCAAAAAAAAAACAATGGAAGTACCTACTTAGAAGAGGTCTTTGTCCAGCAATGTAAAGATAGCTGAAGGAAGAAGACCTGCAATTTGTAGGCATTTAGTAAATCCTGCAAAAAATGTACAAATCATTTGTCGGCGAACTGTTCCAGTAACGAAGCGGCGCTAAAAGCTTCGTCCCATTTTATTTTTATTGTGGGGAAACAAATACTGGATTTCACTTAAAAATCACAGGAATACTTACTTCTCTGGATTCTTACTTCACTCATTTTATTATTGTATCCTATATCTCTCTCTTCTTCCTCATTCAAATCCAAGATAGGATCTGTCTCTGACGTAAAAACAGTCTACACAGATAAATAGCCAAATCTAAAAACCAAGATCTTGCATATACATCTCACAAATGGAGATATTAATTATATTGGTTGATTTTTTATATACTCTTGCTAGGCACCAGCTTAGGATAGTACCTTCCTACTTTCACTTCCAAAATAACATTTCACATGGCAAGTTCATCGATGAGGTTCACCAACTAATCTGCATGTTACCTTTTCAGGTGAGAAAACTGTGTGGGATATACGCACGTGTCGTGCTTTCCATTATAAAGTATTGCACACCCGCACGCATGTCGCTGGTTACCACACATTGTGAGATATGCCGTGTTGTGTACGTGAGCTAGGTAAGACTATGTCTTATTCTGATTCGTTTGAGTATTCGAAAACGTCTAAATCAATGGGGGACCGTGGATAAAAGGATATTATCCGCGCGGTGTGACGTAATGAGTCCCGTATAAATGCAGTCAACTTTTTGACATTTCTCATATACTAAAATTCAGACGGATATATTTAGACGAATCATAATAGGACATAATATATACTTTGTTGTTTAATTTTTTGTTGTGTGTATTAGAATAATGTTTTGTATAGCTGTAGTTTTATTTAAATATATAAAATAAAAAAGATGGTGCGTATGTTTAGATAGCTATATATTTTTCCTTGATATTTTTTTTAATTACCTACATAATATATTTCATACCTATTGAGACATAAAAATTAATATTCATATGTAGGTATATAAATATTCTTTAATAATTGTTCGTTGCAAAAGAATACGATATCGAATCAAAAATGCCATACAGAAAAAAACATACCTATAATAAAAATTATAAAAAATAATTTTAACAAAAAATCTTTAAAAACAGCATCTTAATTTATTTAAAAAATCTTCTGTTTCTCGATTCTTTTGACGCTTTTTTCTATAATCTGATAGTTCGCAGACTTCATCGAGTGTCAAAGCAGTGCAATAAATCCTAATTAAGATGAATCTTGTCCCAGTTTCTCAACCAACAAACACATGAGAAGTCGATACCTAATGTATCCATCTTGTGTTGTGTATAATTATTTTGACTTTTACTAATTGAATCTCGAACTTGCATCCCTTTTGTAGGAGAACGACACCGCAACGACAAAGCCAAGCGTCAGCTGCTCTTGTTGCGTCATCCATTCACTAAAATACAGAGACGGATGCAACAGTAGAAAAATATGAGCAAATAACTAGTAACAATATTTTCAAATAAATATAGGTAGGTAAGTACATAGGTTCCAGAACACTACCTTGATGGTCTCCATGAGGTATCTTATTTTATCTTCGATGTATGATATAAGTGTAATGATGATGATGTTACGTCGTTTTACTATAGAAATAGCTAGAATTTAGTTTTATTGAAAGTTTTTCTTTCTGCGTCTTTTGACTCCCTCCTTTCTTTCCTATCACTCTATATATTTAGCATTTTTAGAAATCTATACTATTTACACGTATGTAGATCAATGAAAAACATTATGTGGAAGTTAGTCATGCATGACATTATTTCTTTCTAATCTTATTCTTTTTAATAAACCTATTGGTCTTTAATACATAAACTATGATTCATGAGATGATGAAGTCCAACTGTCCTTCGATCTTTTAGGTGGTCTTCCAGGCGGACATGTCCAGATGGAATCTTATTAGGTGCAGTGTATGCAAATCTGTCATCCTAGTTCCTTGAAATTATACTCTCCATAAATAAATAAAATTAAGTAAATACATAAATTGTAATGGGTCGGTGGCAGAGCGGTCAGCGTTATGACTTAGTAATCCCGAGATGACGAGTTCGAAACCCACCTTCCCTCGACCCATGTATGCTTAATTTAGGTAATATGTTAAGAAGTACTTGTTGAATAATAATAATCATTTTTTTATAGCCCCGTTTTATGGTAAAGACCATTCCAAGGACGCTTTTGCTTTTATTTGTTGGCTCTGCGAAACAAGGAAGTATTAAGCATTTTATTACTGATTCAGTGTAGCCGACATCGCGCTTGGCGTGGAGATCGAAGAACTGGAAGTACTTTCAATGTATGATGAAGCTCGCTGTTGAATCGCCTGTTACCGAGCACTGTTGTGACAGGAGACCCTCGCCATGAATGATGTCCCTCCACGTTTGTGGTTGGACTCTTAAGGGTAGTGGTATGAAATATGTATGCTTGATAGTAGTTCCATGTTTCGTCCGATGATCAGTCGCTCTGGGAACAAATAGGGCTACCCAATGGAGTAGGGTAGGAGACTGCAAAATTCTATCTAAAGGCCCCAAAACTTTGCTCTTCACGCTCTTCAGAAGACAGATTTATTTCACTATGAACAAGGACATATTCATAAAAAATGGCAACTGGCTTCGAAGCTTGTTGATAGCGAATATTAACCAGTATTGTTCCTAGTTATATATATATTTGTTCTATAAACTATTATCCTCCAGTTCAGTCCTTAGTTCAGCCAACAACTGTGAGACGCAGTACCTACATTCACATGTAGGTATGTATGTATGTAAGAACAGTAGCGCGCACATGACACGACTTTGAAGATGGTATTTTTTAATGTTCAACAAAGTGGAAACATATTTTATGTCACCTTACTGACATCTGTGGTTAATCACATGAATGTCTTCACACGTCTTCCAACGACAGTGTGAGCTCGCCTTTACCCTTGAAAAGGGGTCGAATAATTTCGCTTCAAGAGCCACCACGAAAAAAAATGTAACTATCCTAATGAACCCCTTTACATCAATGAAATGCAAGTTTGTTCATGGCAAGTATCATCTTAAGAGCAATACCCCTCTTAACAAAATCTAAAGAGAGTTTTTTTTAATTATAAAATAACTGATTTTAGGTAATATAACCCTAATCAACTCACAGTATTGACTTTGAAAGTCGAAACGATCGTCGTTGAAAATATATAAAACAAAAATTTCAACAGGATATACTTAAATATAAAAATTCGTCTTCATTCCAACTAATTATTTATTTATTTGTTACTTACAGTAGGTACCTACCTACATATAATTTGTAGCTACACACGGTAATTTTTTCCAACCAATCAGGGGGGGGGTGCATGTTTGGTCAATCGTTGGAATCAAAACCCTCATGATAACCCAAATCATGGATATAATTATGTTATTGAGTTCTATAGTATATTAAGATATCAAAAAACTCCATAAGATAATTATATTGAGTTTTGATTTCACAGTTTAACGGGATTTGCCCCCCAGAATTGATGTTAAATACTTCTACAATACAGTGTGTAAAATATATTAAAATATTATATTAAATTACTTTCTGTCTTAAGACTACATCATGTGGTTTCAAGATCTTTGTCATTTTCCATCATTACATCTTTTCATTGAGGTAATTAAGATCAAATAGTGCAAACTGTAACAGAATTGATAAAGGTCTATGAACCGGCTTATAATATACTCAGTTTCAATAATATTTCCTCAGTCATACATATTAAGTAGTTCAAAGTATGGATATTCTTCAATTAAGTAGATTCATAAAACTGTGTACCTATATAGTTCATATGTTTTGAAGACCCAACAATTAAGAAAGAGCACCATTGAAATAATCTTAATTGTACCTATCATGGAAGAATTTTTAAAAGTAAAAAGTATTTTCTATTTTACGAAATGAAAATACTAATATCGTTGGTTGTTTACCAATGATTCTCTTTGGTACAAGGTTAATATGAATAACATATGTTTGAAATTATTTGTAAAGCTTTGAGTATTACGCTCGGTATGATGTATATATTAAATTTTACAAATATAGACGTCAACTTATTAACTTTTCTAATTAGCCCCAAGTTTCAGACATACAGATAATATCGTAATGACAAACAATTGCTTGATGCATTTTATTGTATTACACACAATAACATGTTATTTATATAAATTTTTGGTGACTGATCCACAATGACCTGCATTCTAAAATCAGCGACCTTACTTTCGAAACTTTAAGCGAAATCTCTATTATACATAATATGCGTGCCTACATTCAAATTACTGGTACGATTAAGACATACCAAAACCCTTATCATAACTTACATCCATACCTTACATAAAAGTGACGTCAATAAACTCGCCCTTCTTCGCGCGCGAGTAGGCTACCTTCTTCAGTAACCATACTCAGCTATCACCGTGTGCATCTTCATTGTAAAACTCTACATTATAATTCGGCGCCGTGCGCATATACCCTGTTAAATACGTTCAAGGAATTTGCACGTACCTACATATTATTGACAAGTGTAGTGAAGCATTGTTGAACTTGTGAGGTTAAGGAACGAAGAACTATGCGAAAGAGAGAAGAAAGAAGAGAGCTGGTACAGTAAGTCCACTCCCTTCAAAACTTTTCTCTGTTTCTTCTGCCGATATGGCACGCTCATGATGTATGTATAGGTGCAGGGTGGAACAGTCCTGAATTCCATACATTGCAAACAATGAGATACAACCAGGCCGTCGCTTCCTCAGAATTCCATCAAGATGGAGGGAAAACTGGAATTCAGCTTCTCCATGTACACAACCATCTACAAAAACAGAATTAAGACCTTCAATTAGAAAAAAAATAGATTTTCTAATAATGCTTTTAAAAATAAAAACAGATAATTTCACTTCATTATGTTGAAAATCTGCTACCCAATTAAGTAACAGATTAGTTCTACTCCGATCTGCTGAACTTACTTTACTATCTATTTCAATTCTTAATACTGAATTTTTATGTTGTTTTTTTGAAGTACATTCAGCAAGGTTATGGAATTGTCTAAGTCCTGGTTTTGAAAACCTGCTACCCAATTAAGTAACAGATTAGTTCTACTCCGATCCGCTGAACTTACTTTACTATCTATTTCAATTCTTAATACTGAATTTTTATGTTGTTTTTTTGAAGTACATTCAGCAAGGTTATGGAATTGTCTAAGTCCTGGTTTTGAAAACCTGCTACCCAATTAAGTAACAGATTAGTTCTACTCCGATCTGCTGAACTTACTTTACTATCTATTTCAATTCTTAATACTGAATTTTTATGTTGTTTTTTTTTAAGTACATTCAGCAAGGTTATGGAATTGTCTAAGTCCTGGTTTTGAAAACCTGCTACCCAATTAAGTAACAGATTAGTTCTACTCCGATCCGCTGAACTTACTTTACTGATACTGAATTTTAAGTACATTCAGCAAGGCTATGGAATAGTCTAATTCCTGATATTACGTCGGCTATATCATTTAACATGTTCAAATAAAGGCTAAAGCTAAAATATCTATCTGATAATACCTGATTTCTTCTTCCTCTCTTCCTCATCTTCTTATCCTTCTGTTTTCCAATCATTACTATGAACTTTTATTATATTCAAGCTTTTTTTGCTTTTCTTCTGATATCTTTGCTATCTTCATTATACATAGGTACCTATACATTTTTTTTATTTTTGTCATGTCATAACCTTATTGTCATAATAAACATTGTATTGTATAATATCATCAATTCTGGTTGGTTGGAAGAAATTACCGTTTTGCAATAAACCCGCCAGTGTACAAATGATGTGTGCAAGAAGATAAATAAATAAAATGAATATTAGTATGTAGGTACCTGTTCCAGAGTGGTAACTGATTGATAAGTTAAGTTTACTAATTATAAAAAAATATGTCTTACATATACTTACGGCCTTCTATTTGAAGTAGACAATGGTTTTGATCTCGTTTTTAAAAATACAATAACAAAGCGTTTTAAAAT
Organism: Molanna angustata; assembly: GCA_963576475.1. Classification (NCBI taxonomy): domain Eukaryota; kingdom Metazoa; phylum Arthropoda; class Insecta; order Trichoptera; family Molannidae; genus Molanna; species Molanna angustata. The sequence continues at coordinate 4,073,081 of OY754974.1, read as the reverse complement.
TCTATAGACAACTATTTTTTATTAACATTTCATGTTATATTTACGCACACATAGGCTAATAGTAGGATATGCTTCAGCATCCGTCTGTCATCCATTTGTGCCGACCAAAAATGTTTCTTGAATAATATTTGTATAATATCTTATTTCACCACATTTTTTCTTCCGCCATATCCTCGTGTCTTCTACTGCCCTAACAAATGTATTTAAGTGTTCTTCGCTACTTAACTACACGTTTTTTGCTGTGTTTGTGTATCTCTCTATGGGTGCGTATTTGTTGGCAACGGTGTGTGACTTGTAACCCAATATGTTCCCATGTATGATTTTGATTAAAACGACGGAAAAATATGAGAGACTGATTCAGGGGCTATTCGTGTAATAATCATTTATCCGTACAGTCTCAGACCGACCTCCGGAACATACAAAGAAATAATTTATTCTCAAATAAATAGAAGCGAGGAATATTGTAAATCAGTCGTAAGTAATGAAATCACAAGAGCTAGAACAGGAGTATTGGATGTCATTGAAAGAGTTGCAACATTAAAATATCGTTGGGCAGCAGATGATAAATGAACAAAACACCTCATCTTAGGATTAATGAAAGAAACACCCGATGATCCAATAGATATTAAGATATGCGCGAGTTGAATATGGATACGTGTAGCTTAAGTGCCGGTCGACTTTGAGAGGGATGATTAGAAAAATATTTTTTAAAGCGCCTTTTATTCTAGATCATTCCAAGGGCGCTGATATTATGGTCTTATGTTTCTCTACAAAATAAATCTGTTTTCAGTCCTTTTGAGAAAGTTTTCTTGCTTTGAACACTGCGTTCATCTCATCAGCAATGGCGCCAAAGCCCGGTGTGGGCCTTGGCCTCCATCCCCCCCTGTCGACAGCAAGTCTCCCCCAATTGTTCTGTCCGATCGCTCTTATATCGCCCTCGATGTTGTCCAGCCATCTTATCCTAGGTCTCCCTCTGCTTCTTCTTCCTTCGGGGCAGGTGTTGTCCAATATTTTCTTTGGGAGCCGGCTATCCTTTATTCTACAAACGTGTCCGAGCCAACGCAGACTTGTATTTTGATGTATTGGACAACGTTTGGTTCGCCATTCATTATTTCTAGCTCATGGTTAAAGGAGGTTAGACAGGGTGAAGAACGTCCATATCCGTGGCAGTTTCAAAGTCGCGCCAATCATTGAAAAACTGACCGAAAATAGACTGAGGTGGTATGGACACGTTATGAGACTGGCACCGGATAATATGATAAAAATAACGATGGACATAGAGGTGGGACCTAGAAGACCATGTAGACCATTGACCACTTGGATGTCCACAATAACCAGATCTCAAGATGGCAAGGCTTCGTTCGGAGAACGTGAAGGACAGAAGGAGTTGGAGGATGAGGACTAAGAGAGCCGACCCAAAGTAAATGGGACGAAGGCTAGGGCGAAAAAGAAGATGGTTAAACCGAATCTTCCAAGATCCTCCTTCACAGGTTGGGCCAAATATTTTCCTTTCGAACACCAACAGTGCATTTTCGTACAACAATGCAATGCATCTGCGTTCATCTGGAGGTAATCTATTCCACTCTATAGTACCTTTCACACCAAACCATCAATCATAATATCATTGATCATAACTGTTAAAATTCCCAAAAAAAAATGTTTAGGTACATGAAACTGATGCTGGGCGTAAATCACCTGTTAATTAATTATTCAGTCATTGTTGGTCTATCTACTCTTGATAAAATTAAATAAAAAATAAGCCGCCTTGATGGCTCTGTCCAACTCTTTTAGGGAGTTGTTACTATGGCACGACCATGTGAACGAAATTTTGAAAGACGGAAATGTTAGAAGTGTGAGCAATAGACGAGCATGTATGAGACGATGCATGAATGTGGACGAAGCGAGGGATGCATGCCAGGATAGAAAAATGTGGCGTTCGGTTCTCTCTGCCTACCCCGCAAGGGACATGGCGTGATGGTATGTATGTATGTATGTACTATGTGATCCAGACGACATGAGTGATTTATAGTTGAAGATTTTGTTTTAGTGGACTTCAACAGCCTGATGAGAAAAATAAAACTTCAAATGGTACTAGTCATGAAGACTTTGGAATTCAATTTTGAATTCCTGCCATTTTCGGATACTCGACGTACACTCGTCGGATCCTTGACGTACACTGGTCGGTTCCTTGACGTACCTGTGATCCGACCTTAAAATTGAGGGGACGATGATGTGTTTGTATTGGGATGTACATATCAATAATTCATAAGAAACAAACACACAGACAAGATACATTTTATTTTCATCCATCTTTAGTCGCTACTGTTAAATAATTCATCGCATCACATGGACCAGAAAGGAACATTCATTTCCACTTATTAAGTTCTGACTGAAATTTCCCCAACGATCTATTTATTAACAAACTGTGATGAAATCGAGGGATATTTATTTTGCGTTGTATCGAATGAATGGCAGACTGGGAATGTAAATAAAAATAGCTTTGTGCTATGACACATCCCAAGTAGGTTATAAAAATAAGGTACTGCCTCCCTGACCAGCTGGATAGCCTAGAATTTTTTTGAACCTTACCTACAAAAGTTTGGTAAAAATAGGTTGGTTAGGTTTGTTTGCAGTTATAATTGCGACTGGCGTGAGCCAGTTGCATTATGTATTAAAAAAAGCAACTAAAATATTAAAATAATATAATAACTAAATTGGTGTTGGTCAAATAATTTTTAACCAGCTGGCTAGTTAGGGAGGCAGTACCTAAAATTAAATATAATAACCGTTTTGGCATGTGAATTTTGCCCTTAACCACTATATTTTGAGTCACTTTGCGACATGTTTCAGCAGTCATGTCGCATAGTGACTCAAAATATAGTGGTTTAGGGCAAAATTCACATGCCAAAACGGTTAATATGAACAACCACAAAATATCCGCCGAGTATTTAAACTATATTAAATATAATAGTTGCATGTAGTATATGAGATCCAACTGTCGATAGCGATAGTATGTATAGTACGAAGAAATTTCCAATTTTTTTCCTTACTTTATCAGACACTTAAGAACCCCCCTCACACCTTAGTACCTCAAGAAGAAATTTGCCCATCTTTCATCTCATGGCCTAAATTTACGGTCTCAAAACCAAAGTACACTCTCAATACCAATACACCATACATCCTCCTACACTCATCATCGTCAGCCTGTGTTTGCCCACTGCAGGACATAGGCCTCCCCTCTCCTTCTCCACTCCTCCCGTTCCTGTGCGACTCCCATCCACTGTGGTCCAACAAATATTTTTATGTCGTCCATCCATCTATTAGGTGGTCGCCCTTGTGGTCTCTTATCGCCTCTCGGTCTCCACTCCACCAGTCTTTTAGTCCATCTATTATCGGTCATTCTTGATAGGTGTCCTGCCCATCTCAACTTCTGCATGGCTATTCTCTCAACCACATCGGACAGTTTGGTCTGACTGCGTATCCAGTCATTTCTCTTCCTGTCTTCTAGTTTTATTGCCAACATTATTCTTTCCATCTTCCTTTGTGCTATACGCAACTCGTTCAAAATACTACATATATGCAGCCCGGCTGTGGAACCAATTACCCAATGGTATAAGAGAAGCTCCTAGCTTAATGTACTTCAAGAAGTTTCTGAAGTCACACTTCTTATCCTCATACCTATAGTTCCTTTATTATCCTTCATCCCTTCCCAACCCATCCTTTTCCTATTTTTGGATATTATCATCAGTATTTTAATTTATGTTTATTAAATAAAATTTTGCATTTTTGTATAATTTACTTCTTCTTTCTTATTGTCATGTATACCTATTAGTTTTTTTTTGTTATATGTATTTTCGTACTTGCTTGTACTATTGTATTTACTAGTGTGGTTGACTGGTAGAAATTTCCTACGGGTAATAAGTCCGTCACATTACATACCTATGTGATTTGTTTTGCAGAATAAAAGAGTTTAATTATTATTATTAGTACCAAAGAAGAATACCTACCAAACTATAATAAACCCATAAATCCAAATTATTGAATATTTTAAGATACCTATCTACTGCCTACTGGCAAGTCTAAAGAAATTGTCATTTTGAAAAATTAGCCGCTTGCTCAGAATGTAAGGAAGTGTTATTATTATTGTTATCGTTATAATTTAAGAGTCTGTCGTAGACTAAATAGTGAATTATGTAAATATTTTCCCCAGAACACTCAACAGACACATCTTTCAAATAAAAAAAGTCTGTTATTAGAACTTTTTATTATTGCATATGCGCAAGGGATCATGCAAGGGATCATTTTTATTATTGCATATGCGCAAGGGATCATGCAAGGGATCATGCAAGGGATCATTTTTATTATTGCATATGCGCAAGGGATCAAGCATGCGAGGGATCTCATTAAAAAGACATAATTGGTGAACGTTGTGCAAGCGTAAACCAGCCGATGACAGGTCGTAAGCCCTGTAGGTGCCTTGATTTCCCGGTTCTCCTACAGTAAATATTCCAACTTCGTCTCTATTGAGATAATTAAAAAATCTGTTAAAAAAATCATTCTATGGAATAGATTTTTCAAAATTAGAATTTGTTACATTATTTTTAAATTTATTATTGTAAATTTAAAAATAAACTATTAGGTCTACTCAGTATTATGTTTGCTTTAAACGAAAGAGAATAGGAAAACCTAGTAAACCATTAATTCTACTGAATAGATTTTTACTTCAAACGAAAGAGAATAGGAAAACCTTTGAAACCATTCGGTCTACTCAGTAGATTTTTACTTTAAACGAAAGAGAAAAGGAAAACTAAATAAATCATTAGGTCTAATGAGTAGATTTTTACTTTCAACGAAACAGAATAGGAAAACCTACGAAACCATTAGGTCTACTGAGTAGATTTTTACTTTAAACGAAAGAGAATATGGAAAGATATCGAGTTTTTTAATTTTATTATTTTTGAATTTACCCTTCATGCTATTCAAATAAACACTAAATTTACAACAACGAAAAAAATATTGTATATCATGGATTTTGTAATATTGGTTCTTGTTTCTTTTATTGTTTATTGTTTATTGTTATATTATAAAACATAGGCTTGAGATAAGCGCTTGTTCTCGTCAATTGCATTATCAAAAAATAGATATTATCAGCATATATCAAAATACATTATATCACGAGAAATTATCAAAATACATCACAATGTCACAAATACATCAGCAGAAAAGGAAAAAAAAACATGACATATAAAATTAAATGAAATTAACAATTAATCGACGCCAATCGGAATGTAAAGAGTTTCGATTGGCATCTTGTCAAAAACACAATAAAAGTAAACAACATTATCAGAAGGCAGTGAATGGGCAAAGCTATTCATACATTTCATAATAAAATATTATAAACACAAAATATATTAAAGTCGTCCTGATGACGCTTGAGTAAATTTACTTTTCACAATTGAGTAAAGAATTAATCGACGCCAATCGGAATGTAAAGAGTTTCGATTGGCATCTTGTGAAAGACATAATAAAAAGTAAACAACATTATCAGAAGGCAGTGAATGGGCAAAGCTATACATACATTTCATAATAAAATAATACAAACACAAAATATATTAAAGTCGTCCTGATGACGCTTGAGCAAATTCACTCCCATGGCTTACTATCTTCCAAATATTCTGATATATTATAATAGGCTTTCTTAAGAAGCTTTTGTTTAACATAATTCTTGAATTTTGAAAATGATAACTCAACCACGTCACTTGTTAATTTATTATAAAAACGTACGGTCTGACCTATGAATGATTTATTAACTTTATGTAGCCTAGTAGTGGGAACAATGAGTTTATTCCTACTTCTGGTATTATAATTATGATTATCATAATTTTTTTTATACACTTTTAAGTTTTTATGTGCATACATAATGTTTTCGTAAATATATTGGCAAGGCAAAGTCATTATATTGATTTCTTTAAATTTACTTTTAAGAGAATCTCTAGGACTCATATTGTAAACCGCGCGGACAGCCCTCTTCTGCAACACAAATATAGTATCTATATCTGCAGCACTTCCCCACAGCAATATGCCATATGACATAACACTATGGAAGTAGCTGAAGTATACCAGTCTTGCAGTATCTACGTCCGTGATAAGACGTATCTTTTTGACCGCGTACGCCGCAGAACTAAGTCTCCTCGACAATTTACTTATATGGAGACCCCATTGAAGTTTTTTATCTAATGTCATTCCTAAAAAAACAGTGTTATCGACAAGTTCCAGATTTTCATTCTTAACCACTACATTAGCTCCAACTTCCTTAACATTTGGTAAAACAAATCTTATACATTTGGTCTTTTTTTGGTTAGGTAATAAGTTGTTAATATTAAACCAGTCAACTATTTTAGATAATGTGTTGTTCACATCGTCAAAATCAGTCATTTTTCTTTTTAATTTAAATAAAAGTGATGTGTCATCTGCAAACAATACAATCTCTTGGTCATCCTTCATTAATTGAGGAAGATCATTTATATATATAAGAAATAAGAATGGACCCAAAATTGAACCTTGAGGTACACCCATAGTAACTAAAGATCCCGGAGAAAGATTTCCGTTCACGTTAACTTGTTGTTTTCGATCACACAAGTAAGATGCGAGAAGATCTAGTGCAACACCTCCGATGCCGTAGTGACTTAATTTCTTAATAAGTGTTTCATGGTGTACGCAGTCAAACGCCTTAGACAAATCACAAAAGACTCCCAATGCATCATGTGATTCCTCCCAGGCCCCGAAGATATGCGACACCAAGTTAACACTGGCGTCAGTCGTTGAGCGACCTCTCGTGAAACCAAATTGTTTATTATGTAGTAGATTATTTTTATGAAAATGACTTTGTAACTGTGCAAGTATAATCCTTTCAAAGATTTTACTAAAGGTCGGTAGCACTGATATTGGTCTAAAGTTTGTTGGGTCAGAACTACTACCCGATTTGAAAAGTGGAGTTATTTTACTCAATTTCATTAGGTTTGGGAACACACCACACTCAACACATTTATTAAATATCAAAGCTAGTTCAGGCGCAATAATGTCAATTATAGGTTTGATAATGTTTACAGAGATGTCCCAGAGATCCGAAGTCTTTTTTACTTTTATAAGTTTAAAGGATTTTACAATATCAGTACTACTGACATGTTTAAAATAAAATTGTTCATTACATGCTGGTACATTATTCTTCAACAATGTTTCTGCCATAACATGCGATGAATTTAATGACTTTGTTGTAGAAACCGGAATGTCAGTAAAGAACGTTTCAAAAGCTTTGGCTACGACATCGTTTTGAGTAATGCTAACATTTCCTATTTTTAAGTTAAATTCGTTTTTGTTATCATTTTTAACAGTTCCAGTCTCACAATTTATTATATTCCAAGTAGCTTTTATTTTATCATTACTTTTTGCAATTTAATTTCTCAGGTAACGAGATTTAGCTTCCAAGCAGACTTTTTTAAAGATTTTGGAATACTTTTTAACTTTATTATTAAACTTTTCACTAAAATTATATTGTTTCTCACTATAAAGTTCGTATAGTTTTAATCTACTTTTATGTATTCCCGCTGTTGCCCATTCACTAAATGTTGCTTTGTCGGATACTGTAATCGTTTTGGATGTAAATATTGAATTAAACACATTATTAAATTTAGCAAAAAACATATTATATAAATAGTTTGGGTTATTATCACCATAAGAAATAGGTAATTCAGAAATAAGGGCCGTTTTTATTTTTTCCACTCGACCAACAGTCACTGGTACAAAGGTACATAATTCTTCTTTTTTTACTTGTTTTACAATGTGTTTCAATCTTGACCATTTCTCCAAGGTGATCAGATGTAATGTTACTAATTACACTCTTATTTATGATACGTACATCTGTAAATATATTGTCTATACATGTAGCTGTAGTTTCCGTTATTCTAGTAGGTTTTAGGTTAAATGAGTTAAACAAATTAGTTATCCTATCGCTTAATGAGTTTTCCATCAATAAATCAATATTAAAATCTCCACATGCTATGATTTGTTTATTGGATTTCGATAATTTATATAAAATTTCTTCCATAACGTCTTCAAAATTAGAATATTTAGCACATGGTGGGCTGTAGATGCATATAATTATTAACTGCTCTAATTCTACACAGGCTAGTTCAATTTCTCTTTCAACAGAATGATTAACAATATCGATTCGATCCTTAAATGTAATTTGTTTATTCAACAGTATCATTGAGCCACCCCTTATGAAATTTACTCGGCAGTAAGAACTACCAATTTTGTGATTACTGAAATTAAATATGAGTTCATGGTGCTTTAGCCAATGTTCAGTAATGCAAATTATGTCAATATTATTTGAACTCATGAATAATTCCAACTCCAACACCTTATTTTCTAAACCTTCGATATTCTGATTTAACAAAGTGATAATTTTATTAGAATTAGTACGTTTCTTTTTTTCACTATTTAAAAAATGCATGCTAGAGACCTCCTCTAATGTCTTATGAACTAGTTTAAATTATTCGAAACAGTCTGATTGGCCGAGTTCTTGGCTATCAGGTCATTGGACAAACTATAAACAATAGGTTCAGCCCCATTTATGTAGCTCCTGCCTTTCCATGGCTGTTTCATGTGTCTCACATTGAATAATAATGTTCGTTACATTTTCTACAGTACATGTTGTGCATCTTAAACTAAATAATATTTTATCTAATAATGATGTAGTTCTGTCATTTAATTCTATCATTTTTCCATGTTTAAGGTTTATAGTTGCGTCAAATAGTTTGCTGTTGGTTCTGTAGATTTTTTCATTCATCCTCTCGTTTCCCACATATTGGATAGTAGATATATATAGTTTTATTTTTTTTTCTTTCGTCCTTTTAATGAGGTTTTCTGTTGCCATAATTCTCTTATCAAATCGATCCTTGCTTCCTCCTCCGATCAGCAAGATAGCGTCTCCTTCTTTTCCAAGCATAATAGTCTCATTTAAATCATTCAAGAGGTGGTCAAATTTTGCATATGGTTTACTGACACAGGAGACATCATATTCAATATTGTTGAATAATTTCACTCCTAACCCCTTGCTGTATTCGTCTCCTATTATGAATAGTTGTGGCTTATTCGAGTCGGTTTGTTTTCTTTTAGCATTGTACATTTGGTAGTTTTAGTGGCTGTTAAATTTTCATTGCTTATACTTGTGTATGATTTTTCAGCATCTCTCTCCAGCAGTACCTTATTATGTTTTTTTACTTCATTCAATTTCAATAATATTTCATTTGTATTTTTATTGAAGTTCTCTACCTCCCTTTTTCTGTCTTCCGTAATTCTTTCTAACTCCAATTTCAATTCTTCTAATTTTAGATCTTTACTGGTCATGGTGTTTTTTAGTTCTTTATTAATTTTTTTGTAATTTTGCAAGTCGATATCCTGTTTTTGTAGAATATCAATTCTCTTTTTTAGTATTGATACCTCCCTATTTTTAAGCTTCAATTCTTGTTTGCACTTCTCAAGATCTTTTACAACCTTCGCCTTTTCTTCGTCAATTTTTTTATCTTTTTTATCCTTTCCCCTTGTTACTTCGTTCAAAGTTGTATTTTTTATATAGGTTTCATCCAGAATACCTTCTTCCATTGAGTTATCAATCATTGTGATGTAACTGATATTTTTATTCTTTTCACTTCTCGTTATAATTTTTGACATATTGAGTTATTAGTATAAAGTTTTTTTTTATAAATAAATAAATAAAACAACTAAAATTTAAAAAAAAAAAAAAATGCTTGGTTCGAGATTTGAACACTGGTCCACCCGCTCCGGTAAACGAGAATAATACCACTCGATTAAAACTGCTTAACGAGTTATTACCAAAAATGCACGTATACTAATTATTTTATTAATGTTCTAATGATAAAATCAAATAATGTTACCGTTGCTTGAATTTTTTGACAATATGTGTTAAAATAATAAAATCAATATTTAAATATGTTTTTTCCACTAAAGTCACTACACTTCACTCATAGATAATGTTTTGCATGCATAAAACTTCCGTTAATTAGTACAACAACGACACTAAAATAAAACTATTTATGTTGCAGTACAAAATGACAACAAAACACAATTTAAAAAACAAAGTCAAAATTCCAACAAGAACACAATCATAATCGACAGATAATATATATCAAAGTTAAATTTGGTCTTGCGAATCACGTTAAATAAACAACTGTTCGATAAGAAGTAATTTTAATAACTTATAATGATTATTATTAAGAGTTAAGAAACAACACCAACTGTCAAACGTCAAACTTGCCTTCATCTACGGTATAATGTGCATATTTGTTTACGTCTCGTGTGCCCAAGGTCGTAGTTCTGTAATTTTCATATCTTATGTGCATTATAAATTCAAACATACCTACATAATATAAAGAGGTTTCAATAATTTGAAATGAAAGGTATTTTTCTGGTATAGTAAATGATAATACTGAGGATGAAATTTTTAACCGTATATGTTTAAAATATCCCTTGCAAAATAAAATTTTTCTTTACCGCTACGCAAATAAGAATATCCACGTTCAATAATACGAGTACCTATAGTTCAATGTTCGTCCATATATGTATGTAAGTAAAAATATGCGAAGGATGTTTATATGAAAAGTAGTATGTACCTACCTAGATAGGCAATGCCTCGGGAATTTCATAATAATAATCTTCCATATCCTTTACCATAATATAATATTCAAAATGACCAAAGGGGAATTTGGTCAACATTCACGAAATAAATTTCTATTCGCAATATTTAATCAACTTTTACATCTATGTACCTATGTGTGGGAGAGAAGAATGCCAGTAAAATTTAACTAGTAAGAATATTTTTACGTACAATTACAAACACATAATTAATGGCGTAAAGAAGATCTCATCATGGTGGCATGTATGTAGTAATATTGTTAATTTATCCTTTTAATACTTTCCTAGATCCTCTTGATTTAGATTCACCATCATTCATATAGTACCTATATGTTAATTAGTTTTGTAATATTTGAGCTATATTTTCTGGTCGTTATGTGGGTATTGAATTGTCTTATTTAACGTGTTTTGTAAGTTTGACTGTTTGTAGCCGTAAATAATTAAATAAATAACTCTCGAATAATATTTTATACTTATTTTTTCTTACTTTATACATAGACAATAAAGTACAAAAAATCAGGAAAGATAAATTGTTACAAATTAAAAATATTCCACTGATTAATTTAGAAGCTATTGACAGTTACAACATGTACTTTGGTGAAGGGTGGTGAGAAGGGAAGACTGGAGGAAATGGGGAGGAAGAATATGTAAGGTGTAAATGAGAAGGAGTTGAAAGGAGATTAATTAACTGTTGAGTGTGTGAGATGGTATTCAATACTTGTTTAATCGTTTGTACAGTTGAGTTAAAAATATCAATCTGATTAAAGTTTGAGTTGGAGGAGTTTGCTGATCTGTAAATGAAAGAGTGCTTCATTTACAGATGATATGCTTCCTGAAATTCCCTATTTCCTCATCCCTATGAATAGTTGATCGGAAGAGACAGCAATTTGCCTTTTAAGCCGACCCAGTTGGCCCAGGTGACCCAGTGACACAGTTAGTATGCCGTTTGGCTTCTGTGCGGGCGTCCTGGGTTCGATCCCCAGCAGACGAGAAATTTATTTATCATGTAAATATTGCATCTCTGAGCTGGAAACACTGGCTAGTTGAACAAATTGCCATATGGAAATAAACTCGCTACTTGCGCAGGGTGCAAGGAAGTGATTATTTTTATTTTTTTCAATTAATGAAATAAAATTAATATATTACTTTTGTCAGATCATTTAATGAGTAAGTTCTTCGAATTTGTAGTACCTACAAGTACCTATCTCTGTATAGTTTTGGTTTATAGCCATGGACTAACCTTTGTAAGTTCATACTGCCTTTAATAGAATAGGGAAAGGGTTTAAAGGAATCTATAAAAAAATCAACACTGTTGATAAAAAATGTCACAACACACGAAATAAATCTGATGACTCGTATCGTTTGTCAAATTTGAGATTCGGGTCCACATAATGGGGTGTCGATCTCCTGACAAATCTCCAAGTAAGATGATCCTTAGTCGATATCATCCACGGCATCTTCTCGTTATCAAAGGCCCCTCCAATTCTCTGAAATAATATATAATGATTCCAATATTAAAGTGATATCGGAAATGAAAAGGGTATCTAGAGCACACATCATCGTTTTCATGTCACATTAAAATGATTAGCTAAATTTTGAAAGGCGCAAATCCTCGTGTCGAGTAAATAATATTTTAACATGTCGACATTTGCATGAATTTACTGGGCGGAAATTTGCTTCGGAATTCTTTGAATTTAGCAAATAAATATTTTTTGCCATATTTTCTCGAAAGGCTTTTGACAAAAGGTCATAGGTGAATATTTTTACAATTTTTTTTTAAAACAAGTTCGTTAACTAAGCTCACTTCAATGTAGGTATACTTCATAAATGATTTCAGTATTCAATATATGATTCTATCAAGAGATGAAGATGCTGGCGGACAGCAGACATGATGTGTAGAGATGGAGTGGAAAGATGAAGTGGAGAGATGGAGTGCTTAAGATTGCGACATGGATGAAGAAACTAAGACTAAACGTACATTTTATCCTTGCAAGATTGAATATCCTGATATATGTACATTTTTACACAGCATATTTTTTCTGAGTACCTACCTACGTATTGTTTCATTAGATTTTGAATATATTATATTTACGTACCTTGAAAATGAAATGTTTTCACATATGCATTTTTCCTTTTTACAAGACCATCGTTTTGGCTAACTAGGTCCTTATCTAATGATACAAATGTGGAACTAGAATCAGTGGATTTGTATGTTTATACACTGATTCTAGTTCCTTGCTCAGTTGGGTAGTTATCTGATTCTTACAGTTTTATAGTACATATTTTTTAAGTCTAGATTTCGAATACCTACATAATATATGTATTCTTTCCACTGCATAGAAAACAAATAATCATTGTGAACCAGGAATAAGAGAAGCTTCGGTGAGATCGATCTACCCAATATCCATCACCTGATATTTTCTACAATTACATATATATTAAATGTGTATACCTATTTTTATGTTTTATTCCACCTCACTAGGCCTATTCCGAAATGATAGACTATATTATTTAATGAATGATTTTAATAGAAAAACATTTGACGTTTTGAGCTCTCTTGACCCTTTGTAAACCATTCATTGTTATTGTAAAATTAAGGTAAATATATCTACTATCCACCTAAACATATATGCACCTACATATATAAAGGTTTATCTACCTTTCTAGTTTAGATCGTAATCCAGAGATGGGTCTGTTTTGTTGTAGTTGTGTTGGTGCTGATGTCCCAAGAGGATGGATAATCAATTACAGTAGGTGGATCCATCACCTCATAGTATCAGATAAGTCTCCTGGCCCCCTGAACATCAAGGATGTAAATCTTCTCTAACAATGATAAATACCGTATATAAACGGACACTGCTACAAAATTGGGGTGCTGGATTCGTACCCTCGGAGATATCTGACCGGACACAAGACGTAAAGTCAAATGGCATCTAATGGGTGCGACTGCGTTTGCGACAAAATTATTTATTTTCTCCGCGCCATGTCAGGTCTCGCCATACACTTCATTGCCAGAGTAAAAATCTACTGGGATGAGAATGTGTCCCAAATATTAAGTCATTTTTAACATTTTTATGATTGACATCAATTCTCTGCCCACGCATGCATTCGTAACGTTAATTAACTATAATTTTCATATATTGACTTCTAGTTTTTCATCCAATTTCCTCGTCTTTTAGTCCCGAGTTACTGACTTATAAATATTAAGCAAATTATATGTGCAGTCAGCTGCTCCTCTGCCGATATTTCAAGTATCAAGATCAAAATATTTTTAGCGCGATGTTAAACACTATTTCTTTTTTTGCAGAAGAAAATTTCTTTTCATCAATAATACATTATGATATTAATTTTTTTTATTTTTAATTTTTTTTTATTTATTTATTTATAACAATTAACAATATCATTTTACATATTATTATAAATCCACCTCACTAGGCTTTGCCTGTACCGAGGTGGAATATTTCACAATCACATCAATACATTTATATGCAATATTTACATATTATTATATATCCACCTCACTAGGCTTTGCCTGTACCGAGGTGGAATATTTCACAATCACATCAATACATTTATATACAATATTTACATATTATTATATATCCACCTCACTAGGCTTTGC